>CM037855.1:33958097-34358097 GCA_021234595.1 Delia radicum | reverse complement strand
TTCAAGCTACCTATAAAGCCAATTATCCTATTAGGCAAAATGTTCGCGATGTCGGAAGGCGAAATGAAGCGATCACCTAGAAAACTAAGTCTCCTATCACAAAGCCTGGGACATTCGCAGAGAACATGCTCCGAGGTCTCAGACACCATCTCGCAAAACCTACACAAATCCGTGTCCGATTGACCCTTCTTGTGCAGATGGTATCTGAGATTACAGTGTCCAGTTAAGTACGAAGCCAGGGTCCTCAAACCCCCCCTTTCAAGCCGCAAGAGTCGCCTCGACCCCCTACTGGAAAAAGAGATCAATCTTTTAGCCTGGCGCTGACCAGGAGAGTTTTCCCAGTAACCAGAGAATTCAGACTCTCCATGCCCTGAGCCTTTCCCTAACATACCCCGCAGGTATTCCACAGAATGGTGCAGGACCAATAAAGGGCTTTCGGGCCCCGCGGTTGGCAAGACAATCTGCCCTCTCGTTGCCCTCATGCCCCTCATGAGGTCCTGGGGTAGAAATATGTTGTTTAGAGCGCGCAACAAGCCGACATTCTGGCTTAAGTGTAAGTCCTCAGGGACTTGAGTCGGATTCGGGAAGCATTTTCCCTTCTCCGAATGCTCTTTTCGACCTAACCTAAATCCTAAAGGAATTATAAAGAATTTTCTGTTTTGAAATAAATTTGTAATTTCCCCCAGACAACTGTTTATTTCTCCCACAAAGCTTGGTTTCGAGAAATATAACTGCAAATCTGAAAAGTTCTAAAAGGTTTTCTGCATAGTCAATTGAATGGATTTATTTTTAAAAACAACATATTTTTAGGTCCAAATGTTTAGACTGTTTATATAAGGCGAATCTTAAGAACTTGAAGATTTTATAGGTCCTCTAAGACAGTCAGTGATTCGAAGATGTCTGTAGAAGAATGTCGTCCTTTTTCAGAGAAATGAGAAATATGACTGCCACTCTGAAAAGTTCTAAAAGATTTTATAGGTCCTATAAGACAGGCTAAGATTCGAAGATGTTTGTTGAAGAATCTAGTCCTTTTCTAGGGAAATGAGAAATATGACTACAAATCTGAAAAGTTCTTAAAGGATTTCTGCATAGTCAATTGAACGGATTTATTTTTAAAAACATATTCTATTTTTAGGTCTAAATGTTCGGGCTGTTTATATAAGACGCATATTAAGAACTTCAAGAATTTATAGGTCCTCTAAGACAGGCTGTGATTCGAAGATGTTTGAAGAAGAATCTCGTCCTTTTCTAAGGAAATGATTATAAGAAAATTCAGGAATGGTGTATTTGTCACTTTGCCTAATAGTTCTTCTATTAATTTTCATATAAATTTCACATAAAAATACACTGTATTTTAGATAGTGACAAAAAAAAAAAACTGGACCACGATACTTTTGAAAAACTCATCTGAAATTTATATAAACAGCCGTGTTTAACATTAAAAGAAATATATTTCACGACAAGCTTGATTTTTAAATTTGTAGATAAAAAAAACACAAAAATACAATTCTGCCAAATAGTGTTATTATTCCGTATGCGGCCGCATAGTCAAATATGCCGAAAAGTTACCGAACATCCCTAATCATTATATAGTCAAAATCGGATGTACTTTAATATTACAAAAATCGGAGTATTAAGAAAACAAAACTGTCAACAATCTAAAAATTTCATAGAATATCTTAAATATGGAATTTTTTATTGAATTAATCCATTAATTTGCGAAGGAAAACGATATCAGTTCAAATATAACGAAAATTTCAAAAATCTAATGAAAACGCTTTTAATTTTTTTAGGGTTTGTATTAAAAAGGGATTTAAATTGGACGTTTTCCATGAAACAGTATTCAAAATATACATGTTTAAGCGATTGTTGGTTTTTGTAAGAAAACGCTTCTAAAGTTTTAAATTATCCAATCCTATATTTTGAATGTCATGCATAACTTCGATCATTGAATTGGTAAAAAGAATTGAATGTAAATAGATCTTAGATTTTAAATAAATTTATAAACAAATTAAAATTAACCTCTTCTAAACGTTAAATTAGAAAACTCTTCCTTCAAGATTTTTCTAGAGGTCAAAGGAGGTCTCGTGTGACTGATTCGTTGACTTTTTTTAACTTTGGATATGTTTAAGAGATCAAAAATCTAAGGGACACTTGTTTTTTTTATAAGCTTTCCAATCTCAAATTTAGGGGTTAAGAACTAAAACGTATTTTTACCAGAACATGCCTGAAAAACAAAAATTTGTATACCCATATTCCTATGTCAAGTAAAAAATTGTATATTGTTGATCAAACGATCTTCAAATTCGATACACTTTTCTATCGTCTAGTGTTAAATTATTAACCGTAATTAAGTTTGAACAACTGGCTTTCTATTTGACTTTCAACAGCCATACGGAGTAAAAAAGGGGACAAATATCTTTCCTAATATTTCTGATAATCGAAAAAGCACAGTAAACACAGACCTGTTTTGCCATTACGACTGAAATCGCTTGGTAAAACTCAACATTGGTTTTCACAGCAAAATTCGGTTAATACTACTAACTTTTAGTTGCAACAGCCAACTTATTCAGACATCACATTTAAATATAGTTGCACTAACCGTGTTTATTAGTTGTAGCCACTAAAAAAACTTTTCAATTCGGTTTGCACTTTATTTTTCTGTGTGTACACTAAAATAAAAAAGTCGGTAAAGTCAGCAACTTTTTTGCTGGGAGGATCCTTGTAGAGAAATTGCTAATATCAGCAAAACATTTTATAAAGTCAGCAAAAATTTGAATTTAGTAAGTTCAGCAAAAATTTTGCTGAATTTACTAATAATCCTCCCAGCAACAATGTTGCACGCTATTAACTAGCCCCGGTAGGCTAGTTGGTAGCGTGCTGGCTTATCTGTGCGGGGGTTGTGGGTTCGATTCCCGCCAGAGGCACTGGTCTGTTTTCGCTACAACTCGCCGAAGGCCATAGTAGCTAGTGCTCGGTTAGGGTAATAGGATATAATTTGTAATTATATGATTATTAATTAAAAAAAAAATAATAAAAAAAAAATGTTGCTGACTTTACCGACTTTTTTATTTTAGTGTACACACAGAAAATTAAAGTGCCAACCAAATTGAAAAGTGTGTTTTAGTGGCTACAACCAATAAATTCGGTTAGTGCAACTATATTTAAATGCGATTAACAATTTTTTTGCTTCAAAGAGCTTTTTTATGATTAGCTTAAGAAAAGAGTTTGTTTATGAAAAATTTTCTGTAAAAATTATTTTTATTCATCCCAGTTTTCAGTTCAGTAACTTATCAATTAACCCATTCCTGCCTATTGGGTATTTAAATACCCAAAAAGGAGTCATCTTAAAAAAACTATAGCTAAAGCCAGGTAAGAGTTGCATCAAATTGATTTTTACAGGTAGGTAGAGAAAGGATTACAATACTTTAGAAAAATATTGGTGTAAAAATTGGGGGTTGGTAATTATCTGTTCAATTGACTGCAAATTTACATATTCTGAAAAATTGAAAAAAATAATTGAAATTGCCTCTGAAAAATTGGAGAAGCGACACATCGGAAAACTTTATTGTTGGCTAATAGTGTTAGGTATTCTTTAAAGTGCAAAAAATTTGTGGCTGAGTAGGACCACTCACTTGGGCTACAAGTATGATTTCATGACATGACCATTAAAATACGTATTTTACAGTTTTATGAAGTACTCTTGCTTGAAATATCGATTATTTTCAAGTAAAAATGAAGAGTTTTACATGAAAGAGCATAACAAAATAATTTAATTAAAAAACCACAGAGGAATTATTTTATATTAGTGGTTAATTCATAAGTCCCAAGTATGGGAAATTAAAAAGAAAATTATATCAAATAACTTCCAAAACCTTAAGTAAAGAATGTGTGAAATTTCATCGATATTGGACAATGGAATCGGGGGTCAGGCATTAATGGGTTAAGAGTGGATTTGTTAAAGTACACGACCAGGTAGAAATGTCCAACCGTACCAAACAAATAGTACAGACAAACCACTGCTATTTTTGTACAACCAACCGTACTAAAAATTATCAAAGGTACAACTCATAGTGTACTAAGAAAACACAATTTTGTTTGCAAAGCATGTGTTTTGCCAGTACCACCAGCAAATTTCTTTGCCAATATTGTTTTTAAAAAAATGACAATCAATTTGAAACATTTTTATTTTATTATATTTCACAAATTTACAAATTATGTACATATAAGACTAAGACCGAACTGTATTGCTGCTTTTTAAATGTATTTGATTAGACATATTTCACAAAATGAATTTAATTTAAGCTATTTTAAAAGCACCAAATTACCAACGTTTAAACCAACGGGTAACAGGACAATTCTGTCAATATGATTAATCCCACATTCTACCAACCCATAACCGACTGTTGACGACGCTTTGCCAACACTATGCCGATTGTACTTTTCTGCCTGGGCGTTTTTTTTTTAAAACTTCTAAAAATTGAAATTTGGAAACTTTTTTGGATTTAAAGACAATTAATTGTCTATAAATTAAAACGGAGCCAATAGATTCTGGTTTTTACTGATATTTAGTGATATTTAAAAATTAAATAATAAATACTTATATTCACAAATGTCGAAAAGCATTTTATTATTTTCTTTTAAACCTTCGTAAATACCCATGCAGAAAAATACAATCTACACAGGACTGGCAAAGTGTAGTCGACGGTAGGTTATGCGTTGGCAGAACGTGGAGTTAACAATCTTGATTGTATTGTCCTGTTACCCGATTGATAATTTGGTGCTTTGCAAATACTTTAAACTCGATTTTTTTTGTGAAATTTTATAAAACACACACCTTTTAAAACCAGCAACCCAGTTCGGGTTTAGTCTTTTAAACAAATGAAACATATTGAAATATAATAAATGATAACGATTGGGGCAAAGTATTTTGCGGGCGATACTGAAAAACACTTTCTTTTCAAACAAAATTGTGTGTTTCTAGTACAAAATTATTTGTGACTTTGCTCATTTCTAACAGGGTGGGTTTTACAAAAATAAAAGTCGTTTGCCAGTACTATTTTTTTTTTTTTTTTGTACGGTTGGCAATTTCTACCTGGGCATGTTCGGATATTTATCAAATTAATAGTAAGGGCGACAAAATACTTTGCGAGTATGTCTCCATGGTAATTCCCCCATATATGAAAATACATTTTTGTAAAAAAAAATTAAGAATTTTTCTCTGTAAGAATTCTAATAATTTTTGCCTGATAAATGTTTTCAAAAGCACTAAAAAAGCTTATTGTATAAGTCTTTGGAATATTGTAGATAATATGTATGTAGTTCCTCTAAAATGTCTAGTTTTAAGACACAATTTTTGGCCATAGCTTTTACTGATGATTTTTTGTTTCGGGTAAAAGCTTTTGTAAGGATGTAAAATATAGCATACATAATTTTAAGCAAAGCTTAATAAAGCTCTAAAAAATCCTGCTTAAAGCATTTTAGTGATAATACTAGCTCTAAAATCCAATTAAAAAAGCAATTTTTAATATTTTTTTTTTTGTTTTTTTAAACATATTTTTTGACATTTAATTGATTTCTTTGTTTTTTTTTTTTTTTTTGTTTGTTATTATTTTCTTAATTAGTATCGTTTTTTTAATACTTTTTTATATTTTAGAAAAAATTTTAAACTTAATTGTTATTAATATTTACATTTAATCATATATCAGTTGCAAGTATTATTTAATATATTTTTATCATTCAGCGTAAACTAACAATTTGTAAATGACTAGGTTAACCTTTAGTCACTGACTGTTCTTTTACTGAAATTGTCTGCTTAAATCATTAAATTTATTTGTTGGTTATTTAGCACTACAAATATCGATTTTTTTTGTTGTTGTTTTAATAAGGTGTACAAAAATGTTAAATGTTTAGCTAAAATTATTGTTAAACTTAAAAACTTAGATTATATAAATTTATATCTTTTCAAGTCTTAGAACTCTTAAGTATTGGTTTTTGGGATCAGTTTAAAGCGATTAAACTAAAACTAAAAATAATAATGAAACAGGTATTTACAAAAAATGTGTAAAAAAAAAGTAACTACAAATTAAAAAACTAGCTTATAAAAATAACTAACTAACAAAAATTTAAAACAATATGAATTTCCCAGCAAACATTTTCAAGTTTAAAATGAAAATATAATCTCTACTATTTGAACACGAATAGAAAAAGCTTTAATATAAAGTTATAAAAAGCTTTAGCAATTATTGATTAAGGAAATTTTTAATATTTTCAATTAAACTTTTCGTTATAAATGAAAAGTTTTGTATTTATGATGAAATATACATACAATATTAGTTAACCCTCTAACGGGTAAGGCAGCCTCAGGGCAATCTTCATAAAATTTACCACAAATGTGCATCTTATACTTAGCAATTAATATATTCCGATAGAAAACTAAATTTGCTAAATATTTTGCGAAGAAATTTTTCGTGATCCGTCCACGGTTTGGAAGCGAGAAAGCTTCAAAATCAAAATTTCGTAAAATTTCAAAAATTAAATATTTCAAAAAAATATAGTTTTCAAAAATCTACAAAACCAATTTAAGTTGACTTAAAACTCTTTATAATAAAACATGATTAAAATGTAAGCTTTATCTTTAATAATAAGTCCTTACTTTAGTCCAAGGACTCACAGGATTTTATCAGAATTCCTCTAAAGGATATCGTCTTAACTTATAAACTAATAGACGGATTTTAATGAAATTTTGCAGAAAGAAGATATTAAGTAGTAATAGCAAAGCGTTGTAGTTTGAACAATATAAATTGAAGTTTAGCTACTTTTTCGCCTAATTTCGCTTTTTCCAATAAGCGAAAATCGCGTTATCTTCTTAAACGTTTTTTTTTTCAACTAGTGCTTATTTCGTGAATGGTAACACTTAGTTCATGTCTGATTTGACAGATAATTAGTTTTATCCTTCCGCTGAACGAATATGTTTGTGTATACGCTTGAACAACGCTGGGAAATATTGCGATATTACTTTGAAAATCATGGTAATGTTGCAGAATGTGTGCGAAAACTGCGTACGGATTTGGGAAGAAGAGAAGCATCGTTAGCTCCGTATGTTCGTTATCTTGTGAAAAAAGTGAAAGAAACTGGCATCCGGGTGCCGTCAAAGATAAGTGTTACGCCAACAAGCCAGAGACAATTGACGCTTTAAAGGACAATATTCGTGAAGCCATTGGTGAAATACATATTAAAAATTGGACCGATCGTGTAGGCTACTGCATGGCCAGTGGAGGCAGCCATTTGAATGAAATTATTTTCCATTATTAACCGGAAGGATTGTACTTTCAAATAAAAAAATATATTTGAGAAAATATTCAGTAGTTTTTTTTATAGCATTTTCAAAAAAAAAAGTTATTTGGCGGACCCTTTAGGATCAGAAAAAAAAATAGTTTTTCGAGTGTGATTATCTTGGTAAGAGAAATAATTTTTGTCCAAAACTTCTCTTTTATATGCTTTAGTTTCCAAAATGCACCCTAAAATATTTTTGCTCATATCGCCTAAATTAGGCAACGATAAACAATTTTGTTGAAGAACTTATTATTTGTTTTTCGAGTGGAGTACATGGTATGAATTTCGTTGCAAAACATCGTTTTTGACAGTTAGAGGGTTTAAGCTTTTCATTAATATATTAAAGCTTTTTCTACCAATGAATTGGGTCATATTATTTATTGGCAGCTTTTCATTCATTTTATTGTTTTTAACTAATTTTAAACATCAGTCACTAGATGACTGCCAGTATTAACTTGATTTGCCGTAAAACCGACGCCCCTTCTCATATTATTATCCACTTCTAAATCATGGATATTATCACTATTTGTATGACTATCACTATTGCTATTACTAGTACTATTTATATTATTGCTATTGCTATAATCAATTTCATTAATATTTTGTGGTCCAAGTGGTGGTGGTCTATGATATTTTGTATGTGATAAATTTTGTAAATGTTCTTCTATTTCCTCATTACTACTATGAGGTTCTATAGAAGAAACTGTTTGTGTCTCTACACTAGCTTGGGTGGCACTAAATCTACTTGTAGCATTTGTAGCAGGTGTAAATGTTGTTGATGATAGTGAAGATGAAGTTGGTAAAGTGGTGGCAGTGGAGGTGCTGTTGATAGCGGCTGGTCTATTGACTACTCCTACAACTACCACAGGCACATCAGTATCATCTAATGGCACTGTATTATTAGCTGGCATATGTTGAGGTGACGGAGTTGTATGTATTTCATCACCCACCACATAACCATAAAATTTCAGCACATCCAATTTACACATGGGACAAGTACGATGTTCAATTAACCATGGATCTATACAATTTTTATGGAATTCATGTCTGAAATTGAAAAAAAAAAATGTATTAAGAATATTCTGTCAAAATTGTGTTTATAAAATTTACCTGCATGGTAGTACTCTTATGAGATCGGAGGCCTTATAGGTTTCTATGCATATGGCACAACAATCCGATTCAGAATCTTTTTCATCTGTACTTTTACCAGTTTTGGTGGGTATCTTCATAATAGCTTTTTTCGTAACCGAACATAGATGACGCTGAAATCAATAAAAAAAAAAATACGATGAACTAAAATTAAAAAAAAAAATATATTTATATTTCTTCTTATTTGAAACGAGCTTAAAATCATTTATTTATTAATTATAATTAATTATTTCCAATATTTCGTCTTCACATTGGGTGACTCCTTCAGGGAACAATTATTACAATTTGATTGAAAAACTTGTTTTAATAATTAAAAATTTATATACATATAAACTTAAACATATATTCATATATGTATATATGTATGCATATAAGTTTTTAATTATTAAAACAAGTTTTTCCATCAAATTGTAATAATTGTTCCCTGATGAAGTCACCCAATGTGGAGACGAAATGTATGTATATAAAAAACTACATTCATGCTGAATCCTAAAACTTTCGTTTTTTTTCATGCTTTCGACTTCCATGTTTTTGACTTTTAAAATAAAAAGAAACATATTTAAATTAAAAAGAAATACATTTTTTTCGAAGCATTTTCTATTTAGATTAGACTAGAGTGGCACTATGAACCGCGACCAGAAGTTGGTATTTTGTGCTGCCAGCGAATACACCCTATAGGTTCAGCTCCCAACGAAGCCAACTATCTTACCAGGTAAACAGTTCCAAACGTCCGATGGCGTCACTATTCGACCAACAAAATAACGCACCCTCCTGTCGGAGAGCCTCGGACATTTGCAGAGAACATGCTCTGAGGTCTCGGGTTCCAATTCACAAAACCTGCACGTAATTGTAGATGATCGTCCCATCTTGTACAATAGATACCTAAGGCCACAGTGTCCTGTGAGGTAACCCGTCACGGTCCTTAGTTCGCCCCTCGTCATAGACAAGAGTTTCTGCGACCTCTCCCCAGAGGGAGATATAAACAGCCTCGCCTGTAGCTACCCAGGCGATCTGGCCCAATAGGCCGCAAACTCCGACTCCCTCCATCTTCTGAGCCTCTCTCTGACATACCCATTTGGTACGCCATAGAAGGGCCAATGAATTGTCGACGAGCGCCGCAGTTGGCTAAACAGTCAGCCCGTTCGTTGCCCTCATGCCCCTCATGGCCAGGAACCCAGCCCAGTGTCAAGGAGTTGTTAAGTCCTAGACCATTTAGAGAGTCGATGCATTCCCTAACCAGACCAGACGACACATCTTGAGGCCTCAAGGCACCAAGTGCCGCCTGGCTGTCAGATAGAATGTAGATCGTGTCCCCACGTGTCCTCCTCCGCAGACACTCTTCCACACAGATACAGATAGCAAAGACCTCAGCCTAAAACACGGAGGGATATTTGCCCATGGGCAGAGCACGCTGAAATCCGGGTCCGACGACACCCGCCCCCGTATCCATGTTCGACTGTTTTGAGCCATCCGTGAACCAAACCTGTGTACCAACCTCCGGTACCCATGATCCAGTCAACCACGTGCTCCTGTCGAAAATCACAACAACAAAGTGCCTTACAAATACCTGCACAAGCAGTATCCTGTTTCTATTTAACTTTAGAATGTTTCAGCTTGATTTAAATTTTTTGTGTGTATATTATTGGCAGAGTTTCATAGAATTAATTTGGGAGTCTAAGGTATTTTCTTCAATGATCTTTAGAAGTTTTTCGTATAAAAAGTTTTATAGAACCTTACAAGATAGTTTTAAAAAACAATTTCACATTCTTATAAATCTTTTTAACATCAATTTTTAAATTGCAAGATTTTTGTATAAGTTTTTCTAACAAAACCGATTTTTTGGCAAATAAATATTAATTTTTAATAAAAAAAAATAGTTCAATATTTTCTTGAAGCTTGATATTTCGGAAAAAAATTTTAATGTTAGTTTTATTTTTTTGGTTTTTTTTATTTATTAATAAACATATAATTACAAATTATATCCTATTACCCTAACCGAGCACTAGCTACAATGGCTTTCAGCGCGTTGTAGCGTAAACAGACCAGTGCATCTGGTGGGAATCGAACCCATGACCCCGCACTGATAAGCCAGTACGCTACCAACTAGCCTACCGGGTTAGTTTTATTTGTAAAAAATTGTATTAAATTTTTTAAAGTTCGAATTATTTGATAACATTTTTTTTAAAATATAAAGATTTTTTATTTTTAATTTATAGCGAGCTTTCAACCTTTACAAAAATAAAGCAAATCAAACATATTAGCTAGGTTGATACTAGTGTTTCGATCTGGCTAAAGATCTCATTTAAACACGCAGTTTTAGAAAAGCTAGAGCCTTCAGAATAGGCAGAGCTTTAACGAAAAACCTATTAATTATCAATTTCGCTCCATTCTTGAGTTCTTCGTATTCAAACACGTAGCTAGGGTCTTTTCCTAACAAGCATCATGACGTTACTTAACTTTGAAGATCAAAAATGTTGAATTTATATAAAAAAAAATTTAGTTTTTACTCTGTCTCAATTAATATTTTTAATAGTTTTATTAGTTTTTTGTAAAATAAAGAAAAATCTTATGATTGAATTTTGTTGAATATCAATAAAAATTAAGTTATTTTTTAATTTAATCTTACCGATTGTTGATCCTTTGATTGCATATATCTAAACTTTTGAATGTAGTAAAATATCAGCCAGACCAATGATATCACCATCAAAATGATAAACGAAATTGCCACAAATAAAACAGAAGTTCTGAAAAATAAGAAATAGATTAAAATTATGAAAAAAAGTTATATTTATCTAAAAATGTTTGCGGGGTTGTGCTCTTTTAAAACTCAATCTATTATAACTTACTAATGATGGCCAAGGTTGCCAATTTAGATATTTTCCGGCTAGATCTAGCCATTTTATTTTTATGTACACACAGAGAGAAACTGTGCCTACCGAATTGAAAAGTGTATATTAATAGTAACAACTTATAAATTCAGTTAGTACAACGAATTTACATTCGATTTCTGGAAATTTTTGTTGCTGCAAATAAAATTCTGTTGAATTAACCGAACTTTGTTGTGAAAACTAACATAAAGTTGTGTCAACTATATGAAATTCGAAATAACAGAATTTGAGTAGTAGTAACCGAATTTCAGTTGGCAAATACCTAATTTTTTTTTTGTGTGTAGCCATAAAAAATTGACTCTAGCTTTAAGACTCAGCCATTTAAATTTTCCGTAGCCATTTTTTCCCTACAAGTTTTGCAGTTACTTTCATTCAATAGTGTTTAAATTTTTACGATATGCAAAAATTTTTTACAAAATTTTAAATTTTCGACAAGTAATTTTCACATGTAATTTTTATGTTCAATTTAAAATTATGTTTGTTTGTTAAACTTTATTGAAAATTTCTTAGAAATTGGGAAAACATTTAATTTTAAAGCGTACATTCATTATATACGTGTTAAAAATCATTATTAGTGATCATTAATAAAGGGTCCGCCAAATAACTTTTTTTTTTTGATTTTTATCGATTTCACCAATGGCTTCACGAATATTGTCCTTTAAAGCGTCAATTGTCTCTGGCTTGTTGGCGTAACACTTATCTTTGACGGCACCCCATAAATATTAGTCCAACGGTGTCAAATCGCAGCTCCGAGGTGGCCAAACGACATCAGCTCTGCGGCTGATAATGCGATCTTCAAAAACAGGGTGCAAAACATCAAGTGTATCTTCGGCTGTGTGGCACGTATCGACGTCCTGTTGAAACCAAATGTTTGTATGGCGTCATACCAAGGTCTTTATGCAAAATTCGTCTCAATAATTTCTCCGAAATGTTCAATTGTTGAGAACGACGGTGAATTGATGTTGATGGCGCTTCACGCACACTTTCTGCCACAGCAGCAATATTCTCGGGTGTACGCACTGTTTTTGGCTTTTCACGCTTTGGTTTATCGATGAGGATGCCAGTTTCTTTCACTTTTTTCACAAGATAACGAACATACGGAGCTGGCGGTGCTTCTCTTCTTCCAAAATCCGTACGCAATTTTCGCACACATTCTGCAACATTACCCTAATTTTCAAAGTAATTTCTCAATATTTCCCATCGTTGTTCAAGCGTATACACAACCATATTCGTTCAGCGGAAGGATAAAACTAATTATCTGTCAAATCAAACATGAGCTAAGTGTTACCATTCACGAAATAAGCACTAGTTGAAAAAAAAAAACGTTAGATGGCGGACACTTTATATAAATTATTGAGTTTTATTATTGTTTACCAAAATTTAGCCATTTTTTCTGCGTAATTTAGTAATTTTTTAGCTTCAAGAGTTGGCAACCCTGATGATGGCTAAGGAAATAAAGCTCTATAATTGAGCCAAATTAAAATGTTATAAAACTTTGTTTTTTACATTTGGATGACAGGGATTTGTTTGACGTCCGTTCTGATGTCGTTTTTAAATTTTTGTTGAAACTCAAAATATATACTCCTTGTTAGAGCACTCTCTTTGTTTATATAAAGTCTCGGGTTCAAATCTCGGCATCTCCTAAACAAACATACCGACTTTATACTAAATTTTTTAAAAACCTCCTTTTTTACACATAATTTATTGCAATTTATTTACGTATTTTAAATTAATCTTAACGACAAACATGTTTGCAATAATGTTCATTTCAATATATGTAGGTCATTCCCATGTGTGCAATATTTTGTTTAACACTTCGGTACTGTTTAAAATTATACCCCAGCTGTTGTGTTTGTTGGGTCAAATTGAACCAATTTTAAAATAATTAAAAATCGTACTATAACTTTTTTTTTAAATTAATGGTTTCTTTCATAATTACAATTTTAGGACACTCTTAAGTGATAATACTATAAAATAGTTACATTAACCCATTTTACACTGCCGTTGCTTTAAAGCAACACCTACTTTTAAGATCCGATATTTTCCGATAGGAGGGCTATATAATAACGCTGTAAAAAGCATGTGAAAATTTGAGGTCTTTACTATACAAATAAAAAAATTGAAAAAAAAATTTTAAAACTATTGTTTCAGGGTTGCCATATAATTAATAAAAAAATACAATTTTTTACATTTTTTTTATAGAACTTTTTTGAAAAATTATTAATTTATAGAAATAATACCGTTGTTGTAAAATTTATATGCTGATTTGGATAATGACGTATAAAAACATTTTATGAAAAGTAAAAATTTGTTGTGCAATATGTACTTTTTATGTAAAATTAAAAGATCGCATCAAGAAATTTCTGATCTTGTAAAAACTTTAATATTCAGAAAATTACTTGATTTTATTTTTTAATGCAAAGAATTAGCTATTCTCTTTCAACAAACAAAAGAGTTTAAAAATTTATTCGCCAGTGTTGACATAGTACAATTTTGAAAAATTGTCTAAAAACACCAAATTTTTTCTAAAATTTTCGGAAATTGTGAAAATCCGATATAACAAGATATTTGCTTTAACAATAAATAAAAATTAAAAAATCTTAACCCACTAAGTACATACAAAGCGATAAAGTTTAAATTTAAATTGCGAATACCACCGCTAGAGGGCGCAATAAGTATACAAAAACTTGATAAAAAGCTTATTAAGGCACGATAACATCCTTCTACAAAATTTCGTCACAAAATTTCCACGGAATCGCTGAGCAGTATAAAATGGGTTAAAAAGAAAACATATCGCTCATATACTGCAAGAACGTCACAACTCAAAAAACATGATTTTTGAGTTAATGACGCAGAATTATTCGTCATATCACGTATCATATTGTGTAAAAAAGTCGTATTGATATCTTGTATACTCACCTCTTGAGTGGGAGTAAATTGAAAACTTTAAACTCGTTTTCTACAAAATCAAATTTTTTGAGTTATGACGTTATTGCAGTAAATGAGCGATATATCAATTATTAAGGTACGTTCAGATTAGTCAAATATTTGACAAAAAACATGAAATATTTCTTTGCCGTAATCTGAATACAAAATATTTTTGGGTGTCAAACAGCAAATCAGCTGATTTTGGTCTAACAAAATTATTTGCATTCAAATAAATATTTGACAAACTTAACCATAGTGTGAACACTGGCTATCAAATATTTTCTTCTGATTTGAGCAAATATTTATTTGATCTTACAAAAAAAAATGTAAGAACAAACAATGGCAAATAACATGTGGTAAAATCGTGAATTATAAATTTTTTTTAATAAATTTATTAATAAAAGTCTTTATAAAAAAACTGAAATGTAAATAGATATTAAAAAAATTTAATCACTCAGATAATGGATTGGAACATTGGTCCAAAATGAAACGGGGAACGATTGGAATCGGAGCACTGTACACTGTTGTGTTGTCGTACATGAAAATAAAAATTTAATCATTCCGATAACAGAATGGAACATTGGTCCAAAATGGAACAATATGGAATGAAACGGGGAATGATTGGAATCGGAACACTGTACGCATTTGTGTTGTCGGCATGTGGCTGTCTGTTAAGGTTTGCAAAAATTTTGTCCATTTTGCGATATCATGCTTAGTTTTCGAGATACATGCCATTTTACAAAATGACGATATTTTAAAATGTCTAGTATCTCCAAAACTAAGCGAGATAGACCAAAACGGACAAAATTTTTGTTCCAATGGAGTATTAATATACCCTTATAACATAAACAGGCTAGGTCCGAGAGAGATCCCGAGTGATCAATTTTTTAAAAAACGGTTAGTTTTTCGATTAAATAAATCTATGTAAACAAATATTTTGTTCAAATATTTGATTAATGTGAACGTACCTTTAGGATTTTTAAAAATTTGTCCCAAAATTTTTGTTGATTCTTTTTTAAATAAATTTTAATAACTTTTGAAAGACTAGTGGGATTGGGATAAACTTTTCGCCATGTAATTAAAACTTATATTCAAATTTAATTCTACAATATTAAATATGGTCATCACAAGTGTGGAATCTTCAACAAAATTTAATTTTTAAAATTTTTGCACACATCGATTGTGTTTAGAAAAAAAAACAAAAAATTTATTCAAACTTTATTAAAACCTCTTATAGTTTACAACCGATAAGCGATCAAAGTTATAAGCGATATATGGTAGTAGAAAGTCGCTCACTCAAAATGTGATTTTTCTACAGATAAGAATCTGTTATATTATGATATGAATTTAAAAGAATACTTAGACTACATTTTATCAATCCTGTCCAAAAAATTCAAATCGAAGGATACTTAGTTATAAAAATATATAAATATAATATTGGATCAAAATGACTCCAACACAATAGAGGCCCAGTCAGAAACAGCCACTGGTAAATAAATCAAGCACTGGCAAACCACTGGCTAACCGAGGAATTGTAATTTAATTACTGGCAGAACACTTGTCTGAGACGCTTTACCAGCGTTTCCAAAAAGCACTGTGCCAGTATTTGTTTTACAATAATTTCAGTGGTCTGCAAAATAAACAAAACACTGGCAAAAATTGGCTGAGACCGCTATGCCAACGTTTGGAAAAAAGCGTTTTCCCAGTGCTATCAAAGAGTATATACAAATGGTTGGGGGTGTTATCGCCTGACTTCTGTAGGAGCTGCGGGGACGAGGAGGAGGAGGAGAGTATTGAGCACTTTCTCTGTTCATGTCCTGCGCTGGCGCTACGTAGGAGGGCCTCACTTGGATCGGCGTTCTTTCACGACCTTGGGGATCTTTCAGGTGCTGGTATTCCGCACCTCCTTAGCTTCGTAAGGAGCTCTAAATGGTTCAACGGTGGAGTCTGATCGGTAATCCGTCAGTCTCGTGGCATCACAACGGACCTCAGAGTCTAAGTGTGCTGGTGATCACGGAGCCGGCTACCACTCCGACCTAACCTAACCTATATACAAATGGAGGGACTACACTTCGCCAGCTCTCAGCCACAAAATACCTAACTCGGGCAAGCAAATGAAAACATTTTTTTACACTAAAAAATAATTGCAACATGTTGATAAAAATTTTTTACTGAAAACACTCACTTTTATTTTGCTTATATTTTGTTATTTTCTGTTAAAATTTAATTTATTTGAATTTTATCTTGCATATTTTATAAATTTTAAATAAATAAACATTTTGTTAAATTATTATTGAAAAACATAATCAAAATTATTTTAAATTTCTGCAATATGTTTTCATTTTCTCGGTGTGAGTTTACGAAAAAATACAAAGAGAGCATATTGAGAAAGACTGAGGTGGATAGAAACCCACTGGTGTTATGCAGTCAGAAACTACCTACGGCTCAAAAGTCTAACCACTGGTAGAGCATTTATTTTACAAAAATTATGATGCTTTGTAAAAAAGTTTGTAATCGGAATGTTGCGAGTTCGATCCCGGTTTCAGACATTTTTTTTTTGTGATTTTTTTGTACTTTTTTATTAATTTTTGTATATATTAAAACTTTATTTTTTTTTTTTTTCTGGAACAGATCTTTTAAGACCAACTTTGTTTTTGTTTTCCTCACATTGGCAATTTGTTTCCAGCAAACCTTATGCCAGTGCTGACATATTTGACCAGCCAACTGTAACCCAGAAGTTATTATACACTTAGGAAATTATGTTGGTAAAGACGACAGCAATTGTAGTCAAAAACAAATGAAATTTCATTTAAAAAAAGGACGACTTACATATCATTAAATTCAACTAACATTGTCATTTGTTTTTTAATGTTCGAAAAATGACTAACAATTGTAGTAAAAATGAACCACATGGTAGTAAAAAATAAACCAAAAATTTTTTTTTTTATTTTTTTAAATAACAAAAAACAACTGTAAAAAATGAATGTAAAATCATAAAACAGTCATTTGATGTGAGTTGTTTTTTTAAATGAACTACAAGGTTAGTTAAAAATTTTATTTGTTCTACAAATGACTTACATTTACATTAAAAATAATGAAACTGTATTACAACCCAAACAACTACATATTTTTAAAGCAGAAGTTCCCTGAGTGTACACTTACGTTTTGAGCTATCAAGTGTCTCGTTAGCTCAGTGGTTAGAGCTGGGGTTCAAATCCCGTCGGGACCAACAAATTTATAAATAAACTTTTTTTAATTTTATTTTGAAAAGGCTATTTTTAGACCACCTATTTCTTGGTTTTATCAACATTTTTGCCGACGTTTGAAATTTAGTTTCCCCAGTGCTTGATCGACACTTTTTGAGCAGACGGACCTTTTTTCTAATGATGTTATAATTTTGGGATTAGGAAAGGACTTGCTGCCAGCACTTGTATCACTTACTGCAGTGCCTTGCCAGCGGTCGTGGGTGTATGTAAAAAATAAATTCACTCATAGAGGAAAACCAAACATTTTTTCATAATAATTTTTCACATTATTAAAATTTTTGACGAAATAGATAAAAAAAAACTAAATTTTACTGGAAGCCATCAGTATTAAGGACAGTTTTTCAACTTTGTTTCCGAAAATTTTGTCATTTTGACCCTAACCGGACAGAAGAGTTAAACAATTTTGTACTTGCCCTGTCGTTGACTTTTAATATTTGTCCATCAACGTTCTACCATCAACGCAATCTTTTCACACTTATCTTGTTTCTGTTCAGATTTATATTAATTATCTAAATATATTCAATTGTTGAAGAAGTATTTTAAAATTATTGTTTCATTATTAATTCTGTACTTTAAGAGTAAACAAATAAACACAAACATTATTATGTCTGGGGGGATTTGTTTTAAATATAAATAAGTCTGAAGGGGATTAGTAGAAGATACGTAACAAGTTCATTCACTGGTATATTAAATATTATAGAAAAAAATATGTTAATGAAGCAATTTGTACCATTCAACTCAAGTAATTTGTTTACTACGAGTCTTAAAATTGTTAATCTCGTGCTAAATTATACAATATTTTTATTGGAATATTTAAAAGTAAGAAATTAAAAGTGAAGGCGTGTTTAAATAAACTCAATTTAAGTGATTTTGATGTGGATAATGGGGTTTATCTTAGGAAATGTTCAGAGATATAATTACAAATCCTTGAGAAGGATTTTAAGTAATAAGAAATACGGCACTCAAAAATATAAGTTAGTAGAAAAGTTAGTAAATCGTCTTGTAAATCAGGTATACCATTTTTCAGCAAAATATTTTGCTAAAATTTCAGCAAAATATTTTGCTGATTTGATTTTCATCAAAATATTTTGCTGATATTAGCAATTTTTTGCTAGCACCCTCCGGAGTAAAATTTTGCTGACTCGGCAAAATTTTTTGCTGACTTTACTAACTTTTTTTTGAGTGCAGTCTAGTAAAGAATTGCCATATAAGTGGTTATATAAGCACATATTTGGTAATGTCAAGTACTTACAATTGTCATTACAAGTGTAGCGACTTTCATGTAAATGCACATTTGTAGTCACATATAGAGAAAGAAAGTGCCAACCGAATTGAAAAGTGTATATTAATGGCAACAACTTATAAATTCAGTTAGAACGACAATGTTCACAGTAGATTTCTGAATATTTTGGGTGTGTCAACTAAAATTTTGTTGAATTAACCGAACTTTGTTGTGAAAACTAATGTTAAGTTGTGCCAACCGTCTGAAATTCGAAGTAACCGAATTTGAGTCGTAGTAATCGAATTTCAGTTTTCTCTGTGTGCAGTACACTGATTTTTCCTTTATAGTATTAATGAATCGATTTCATTAAAATGGATTCATTGATTTAATGAATAATTCCATTAACTGAATGAAAATTCATTAATATTGTTTTTTTTTTTCATTCAATTTTTTTTTATGGTTTTTTCATAATTTCATAAATTAATAATATTTAAATCAATGAAAATTTACAATAAAAATTTTAACTTGTAATATGCAAAAAAAAAAATAGTTTAGAGTAGTTTTTTTTTATTTTTTTCCTATAAAAAAAAATCGCTGAAGTTTAACGCCTAATATTACAAATGACATGCAATTTTTTTTTTTGTTAAACAGACTCAACTAAAACTTTGAAAAAAAATTTATTTTTGGCGGGCTCATAAAATTTTGCGTCTAAAGTGTTGATGTGAAATGACTACAAAATCCTTTCAATATTTTCCGAAGTCGACATATGTCCTTTTGTAAAAAGTCCTCAATTTTTTTAATTTAAAAATTCCAAAGAAGTAAATTTTTGTTTTGTAATAAAAAGTTATGATAATTCACTACAGACATGACATTTTTATAACGTTTATGCTAGAATTAATGAAAAAAATTTCATATACTTTATGAAAATCTCATTGGGTCAATGAAACCATTAAAAATTATTTAATGAAACATGTTTCATTGATTCAATAAAACATTTCTTTGGGAACTTTTTTATGAAAAAATTCATTGTATTAATGAAGAAATTTATTAATAATACGCACAAATTTCTATCAGTGTAGTCCAAAATCGAGTTTGACCAAACACTTTTTCGAATTAAAGAATTTGCAACAAAATAGCATCGATTTGGTTTTACATATTTTGTTATAAATACATATTTTTGCATATTTTGCTATAAATGCATATTTTCTCTTTTTTTTGTGGTTTATTTAGCATATTTTCAATTTAATTGCATATTTTGTAAAAATTAAAATTAAGATTTAATTAAAAATAAACAAAAGAAAGCAGTTTTTATATCATCTACTTGTCATTTGTTAGACATTTATGTTATATTTCATTAACCAAAGCTGTCTTGTAATAAATCACTTTTTAAAAACCCAATTCCATTAAACGGCGCAAAACCCCTATAGAAAAAACTGCGAAAGTTTTTGGTTTCACTTGTAAACCACCATACAATTTTTCACCAAGCATTATGTAAAGTACTTTTTTAGTGAATGTATCCGCCAAGTCTAGTGACTCTGTTTTGTATTGGTTTGCATCTAAAGGCTAAAAACTATGAGTAAAAAATAAAATGAATGAAAGAACTCTTGTAGGTTTCAAGTATTTTTTTTTATTTTACGTATTTTAAATGGCCATCTATTCTTTAGTTGAACGTATAACTTTGCGTGTCGTAATTTTTAATAAAAAAAAACCTTCAGAAATAAGAGACATCTAAATTGAAATAGATCACACATAAAAAAATAAAATCATATTTGTTTATGAAAAAGTTCATATTTTTAAAGGTTCATACTATTTATGAAATTTACTTACTTTTATGAAGTGTTCCTAGTTTTCCTAGCATTTATGAAAAGTTATATAAAATTCCCAGTAGTATTGCAGTTTATGCAAGTTTTCTTAAATATTAGGATTTTGTATATTGGCAAATTTTTTAAGTACTTTTGCATAAATAATAAGTGTTTGCGACATAAATTTTAAGAACCTTGTCATAATTTACGAGACACGAACTTTCCCAGTATTTTTTATGATCTGTTCATAAATGTTATGAAAAAGTTCATAAATTAGAACATTGGCAAATTTTTCATAAAATATTCATAAATAGTATGAATTTTTTTTGTGTGCATGTATCCCAGGGAGCCCTCTCAGATACATAAAGTTAGATAGACATATTTTTAGTAACAAATGCCTTACATTACTTTAACGAAACCCAATTAAGATTGGCGCCCAAGCAGGGACATAACCAGATAAATACACAAATAAGGGATTGGGAAATTTTAAATTGATTTCAATGGCACAAGGAACGAATTAATTTAATAAATCAAATTATTAAAATGGCTTCCACATCGAGTTAAGAGTTGTAATTATAGTTTGTCTTTTAAAATTTTAGACTAAGTTATAAAACAAAATTTTGGCTTATCGCTTTTTTTTTACTAAAAACCGCTAATTTAATATTATAAATTTTTATCTGTTACTAAAAGCAATTTAAGTCATAAAAAAATAAAATTCTATCAATGATATTAACTAAAGTTTTCAGTAAATAAGTTTTAGCTAAAATTTATTAACTTACCTATTTAAGCTATTTATGGGACGCATACCACTACGTCCCTCTATTATATGAGCCGAAACATCAAAACCCTGATCAAGTCTTAAGGCCATATCTAAACCAATGTCTTGATAAGTTATCACAGCGGTTATATTGCCTGAAAAATAAAATTTTTAAATGCGTATTACTAAATTGATATCCAATAGTAATCAAAAGTTCACAGCTTACGTGCTTTGCCTTTTATTTGCATTTTCTCCAAATTCATAACCGGCTTATCGTTATAAATTATCACCCCCCGAAGCACCCTTTAAAAAGACATTTTTCACTTTTTCCTCAAAAGTACAACGTCCTCGTCGTACCAAAGCAATCCATGGTATATTTAAGGGCGGAGTAGGTTGGCCATTGGTACCTAAAATATTTACCGAACAGGCGCTATCATCTTTGATATCTTCAGCATCACTGATGTGTATTAATTTGCCATGCACGGTAAGAATTTTACCCTCGCCGTAGCGGGCCTTTTCTTCTTGAAAATTAACTTCTTTCAATTGTTGATGTTCCCAGTAGCTGTAGTTGAGATAGGCATAGGTGTATACATCCATGGCTATGCGTTCTTCAGAGGCGGCCAATGATTGTGTGGCATTGGCAGAACGAAAATAACGTTCTAAATCTTGATTAGCTATAGACATAGCTGCTACCAGAGAACTGGCAGTAGTAGTAGAGGTAAATCGCAAACCCCCTAGTAAGCCTATGCATGCTAAAAACAGCAATAGTTCACGCGAGTCCATATTATTAATGATCAATCACAGCAATTCACTTCTTCCTCACTCTCTACAGAATTTTAATCACTTTTTTTCAATCGTTTATTTATCTTGAAAAGATGATTATCGTTTTTTTTTTTTTTTTAATTATTTAATTGGCACAATTTGCATTTGTTGTATTTTTTTATTTAACAGGATCATTGATTCTTATTTTTTTTTCTTTTTTATTAAATACTTTTTTCTCTTTGTTCTTAAGATTTTCCAAGTTTAAACAGATATTTGCGTCACCTTTTCGCTTTCAATGTCGCTCGTTTTCTGAAATGAATTGAAGAAAATAAAATATTTAATTTATTTATTTTTTTTGTTATGTGGCTTATAGTACAAATTGTATTGTTGTTGTATTGTTATCATAATCTATAATGATTACACATTTCTTTTATTTAACGATTCGAAATTTCTTGGCGTTAATTTAAATGGTGGTTAAATGTGCAAAAATATTGATAAGCCATTTGTTAATGGCAATCGATAATAATTTAAAATGTCTTAAAAAAATTTTAAATCTAATAGAATAACTTATAAAGACAAATTGCAGACATTTTTGGAAATTCGGCAACAGTGTTTTACAATGAAAAAATTGTGGATTTTGTCATAATTCACTAACTTCTTTATATGCAAATAAATTTGAAATTTGGCAACAATTTTTAATAAATTAGCTCTTAAATAAGTTGAATGAAAGCCATAATTTTAAAATTGAATTGGAATTCAAGTTGCATATAATAAACATACACATTTCACAAGTGAAATTTGGCAACAGTGCACACAATATAAAATCTTTATTATTTTGTAAGCTTAATGAAAAACATTTTTTTTTTTAAATGCACTTTAAGTTAATCTTTCAGTGATAGACGATTAAACAAGGCAGAAATATCACAAGTAAAGATTCTATAAAAATGAGGTAGGATCAAATCAAAAAATATGCCCTAAAACAAAAAACTAAAAAAATTTAATTGAAACTTGGCAATGTTGCATTAAAAGAGGAATAACCCTTTTTTTTAATAATAAAGAAAATAAAACTTAAAAAATTGATCACAAATAATAAAAGATAAAGTTTTTTTTAAAGAAAGCTATACTTTTAAAATTAAATTGAAGTTAATCTTTAATGTGATAAACGAGTTGATAAGGCAGTGATCTTCCAAGTTTTACAAGTGAAATTTGGCAACACTGCACACAATTTCAAATCTTTATTTTTTACTTGAAGTAATACTTTTTAAATACTATTCAAGTTAATCTTTACGTGATCAACGATTATACTAGGCAAAGCAAATCTCTAGAAGTTTGACAACAGCACAATTCATTTAAATTTTTTTGGCAGCGGTCATAAAAACAACAATTTGAATAAAACATAATTAATTGGTGACAAATTGTCAGATTAGTTGCCTTAATAAAAAAAAAAAACTAAATTGAAAATTGGCAACATTGCATTAAAAAAGAAAGGATCCATTTTTATAATTTAAATGAAAACTCTACTTAAAAACATAGATCACAAAAGATAAAATATTTAAAAATGTGTCTATAAGTTCAATTAAAGCGATACCTTGAAATTGTTTATCATCTTCTGTGTGATAAACGTAGGCATACTTCCATAAAAGTCTAATAAGTGAAATTTGGCAACAATGCACACAATCACTTTTTATTTATTTTAATTTTACTTTTCAGATACAATTCTAGTTAATCTTGAAGTGATGAACGATTTTAGTCTAATCGATTATAATCTTAAATAAACTTTATAAACTTAAAAAAAAAATTAGTTATATTCGAATTTTCATACTAATTTATATTTCCTATTTAAAAAATACTTATAATTACAAGTTAAAACTATTAGAAACATCGAAAAAGTTAAACTTATTTTAAAAACCAAGAATATTTATTATAAGTGAAATTTGGCAATGACGCCTAACCTCACATAACGACATACCTGTAGCTGTAGCAATTCAAATAAATGGAATTAATGGAATCTGGAATTTGTATTATGTAAATCAAAGGGAAAATATGTCAGCAATTAATTTGTTCGTTATATGCCAACTATTTTTAACCCTCTAACTGGTAAACGATGTTTTGCAACGAAATTCATACCATGTGCTCCACTCGAAAAACAAATAAAAAGTTCTTCAACAAAATTGTTAATCGTTGCCTAATTTAGGCGATATGAGACAAAATATTTTAGGATGCAGTTTGGAAACTAAAGCATAAAAAAGAGAAGTTTTGGAGAAAAAATATTTCTCCTTCCAAGATATAACCACGCTAGAAACTCTATTTTTTTCTGCTCCTATTTAAAAATATATTCGTGATTTTCGCTTTTTGGAAAAAGCGAAATTAGGCGAAAAAGTATCTAAACTTCAATTTATATTGTTTAAACTTCAACGCTTTGCTACTAATACTTAATGTCTTCTCTCTGCAAAATTTCATAAAAAAAAATTTATAAGTTTCTTAAGAAGAATTCTGATAAAATCCTGTGAGTCCTTGGACTAAAGTAGGGATTTACTATTAAAGATACAGCTTCAATCTTTTAGTCAACTTTAATCGGTTTTTTAGATTTTTGAAAACTATTTTTTTTAAATAATTAGTTTTTGAAATTTTACGAAGTTTTGATTTTTAGCTTTCTCGCTTCCAAACCGTGGACAGCACACGAAAAATTTCTTCGCAAAATATTTAGCAAATTTAGTTTTCTATCGAAATATATTAATTTCTAAGTATAAAACGTTCATATGACGCATTTGTGGTAAATTTTATGAAGACTGCCCTGAGGCAGCCTTACCCGTTAGAGGTTAAGGTTAAATATTGTGTGCAGCAATATTTCAAATTGTAAAAAACTAAATTGAACAAAATTGAAATGTAAACCCGTATAAACTTTATATTGTTTCGATTTTTAAAACAAATTTTAACCAATCCAGAGATGTTCGTGTTTCTGTTGAAATCACTATTACCATTATCAATCCTAAACCCTCTAAACTACTAGAATTATATGAGCCCTGTTTTGGCGCCACTTTTTATTGCTTTTTATCTATTAAATTTAATTTTTTGACTAAAATTTCTTTTTGAATATTTGATTTCCAAGTTCAATAATCCCGTATAGTTAGCATAAAAAGTCCTTTAATAGTTTAACCATTAAAAGCTTTTCTGCGAAAAATGTCTCACAGAAATACGTGCATACAAGACTATCAAATTATCAAAATGTTGGTGTTAAGAAACCCTTAAAAAAAGTTTACATGCAATTGACATTTAACAGCTTAAAAGTAAGACAAAACTAAACAAAATATACAAAAAAAAAAAATATAAAATAAAAATTTACCAGAATTTTGACCTTTTCAGAAAAAGACAAAATAAATAAAGAAAATTATCATAGAGCAAAAAACTAACAAATATTTTTATTTTTTTTTTAAACCAACATACTTTTAAACAAATATTTTGCAATATTTTTTCCTTATTTATTTAATTTTTTTTTTGTTTAACAAAAATTTAAAACCACAACAAAATTTCCCACCTGCTTGAAAGTCATGCACGACACACGCCAAAAAATTTACTTGTTTATTTATTTTGTTAACAGTTTTAGAATATATATTTTTTTTTTCATGTTAAAAATAAAATTAAGAAAAAAATAAATCTATTATCGTTTTAATACGATTAACTAAGGTGCGAGTATGTTTTATAAAATAGGGTAAAACTTTAATGGGTGGGTTTTCAAATAAAAACAGGACTCAAAACAAGTGCCGCTTCTAAAAGAAAATGCCATTCAGTTATTTACAATTTAAAACAAATTACGCTGATTTATGTTTAAAAAGCATTTGGAAATCAATTGCAAAATTCTAAATTTTTTTGTTTGGAAAACTCAAAATATTTATATGAACTTAAAGTTTGTTCTCAAGTGTTTTTATATAGTGCAAGCTTTGAGGT
Organism: Delia radicum; assembly: GCA_021234595.1. NCBI lineage: Eukaryota > Metazoa > Arthropoda > Insecta > Diptera > Anthomyiidae > Delia > Delia radicum. The sequence goes on along the minus strand of CM037855.1, from coordinate 34,332,043 downwards.
TTATACACTTATACCCCGGTTTGCGTCGGTTACAGGGACCGGAGAAATGCCAAGCAAACCAAAACATTATTTTCCATACATTTGTACTAATTTTTCTTTAATTGGTTCCATGGGCCTTTATTTTAGCTGAAAATAATTATTTTTTTTGATAAAAAAAAAACGTTTTTTCAAAAAAGTAACTTTTTCACTATTTTTGGAAAACATGTTTTTACAAAAATGAAAATTCATTAGAAAAACCTAACATAAAAAACTTAAAATAAAAATTCAAAGGAATTCATAGTATAAAATGAATAGTCTGAATCGATGCTTTTAATTTTCTATTCTGAGCTTGAGTTATCTAAATCGATTACCATCTCTACAGTTGTATTTTAGATTAGATCAGAAGGCACTATGCACCGCGACCAATGTAGGTCTTTTGTGCTGCCTAAAGTTACCTACAGATTCAAGCTACCTATAAAGAAAATTATCCTATTAGGCAAAATGTTCGCGATGTCTGAAGGCGAAATGAAGCGATCACCTAGAAACCTAAGTCTCCTATCACAAAGCCTGGGACATTCGCAGAGAACATGCTCCGAGGTCTCAGACACCATCTCGCAAAACCTACACATATCCGTGTCCGATTGACCCTTCTTGTGCAGATGGTATCTGAGATTACAGTGTCCAGTTAAGTACTACGCCAGGGTCCTCGAACCCCCCCTTTCAAGCGACAAGAGTCGCCTCGACCCCCTACTGGAAAAAGAGATCAATCTTTTAGCCTGGCGCTGACCAGGAGAGTTTTCCCAGTAACCAGAGAATTCAGACTCTCTCCATGCCCTGAGCCTTTCCCAAACATACCCCGCAGGTATTCCACAGAATGGTTGAGGACCAATAAAGGGCCTTCGGGCCCCGCGGTTGGCAAGACAATCTGCCCTCTCGTTGCCCTCATGCCCAGAGAACGAAGCCGATCGGCTAATAGCTGCGGCTAAGCCGCCGCCGATCACTTTTCAGGTACTCGAGCCGCCGCCGGCCTGAGCGGCTAATTTCGGCTACAAAATATTAGCCGACTATATCAGCTGAGCCGACTATATCAGCTTAGCCGATATTTTTTTATCTAAATTCATTTTAACTAAAAAATCATATTATTTTAAGAATCCTCCGCCTTCATCCGGCTTTTAGTACCCACCAATCTGGCAACCATAGGTTTTCATTATGACTTCTCTAGCGTTTGCAAAATGTGCCGTTATATTGCGCTTCACTAGAAACAGAAAAAGTAAATTATCCAAATCTTACAATGGCTCAAAAAAATATAAAAAACTTTTTTCATACTACACAAGCTAATCCCACAATTTCATCTGATTCTGATTCTAACTCAGATGCTTCTACTGATGTAAATACTTTTATTTCAAAATCTGCCGATATAGCATATTATAAAGATATAAAAAAAATGGCAAAGGTTCAAGTAAAACTAACTGGTTTATCGGAATGTTGGAAGCATTTTGGTAGTCTATACATAAAAGATAGACACATATTGGAAAACATGAAATTTTGTATAATTTGATTAGATTGAAAATAAATAAGTGAATTAAATTATAATACATTTTTTTACCATCGGCTTAGTCGATTTTTAGTCGCCGCCGAGTTTTTTTTCGTTTAGCCGCCGCCGCCGAAAATTGTTCGGCTTTAGTCGACATTCAGCCGCCGCCGAGTATATTTTTGATTAGCAGCCGCCGGCGACAATTTAATGTCGGCTTCGTTCTCTGCTCATGCCCATCATGACCAGGAATCCACCCCAAGGTTAGAGAGTTGCCCCTACCGAGCCTGTTGAGAGTCTGAATGCATTCCATGACCAACCCGGACGACACCTTATAAGCCATTAAGGCCCTCAGTGCAGCCTGACTGTCAGAAAGAATGTAGATGCGAGATCTGCGAGTTGTATTTGGTAATCTTGTTAATTTTTTTATGAAATGATCTCAAGTTTGTTGGATTGTTAAAGCTATTTTTCAAATAAATTTCATGTGACAATTAATAGCGTCGGCTGCATTTCTTGACATTTTTAAACTCCGATCTTCGTCTTGATCTTTATTTTGAAATGCTTGCGATATCAACATCATCGCTTCAGATATTAGACGTGGTTAGCTTTTGTGTTCTGCTTTAAATTGTTTGTGTTAAAAAAAAAAAAATTCATATTAACGTCGCAAATTGAAGCATTTGTGATGCTACTTCGAAGGCATGCGACGCAAATTGAAATATAAACGATGCAACTTTGAAGTCACAGCTAATTTTCAAACGACGCAACTTCGAAACGACGGAAATCGAAGTGACGTACACCGAGGTATCAGTGTAATTGATATTAAATCGAACCCAGCCTTTTGTATCTGAACCAATTTTGTCAATTTTCTTTTTTTATATTAATCTTTGGGTTCAGTAAACAAAAGTGACTGTCTATTTTGTGATTGTACAAATTAATTTTAATAATTTTTGTATATATCGCTCATTTACTAAAAGACTGGCTTAAGTCAAAAAATTATATCATGCATTGTGTAAAAAGTTCATATTAATGTTATGTATACTTTTCGAGTTAGAGGAGAATATATTGAGTGCCAAGAGTATATACTTTATAAAGAAACTCTGCTACTCACGGGTCTCGCGATAATTAGCGAATTTGCACACAACTCTGACTAAGAGAAAACTGTATTAAGAACCCTAGTTATAAAAAATGTGACCAAATAAATAGTGAAAGGGTCGAGCGAGGTAGATATGGATGGAAAACTTTAAATGCGTTTTGTGCAAAATCGTCATTTTTGAGTCAGTCGTTTAGTAAATAAGCGATATGTATGTAGTTTAACAAAAAAATTATGTTAGTTTACAACAAGTGTGAAGATGTTATGAATTTAACCACATTAGAGTTAAATCTGCATAGTAGAGTTCTTTTAATGTCCCATTATCCCTCTTTTAATGTCCCATTATCCCTGTCCCATTATCCCTCCCCTGGATCCGCGCCTGATTACTTTAATACAAATATTAAGGAATTACTAATAATTAGTTAATTTTCACATTATTTCAATACAAAAAATAATGAGTTACCCATAATTATTTTATGATTTTTATTAAAATTTAAAGTAATTATCTAAAAAAATTTTAAAAGTCCACTTTTAGACTCATTATTTTTTTAACTCTATTAAGTACATATATAACTACTTATTTTGTATTTGTTGTAAGCTGGAAAGTAATGACATTTTGTGCTAGCAAGTCATTTATGTTTTTATATATCAAGTATAAAATGTCGAGATAGCTCAGATGGTGAAGCGGTTGACTGACAACCTGGACTCCCAGGTGCGAATCCCGTGCAAATTTTATTACAGAAACATTTTCAAATAAAAATTTTTTTTTATTAAATTTAGTTTTATTTCTAATTTTATTTTTGTTCTCATTATTTTTGTCCATACTAGTAAGCATATAGGTAACCACAAAGTTTTTGATTTTTCGTAATGTATTTAGTAATGATATGTCATTATTTTGAGCGACATCCCCGTATAAAAAAATGACATTTGTAATGGCAATTGTAAGTACTTTCCATTACCAAATATCTACTTATATAACCACTTATATGGTAATGCTTTTCTACATTGGGACAAGATTTTGTTCATGTCATACAAAAAAAAAATTGGAAAATATTTTGCCTTAAAGTGTCCAAAATTTTTGAAATTTCTCATATGTATGGCATCGTTAAGAAAATATTATGGATTTCAATTAGGAGAGAAAATTTGTAATTTTAGAAAAAATTTAAATATTTCTTGAAGTTTTTTTTGTTTTAGACTATTTTAAAATTAATTCAAATAAATGCCACATTACTTTGAGAATCATGCTCATACAAATACACCAAATTTTTATAGATTATTGGGCAAAGTGCCAAAAAATTTCGCAAAATAAAATATAAAAAAATCTTATTGTTTTTCTGTTGATATTTGACCGTTTAACGACTTGCAAACAAATGCGTTTTTTAGGTTTGTTTATTTTTATTGTGGTCAGTCAATGATCTTAGTTTTTTTTTATATAAAAAACAAAAAGCATTGTTTACAAAATAAACATTTCTTTTTAAACACATGATTTAGTATAAAATTCTACAAAAATATAAAAAATTTTACTCAAGTTTGAGGTATTTTTCTTTAGAAGTTCATATATTTGTTTAGACTATAAAATTGTCTTGAGTTAATAACAATTTTAAACAAAATTTAGAATAATGCAGACACAAAGACTGAATGGCGCCCAACGTAGAACCAAATAAGATTGAATAAAGCTAACAGCTGATTGAATTTAAATTTTATAAACTTACTAAAGTTGAAGTTCGATATGGACTTAAATGAATAGATATTGAGCGGTTATATTATTGGCGCCCAACGTAGAAGCCAACAAGATAAAGTAAAACACAAAAGGCTGATGGAAATGAACCAGTTTTAACAAAGTTTATATTTAAAACCCACTTTCTAAATCAATGTAAAAATGGACTTGTTTGGTTGGCGCCCAACGTGGAACCCAGATGAAGCTAATAAAATAAAAAACAACAGTTATTTAAAATCAATAAACAGATCATAAAAAAAAATGTATCACATTCTGTTTTCGCAAATAAAAGTACGCGTTATAATTTATTTTAAATTACTTAAATCACATTTAGGTAAAGTTAACCTTAACATTTTTATAAAGCCTTCTTAGCCATTGAAATTCATTTAGCTAAACCTCCAATTTGTATTAATCGTGTATTAAAATCTTTAATTATTTAATATAAAATATCGGTATATTTTAAAAGTGTATAAATAAATTTTGCTGCAATATTATTTCTGCAGTCATAAATTTTCTATATATGACCAGATTTGTGTATTGTGCTATGGTTGAAATAAAATATAAAAAAAAAAATGTTATGCTAAAACCCACATATTATATATATCTGACTGTGTGTATAAAATGAATTTAAATAATTCCTTTTTATTCGAAAATGCGTTTTGTTTAAAGCCACAATATTTTATGTGCAGTTTTTTTTCTTATAATTTTTTATGCTTTGAAGGTTCTTAACTTTGGGTGTCATAATTGTGGCTCCAAACTGGTTATAAAATGTATTTTTGTTGTTAAACAATTTAGATTCAGTCAACGATTGGTGAAAAGAACAAACCTTATTGGAATTTTTTGCCCGAGAATATTACTTTTCTACTAAAAAATCAAATAAAATTGCAAACGCATAATATGTAAGTGAAATTTATGAAATTTGGCAACATTGCATAAATATATTAGATTGAATAAAAAAAAAAATTGTTGGCAACTAAGTTGTAAAAATGTCAAATAATTAATAAAAACGTTGCGAACTATATATAATCAATAGAGTAAAAATAGTATCAATAGAGTAAAAATGCAAAATCTTAAAATTTCATACACTCATAGAATAAAATGTGTAAAATTCAGTAAAAAAGGACCTTCAAAAAAACTGGAATTCCCGTTGTTGTTGTTAAAAAATAATTCTTTATTTAAGCGGGATAAAATCAATTTTTGGTTGAGTGGGGGGGGGGGGGTAAAGTTAGCGAAAAAAATTTAAAAATTTTTTTTTTGTCCTTATTTAACAATGACGCCATAATTTTAATTAAAATATTAAGTTAAAAATATGTATGACGAGTTTCAAAACTTTTTGACACTTTGAGGAAAAAAAATTGAAATTTTTTGATTATTTTTGTATATGCATCCATCCTTTTGTGCATCCATCCGCGTTAATCTTTATCGACGCAAAAATGATGCCGGTTTTAAGTTCAAAACAAATTATAAATATTAAAACTACATTTTTGCTGGGATTTAAAGAATGCTTACGAAAAACTTTTTACACTTTGTATTAATCATAACTTTATGAAATTTAGAGATATAAACAAGATGTTTACATCTAATGAAACACAACAATCTGAAAATTTAAAACAATGGCAAATATTTGCAATTCGTTGTGAGACTTATAGTCCAGTCAAATAAGACAAAAACCTCCGAATTACGGGTGATAGGCTGGAAAGTCGTACATGGCTTTATTTTGGTTTTCTAAATACTGTCTCAAAAGTCTCATAAAATCTCGTGTCTGCGTCGTGAGTTATTCAAGTACAAAGTTTTTGGCGATTATCTCGGTTTCTATAGCTCCAATAATGTCAACATCTATTATAAAAATTGTCATGCAATTTGTAACAAATTTTGTTAAAAACATTTTTTCAAGCGCTTAACCGTTTTCGAAATAGAGGGCAGAGACTCCGGAGCGCTCACCCCTACCTGCAATTATTCAAGGTCAACCGTGAATTGAATTTTACCTATCATTGACCTGGCTTACTTTATGTAAAGAATTGGTAAATATATTTAATGTTTATCTTTTGATTTAACAATATATAACATATTGTACGAGTATAATTAGTATTTTCATTGTTATGTGAAATATAAATTTAAAATTTTTTTTTTTTTTAGCTAATTACATTGTTTACTACTTAGCTAATTACATTGTTTACAGGTATGGAACACGTATATATTTTTCAAAAAAAAAAATTAATTTTTAGCTATTACTCCCATTGTTTACATTATGTAAAGATTAGGTAAACAATGTATTTAAAGACTATGTTTGGAATTAACAAGATTACACATTACAATGTTGCATATTTTATGAGTAAAAATCATTATTTACATTGTTTACCTTATAAAAAAAAATTTGTGAAAACAATGTTATGCATACTTTTTAACACGATTTCCTACTGACGTTCATATTTTTAATTTAGCAACAATTGCGTAGTGAATTCACTTTTTATTATACACACATATTTTTAGAGATAAAGAAAAAAAATATTAAAAAAATTGCAGTTTGCAGTTGTGCGTACAAAACAAGATATTTTTTATATACTAATTGTGAATTCACTTTGTTTTTCATTCATTTATAAAAATGTTCAATGTCAAGCGCGAATAAGTTATGCCGGTTTTTTTTATATTTCTTTTCATTAAATGTTTATGATTATGACTATGACTGTAAATAATTTTTTACATTATAATATATTTAAAATAACAACAAAAACAAATCAAAAATTAAATCGTTTTGAGTATTACAAGACTAAAAACCAATTCACTATTTTATAGAATATAGAATGTTTTATATATTCTATATTTTGAGCAACATTACGACAATACAGTTGAACCTCGTTTATCCGGGCCTCCTCCTCCGGCATGCTGCATGTTTGTTTTATACCTCTATTAATAGTGTTTTATTATTTTCCTCTATTTACCGTGGTTTACCTCTATTATCCGTGCAGCACCTTGTGGCCACCTCGTTTCGCAGATTCGCCCCTGATTTTTTTGTGGGATTTCTTGAACGGCCCCTTGAAAAGTGCCATTAAATGCCAATAGGAAAATGGTCATCATTTAATGGATGTAATTTTTCATACCTAGCTAAAAAAAAGTTCTAGAAGTCAAACTTTCATTAAAAAAAAAAAAAACTGTAAAAGTAAAAAAAGTTATAAGCATTTCAAATCAGGCGGCTTTGCAATGCTCTAATCCTCTGTTAACACCGTGTGCCTGAAACATGCCGTTTTTAAGGAAATTCGAAGCTAAATAGAAAAAGCATTTGCTCAAATTATAACAAATATGTCGAAAACAATCAGCCACAACATCAAAAAATGACAATTTATAATTTTAAAGTCGCGAAAAATATTAATTTTCCTATTTGCAGCCACAATTTATATATTTTTTCTCACTAAGTGAGAGTACTGCAAGCTCTTTATTTTCTAAACTCTTTGGCAGAAGTTGGCCCACCCTGTACATATAAAGTGTGCGCCAAATAACTTTTTTTTTTTTGAACTCCTGAACCAATTGGACTTTGTATGGCGTCATACCAAGGTCTTTATGCAAAATTCGTCTCAATGATGTCTCCGAAATGTTCAATTGTTGAGAACGACGGTGAATTGATGTTGATGGCGCTTCACGCACACTTTCTGCCACAGCAGCAATATTCTCGGGTGTACGCACTGTTTTTGGCTTTTCAGGCTTTGGTTTATCGATGAGGATGCCAGTTTCTTTCACTTTTTTCACAAGATAACGAACATACGGACCATATTCGTTCAGCGGAAGGATAAAACTAATTATCTGTCTAATCAGACATGAGCTAAGTGTTACCATTCACGAAATAAGCACTAGTTAAAAAAAAGACGTTAGATGGCGGACCCTTTATTTTTGTAAAAATTAAAAAAAAACAGGTTTTTGAAATACAGCTTTTTGAACTGTGGTGTTTGCAAAATATACATTCTGCAGTAGAGAAGTGCATAGTAAAGGGTGGTTAAATTTCAAGGGCCGATGTTGATTTTGAATAAAACACAAACTATTTAGGAAATTATTGTAATTTTATTTTATTATGATATATTGGTATTACTCAATTATGTATGGAACAAAATATCGGCCAAATGGGCGCCGCGACCACGGCGGCACACCTCCATCCGATGGTCAAAATTTTCGATGACGCTGAGGCATAATGGAGGTTCTATGCCGTTAATGTGCCGAATTATCTCATCCTTCAGCTCTTGAATTGTTGCTGGCTTATCGACGTACACCTTTTCTTTCAAATAACCCCAAAGAAAAAAGTCCAACGGTGTCAAATCACATGATCTTGGCGGCCAATTGACATCGCCATTACGTGAGATAACACGGCCATTGAATTTGTTGCGCAAAAGAGCCATTGTTTCGTTAGCTGTGTGGCAAGTGGCACCGTCCTGCTGAAACCACATATCGTCCACATCCATATCTTCCAATTCGGGCCATAAAAAGTTCGTTATCATCTCACGATAGCGAACACCATTCACAGTAACTGCCTGACCGGCCTCATTTTGGAAAAAATACGGCCCGATGATGCCGCCAGCCCATAAACCGCACCAAACAGTCACTCTTTGTGGGTGCATTGGTTTTTCGACAATCACTCTTGGATTCTCATTCGCCCAAATGCGGCAATTCTGTTTATTGACGAATCCACTGAGGTGAAAATGTGCCTCATCACTAAAGATGATTTTCTTCGAAAATTGATCATCCACTGATGCCATTTCTTGCCACCCATCCACGACGTTTGGAATGGTCAAGAGGCTTTAGTTCTTGAGCCAATTGCACCTTGTAAGCGTGTAAATGCAAGTCTTTATGCATAATGTTCATCAACGACGAGCGTGAGAGGTGCAATTGTTGGGCACGACGACGAGTTGAGGTGGACGGCTCTTCAGCCACACTATCGCGAACAGCAGCAATATTTTCTGCAGTACGAGCTGTACGAGCATGCACTGGTGTTCTCACATTTTCTAAAGACCCGGTTTGCTCGAATTTTTCCACGATTTGTACGCACATTTGGACGATCAAATTGACCAAAAAAATCACGAAGTGCACGATATGCATTTTGATTTGAACGCCCATTTTCATAATAAGTCTGGATAACTTTAACACGTTGTTGGATTGTGTATCTCTCCATGGTTCAAATTGAGTAAGTCTGAAATAGAGAAATGTCAAATAAAATTCGGAAAAAAACTTGGCGTTTAGGTGTGGTTCACATTCAACATCGGCCCTTACAATTTAACCACCCTTTATATGTATACCAGTAAAGCCACAATTCAAGTAGGAGGTAAAGGAGGTATCAATGACTCTCGTGGCTTAAGCCGTTTAAAATATATGGAAGATTAAGTACGACTACCTTTTTAAAATTTTCGAAAATTTTTAAATTTTGAAACGCGATATTTCAAGAGAAGGTCGAGGATATGGTTATATGATGTGCATTTACTAAACTAAGTTTGGTTGAAATCGGAAAAGGTGTTGATTTTATATGTTTTCAGCCAGCAAGCTTGTTTAGAACAAATCGGAATATACTTTATACTTATTCCATACAAGCCGTGGGCCAGTCTACAGCGTTTTCGATTATACGAGCTGATTCCAGTGCCGTGCAATCCGGATCATCGAGGTTCAACTGTACTTGTAAATAGTTTTTATAATTTATTAAATATACAAAAATTTATTAGATTTTTAGCTTAGAAACACAATTTTTCTCATTGTTAGTATATAATATAAAAATGCGCATATTTTTTATATATAAAAAAAAAAGTTAAAAATAAACATTAAAAGATTTTTAGAATATAAATTGCGTTTAGAATATTTTTATTTTTTAATTTAAATTCTAGTCAGGTATTCATTTTGAAAAAGTTAAAAACGCACATATACATAAAATCATAGACATGTCTAAAATACATTGTATTTATGGTTAAACTACAGATTGATAGATAAAAATTTATTTAATAATCAGATTTATAAAAAGTTTATTTAAAAAACAAAATCTTTATTTGTGTACTATGATGTCAAAATTTTGTTAAAAATATGAAACAATTAAAACAACAAATATTAAATTATCAAAAAACGTGATTAGGAAAAAAACGTGCCAAACATTATTAAAAAATGCTTATAATATTTTTTTTTTTATATATTTTAAACAATCAACAAAATTTTGTATAAATTAAAAATTTTAACTATTATAAAGGAAACAAAGAAAAAAAAATACGCGTGCTCTGATAAAACATGTTTTAAATACCCTACACTATGAATAAATCGAATTAAAAAATATTTTTGAGATATTTTCAATCAAAATGGATTTATTTTTTTTTTTTTAATTAAATTTTTTAATTTTGACTGTTTCTAATAGTAAAAGCTGTTTGGAATGCTATTATTTACTTAATTTATTCAAAAAGTTAGCTTTATATATAGTGAAATAACGAATATTGATTAAATGACTGGTTAAATATAGAAATAAATAGATTTTTTGTATTTTCTACATTGTTTACTTTATGTAAAGAATAGCATAAATGTGTTTGTCATAAATTTACATTGTTTTAAATAAAAATATTGAATATTTTCCTGTCACTGACATTGTTTACATTATGTAAAGAATTGGTAAACAATGCTTTGGATGAGTTTGTTTGGAATTAACAAGATTGCACATCAAAATACAGTAGTTTTTACAAGTAAAATTAAGTTTCATATTATTTACACTATGTAAAAAATTAATTTAAATAAATTGTTTAATGTTATAGTTATTTACATTGTTTACTTTATGTATAGAAAAAAAGTCACTTAATTAAGCAATTTAAAATTTTTAAACATATCTAACAAGAAAGACAGTTAAACTTTTCAAATCTACAAATATATTTATATGTTTAACTAATCTGTGTTTAACTATTTTCATTAAAATTATGTTGAGACATTTTTAATAAAATATGGATTCAAAAAATTTTTTTTTTTAACTTTGGTTGCTCTTAATTGGCTTATTTATTTGATTTTGTCTGCAAATAAATACGGAAATAAATAGCTTTTTTTATTTTCTACATTGTTTACTTTATGTAAAGTGTAGGAAAACATAATAATAAATGTATTTATTATAAATTTACATTGTTCTAAATAAAAATATTGAATATTTTCCTGTCACTGACATTGTTTACATTATGTAAAGAATTGGTAAACAATGTATTGAATGTGTTTGTTTGGAATTAACAGGATTGCACATTAAAATAAAGTAGTTTTTAAACGTAAAAACTAATTTAAATAAATTGTTTAATGTTATAATTATTAACAGAAAAAAGTCACTTAATTAAGCAATTTTAAATTTTTAAACAGATCTGAAAAGAAAGACAGTTAAACTTTTAAAATCTAGAAACATGTTTATATGTTTAACTAATCTGTGTTTCACTATTTTCATTAAAATTATGTTGAGATATATTCAATAAAATATGGATTAAAATTTTTTTTTTTTTTTAACCTTCGGCTGCTCTTAATTTCTTTATTCACTTGATTTTGTCTGGAAATTAATATTGAAATAAATTGCTATTTTTTATTTTCTACATTGTTTACTTTATGTATATAATAGGAAAACATCGTAATATATTTTTTTTATCACAAATTTCCATTATTTTAAATAATAATATTGAATTTTTTCCTATCAATATCATTGTTTACATTAAAGTAAAGAATTGGTAAACAATGTATGTATTTAATGTGATTGTCTTAAATTAATAACATTACAAATCAGTTATGTTGAATAGTAAAATTAAGTTTTATATAATTTACATTATGTAAACAAATACATTTAAATAAATTGTTTGATTTTATAGTTATTTACATTGTTTACGTCATGTGTAGAAAAAAAAATTAAAAGTCACTTAAATTTGAACTTTAAATTTTTAAACAGATTTGGAAAGAGAGATAGTTGAACTTCGCAAATCTAGGAATATGTTTAACAAAACTGTGTGTAGATATTTTCATTAAAATCTGAATAATAATTTTTTTTTTTACATTATTTTAACTTTGGCTGGTCCAAATTGCAACGGTTTGATAAAATCCTTAGTCTTTGTTTAATATATTGTTTGTATATTTAAACCGCTTCAAAATTGTTGAAGTTATAATATTTATAAACATGCAGTTTTAGTGTTTACGTGAAACTTGACGTTAGCCCTATGAAAAGGCGTCAAATTTGAAAAATTTATTTTTGATTGTTTTTAATTTCGATATTCTCGAAAAATCTCTATATATTTTGCCAATACATACATAATTTTATATGAGTAATTTCCAAAATGTTCGACACCCATTGAAACTGACTTTATATGCCTTGTACTTCTCAAGGTTTTTTGAATTGAGAGTAACACTGGACGGGGTTAGGTATACTATACTTAAAAACTAATCCATGCAAAATTTCTCATTGAAAAGTCTTTACATAAAGAATTGATTGATATTTAAAAGTCGCTAATGAAGAAAAAAAAAATAATTGAAAATTACAAACTGGCCAAATTTGTAAATAAAAAATTAGTTCAAATATGGATGGAATTTGTTCTTGTGGTGAAATAAGCTAGATAACTGAATTAACTCTCAAACCGGCATAAGAATGAAAAATAAACAATATGTTCTTCTATCAAAATTTTTTTACCTAGCCCATTTTAAGCGATATGGCCCAAAATAGGATTAGAGCGAATTTCATCAACTAATCCCTAAAAATTAATAAGTTTATGTATAAATTATTCCTCTTACCAAGATATAACTATACTAATAATAATCCCTCTGCATAGAAATACGAAAACATGTCAAAATAACAAAAAATAACAATTTTTGTGGTTTTACTTAAGAAGATATGGCGATTTTCGTTTTGCGAAAACGCGAAATTGAGCGAAAACGCACATAAACTTCAACATGTAAAGGTAAGCAAGATTATTTAAGTTCAAGATCATTTGTTTTTTGTTAAACAAAAAAAACGTGCAACAGCGTACTGACAGGTTCTTACAAGTTTCGCATCACTGAAAATCTTCAGAAAACCAATGTAGCAGGGGTAGAATAAAAAACAAATGTTCTTGTACTTGAATTATCTTGCTCACATCACATTTTATTAATATTTGAAAACCTAGTTACTAAAATTTCTAAAATCTTTTCTATTTATCTTTCAGAATTGGGAGTTAAGTTTTGTTTTATTTTTAACATTTTAATTACGAATATCTTTCAAAAGATAATAAAAATAAATTCAATAAAAAAAATTACTAATTTTAAGTAACAAAAATTGCTAAATCGATTTTCATTAAGAATTTACTAAAATTAAACCTTATTAATAGTGAATTTTATCGTTGATCTATAAGTTTATGTGTGAGATTTTATTCGTTCGGTTTGAGATCATGACAAATTTTTCTCTAAATAAACAGAAAATTTTTTTTTTTTTTTTTTTTTTTATATGATAATTTACTTTGACTATTAGAAGAAAACACAGAAAAGGTTATTAGACACCAGCATGAATGGAATGCATTTTCTGACTCACTACGGTCTTCATCAACATTCTTCGTGCCATTTAGTGTTAATCGTAAATATCTTCTATTTAACTCACACGTTAAAGAAATTGGGTAACGTTAAATCCCACATTACTCTGTGTGTTGAGTAAGAATGAAATTTACCACGAACGATTTCTATTTATAGTGTGTTTGTTTTTTCTCTAGTCATTATCATAATTGCCAGTTGACTAGAATTTTACTTTCAGTTAAAACTTTAAATGGCAATTCTTTTCTCTAATGTCATCATATACTATCCTTCTACATAAGCAAAGCATATCAACAAACATTAAAGATTTTTTTGTTAATACATATGTCGAGCATATACATTAAACGATTGTTACACTGTACCTTATTTTAATAAATTTTACTAATTTTTCTTACTACTTTTACTTTACAACTATCCTATGGGGAATGAAGAGTCAATTGACCTAAAAGTGAGTGGTTAAAGAAGGACTTATCACAGGACTGGTATAATTTAATACTGAAGTGTTTTAAGCAGTGTCAATTGTCCTAAACTTACCTATCCTGTGACTGGTAAAGGGAGGACATACCACTTAACCAGAATGCTTATTAACAAGAAAAAGCCAGTTGACCAGACCCATTGGAAGCTGTTTAGTTTTCGTTTATTTTTATGACCATCTGTATTTCCATCTTTGGTTAGTCCTGTGGCATGCCGCTATGTAGTTTCAAGCAGGACAAATGACCCCCTCCTATGACAAGCCCATGTTAAAGTTGCCAGTTGTTCACATAGGGTAGGGTTTAGCAGAGGACAGGTCTATGGCACGAAGGGACCGATCCTGTGGCACACGCAGGACCGGTCCCATTCCCCATAGGGAATATGCACCTTCATAGCATGTAAAAGATTTTGCATATGAACTCGTCGACGAAAATTTGCTTACGACCACGTTTTCTCCATAACTGTGGAACCAAATGATTTTCCACCTTAAAATGTTGCCACAAATGTAGACAGGCCTTAGTTTTTAACATATATTTTTTTTATGATTACAAACACGTTTTGCTAAACGGTATATTTTCCTAAAAATTTTAGTTAATTTATCTGAAAAATTACTTATTTTTCTGTAATTTTAACAGACTTTTTTGTTTACGCTTACCGTTCATTGCAGTCGCCTATTACGTGTTTAATATATTTCTATATAAAATTTCTCATTTTAAAAACCAGAGCCAGAGTTAAACTAAAATTTATTTATATAAATAGAACATTTTTGGCCTTCAAAGTTTAGAAACGTCATGATGCTTGTTAGGAAATCACCCTAGCTACGTGTTTGATTGCTAAGAAGACATGGAGCAAAACTTATGATTAATAGGTTTTTTGTTAAAGCTCTCTACAGATTTTATAAAATGTCGGGTTCTGTTGAGATCTTTAGCATATTTCGATCTGGCTAAAGATCTCAACAACATAGCTAACATATATACTTTGCTTTATTTAAAAATAGCATAAGATCAATCTCGATGTATATACATATGGGAACGTGATAAGTCCCCACTTTTTATTTATTTTATATTAAACAATTTTATTTAAATTTATATAAAATATATTTTTTGTTTTCTTTTTAAAATTAATTTCAAAATTGAATTGAAAATATTTGAAAATAAATTCTCTGAGTTATAATTATAAAATAGTTTTGAAAGTTGTTTTGGGAAGCCTTCACACATATAAAAATAAAAAAACCGAAAACTGTAAAAGATATTACTTGAGCCAGAGTAAAACTAATTTTTTTTCATATATTTAGTTAGAATATTGTTCTACCTCTAAACCAAAAATCTAATATGATATTGCCATATTAGATTTTATTTGTTGCTTTTCAAAAAGTTTGAACATTTTCATGACAGACAATACATTTTTTTTTTATATAAATAAAACATTCTTGGCCTTCAAAGTCTAGTAACGTCATGATGCTTGTTAGGAAAAGAACCTAGACACGTGTTTGATTGCTAAGAAGACAAGAATGGAGCAACATTAATGATTAATAGGTTTTTTGTTAAAGCTCTCTTCCTATTTTGGAGGCTCTACTAGCTTTTCTAAAACTTCAGATTCTGATGAGATCTTTAGCCTAACTAATACATATAGTTTGCTTTATTTTTTATAAAAATACGGAGGTTGAAAGTATGTTATAAATATATAAAAATTATCTCGATGTATATAAAAACAAAAAATCAAAAAAAAAAAAAAACTAAAAAACCAGTTAATTTAAATTTTAAATTTCCCATAAATTTATTTATTTCTCTAACCGTTATACTAACATGTTTTATATTAATTTATTAAATTTTTGCTGTGATAAAAAAAAAACTTCCGTAAAAGTAAATAAAAAAGGTTGTAAATTGATTATTTTTATAAAACCAAATGTTTATTTTTATATCGAATTTTAATTACATTTTAAAAGGGCTTTATTTGCTTTTAGTTTTATTAAAGTGCTGGCAATTATTTGCACACATTTTTGAAGTAATAGGTAATATTTGAAAAACCTGATAAGAGACCATAACATATGACTTTATATAAATAATAAAAAAAAAAAATTAATATTTATAAAAGATTATTTACTAATGACTAAATTTATTGACTTTTGAATATTTATAGAAATTGTTTTGTTCAAACACGTTATAGAATTTATATTTAAACAATTATTTAAACTAATAATGATAATGAATGGATTTTAAAGAATTTTTAAAATTTATGCACTTCAAAAATTTTAATAAGAAGGAACATCAAATGTGTAAACTGTAAATAATAAAGCTTGGGGCCATTAGTAAATAACCTTTGTTTAGGGCTAAATTATAGTTAAGATGTAAAATTTTACATAATTTTGTATTAATTTTAAATCATTTGTTGATTGTTAAGGGCAGATTAACTTGTTTGTATGTTAATTTTAAGAGATTTAATAAAAGTGATATGAGGTGAAGTGGTAAACGTTTGTATCAGGTTTCAGATGATATACTTTTATATTGCTTTACCTATGAAATTATTATTGTTCTAACTTTCTTCTTTATATATTTTTATCAGTATCTCACTTGAATTTTGCTAAAAAGCTTATTTCACGGGTAAAATAAAATAAATAAATAAATAAATAAATAAATAAAAAAAATTGGAAATTATAAGGGTAAAATGGGAAAATGGTCAAGTTTTAACCTAAACCAAATAAATTGTAAAAAATTATTATTATTATAAAAACTTTTTTTTTCCCACTTTACCCTATTTTCTCCCACACTCAAATTAAAAAAACCTCTATTGTTACATACATGTAAACTTGTTTTAGGCCAGCAGACCTTTTAGCGTGTAAAGTGAAAGTACTCTTGGGATATAATGTATGTAAAGACGACAGTAATTGTAGTACAAAAAACAAATATTTGACAAAACATTTTTTTGAGTGTATTTTTATATTTTTTGGGGTGATATACATTTTGAAAAGTGATAAATACAATGGGATCTATAAATTGACGTAACTTTACTTAAATCAAAGCACAAAGTGTAATTTTAATACTTTTAATTTTCTGGGTAAAGATAGTTATATATAATCATATATAATCATATATAATATGATTAAGTCATATCTCACTTAATGTCATATCTGATCATTTTTTATTAAGAGAATGTTTTATATGGTACTTGATATGTCTCCAAGTCTTACTCCATATATACCTACATAAGCCATATAATAATCCAAGCATATGTAGTGATCGATATGATTATATATGGTCCTATGCTAAGTTTTATTAAACTATATGTGCCGTCATGCTGGACATATGTTCCTTAGAGTTTTCTATAGCTTTATATATAATCCCATACATACTTTAGTATAGTTCAATATCAAATTAAGTTATCTGCATATGGCTTCACATATAACCATATTAATTTTATAACGAAATAATTTTCAAGTCATTTCTTTTATTTAATTTCAAATAAAAAAATGGGTACATTTTTAAAACACTAAATTTTTTCTGAATAATTTTTAAAAATTTCGTTATACTTCCTTAAAAACAATTTGGGGGTTTAAACTTGTTGATTTCAGGAAATTTTAATTTTCAACTTAAATACCTTTAAGCATACTATCAGGTTTCTAAAATTGTATTTTTTTATATATAATTAGATATAATTTAATGTCCCGGATATGGACAAACCTCCGATAAAATTGTATCAAATTATATCTAATTTAATATAATTAGATACATATACATGACCCATTTTCGGACCAATTTGTATGTGTTAATATATGGGACCTTATCAAATGAGATATAATTATATAACTCGTATTAAAATTTTTACCCGGGTTGCTTGAAACTTAAAATTAATAATTTTGCACCGTGAAAGATACATGATTAACGCGATTACATTTAGAATGCTTAAACATCGGCTGACATATACACAAGAGGTTATTCATGTCTTACAAAAAAATTTAAATATTTTACCTCAAAGTTTCGAAAATTTTTGAAACTCTTCATATAATATATAAAAAAAAAAAATGAAAAATTAAATATTCCTAATGTTCGCTAAAGTGGATCTTTGATATATTTTCTTATTCCTTTTCCAATTTTTATTTTTTTTAAATGGTTTAGACATTATTTTAACAGTTCTTTTAACAAAAAAAAAATATATAGAGAGCAATTCCATATGAAAGCGATCACCTTTTGGACGACCCCTCTCCGATTTTAAAATAAATAGTCTCAATCGATTGCCCAGCAAAAAATAATGTACCTACATATTTTTTTTTTTTTTTTTATAGTGACTGGTTTAGTGGTGGTGTGCACCACTGTCATGTGACAAAATTGAAGAATTCTTCATAAGGGACCTCATTGAAAGTTGTTTTAAAAAAAAACTACTATCGCAACGAGTGATAGCTCGTTGGAAAGGTATTGAATCAGGCTTTAATTGAAAAATAAAATTTTCCTAATTTTTCTCAGAAATTTACCTTTTTTTCCCATGAAAATTAAATTTTCCCATGAAAATTAAATTTTCCGATTTTCCACAGAAGCTCCTAAATTTTTCGGCTAATTTTATTTTTTTTGGATTCCTCATAATTTTTGCTTTAAGAATCAGCAATAAAAAAATGGGCCCTGACTCCTTGTTTGGACAGGAGAAGAGCATTTAAGAGACCACCTTGTTCTCATTGTTTTTATATTTTTTATAATTGAATTATTTTTAATTATTTAACAAGAAAAATTAGGAAAATTTTATTTTTCAATTAAAGCCTGATTCAATACCTTTCCAACGAGCTATCACTCGTTGCGCTTTAGTAGTTTTTTTTAAAACAACTTTCAATGAGGTCCCTTATGAAGAATTCTTCAATTTTTTCACATGACAGTGGTGCACACCACCACTAAACCAGTCACTATAAAAAAAAAAAAAATTATGTAGGTACATTATTTTTTGCTGGGCAATCGATTGAGACTATTTATTTTAAAATCGGAGAGGGGTCGTCCAAAAATTTGCCAATTTTGATCGTTTTCATATGGAATTGCTCTATATTGTTTGCTTACCGCAATTGAAAAAGTTAGACTTGTCCCTTATGGTAACCCCTTAAACAGTTTTAAAGGATACATAAAACGTTTAAGTGAACAAATACAAAATAAATTTTAATTTAATACAATTTTTTGTCGATTTTACTTCATTTTCTAACAATTTTATATGCTTTTAGAGAGTTTTTATATTAGATCCACTTTAGAGTACATGTTCGGTAATGTGTACCTTTTAAGTTGTTTTGAAAATTTGTAATATAACTTTTATATATTAGTTCCCCCAAGAAAATTGTAATATAACTTTTATATATTAGTTCCCCCAAGAAAATTATATATAGCAAAAAAATTCTCTTGGAGTTGGCCTATAAGCCGATGTATTTGGATGTGGAATACTCCACTTATTTCTTTTTTTTATATAACCAGAGATGTATGGTCACTTTTGAGAAAATTCCTTTATATATTCACGGAAGTCAACACTATGTAATTGACTTTTTTTGTGAGTTTTTTTTTTTTTTGCTCTGTATATGTTGACTTTTAGCCGGGTAGTGTAAAATTTGCCCAGATCTTTAAATTATAAAAATTTTAATCGTAAAATAAACTCAAAACTATTTTTAAGTTGCTAATGTTACACATTTTTCATACAAAAAAAAAAAATTGAATTTTTCCACGTTATAAGTCATTTTATATAGAACAAACAATAAATTTCACCAAAAAAAATCTTAAAAATTACATTTCTTTTCCGTTTTGCAAATGAGCAAAATAAATTTTGTTTAAAATAAATATTCACTAACAACAAAGAAGTTCAAAATTTATAACATTCCTATATGTTCCAACATACATCAAACATTTTCGGCATTTCCTTTGAAACATTTTAAAGAAGTGTGAACAAAGTGAAAAATCCCATCATAAAAAAAAAATATATATGACAAATTTCAAAAATTTTCGACACTTTGTGGTAACCAAACAAAAACTGTAATTAATTAAAGCTCAACCAATTTATAGATCTAATTGTATTTATGACATTACAAAATATATATATTACACGATGAAAAAAGTTCCGATATAGGTATATATAGTAGTCATACATATAATTGCATATCACGTCATATATCAGGTGATCCGAAAAATACGAGACGTTTTGTTGGAACTACAGTCAACCTAAGCCTCTCCATCGTTAATCTAAATTCATCTAACCTTGAGAAATAAGAGGCATCTAAAGTCAGTTTCAACAGGTGTGTGTCAAAAATTTTTGAAGTAGCTCATATATACAGTGGGGAGCACTTGTGAGTACATGTAAGTACTTTTTACACCTAAAGATTCAGGCCGAAAAATGTTTGACACTAGAACTAAATTATACTTTTCTAAAGGTACAAGGTACGCTGAATCCAAACCTTCCTGGAGATACATTTTTCATAATACTTGTAACGTTACCTGAACAAACTACTCTTACCATTTTTTTTCAGTTTTTCAATTTTTAAGATAACTTATTTCCTTACGACATTATCTTCGGTTGAACTTGATAATAAATTTAAATTTTTTAAAATTTTGCATTGCGGGACTTTAAAATTGCTGTTACAACCTCAATTTCAATTTACAATAATGTCGTAAGGAAATAAGTTATCTTAAAAATGGAAAAACTGAAAAAAAAAATGGTAAGAGTAGTTTGTTCAGGTGACGTTCCAAGTATTATGAAAAATGTATTTCCAGGAAGGTCAAAAATCGGAGCATTTTGATCAAAAAATACACTTTTCTCGTTAATATAGCTCGAACGCCTGATGTCGGAGAGTGAATCTAAGGCCTGATTTGGATTCAGCGTACCTTGTACCTTTAGAAAAGTATAGTTTAGTTCTAGTGTCAAACATTTTTCGGTCGAAATCCTTAGGTGTAAAAAGTACTTACATGTACTCACAAGTGCTCCCCACTGTATGTATATTAAGTCTCAAATTTTATTTTTAACAAGTGAAAATACTTTTAAAAGATTGAAAATAACTATTTCAAATTAATTACAGATGTTGTAATACAAGTACACAAAACTGAAAACATTCAGCCAGCCAAAAACGAAAAAAAAATCTAAAAATTAAAAAAAAAAAAAATATCGGAAACAAGAGCACTTGAGTTCAATTGAAAAATGTTCATTTAAACAGAGTGTTGAAAATGTAAATTGAACAAAATTTCATACCAAAAAAAAATATATAACGAAAACTTTTATATAAACAACAAATATTTTTTTTTTGCACAAATCATACACTCGAATAGAAATACAAAAAAAGTAAACAAGTTAGCAAAAAAAATTAGTAAAACATTTGCCACTTAGATAAATTTTCAAAACAAAATTTTGTTCTATTCTCTATTTCCAAAAGTTTTTTTTATAAATTTTTTGTTTTTTTTAATAGGTTTTATTAATTGAATAAAAGACAAAGTACAGTCTAGTTTACTCACCCTGTTTTGTTTATAAGCTAAACAAAAAATAAAAAGGAGGAAAAAACAAAAAACGTGTATTGAATATCCACCAGAGATGGACCTTGCACATCACAAAAAAGTTTTCAATTTATTTTTTGATCAATGGTTTTAATCTTTAACTTCAAGCTCATATATTAGTTTTCATTTAGTGGGAAAACTAGGCTATATAAATGTTTGATGTTTTGCATGGGACTGTCACTTCTTTCAAAACGTGTTCTGATAATGAGAACCTAGAAAATTCCCGAAATAGATCTATCAACACATTCCTGAAAGGGTCAAATAATAAATTTGAAAACAAAAACTCTATATGTATATTATTTGTTAGGACAATATCCTAATAAAGAAATATAGTGCATGGCCTCGAACTTAAATAATTTTCATTGCACAATTAAAGGTCGAAAAAAAACATAATTTTTATTTTTTAATAAAAATTATGTCAAACTTGTTTTTATTAATTTTTTAAAACCAAGTTGCTAAAATTTGCAAAAGTATTTACTAAAAATGGAAATAAGTATACAAAATTTTACCAAAAAGCTTTTCCAATTTAATATATAATGATTTTACTTATTTCAATATCAAACGGTATTAAAAATAAAATTGTACACTCAAAAAAAAAGTTTGTAAAGTTAGCAAAAAATTTTGCTGAGTCAGCAAAATTTTAGTCAGGAGGATGCTTGCAAAAAAGTTGCTAATGTCAGCAAAATCTTTTGCTGAAAATCAGCGAGCTGATTTTTAGCAACAAAATTTGTAGATTCAGCAAAAGTTTTGTTAACACTTAGTAGATTAGAAATACAAAAGCCTTGCTAAAAATTAATAAATTTTTTGCTGAATTTTAGTAGACTGAAAAAAACGCAAAAAATTTGTAGAAAAATTGTAATTTAGTTAATTTATTTGCTGAAAATCATAAAACATATTTTAGTGATTCTTTTAAAAATAATTAACTATAATAACGAAATATAAAAATTTTCATTTTCCACATTGACGACATGAATTTATTTAATATCTGAATATATATATA
Organism: Delia radicum; assembly: GCA_021234595.1. Taxonomy (NCBI): domain Eukaryota; kingdom Metazoa; phylum Arthropoda; class Insecta; order Diptera; family Anthomyiidae; genus Delia; species Delia radicum. The sequence goes on along the minus strand of CM037855.1, from coordinate 34,309,258 downwards.
AATAAATATATATAACATAACAAAAATTGTCTTTCAATTACTTACATCAATGGTTGTCTAAATGATGCTATCGTTTAAATGATGCTATCGCAACTGCCGAAGATAATTATAGAAACGAAATGAAAAAATAAACAAAAACAAACGAAACGAAAAAAACAACCCTTTTTGCAATAAGAAAAAGGAACCATAAAAAAATCTACCTAAGATGTGTGTCTTTGTCTTTCAATTTACTCTGTCTACATTTCATTTTCCTCTTCTCTACTACATCTTGACATGCCGCGACATCTACTTCATTCTGCGTATATCTTTCAATCTGGTTGTCGTCCACACTATTAATGTGCTTATCAGCACAATTTTTTTTTAGCAAAATTAATTAGTAAAACATTAGTATATTAGTAAAGCATTAGTATAAAACAGTTAACTGCTGAATAAGTATAACAAAAATTTTAGCTGAAAACACGATTTTAGCAAAAAAATTTGCTAAAAAATAGTATACCTGATTTACAAGACGTTTTACTAACTTTTCTACTAACTTTTTTTTTTTGAGTGTATAAGAAAATTCTAAAAATTATTTTGTGAAAAATTAGCTTATTTTAGCAAATCCATTTTCAGTAAATGGTTTACTAAATTCATACTAAATTTTACTATTTTGCTACTACTTTCAATTTACTAGTTGCAGCTACGTTTCGCTAAAATTATTTAAACGCTCTGTTATACAGATTGTATTATAGATTTTTCAGTAACTTTTACTGACTATTTTATTGGAGTGTTTCTTTATTTTATTCGTTCCTAATCTTTACAAAAAATCTAGCTAAAGTACTCTTTTGTATTACACTATATAGCCTTAACCTAAAAATAAAATTCTAATATTATATTATTTATTCAATTAGGTCAATTAATTTTTATATGTATTCAAAACAAAGTAATTCAACATATTTTTTTGCTATTCATGATATTTTAATATTAATTTGCCAACAAATCATATTATCGTCAACATTATCATCTGCATTATTGAACCCTATCATCATCATCATCAATGTTTAGGTTGGTTGTTTACTCTCGAATTGCAAGAGTGGTAAATAGAAAAATTATATAATAACTTTTTCTTTGTTCGCTAGGATTCTATTGAGTATTTTTCTTTTAAAAAAAATGCATATAAAAATTAATAATCGCAAACTATTTTTTATAAAAAAAACAAACCAAAACAGCTAACACGATAGCCAGAGGTTCCCAAAGATTAGAATGACCGTTAGATTAACTGCTTTACTTAAAAGAGCTTCTAAAGCTTACTTTAAACAGCTTTTAAATAGTTAAAATAACACCGAATCACATGTTTTTAATATAAGTGATATGTTAAAAAAATTAAGCTGTAAAAAGCTTAAATTTTGAAAAGCTCTGAGTTTATAGTACATATTTTTCCTATATTAAAAAGTTCAGATTCTGTACTGAAAACTTCACATTGTGCTGCATTTAATCATAACCAACGTTTTAACTGTGCAAAAATCTTTTTATCATTATTATTTAAGATTATATTACAGGATACTTTAATCAAAACAAAAAAAAGCTTCACATGTTAAGACCTCTTAGTCAAAGATATTTAAATCAATATGAAAACCTAGTTTTGTAAAATATATTAACTGAAGTAGAAAGCTAAATTTTATCTTATAGTTTAAATTAAAATATCTTTTAGTTAGAGCTTTTTAAAATCTATAGTAAGTATTTTAGCCGTACTTCGTTTAATGTGAGGTTCTCACTAAGAAATCTTAGCTTTATAGCGTAGTTAAAAAACTACAGGATGAGAGCTTGTTGACATAAGTGATATGCTTTCAAATGTAAGCTTTTTACTACATAATAAATAGCTTAATTTTTTTTTTTATCATATTACCTATAATAAAAAGCTCTGATTCTTTGATTTTGTATGTATACAAAATTTTTTAAGAAAATTAGCTTTTTGTTAAACTTGAAATGTAGCAAAAGCTTTTTAATTAATACAAATATTTCTAAGAGTTCGAAACTTACGAGTAGCAAAAATGATTCACAGTCAACACTTTTTACTTGAACAGTTAAAAACTTTAAGAAAAAAGCTTTGATTGTGCAACATTTTTACTACTCTCAAATTTCGAACTCTGAGAAATAATTTCGCTACATTTTAAGTTTATCAAAAAGCTCCTATTCTTAAACAAGTTTGTGTAGCTAATCAGAGCTTTTTATCATAAGTAATATATTGAAAAAAAATGTAAAATATCAGAATATGAAGTTTTGATTTTCATTATAATAAATTTTTTCGAAATCTCATTTAAGAATCACTGAATTTTCCTTAGCACTGCACCCATACCCATCAATATTTGTTCAGCATACAAGTGCTTTTACAACTATTTTTTTTTTTGTTGTTATTGTTGTAAAACATTAGAAGAATCACAATAAAGTACATGAAAATAATTACATTACAGTAAAACACGCTACAAAATAACCTCAGACATTTTAAAACATATGGAAAATAGTGCGGATGAAAGAAAATACTGACGGATATCACGTTTTTTGTTCTTTATACATTTAGAACCACACAACGTAAAATATAAAACTTTTTATAAATAAACATATCGCAGGTATCAACAGCAAGTACAGCGATTACAACAATATACGACTTTGTTGTACAGTAAATTTACACCGTGTTCAATTTTTATATTTCCGTTTATTTTTATATAAAAGTCCATTATAATGAATTATGTAAAAAAAGCATTTTCCTTACATTAACCAGATACATTTTGTATACATAAATAAACTAACTCACTTATAAATATCGTAATGAACTTTAAAAACGAAAGACTTGAGGTAAACAATGGAATTGGAGAAGGGTTTTCTTTAATATAATTAAATGACGCATTATATTGACAGGTTGAATTCAATTATTTTAATAATGAATTGTGACATTTAAACAAGGAGGAACTTAAGGATGTATTGAAGAGATAAAATAAAAACAGCAGAGCATTAAATTACCCAGCAATTGAATACTCCCGAAAGCGTTTCAAAATTTTTAATATTTTTTCTAGAGAAGGGGATTTATTCAGGGATTTTTCTGTACTAAAAATGAAAGAGATAAGAACGTAAAACAAAAATTAAATATAAATACCAAATTTATAAAATCTGAGCTATTTAGCACAATTATTTCGAATCTAAGCTTTTCAATAAGCTTAGATTAAAGCTTTTTTTTATTAAAATCTAGAAAATTTCCAATAAAGTACAAATCACACTATAGTAAAAATATTGTATTTAAAGCTTTTTGATTAAAATTCAAAAACACAACTAATGTTTTACAATTTGAGCTTTTTGTTACACATAAAATTTCACTGAGCTTTAAAGTCATATATATAATTCATTATCATTATCATAGCTGATCCGAAAAATGGCATGCTTAACGTTATCTTATGTGATCCGATGGGATCTCATCTGATATATTTTGATCCCAAAAATGGGACTATCTAATGTTTTTTCTGTTAATTAAAGTAAATTATCACAAATCAAAAAATATTCATGATCTTTAACCGAACTAACCAACATTTCACACACAATTTATAGATCAACAATAAAAATTCACTATTTGATATAACTTCATAAAATTCTTTGGAAATCCGCACTACTATTTTTTTGACATAATAATGAAAATTTAAGTATAAATCAATGGATTGGAAAATTATACCGTATTTTGATTTGACTTGATATGTGAGGCCATATAGAATTATATGTAAAAGTGATAGAATTTTTTCTTGTTTCTACCAAATATGCCCAGGAAAAAATTACACATTCCAAAAAGAAGGTGATGCTCACACTTGCTTACATATCTCATTGCCAAATTTAGTAACTGCAATACCAAACTCATTCCAACGATAAAGTCAAAAAAGCAAATAGTATTGCAATCAATTCTTTAAATTTAAACCAGAAAGCATGAACTCAATAACAAAGTAATTATTTGCTTAATAGAAAATTACAATGTTATTAACTTATATGTATAACTTTTTGTACTCAAGAAGTAATCATATACTTTTTCTTAATAAAAGGACGTTATTGCAAGTAGTTCTTAATTTTGAAAAAAGAAGTTATACAATTTTAAAGAATTTATCTCATATATTTTTTCAAACAAATTTTATTAGCAGGAAAATAATACTAAAAACAGAACTTGCATGTTGCCTTAATTTTGTTAAACTGTGGTTAGGTATAAATTAGGGAAGCGCACGTGAGCAGAAAATTGTGAGTGGAAGTTGAAATTACTGACGTTAGTGAGTGTAAAAAAAAATTTTCGAGGGTGATTGTGCGTGAGTCGTATTTTTGTTTTTCAATTTTGAATTGTTCTTTTTTTTTGAAAAATTTATATTTTCGTGGTTTATAGCTCCAAAATTATGACAAACCCATGTTATCATAACAATTCGATGTTTCACTTTTTAGGATTTTATTTCCATATGAGTTTTGATCGTTATATTTGAGTGACCTAGGAGAATCACGTGTGAGTAAAAGTTGAATTTACTTATGGAACTACTTCTTTTTTTTTAAATGTAAGTACTTCTTATTTTTTCTATGGATCTATTTATTTATTTTTTTTTGTGTAAGTACTTCGTAGTTTTACAATGGAACTATTTCCTTATTAAAAAATATATGTAGTTCTTAAAAATATAAAGTAAATGGTTCTCTGGTAAAAAAATAATCAATTCTAAAGAATCAATTATTTTAGTCTCACGCCCTGTTAAAAGAATCGAGTAGGTAATCTAGTAAGGAATGCGTTCTGCCCAAAATGCTTGATTACAAACCTGCTTACCTTTTTGGAAATTTTTTGCTGGGCGTTTACATATAATTACCAAAGAAGACAAACTTGACCAAGGTAACATATCACCGTACCGACTGAAATGAATATGCTACGGGACAAGTTATAAGTAGGTAGTGTCAAAGTATGTATGACCATTTTAGGATTTATGTGATATGCAACAGAACCAGTGAAAAAAAATATCACGTGACTGGTGTAGGTGTACGTATCGTAGAACTGTAGAAAAATTGTTGAAAGAAAACTGGTCACATATTAAGCGTACTGTGTTCTGTTATAGGGATAGTTTGTGTGGAATAGTGTTGTGAAGTACCACTGCAGTGACCTAAGGGGTACATGTCGCCGGGCATGCGAAAAGTAATTAGCAAGTAGCCTGTCACTTTTTATTCAGCGTCTGCCATATTTTGTACGGGTTGCTAAATAGCTCGTCCGAACCAGTCACTGTACTTATTCAAAATAACGTGTCATACCACCTGTTCAAAAAACCTTAAAAAGGGCACAACACAAATCAATTTTAAAATTAGTTTATTTTGTCTATACCCAACAAAAAACTATAACATTGAATTCATTATAACTATTTAAATTTGGAAAAGTACATAAACTAGACAAGAAGTCTGGATGTTCAAAATATAGATATTTTTTTTTCAAGTTTTTTCTCTATTTGCTAACATTTTCTACTAATTTTTATTTTCAAACACTTCTAAAAAGCTCTTTATAAACATTTTAATTTTGCATTCTGCATTATAATTCTAGTTCACAATAATATCTTTATAAAAAGAAGGAGCTGCAACAATTTAGCACATATTTAATGTATAACTTATAAATCAGAGTAACAGAATATATACTCAGCTTCAATTTTGTTCCCAAAGAAAGAAAAATCGTTCCCAAAAATCTTGTAAAATATCTAACCCAGATATTTCGAAACCAATATGCAGCAATTTTTAAATTTTAATTTATATTAGTAAAGCGTTTAAAGTTTTTGAATAAGTTTTAGTAGGGATATTTTATGTGTAAAATCGCCATTCACTCGAAAAATCGCCAGTCGGCATTTCTAAAATTAACTTGCCAAACGAGTTTTAAGATCGCGTCGTTTGGCGAGAAATCGCCATATCTGACAAACTTGTTTACTGTCTACACAGTTCCGTATTCAGTTATTTTAAACCAGTGGAGTGTTACGTCTTCATTTATACTGTCACATAGTCGGTACATAAAAAAAGTCCTTCAGTGTTGGGTCCGCTTTGCTAACGGTTTTGAACCAGTTCAATGACCAGTAGCAACTTCAACTGCAAAGACCCTAGTTGCTTCAGTACACTTTGATGATATGTTACTTTTTCTCCAGTTACGTGATATATCTGGTACCAACCAGTGAATGTCTTGTCACCATAACTTTATTCACGTGATTGGATATTTCATCCAAATTAACACTTTTTGGTGCAATTTTGGTTTCACCAGTTTCATGACGTGTTCCATAATCATATATCACAGAATAACCACTTTGAATCAATCGACCCTTCATTTCCCGCAGGGATTAATTTTGTATAATTGATCTAAATTTAATGACAATTTCTTGGAAATCCTTTAAACATTTATATTTTTTTTTTTCTTAACCAACAACCCAAAAGCTGTTGAATTAATTGTTTCAAATATTTTCTTATTTATTGCTAATCCTGACCTCTAGACACATGTAATGTTAAATATAGTATTCAATTTAATTGAAATTTTTTTTTTTTTTTTTATAATTTTCTGTTGTTCTTTTTTCAATAAGCTCGTGTAAAATTTCCACTATTTTTAGTACAACATATTTAAACGTATTAGCGTAAATAACGTCGGTTTGTTTCTGTTTGGTATGTAATCTTTCTGAACAATTCCTATAATAACAAAAAAGGTTAATTATGAAAAAAATAGCAGACACAAAATCAACGACATAAGAACTTTTACAATTAATTTCAACACAGGGTTGGCCTGTGTAAATACATATCATATGAAGCGAGTCAAAAAACGTGATTACAGTTTAAAGGGTTTGTAATTTAATACTTTTTTTTTTTTAATAATTAATGGACTTTAAAATGTATTCATAGTAACTAAAGAGTAAAGTTTATATATAATTTATAAAACGCACAATTTTGTTTAATTATCATAAAATGTTTGCTGCAACAACGGATATGACCTAAATTTTATAATAATTGTTCTGGTTGTTTGTTGTGATTATAAATAGTTGTTTGATTTTTTTGTAATATTATAAAAGTAAGCCATAAATAATAGAGATATTGTAACAATCATGTAAAAAAAAGTGTTGTAAATTTCATAAATTTCAATTTAATTCAATGAGCTTAAATCGTCTGTTCTAAGAATAAGAACTTTTTTTAAAATTACCTAAAATTTGTAAAGTTTTATTAAAAAAAAATGTAACCGAAACTATACTTTTTACTTTCTCAAATGAATAGCAAAATCAGAGCATTTTCATTAAGCATATTGAGAGGTTTTTAAATAGTAAAATAAAAATATCTTTAAATACCATAATCGTGTAATACTAAAATACTTTAGATTCTAAGCTTTTGGCTTGAGTAACAATATCGCAGCATAGGAGCTTTTGACTAATGCAGAGATTTTTGAAACTCCTTAGTTTAATTTAGTTACCCTTTTTTTACTTTATATTTTAATATGAGCTTTTAGCAGTATTAAAAAAAAGTCACAAAATTCAAGCTTTTAAATGCATTGAAAATACTGCATACTATTTCCCTTTTAATTATAAATGTTAAATATTATAAGCTTTAATAAAAATATATCAGCATCTTAGCCTTTTGTCTGATACAATAGGAAAAATATCTCTGAGTTTTTGCTAATAATTTCGAATGATACCGTTTATGTATTAGTAGGTCATAGCCAGAGCTTTTCTTTATTTATATAAAACATAACATAATTTATTTAAGCTCTTTTACATTGTAAAAATAATTAAAAATAAAAACTTTTTGCCGATAATAACTTTTTTCTTAATCTGAGCTATAGTCAAAATAAAGCAAAATTTTTTTTTAAAAGCTTAACTTTTGAATACAGTCGAAATTAAAGCTTTTTACCAAAGACAACATTTCCTAGAATCTTTGTTTTTTCTAAGCCTTTAACATTGTAAAAATATTTAAAAATAAAATCTTTTGATTATCGCACAATTTTGATTAAGCTGAGCTTTTTTACTGGATTAAAAGTTAGCAAGTCTAACTTTTTATAACTACAATGAAATAATTAATTTTATCATAGAAAACTAAAGCTTTTATATGATGAAAAAATATTGAATGACAAGCAATAACCAAAGCTTTTTAACATTGTATAACAAGTTCAGATAACAACTTTTTGACAACCATAAAAATTGTCAATAATCTGAGCTTTTTTACAAAAGAAATGCTTTCCTAGAATGGTGATTATAACAATATTTACTTGTTAAAATATGTGAATTCATTTTTAGTTCTGTGAAATAAAAGCGTTTTGGGTATCAAAACAAGTGCTTTCACGAGAGCTATCTCGAACAAAATCGTGCCGTATATCACCAATAATGCAAGCGTTTAACTGTTCACTTTACCTGCCGAAACTGCTTCCCAGTAAGAGGTGTTTTTTGCTGGGTAGCTATTGAATAGTGTAAAAACATTTCACAATAGTAAGCAAAAATGTAGCAATATCAGAGCTTTTTTATTTCCGAGCTTTATATGTACGAACTTAACTTTTAGATAAGCTTTGTGCTTTTTATTACATTTTTTTTTTTTACTATATATATGATTTTGGTCTCTTAAATAAGAACTTTTTACTACAAATTCAAGATTTTACTAAATTTTTTTTGTATTTTTGAAATTTTTGTAGTGTTCAAGTTCTGTATTCTACATACCTACTATTGAAAGCATGTGTATATCATATAACCCTTAATCCATTGGGGATATACATACGGCCACATTTATTATAAAATTCATAAGAAATTAAGACTACAAATAAAACCATATGATAGCAATTAATAATTTTTTTTATATGAATGTCAACAAGAACATTAATGACATACAAGATAAATTAAAATACCACAAGAATAACTGATGTAAAGACTAACTAATTGAAGTTTCAGCACAAGTTTTTCATAAAGTACTTTTTAAATGTCCTTTTAAAAATTTATTATGAATTTTTAACTAACAGTTGGGTTTTGAGCAATATTGTTTTTAAGTTTTTTTTTTGTTTTTTTTTTACTTAAGTGTTTAATTTATAGGGCAAAACAATTGGCTTAAGTCCAACTAGAGTATTTGTAAAAATTTATGATTTCAATATATTGCTACAATGGGTAAATATTTATGATAAATAAACACTGAACATAACAGCAATAACAACAAAACTTTGTTTTTAATAATGACTAAGTAGAATAGTACTTGAACACTCAAATGAAAAAGTTAGTAGAAATATTAGTAAAACTGTTTGTATACCAGTTTTTGTACTAATTTTTAGTACAAAATCCTTTAGTACAAAATCCTATTTACAAATTACAAACATTTTAATTTAATTAATTTAATTTATTTATTCATTTCAATAACCTAGCCTGAAGGCCATAATCGGTTACAAATTTCTACTAAATTATACAAAGTAAACAATAAAATTTGATATACATAAATAAAATAATAAGAAAGAGATAATAATTAAAATACAATATTATTAAAAATAAACAAGAAATATAAAAAAAAGGAGTGATAATAGTTTATTTATTTATTAAGTCCCCAATGTTACGAAAAAAAAAAAAAAAAAACATGAACAAGCCTCAGTTAAAAACAAAAACCCCCAAACCTAAAAAAATCAAGTGTCTCGTGAAAATAATAGAAAAATTTTCTTCATATACGTATTAATAGAAAAATCGAACGATTTTAAAGTAAGTGGTAATTTTTACTAACTTTTGTTGCTAATGAAAAATATTCAAGTTGCTAATATTAGCAGAATATTTTACAATTTTTTTTAAATCTGGGTTGCCTAAATTAGCAAACATTTTTTACTTATTTTCTTATTTTTTTTGCAAGAAACACATTTTCATTATCCAAAAAATAAAGGAAATGCAAAAAAAAAAATATTTACTAATTTTTAGTTAAAAAAAAATTTCAACTTCTATTACTAAAATTTTACTAAATTTTAGAAAAGTATACTAATTTTTCCTACCTCTTTCACTTTGCTTATATAGACACGTTTTGCTAAAATTAGCCAAACAGTTTGCTAGCCTAAAAACTAAATTTTACATATTTTTGAGTAATTTTTACAGAATTTTTTTATTTTAGTGTACACTCAAAAAAATAAGTTAGTAGAAAATTTTTAGCAAATTTTTTGCTAAAATCATGTTTTCAGCTAAAATTTTTGTTATACTTATTCAGCACTTAACTGTTTTATACTAATGCTTTACTAATATTATACTAATGTTTTACCAATTAATTTTGCTAAAAAAAAATTGCGCTGATAAGCACATTAATAGTGGGGACGACAACCAGATTGAAAGATATGCGCAGAATGAAGCAGATGTCGCGGCATGTCAAGATGTAGTAGAAAGGAGGAAAATTATACTAAAAACTACAACTCTAATAAGACGTATAAAAAAATAAACCGTGGAAGATTTTTGTATCTGTTTTTCATACATAAAACAAAATTGAGGATTAACACAACTTAAATTTTGCGTTGTCAGCGGCTTGTGAAAATAATTGTCTGTTAATTAAATAAAAGACAAAATAAAATATTTAAATTTAATATGTATTTCTAAACTAAATGTTTATAGATTAATAATCTAGTGTGGTCAAATTGCAAACAAACATATACAGACATGTAGACAGAGTAAAGCGAAAGACAAAGACACACATCTTAGGTAGATTTTTATGGTTCCTTTTTCTTATTGCAAAAAAAGGGTTTTTTTGTCGTTTCGTTTGTTTTTGTTTATATTTTCGTTTCTATAATTATCTTCGGCCGTTGCGTCCTTTAAAAGATAGCATCATTTAGGCAACCATTGATGTAAGTAGTTGAAAGAAAATTTTTGTTATGTTATATATATTTATTTCTATATATTTTCAGATATTAAATTAATTCATGTCGTCAATGTGGAAAAATAAAAATTTTTATGTATCGTAATTATTTTAAATTATTTTTAAAAGAATCACAAAAATATGTTTTATGATTTTCAGCAAATAAATTAACTAAATTACAATTTTTCTACAAATTTTGTGCGTTTTTTTCAGTCTACTAAAATTCAGCAAAAAATTTATTAATTTTTAGCAAGGCTTTTTTATTGCTAATCCACTAAGTGTTAGCAAAACTTTTGCTGAATCTACTAATTTTGTTGCTAAAAATCAGCTTGCTGATTTTCAGCAAAAGATTTTTCTGACATTAGCAATTTTTTTGCAAGCACCCTCCCGACTAAAATTTTGCTGACTCAGCAAAATTTTTTGCTGACTTTACAAACTTTTTTTTTGAGTGTATGTACGTAATGTGACAGTCATAATAATGTCACTGTTTGTTGCTAACAACAAATTAAAACAAATAAACATTTTCACAAATATTTTCGATATTCGGTATGGTACGTAAGAACCAGCCAACCAACCAACCAACTATCTAAACAACCTAACTATGAGTTTTATGTCTCTTATATGGTGGTAGTTTTAGTTATAATACTAAAAATCAATGCTGATTATAAATAACAGAAAATGACAATGTAATTTTTGAACGAAATATTGGCTTTTAGCCAAATAGGTTTTTGTTTTAGATAGTTGATAAACAAATAGCAAATAACAGAAGGGAAATAAAAGGATATTCAATAAAGTGTTTGATTTAATAACATTTTAATACACTAAAAAAAAATGTCAGTAAAGTTAGCAACATTTTTGCTGGGAGGATACTTGCACAAGAATTGCTAATATCAGCAAAAATTAGGTAGATTCAACAAAATGTTTTCCAAATTTAAATGGTCCGCCATCTAAAGTTTTTTTTCAACTAGTGCTTATTTCGTGAATGGTAACACTGATTTGACAGATAATTAGTTTTATCCTTCCGCTGAACGAATATGGTTGTGTATACGCTTGAACAACGCTGGGAAATATTGCGACATTACTTTGAAAATCATGGTAATGTTGCAGAATGTGTGCGAAAATTGCGTACGGATTTTGGAAGAAGAGAAGCACCGTCAGCTCCGCATGTTCGTTATCTTGTGAAAAAAGTGAAAGAAACTGGCATCCTCATCGATAAACCAAAGAGTAAAAAGCCAAAAACAGTGCGTACACCCGAGAATATTGCTGCTGTGGCAGAAAGTATGCGTGAAGCGCCATCAACATCAATTCACCGTCGTTCTCAACAATTGAACATTTCGGAGACATCATTGAGACGAATTTTGCATAAAGACCTTGTTATGACGCCACACAAAGTCCAATTGACTCCGTTGGACTATTATTTGTGGGGTGCCCTCAAAGATAAGTGTTACGCCAACAAGCCAGAGACAATTGACGCTTTAAAGGACCATATTCGTGAAGCCATTGGTGAAATACAGCTGCACACAATCGATAATGTGCTTAAAAATTGGACCGATCGTGTAGGCTACTGCATGGCCAGCCGAGCCAGCCATTTGAATGAAATTATTTTCCTTTATTAACCGGAAGGATTGTACTTTCAAATAAAAAAAGAAATTTGAGAAAATATTCAGTAGTTTTTTTTTATAGCATTTTCAAAAAATAAAAAATTTATTTGGCGGACCCTTTACAAACATTTTTTTTTTTTTGCTGATATTAGCAATTTTTCTGCAAGCATCCTCCCAACAACAATTTTGCTGATTTTTTTTAGTGTAGAGCTTGATTTTATTTAAAAAAGCTTAAACATATTTTTTTTTAAATTAATAAAATATAATCAAATCTAAGCTTTTACTATACTAAAAATATCTTTCCCTAACGTTTAGGCGAAAATTTGTATGAAACTTGGATATGTAATAGAGAATCGAAATCTAAGGTCGACCTGATATTTTTTAGTGCCATCTCCAATGTTTGAAACGGGTAAAAACGGGAAAACACTCAAAAAAGTTATGCAGATACAAACTGACAGTTAGTTGTGTTGTATTTAGGTTGTAGTTATTTATATAAATATTTATTATATATTTATCTAGCCAAACTAATTTCAATATTTTTGACAGTTTTTTTATATAGTTATTTTATAGTTTTTAATAAACAACTACAAACACAACTGTGTTAATATGATTCGATCAAATTAACAAATTCGCACTTGTTTACATCTCAAAACTTTATCTTGACTCCTAATAAAAGAACGCTAAAGAAAACAGACGCATGAATCTAAAAAAATCGCAGCTGAAAATGTTAGTAAATAAACGAAATTTTAGTGTTAGTTTTATAATAAAAAAAAAAAAAAAACAAATGTATTTACGTGAATATTATTAAAAATTGCACTTCTTTCCGTCAACTCTTTGATATTTTCATCTAAATTCTACCTGACGACGAAAAAAAACCATACTAACAATAAAACATCTCTCGCAGCGAAATATATGACAAGTATAAATTAGAAAAATATTGAGAAATGTGATAAAAAATGGTATTTTCTTAAAGCTTTTAAATATGTTCATCAAAATTCTACCTATAGTAAACCTTTAGTAAACAAACCTTAAAATAAATATCTTTCCTAAACAGACAATGGAAAAGAAAAGTGAATAAATAATAAAAAAAGTAATATTTAGTGTAAAAATTGTTTCACAATTGTGTGATTTATGAAATATAAAATAAAATCAAGTTAAAAGTATTAACATCAATTTGTTTTTATACACTTAGAATACTAAAGGGTCCGCCATCTAACGTTTTTTTTTTCAACTAGTGCTTATTTCGTGAATGGTAACACTTAGCTCATGTCTGATTTGACAGATAATTAGTTTTATCCTTCCGCTGGACGAATATGGTTGTGTATATGCTTGAACAACGCTGGGAAATATTGCGACATTACTTTGAAAATCATGGTAATGTTGCAGAATGTGTGCGAAAATTGGAGTACGGATTTTGGAAGAAGAGAAGCACCGTCAGCTCCGTATGTTTGTGAGACGAATTTTGCATAAAGACCTTGGTATGACGCCATACAAAGTCCAATTGGTTCAGGAGTTGAAGCCAACTGACCATCCAATGCGTTTTCGCTTCGCTAAGTGGGCCTGGTGAAATACAGCTGCACACAATCGATAATGTGCTTAAAAATTGGACCGATCGTGTAGGCTACTGCATGGCCAGCCGAGGCAGCCATTTGAATGAAATTATTTTCCATTATTAACCGGAAGGATTGTACTTTCAAATAAAAAAAGAAATTTGAGAAAATATTCAGAATTTTTTTTATAGCATTTTCACAAAAAAAAAGTTATTTGGCGGACCCTTTATGTTGGTAAAGACCACTGCAAATGTAGTTAAAAATAAATGTAATTTCACTTAAAGAAAGGACGACTTACATTTCACTAAATTCAACTAATATTGTCATTTGTTTTTTAATGTTCAAAAAATGACTAACAACTGTAGTAAAAATGAACCACACACATGTTAGTAAAAAATAAACAAACATTTACAACCTAGCTAATATGTTTGATTTGCTTTATTTTTGTAAATATACGGAGGTTGAAAGCTCGTTAGAAATTGAAAATTTACTTTTTTTATTTTTTTAAATAACAAAAAAAACTAAAAAATTAATGTAAAATCATAAAACAGTCATTTGATGTGGTTTTTTTTATGAACTACAAGGTTAGTAAAAAACTTAATTTGTTCTACAAATGACTGACTTTTACATTAAAAATAAAGAAACTGTATTACAACCCAAACAACTGCATATTTTTAAAGCAGAAGTTCCCTGAGTGTAAGATTAAACGTTTTTTGAAATGACAGAAACTTTAGCAGCGAGTTGAACTTATAAAAAGTAATTTTTGCAGTTTTAAAATGATTTTTATTTATTGTTTTAACCGCATTAGTAGTTGTTTTTACAAAATTGCTGTTGGTTTTAAACCGTTTAAAATAACTACATATTGCAGTTGATTTAAATGCAAATGTAGTGTACACCTTTTCTGCAGCAAACTAAATTTTTTGAAACTGTCATTTGCAGTTGATTTTACCTGTAACATCTGAAAATCGCAGTATTGTTAGATGATGCCTTAACGAACACGTAACCTTTTAACGTTCGAAAAAATCAAAAGAAAATTTTCTTAGATTTCTTAAAACAAAAATTTACAATTCTAAAGCATTAACAAATAGAGTTTTCAATCATGAATTAAAAAAAAAATCAATATACCTGTTATTTTTTTTAACAGTAATTTGAAAAAATTAAAAATTAAATTTATTAAAAATGAAAAATAAATCTACTTTGCCATTTTTTAAATTTAAATTCATAACTGTTGGGGTCTCTGATTAAAAATTACAAATCATTGCAAAAAATCAGACAAATTTTTGCGCAAACAAGGGAGGTATCCGGACCAGGACCGGCTGATCTTAACTAATGAACTTCGGATATGTAGTAGAGAATAAAAATTTAAGAGACCCGTGTTTTTTTTAGCTGCCCAATATCATATTTAGGCATTAGTAAGTGGGGTCAAATATGACCCCAGTTTGAGTATTATTTTCGGTTTATTTCGTTCTATTTAAAGTAAGTATAGATTTGGTATCAAATGAAGGGGTTTTTGAAGACACATTCACTGGTATAATAATTAAGTCTAAAGACTTTCAAGTATTTTTTATATTAAAAAAAATGTATTTTCAGTAACATTAAATCTGGCGTTTTATTAAGGAATTGTAGTTGTATTAAGATAACATGAATACACAGTAATGCCTATTTAATTTAATCGAGGAGGTGTCTGAGCTTTTTCCGATTTTCGAAATCATGCGGTTTTTATGCTAATTAAATTAAATAGACATAGTACAGCCTATTTAATTTAATCGAGGGGGTGTCTGAGCTTTTTCCAATATTCGAAATCGTTTGGTTTTTATGCGACTTTTCCAAAAGATACTTTTTCCCCTTTATTCCAAATAATTCAAAAATATGTCAACTCTGGGTCCACAATCGAGGCATAATGGATATCATCATTTTCGCTTCCTGTAGTATTTTAACCCTTCATACAAAAACAAATAAATTGTCAACCTTATTTTTTAACCTTTAACCCCACGGTCACAAAAATCTGCCAGTTCAGGTCGGGATATATTCCTTGTAAGAATTGTTGTAAAAAATGTTGTCTTATTTTTTGGGAAATTTTTTTAATCTATTTCGTGGTTCAATATCCATATTTTAAAACTTACCTAATTAACTAGCATGTCCAATGCATTTTTTCAGTAAAAAAGATCTGTAAAAAAACAGAAAAACATAATCATTATAGTACATTTTTAAGTAGCGTTTAATTTGTTATTAAATTGTTTATAATACGGGCAACCAAAAAACAACTCAATGTTTTAAGCGCTTAAAAAAAGCTCAACAAATAGTCAAATAAGCCGTTTAAATATAAAAATAAGCTGTTTATTTAAAAAAAAAAAAAAAAAAATTGTATAAAATATGTTATTTGGAAAATCGTCAGTCAAACAAAAGTGCTCTAGAGAAATTGTCTTCTTAAGCTTCAAAGTACAAATTTTTTGATAAACCAACATGTACTAAATTTTGCAACTTTCAATTTAAAAAAAATCTGCAAAATATCGATTGCTAAAAAATAGCAAAAAAAAGCTCTATTTTAAAAGAAAAAAGCTAAAATAAGTTAAATTTTTAAAGAAAAAAGTAAAAAATATCTTATATTTACAAAATAAGCAAAAAATACGTATATAGCAAAAGCTATAAGAAAATTAGCACAATTCCATGATCAGAACTTGAATTTAGTCGAGACAGTTCTAACCTTTCAAACAAAAAACAAGCTCTGACTTATTATTGTTTGCCCTATTTAAAATTAATTGTTATTTTTATACGAGGGTGGATCAATAAGTCCGTGACTTTTCGAACTTCCCTCGTACATGGTGGCGCAAAAGTAATCCTCCTATCAGAAAATGCTTTAAATTTTGCGATTGGCCCCTAATGTCAGTTCTGTTTTGACATTTGGGTAGTAACCACATGCGAAATACATGTTAATAAACAATGTTACGCTACACTGCTCCAGAACGCGGAATATTGGTGACTATTTATTTCACCTATTTATTTGACATTTTTCATCAAAAATAATCATGAGTGATGAGGCCCATTTCCATCTTAGCGGGTACGTAAATAAGCAAAATTTACGCTTCTGGGGCACTGAAAATCTGCGTGTAACCCACGAAGAGCCATTACACCCGCTCAAAGTCACTGTATGGTGTGCTGTTTTCGCTGGAGGAGTCATCGGACCTTTTTTCTTCGAAGACGTCGCGGGCCAAACGGTTACTGTGAATGGTGAGCGCTACAGAGCAATGATCAACGAGTTCTTTTTGCCGCAACTTGATGAATTGGGATTGGAAATCATGTGGTTCCAACAGGACGGTGCAACGGCACACACTGCACGTGCCACAACCGATATGCTGAAGGATGCATTTCCCGGGCGCCTAATCTCCCGTTTTGGCGATTTGCACTGGCCAGCAAGATCACCTGATTTGACCGCTCCAGACTTCTTTTTGTGGGGCTTTTTGAAGTCGCGGGTTTATGTCAACAAGCCTCAGACTCTTGCAGCTCTTAAAGACAATATCCGTCAAGAATGTGAGGACCCATCGCCGGTAGTTTTGGCCAAAGTGATGGAAAATGCCATAAAAAGGGCTCAAATGACAATCAACTGTGGCGGTGGCCATTTACATGACATCATATTCTCGACTTGATGTAAAAAAAATTAAAATACCAAATAAAAATAATCCACAAAAATTTTTTAAATTACAGCCAAAAAACATCGGAAGGTTATTTTTGCGCCACCTTGTAGTTATATGAAACGCAACACTGCTCCCATCAAGTACCACCTGTTAATACTCTACTGTCAAATTTTGAGCAAGTTCCGCCATTTACTTTGCGTTTAACAGCTGTTCAAAACATACAACCTCGTGGATTTTTTTAAAAATGGAAAAACGTGAATTTTGAGTGCTCATTAGACATTATTTTTGGCGAAAAAAACCCGTCAATCAAGCCAAGGAAAAGCTTGATAAATACTATGGGGACTCTGCATCATCTATTTCAATGGTAAAAAAGTGGTTTACTGACTTTCGTTGTTGTCGCACAAGTACAAATGTCGCTGAACGTTCTAGACGGCCAATTGAGGTCAATACACCCGAAAATGTCGAAAAAATCCACGATATGGTGTTGGCCGAACGAAGAGTAAAAGTGCGTGAGATTGTTGATGCCATAGGCATTTAATATGGCAGTGTGGTTTCGATTTTAAATGATCAGTTGGGTTTAAGAAAGCTGTAAGCTGCAAGATGGGTGCCGCGTTTGCTCTCAATTGACCATTAACTTAATCGTGGCTAATAAGGTGATGGCAACAGTTTTTTTGGGATGCACGCGGGATAATTCACATCGATTACCTTCAAAAGCGAAAAACACTAAACGGCGAATATTATGCCAATTTATTGGACCGATTTAACGAGGATTTAAAATAAACGACCCCATGTGGCCAAGAAATGCCTATTTTATGGACCTCGAAAAATTCTATTTTTTGGAAGGTATACAAAAATTAGAGAAAAGTCGGACTAAGTGTATTGTGCTAAAAGGAGATTATGTTGAAAAATAATTTTTTTTTTTTTCAAAAAAAAAAACTATTTCATTCAAAAAGTCACGGACTTATTGAACCGCCCTCGTATAATAACCAAGCCTCTGACCTTAAAAATGGCAACAATCAGGGGATTAGATCTAAAGCTGGTGTATTGTTAACAATTTGTTACTATTTAAAGCTAAAACAACTTTAATAACTAAGAAAATATCTATAAGATGTATTTTTTTTTTGTTGAAAATCGTCAATAAAGCAAAAAATCAAATAACAAAAAAATTATTAATTAATTATAAGTTATAAGTAAGCACTAATAGATACATTAGTATCTAATTTGTTTGATATTGCTGAGGTATGGCTACATATGTATTGTATACCCACATATATTGTTAATGATTGTGGTTATTGTTGCTAATGCTGCTGCTGTTGTTTGCTGTTGTTGCTCTGAATAACAACCTCAAGTCATTTACTTAAATTACCTGACAAAAAATGATACACATGGCTATATTGTATACAATTTGCTGTAGACATGTGTAACCAAACAATGAGCACATGCTAACATAATATCAACACATGTTGATGCTTCTCATTTATATATTTCAAGTAAAAAAAAAATATTTTAGATATAAGATTTATAACAAAAACGTGATTAAGTTTTATCGAATTTTTTTTTTGCAAAGTAAATGTGTAAACACAATAAGGGCGTTAAACTGCAAACAAATAATAATAATTTTATATAACAGTTTTAAATACTTAAATCCTCAATGTGCAGGAGTGTTTAGTTATTAATCAAATTATTCAAAATATAGCAGGATTGATATAGTGACGGTATAACGACGTTGAAATTGCATTCACTGCCAAAGTAACGAATGAATGTGTGCGGCTTTTGGTCAAACTATTTCATAACATATTAAGCAGTTTGGTATTGAAAATTAAGAAAATCTGTCGGCACATTCAAAAGTTATAAGTGCAAATGCAATGACGCCTTTAAAAAAATACCATTTTAACTGCACTTGATACAAAACTTTATCTTATTAAATTTTTTTTTAAAAAAATGGACAATTTTTATAAGCGATATAGTAGACATTCGAAATAGGCCCTGCTCAGGCGCCAATATATATAATCTCAAAGGCCTTTTCAACCAGCTTAAGCACAAACACGTCAATTAAACTCAGATATCTACAAGTATACAAATAAAGCTTTAGTTCTTCCCTTTTTGCTCAAAATCTAATTGTAATTCATCGAAATTATTAAAATGTAGCTGAAACATTAAGGCGACGGTATATACGGCGTTGAAATCGTTATGACTGTTAAACTAAGAAATCGAAATTTCCGATTTTAAATCAAAATATTTGCCGATATATTAGGCAGTTTGGTATTGAAAATTAGTTAGATCTGTCAAGGCATTCAGAAGTTATAAGTAAATATGTAAAGACGGCTCAAAAATTAAAAAGCAACTTAGCGGAACTTAAATTAAGGGAAAGTTCGCTAATGTGGGTTTTGAGCTATATAAAAAAATTATATTTAATATTCATGATCCAAATACATCAGCTTATAATCCAACTCTTGGGGAATTTTTTTTTTTGCCATATCGTCGGCTTATTATTGGTTTGACCCATACGCCAAAAAGTTGTTATCGAGAAAAACGATAAAGAAAGTACAGTTATTTTAATTTTTGTATGCAAAATCTGCAGGTAGGTCAAATTTGTTACTTTATATCTCTGATATGATACAAAATTACGCGAAACGGTTTTCGAAATCAAAAAGGGGATATTTACATTATATACAATTCATTCCTAACTCATTTTTTTCAAAAATGGTCGGTGGGTCAAACCAATAATAAGCCGACGATATAGCAGTTTCTTGTTACAACTAACATAAAAAGTTATGTAACAATTAGCGAACGTGTTCTAGCCTAAATTAAAAAGCTCTCTAGAACCATATAAAAGTGTTAGAAAATGTAGCAAAGTCAACAAAAAAATTTGTGTTTCAATTATAATTTATTTTAGTTTAGGTAATTAAAATGTTTTAGGTAATTAAATGCTTTAGGGGTTAGCATACGTAATTGCGGTAAGCAAACAATAAATTTTTTGTTGGGAAATAAGTTAAATATTTTTCAAAAAAATACAAGAAAAGTTAAAGTTTGCGTCAACTATTTAAAAAAGACTGAAACTTGGAAAAGCTTAAAATAACATAAAAAATATATCAACGGTCCAATTTCTCTAACATTATGAAAATTGAATTCTTAAAATTTTTTTATTTATTATATTTTATCATGGAATATTCAAGCAACAGCACCAAATTGTCCACTTTATCGGACAGGTAACATTATCGAAAATTCCCTTAGAATTTATAGCTTAATCTTCATTATTTTCTGCAGTATAGTTTACATATAAAACATGATATTTTACATAAGCTGTGCATCGAAGATTCGCAAACACAATTAAATACTATCTAAACTAAATTTGTCCCTGCTCAGGCACCAATATAATTTTTAAGGCTTTTTCAGACAATTGAAGCCGAAAAACGTCAACAAAACTAAGATTTCTTTTATTAAGCTTTATATAATTAAACTTTACAAATCTCTACGACTTGTCACTTATTTTATTAACGTTTCGTTAAGCTTTAATTCTGCTTAGGATTTCTCTTTGTTTTTTTTTTCTGTCTATTGTTCAAAATCGAAAGGGTGTTTCTTTAAATGACACTTTTTCTATATGAATGATTTGTTTTACTTCTTTTTATATTGTGTTTAATATTTTGTTGCTAAAAACCTTAAAGTGCGTGTTTAGAAACGAGATTTGAAAAATTAACATATTTTGTTTTTGTTTATATTGAAAAAGGTGATAATGCGGAAAAAAGTTTTATATAATTTTATGGAATTTTTTTTTTTTGTATAAAAATGTTTTGTTCTCAACTAAAGCCATGTGCGAAATGCTATTAAAATAAATGTTTTATTTGTTACTCAATTTTTTTTATTGATTTTTTTTAGAAAGCTGACATTTACTCTTATTTCCTGTTTAGTAAAGTTTAATCATATATTCACGTAAATTTACCGGCATTTTGTTAAAGTTTTTTTGATTTACGTCAAATCCTTTTAGAATAAACAAAATAATTTATCGATTTTTTTCGTGGTAACCGATTTGATGAGGTTATCGGTAAGGTTGACGCTATATTCTTTTATTTCGGTAACAGTGTTTTAGGGTAGCGATATTTCAGTTATATTAGGTAACGGTTTTTTTTTAGTACTAAAGGTATTTAAGTTATTTCGGTAAGGGTATTTTAAGGATAATAGGTTTTCAGTTATTGTTTTGGTATCGGTATTTTAATGATAACTTTACTATTAATGCACACCAATATTTATAACCCCAAAAAAAATATACCAATTATTTTTTCTGATCTCGACTTAAATTAAAAAAAAAAAAAGGATATCGGTATTTCAGTTATATTGGTAACGACATTTGACGGATAACGGTAGCTTAGGGATAACGATAGTCTGTTGAAAGGGTTTTAAATTGATAACGGTTATTGGCGGTATTGCCTGCCATTACTGCTGGTAATTACGATTGGTCGATACTACTCGATATTTTTAATTTGGATACTCGATACTTTTAACGGTTTTTAAATTTAAAATTCACTTTAATCTCTTACAAAAATTGAATGAATATTTTATGTTTAATTGAAAATTCAAATTAAAAAAAAAAATATTTTTATACTTTTTTTTTTTACAAATTAAGTGTTTTTTTAATAGTTTTTCAACTTTTTTCTTTAATACTTGCACTTTTGAATTTTTTCTTCTAGCAGAGTTGTATTTTAGTGCTAATTATTTTAGCGGAGCCACATTTTTGTATTGTTTTTCTGTCGAACATACAACTTCGAGCAGTTACTTTTAAGTATCGAGTACCCATAAAAAGTACAAATACTCGATACCCACTACTCATTCTTTTGCCAGCACTACCTGCCATCCCTGATTTTTTTTTTACAATGTTTTGTTTTTGTTGTTGTTGTGGTCTATTACTGACGATTATTGTTAAACAATAATTATTTAGTACCTTGAACTTGTTGGTACTTAATGATTTTTTTTTGACATTCTAAGAAAATATCAAAACCAAACATATCATTAATTTTCAATGGTTAATAAAACTTAATTGATGATAAGCAAGCAGTGTTATAAATGTTCTAATTAATAGTGTCCGACCGAACAGTTCGGCCAAAAAACTATATTTTGTCGGTTTTTTGGTATCTAGAGGCAATGGGGATAAATTTAGATGTTGGAAATATGTTTGTTGAGCCGATTTAACTCGATTTTGTGTCTCAAATTTAAGGAAAGATCCGCAGTTTAGTTATAAAGTTAAAAGTTCGGCCTCCGAACTATTTTCGATTTGGCCGAACTTTCGGGGGCCGAACAGTGAATTCATTGCTTAACTACGGACTTTTCTTTAAATTTGACACTCAAAATCGCTTCTTATCAGCCCAATAAGCATTTTTCCATACGCTAAATTTGTCCATTATCCTTTAAAACACTGAATATCGACCAAATGCATTTTCTGGCCGAACTGTTCGGTCGGACACTACTAATTAATGATGACTAGGGCAAGGAATATTATGCAAATGCATGTTTTAAGTCAGTAGCCCAAAATCGAGTTTGACCAAATACTTTTCCGAATCAAATGATTTGCAACAAAATGACATTGATTAGTTGTTGCAAATTCATGCATATTTTGTTATAAATGCATATTTTTTCTTATTTGGCTATAAATGCATATTTTATGGGATATTTTCAATATAATTGCCTAATTTTAAATATATATTAAAAATACAAATTAAGCTTTAATTAAAAATAAAGAAGAAAAAAAAAAACATTTGTAACCCTGAGCATATTGAATATATTGGTTTTCATCTTTAAACCAACAAGCTCGAGTAATAAATCGACGTTTAAAAATTCAAAATGGGTTGTGATTGTGCAACGAGTTTGAGCAAGGATCAACATTTCGAACTGTTAGCTCATTTCCTACTAAAGATTTGTCATAATAACAAACAAATTTGTTTTATTTACAAACTTCTTTTTGTGACAACTTATTGATTAATATTTAAATTGTTATTATTAATCGTATACAATTTGCGTGGTAAGTGAAAATCCAATTAAAATTTTAATTAATAATTTCAATTTCGTAATTACATTTGCAACTCAATCATTTTTCAACCGATTTTGAATTTTGAATTAACAAAAAAAAGCTACTAAAAATTAGTTAAAAATTACATTGCAGAAATGCATAACTAACTAACATTAACAAATTTTTTTTTACTAAATATTAGTAATATATAAATAGCAAAAATAAATCTCCTCAATTTACAAATATTTAGTTATATTTCAGCTAAATTTAAGTTAATTAAAACTAACAAAATAATCTGCTAAAATCGGCAAAAGCATTCACTAAATATTAGTACACAATAAAATCGTTAAAAAAATAGAAAATTTTTAAAGTTTTTTTTAGTTTTTTTTTAATGCGAATAAAAAAATTTCTGTTGCTTTTAGCAAATAAACTGTGTTTTTATTATATTCTACTAAATTTGAGGTAAATATAGCAAACATTTTGTAAATATTACAGTTTTTGTTTGCTATTTTTAGTCTACAAGTATATAGTAAAAGTTGTTGCTAATTTTACAGAGTAAAATGCTATTTTCAATTTACTAAAATTTTGTCAAGTTAACAGATTTAATTTTGCCGTTCTTATTTCATTAATATTTAGCAAACGAATCTGCTTAATTTAGCAGTTTTTTCTCAAAGGTAATTTTTAACTAATTTTTAGTAGCTTTTTCTGCTATTTTTACAGGATTATTTATTTAAAAACTTAAAATTGGATAAAAAAAAGACAGAGTAAGTCCTGGTTCACACACGGCAATTATAATTGCGAAATTCTTCTTCAATTCTCCTTTGAAGTTGCTTTTGTGTTCACACAGGAAAAGTTTGTTTCAGCAATTTTCGTATATCAACCTGCAGTGTTGAAAATTGCGGATGACAAAACAAAACGGAATTGGAGTACGGGCAAGTCTGTTCCATTCTCTTTTCCTCCCTCTTCTATAAACTCAAGAATTGCGCAAGTATAATTGCCGTGTGTGAACCTAGTCTAACAAATGTTTAAATGCGCCAGTCACAAAAAATACGCTTTTAACATTATCTTGAAAATTTTAGGGTATTTGCAACTTCCCAAACCGGTTTTGTAATACACTCAGCTAGACTTACAACCTACACTAGGTCATTTGACGAGTAAACTTTCTGTGTAGCAAAGTGTAATTATAGGCTTCGCTTAAAAGTTTTAAAAGTGGGCGTTGATTTTTTTTTTTTAATTCCTCATTTGGTGTATAAAAAAAAAAAAATAATATTATCAAGATTATCGCATAAGTACACACAGAGAAAAATTTAGCTATTTGCCAACTGAAATTCCGTTATTAATATTTTGAGACTGTTGGTTGGCACAATTTAACAACAATGTTCGGTTTAATCAACTAAATTTTAGTTGCAATACCTAAAGTATTCATTAATCTAATGTAAATATCGTTGTTCTAACTGAATTCATAAGTTGTTATCATTAATATAAACTTTTCAGTTCTGTTGGCACTTTATTTTTCTGTGTGTATTCAAAAAGAAAACACCCACATAAAAGATATTAGTCGCCCATGTGCTAGAAAACGAAACCGCGTACTGTAAAACGTGTCTACAGGAGTTAGTGTTCTAGATTCTAATATCGTATCTTTTCTCGTTTTTAAATCGAGCAGTTGTACCTTGTCGAAAGTAACTAGTATGTTTATTTTTTCTTAAAAATGTTTTTTGAATAATAAAAACAACACTTGGTATTAAAGATTTGAAATGTTTTTTATTTATTTTAAGTCAACTAGTGATCATTTAATAGCTTTTTTAATTTAAAATAAAAAAATTTCATATACATATATTTTTTTTGTTTAAACAATATTTTTTTCTTATAAAATACAACACATGGTTCAAATTGTTTTTAAGCTTTTGACATTTAATATTTTTTTTCGAACAAAACTTCGAATAACCCAATACGAGCGTTTTTAAGAACACAAATTTCTCTATGATGCGTGTTCAATAAATTTTGCGTTTTAAAAACGACTCGAAAGTCAGCACACATATTTTACTCATCTAAAAAAATATACAAAAAAAAAAAATTAAAGAAATCTGGGTCGAAATATTTAACTCTAATAATAAAGTAATTTACACATTATTTGCCTATTGTTTAAATAATATTGCTTTTAGTGTTTATACTACTTTTCAAAAAAGTACTACTTAAAAAAAAATAAATGGTCTCCTAAATGTATCTCATACAATAACTATAATATTTGTGGTTTTCTCACATTCATACACTCACAGTAAGTGATTGTAGTTTATTTAAAAAGTAATCAGTAAACTTTATTTTTTAAAGAATATTATACAAAGAAATATTTTTGTTTACTTATTTTACGATTTATTAAAATACAAACTACACTTTAATACTGGTTTTCTGTATCAGTTATTATTATCATTTAAAATTTTCGTTTTACAAAAAAAAATTTTATTTCAACCAAAAAGTTTAAACCCGTGTAAAAAAGGTTATATATGATCATATATGACTATTAGGCCGGGTCTATTTGTATGGAGGCAAAAAAATCGCTCAACGTTCAAGGAAAATCGTATTCTAGGGATCAAACTAAGAAACTTTGCCGAAGGAACCATACCTCTAAAACGAATTCTGATGTCCCGACTTTTGACCCGTAGGATCAAATTTTGACAAATCCCACTTTGACCCATTTAGAGTGCCCCAATCGAATCCAACCCAATCCAATATAATTTATACATTCATTTGCTAGAGCGTCTTCCGGAGATGAAATAGAGACCCTAATCTTGGAAAAACTCCTCCTACTTTCTGAAATATCTCTATCCCGAGATTTGTACATCTTGCTATAAAAATACGGCTAAAGAGAAGCTCTTTCAACTTAAATTTTAACGGTCACCTAGAATGATGATTTATGCATTAATCTGCTAGCGCGTCTCCCGGAGAAGAAGTAGCTCCCATAATCTTGGAGAGATTCCTCCTACTTTTTGAAATATCAAAGTGGGCTTTTTCAAAATTTGACCCTACGGGTCAAATGTCGAGACATCAGCATTCGTTTTAGAGGTATGGTTCCTTCGGCAAAGTTTCTTATTTTGATCCCTAGAATACAATTTTCCTAGAACGTTGAGCGATTTTTAAATCGACCCGCCCTAATGACTAAAAATTTGAGTATATCCAATTATATCAGAGTCCATATGTATTTATATATAACTCCATATATACATATATATATATCTAACTCCATATATATATATATGTATACACAGCGCATACTTTAGGAACACACCCAAAATTGTCCCCTAAGTATGCGGAGTATCGAACCAGTTGTCCTCATCTTATACGCTAGATTTTGTATGAAAACTTTGCGGACTGTCGCCAAAGTAAGCAAATGTCCCTAAACTATGCGGGGGAGCGAATAAATGTCCCAACAGTATGCGCTATGCATATATATAATCTTATATGTACAGTGGCGGACAAAAGTATTCACACAGCAGCAAACTTTATTTTAAATCTTTTATATTTTTAAAATGAAACCCACTAGCCGGATATGGTATTCAACAAAATTGTTTATTAACTTATAAATTATTAAAATACAACAAAAAACTTATTCTTAGCATGTTATATTATAAGAAAAAACTAAATATGTAATTCAAAGTATTATTTTAGGCGGACAAAAGTATTCACACAGCTTCAAATGTTTGTACAAAAAATAAAATTTCACATGAATTAATACTTTGTGGAGTAGCCTTTCTTTGCTATGACTTCTTTTAATCTTCTTGGCATAGAATAGACCAATTTCTTCGTAACATCAGATCCAATATTTTGCCATTCTTGCAACAGAACTTCCTTCAGTTGAGCCTTGCTTGTGATATTTAAATTATTAATAAGTTAATAAACAATTTTGTTGAATACCTTATACGGCTAATAGCTTTCATTTTAAAAATATAAAAGATTTAAAATAAAGTTTGCTGCTGTGTGAATACTTATGTCCGGCACTGTATATGTACATATTTATATATAAACATATAGAAAATGATATATAATTATATCTATATACCTTTAGATATAATTATATATCATTTTCTAAATATATCTGAACTCTGATATAAATTTTGCATATTATTATATATGATCATTTCAGGTCATATCTAAAACTTTATACTAGGGTAGTAAGAAAAAAGAAAAACTGTTGTTTTTAATTATTTGGGAATTCATTTTTGATAGTTAAGCTAAATTCAAATCGTTTGTTTTTAAAGACTTGGAAAATTTTTTTAATTTTTTATTTTAGTTTTGATAGTAAAAATTTAAGAAAATCTTTTATTTTTACGGATTTTGAGTTAGTTGTTTAATACTTAAAAATAAATGAAAAATACATTCAATTTAAAAGAAAAGTGAGTAGACCGGCTTTTAACTATATGCTTAGTAGTTTTATAGTACATATTCCTTTGTTTTTAACGACAAAATATTGTTAGTGTATAAATGACAAAAGTTTTAAAATTTATTTAAAACTAACAAGTGTATCTATAACACATAATGTTATATTTATTGCCTAAAACGTTCAAAATAAATGTAAAAACTGAAGGTAATATTTTGTAGAAGTCATATTTTATATGCTTTTTAATGAAGGGAAAAAGGAAAGTTAAAAATTATAAAATAAAAAATAAAAAAAAAACACCCACCTTGTTGAGAATATTGAAACAGTCATTAAAAATGTTAATGCAATATAATATTTTGGTGAAACTAATCATTAAAAATTTTGTCACTTTTGTTAAATAAATACACATTAAGTAATAATTATTACACTTAAGAAAATAAAAAAAAAATCATAAGAAGTGAGTAATCTTTTAAATAAATAATTACACATCATTTAACATTTGTAAAACTTGAAGCAAAGACGTTAACTACCCAGCAAAACCACACATTACCAAATCATGGGTAAAGTAATGTATCGCCATAGGGCCTCATGCATTACTTTACACGTTACTTCATTGATGAATTTTACAGGCGATGAGCCTCAAGGTAACTCATTACCTTGTAGTGGGTAAAGTAACTGGTTACTTATATGGTTACATGGTGGGAAAAAGTAATGTGTCTATAAATAGATTTTCGTAAAAAAATGCATAAAAATTTTTTTTTACAGATATTTTTTTTTAATTAAATAAATAACTTTTTTTTTATTAAATAAATAACATGGTCATGCTGGGATTCGAACCTGGGGTCTCTGATATTTAACAATTAGTTAGGCGAGAACTCTACCAACTGAGCTATCGATACATACAATATTTTATTGCTTAACGTGTAGATGAGTTGTTGTGCTTCGTGTTTTCGTTCGTGATATCAAAAATATACACCTTACCATAATGCTTACAAAAAATCACAAAGTAATGTGTCTATAAATAGATTTTCAAAAATATATATTAATAATTACTTTACGTTTATAATTCATGCATTATGTAATTGATGATCGGTAAGTCATTATTTTATGTTTTGAAGTAATGTTAAATGTAATGAGGTCTCATTACAAGGTAATCCATGAGTGTCCAATTATCGGTAACTCATTACTTCTTGTTGGAAAATAATGATACGGGTAAGGAGTACACATTACAAGGTAATGCATTACTTTATCGCACCCATTACCAAAGTTTTGCTGGGTATAATTACAAGTCTTTATAATAAAAAAAGGTTACACGATGTTAAAAAGATAAGACGTGCCATATTTTCCCCTTTCTCTAAATTTTAAACTACATTTTTGATTTCACTAAAATTTAAAATAGTAAGCTGAATAATATAGATATAGATTTTATTAAAATATAGATTTTAAAGGTTTTAAATAAAATAAAATTTCTTCATCAATAATAAAATATTGATATAATGGACTTCCTTCTCCGTTAAAGAAATGTCATAAATATCAAAAAAAGAGTTTTATAACACCTGGAAGTTATTAAATTTTAATAATCTAAGGCGGGCCATTTCGTAGTGTCAATTTTAAGATTCTAACAACTTTTACCAGTTAACATATTTATATAATACTACCATTAATAGTACATAAGTAGTACTATTTGTCAAATTTTATAAAATTATAAAGATTTTGATTATATTCGAGCTTTATTCATTAATTTCCAAAATAAAATATTTAGGCTCGAGGTCTATGTCGATTTTGTATAAATATTCTTTATATATTCACTTCATCCATATTTCGATTATCATTGAAAAGCATCATCAGCAGTAGTTATTTAATATTTAACACACATCATAAATGCTTAAAGCTAATCATTGTGTCTCCACTATCGTCTAATATTGAACTCACCAACGTCTAATATTGAGTTCAATATTAGACGATGGTGGAGACACAACGATTAGCTTTAAGCATTTATGTTGTGTGTTAAATATTAAATAGCTAGTCCTGATGAAGCTTTTCAATGAAAAGCGAAATATCGATTAAGTGAATAAATAAAGAATATTTATACAAAACTAACATAAACCTCGAGCCCAAATATTTTATTTTGGAAAAAAAAAATTTTATAAAATATTTATATAAATATGGCCCGCGTCATTTCTTTGAGATAACGATAAGTTTTCGTTAAGAAAGTTGTATAACCTCAAAAGGCTGTATATAACACATAGTTTTTAATTCTTCCTGAAGAAAATTATGATTTCAAATTATCACTTTCAAAATACTAAAAAAAGAATGCAACAAAACATCAAATCTACCAGAATGTTAAAAGTCGGCTCTATGAAATAAGGCCCCAATGAAATAAGTCCCCAAACCAAATTGGGGTCTTATTTAATTTTTTTGGGCTTTATTTCAGTTTTTTTTTGTGGGACCTTATTTCATAATGAAATAAGTCCCCAATTTGGTTTGGGGACTTATTTCATTGGGGCCTTATTTCATAGAGCCGACTTTTAACATTCTGGTTTTTTATTAGAAATTTTTGGGGCCTTATTTCATTTTTTTTTTGGACCTTATTTCATAATGAAATAAGTCCCCAATTTGAGAAATGAAATAAGTCCCCAAATAATATTTTTGGGGTGTTATTTCATTTTCTTAAAAATCAAAATCGAATCCGTTGAAAACTTATATTTTTTTGACCTGTCATAACTTTTTATGTCCCAAAATACCAACCAAGATTTATTGTTTTTTAATGATTATTTTTTAAAAGTCTATTTTATTAAAAATTGTGCGTATATATTAGTGTATAAACGATAAATAAACAGAAGATAAAAAAAATCAATTAGCTGTTTAAATGACAAAGATATGGCTGGTCAAATTATATTACTTATTGTCTTAAAAATAAGATTTCAACGGATTCGACATTGGATTTGTAAAAACAAGTTTTTCTGTGTGGCGGCCTTCGGCCGCTCTTAGGGTTTCTTTCCTCCGTAGAACGCGGCAGGCGGCTACGCGAAATAAAGTTTTTTCTGCGTGCGACACAAAAAACAAACTATCAATTCGTTTGCTATATTTTTTTTAGGGTACAAAAATAATCTTCCAGTGAATATTGTTTAAAATTGTTTTTTATTGAAATATTTTTAATGTTCATATTTACAGGATTCATTTACTAATTTTTCTTATGTTCTTGCCGTCAAACAGGTGAAGACTCTTTGCAGGTATATACACAAAAACTATGTACTAATTAGGAAATATTTTAAAGTAATATATAATTATGTTGTTTTTTTTATTTGGGGCCTTCTTTCATTTTCGAAATGGGGCTTTACTGCATTATGAAATAAAGCCCCAAAAATTGAAACGTTATTTCATTTTATTTTGGGATTTCGTTTCATTTGGTTGGGGGTTTATTTCATTTTTTTTGGGGTATTGTTTCATAATGAAATAAAGCCCCAAAAAATGGGGCGTTATTTCACTTTTGGTTTGGGGACTTATTTCATTGGGGTCTTGTTTCATAGAGCCTTAAAAGTCGTTTCAAACCAAAATATGAAACATAGGTTTTGACAACATTAACACCGATTAGATGTTTTAAAATTTCGATTATAAGAATAAAAGGCATCAAAACAATTTATGCATATTGTATAAATTGGCCCGCCTAAGTTTTTATAAATATACCTGGCAAAATTAAACATTATATTAGAAGATGACAAAAAGTGACAAATTTTCTATAATAATAGTAAAATAATATAATTTTTACCATTGTTTGGGAAAAATTATTAAATTCTGAGTATAAAAAAAGCAATAGGTAAAATTACAAAAATTATCTTAACGACTGAAGCGGGACATTCTCAAGTATATGTTTGTTATATGGATTTTGATACTTTAGAAAAAGTTAAAGTCTTCCGAATTAATAAAATTTTTTATGAAAATTTAAATGGACTCAATTTTTATTGGGAAATATGCTCCTAATAGCAGTAATAATTACAGAATTTTTGTTTATAGCTCTTTTTAGTAATAAAAAGAATGATACCTTACATTTTGACTCCCAGGAACCTGTTCTAGAGCCGGTTCCATGTAAACGGTGATAAAAGAAGCTGTTCTAGAACATGTTGAAAGGTAATCTGTTCTAAAAAATGTTGCTGGGTATATTATTAATTCGTTTATTAGAGTAAAATTCTCCAGAATTTAAGTATTTTGAGATGATTATTGACTGTATTAGAATTTAAAATTCTAAAAATTTCAATATCTGAATATCATATTTTTTCTCCAACTATATACAATTTTCTAAACCAGCGGCCGGTCATTTTGTATGCAATATAAATTTTGGTCAGCCTTAACACCAATTGAGTGTTTTTAAATTCAAAGAATTCATAAAAAATTTATATAAAAATAGCCCGCCTTACATTTTTTAAATTTTAGTAAGTTTTTAAGTGTTTGTGCGTAACATGTTTGCACTGTATTGGTATGTTTTCTATAATTTTTTTTTTTGTAATTTTTTTTCTTAAAAATAAATCGGAATTTTCTTACTATTACTTACTTTTATGGAAAGCATTTCGATTCAGAAATTTTTACCTTTAGATTTAAAAGTCTTTTCCACAAAGAAAAAAATCGAAGGTACTATTTGAAACACATCTTGTTTCTAGAGAATTCTAAAGCCCTACACTCAAATTAAGAAAGTTTTATCATATTTTTGAAAACCTTCGTAAATATGATGAAAGGTTCATTGTTTTTCATCCAATGAAACTGTTTCATAAATATTTATGAAACTGTTTCATAAAAATATTGTTATGGTTATGCGTTTCGAAATTCCGTCCGCATCTGGCTTAATTTTGATAGCGAAGTGTGTTTGTATTTCACTAGGCTCAAAAATTTGTTCGTTTGTATTATCTCTTTTGATTTTCGAGATATGGGCCATCGTTATAAAAAAAATATTGAAGATATTGTTGTATGAGAGGATAACAGAAGTTAGGAAAAAAGTTACAAAAATATTTATGAAAAGTTTCATCATATTTATGTAAACTTCATAAATATGAAAATGTTTTATAGATTTTTCGTATGAAACTGTTTCATAAAAATGATGAAACTTTTTCTCTTAGTGTAGATTCCGAATACGTTTTCCTACAGAAAAACTTTTAGATCTTGAAATGTTAGGAGGTTTAAATAAATGTTAGGAGGTTTAAATAAATGGCGGACCCATCTAACGTTTTTTTTCAACTAGTGCTTATTTCGTGAATGGTAACACTTAGCTCATGTCTGATTTGACTGATAATTAGTTTTATCCTTCCGCTGAACGAATATGGTCCGTATGTTCGTTATCTTGTGAAAAAAGTGAAAGAAACTGGCATCCTCATCGATAAACCAAAGCGTGAAAAGCCAAAAACAGTGCGTACACCCGAGAATATTGCTACTGTGGCAGAAAGTGTGCGTGAAGCGCCATCAACATCAATTCACCGCCGTTCTCAACAATTGAACATTTCGGAGACATCATTGAGACGAATTTTGCATAAAAACCTTGGTATGACGCCATACAAAGTCCAATTGGTTCAGGAGTTCAAAAAAAAGTTATTTGGCGGACCCTTTAGAAAAATCGTAAATAAATATCTTAGTTAAATTTAAATTTAGCATACAAAATATTTGTTCTTTAGCAAACAACTTTCTGTCTAGCTACTTCCTGTAACTAATAGTTTGTAGATTTTGATTATCAGTAAATAGTGTAATGTAAGTATGGCCCGCCTCAAATTTTTTCATATACTGTCAAATTTTTTTTAGATAATAGGTTTATAGTTAGATTTCGACAAACAAATTAAATTTATAACCTCCTCGTTCCTCATGTGCAGCCTACTGGACATTTTTCAAACGTTTGCAGACGTGTTTTCAAAAATTATTTTTAATTTTATGACCATTTGTACAGCTAACTGAACATGTTTTTTGTACTAAAAACCAGTATTTTTTTTTGCAAGCTGGTCACTCTAAAAAATTTTGCTTTATATTTGTGATCAGGTGATCGTATAACACGTTTTTTAAAGCACTTAACCATTTTAATTAAATTTTTGCAATTGTGATATATAAAAATTAAAAAAAAAATATATAATTTTATTGTTAACAGTTCAATAAACAAGTTAAAGTACATAAATTTTCAATAACTTTATTGTTAGACCCTTATTTTAGCATTTTTTTTCATGTCCAGCCCGCTGTACATTTGTTACCTATTACAAAAATAATGGCACGTTTTTTATTTCACTTAGGTACAAATGTCCAGCCGGCTGCACCTGCAGTATCTTAGAATCGCTTCACTTAGTTACAAATGTCCAGCCGGCTGCACCTGCAGTATCTTAGAATCGCTTCGTCCTTTATGTCCTTGAACAATTTTTTTTTTCTATTGTTTCTCTCAGAAGCATAAAACAAAAATTTTTGAAGACTTCTGACGCTAGATTTTTCCTCGGGACTGAGGAGGATAATACAAAAATTAGTTTTTTTTTTTGCCTGTTAGAATTTTAAATTATAAAAATGTTGGTTTTATGCAGAAGTTTAATTTTTTTTAAAGCGAAAAATATCTTTTTAAAATTGATGTTTTTAAAACATTTATTAAGAGTTATAGCCAATTACCAGAATTACAATTTCCAAAAATAAAACTATATTAAATTTAATCTAAAACTAATTGTTTAAATTTGTTTTAACTAAATCGATTATAAACATTTTGACACAAGACATTTAAAATTTATTTCTTCCATATGAATAATTTTGCTTTATTGTTCTAAGTCTGGTTTTCTCAGCACGCATCTTGTTTGCAAATAAACAGAATATTTAATTTATTTATAACTTTCTAAATGATTTCAAAAGTATAAATTTAAAAAATATCTACTTAATAATAAAAAAAAAAAACTATAAAATTAAATACTAACACTCGAGACATTTCTCAAAAGTTACATAAAATATATGCGGGTTGATATCTTTTTTAAACATATATTAAAATTTGACATATTTAGTGCATCAGCAGCTGTAAATAGGGTTTAGATTTCAAAACACACAAAATGATATGGGTTTAACCTATCAAATGATCATATCGTCCATTCCATGCGAGAAAGTTGAAAATCTGTAATTGTTTGTACCTCTTTCCCTGTGATTTTGATAACAGTTTGCATACGTATAATCTAAGAAGTCTATTATTCACTAAAGTTTTCAGTTCCTTAAAATTATGTAAAATCGCGTTTTATTCCCGTTTTTAGTTAAATAAAAAAAAAACGAAAATTTGGTAAAAAAAATTGTGTAGTTTGAAAAGCCATATTTTCTTAAGTAGATGCACAATTTCAAAGATTTTAAAGCATATGAAAACTGATATTGTCAATTTTACGATACGCATTTAAATTTGAAATGCCATTTTTTAATGCATTTTGCTCTTTTTCTTTGGAATAAATAACAACTTTGAAAATTTGGTAAAAGTTGTGAAGTTTGAATAGAAATATTTTCTTAAGTAGATGCACAAATTCAAAGATTTTAAAAGCATATGAAACCTGCTATTGTCAATTTTACGATACACATTTAAATTTGAAATGCCATTTTTAAATGCATTTTGCTCTTTTTCTTTGGAATAAATAACAACTTTGAAAATTTGGTAAAAGTTGTGAAGTTTGAAAAGAAATATTTTCTTAAGTAAATGCACAAATTCAAAGATTTTAAAGCATATGAAAACTGATATTGTCAATTTTACGATACACATTTAAATTTGAAATGCCATTTTTAAATGCATTTTGCTTTTTTTCTTTGGAATAAATAACAACTTTGAAAATTTGGTAAAAGTTGTGAAGTTTGAAAAGAAATATTTTCTTAAGTAGATGCACAAATTCAAAGATTTTAAAAGCATATGAAACCTGCTGTTGTCAATTTTACGATACGCATTTATAATTGAAATGCCATTTTTAAATGCATTTTGCTCTTTTTCTTTGCAATAAATAACAACTTTGACTATTTTGGGTCCAGAATATTTGTAATGCTTTTTTCTTTATTTGGATATTCTCCTAACAAATAATCTATAGAGTTTTTGTTTTCAAATTTAATAATTAACCACTTTCAGAAATGTGTTGAAAGATCTATTTCTGGAATTTTCTAGGTTCCCATCATCAGAACACGTTTTTAAAAAAATGACAATCCCATGCAAACATCAAACATTCATATAACCTAGTTTTTCCACTAAATGAGAATTAATATTTTTTTTTTTTTTTTATATTAATTAATAATCATATAATTATAAATTATATACTATTACCCTAACCGAGCACTAGCTACTATGGCCTTCGGCGCGTTGTAGCGAAAACAGACCAGTGCCTCTGGTGGGAATCGAACCCACGACCCCCGCACTAATAAGCCAGCACGCTACCAACTAGCCTACCGGGCGCACTGAGAATTAATATATATGCTCGAAGTTAAAGATTATCACCATTGATCAAAAATAAATTGAAAACTTGTTCGTTATGTGCAAGCTGTACCTTTGTTAGATATACAATACACGCTTTTTATTTTTATTCTCCTTTTTATTTTTACTCTTGTTTTGTTTTATTTAATTAAAAGTCGAAAAAACACAATTTTTATTTTTAGTAAAAACAATATCAAACTTATCTACTTAGGGAAATATCCATCTACTTTAGGAAATATGGCTTTTCAAATTGCACAACTTTTAGAAAATTTTTGAATTTATTAAAGATGAAAACGGCATTAAAAACGCGAACTCACACAATGTTTAGAATCTAAAATCGAATAAACATCATAGAGAACACATGTACAAAACAAAGAATTTTAAATTACCCCCGGTCAGATTTTGGCCGATCTATCATGGAATGGACGATATATAAAAAAACTTCAAGATTTTCAAATAACGCAATAACCTCAATAAAGAATATTAAAACTAATTTCCAATGTAATTCCCATATAAGGGTTTGAATTATTTTGCATTATTTTTGTAAAAAAAAACATAAAATTGATTGAAAAGGGTAAAAATATTTATGATAATGAGTCATTTGTTTAAAAAAAAAAATTAAAGTTACAAACAGAAGACACATTTCAAAATTTTACGCCTTTCAAAGATCATCATCATCAGCACTATCAGCACCATCAGCAGCAGTAACATCATCCACATAAATACTTCAGCTATGCGTGGTGTCAATTTTTCTACTGACTGCTCTCGGCATGGGTAAAAAAAAGATGTCCATATAATTAGTTTACATGTTTTATTTTCATTACAAAAAAAAACAATAAAAAAAAAAAAAACAAATGAACATCATTTAACAGTGACTCATAAATAAACATTTACATTATATGGCAAAGATATGGTTTTGTTAACCCTTTATTGCACTAAACTCCAGATGTTAGTGGAAGTTGTATATTTTGATAGTAAATTGAAAATAAGTAAACACATATTTTTGCGTTTTTTCAATCTTTTCACTTTAAACGATTTTTTTTTTTAGCAAAAAACGAATAAGGATAAAAATTTCGGATCAACTACTAAACAAAAATTAAGCGAATATATAAAAATCAAAAGCTTATCATATTTTCTAAACACCTAAGTAGTTTGTTTAATATTTACACTCTCATATAAATTCTAAAATTTCAACCAACCGAATCGACTCCGTTGCTGCAACCTCGTAATTTCGGTTATCACAACACCTAATTCGGTTACAACAACCGAATTTACGCGGTTGCAACAACCAAATCAATACGGTTGAATGAAATTTTAGAAATTTTATAGTATTTAGAAAAAATTATAAGCTTTTGATTTTTTTTTTTTTGGTTATTGGGTAATCCGAAATTTTTACCTGTTTTGGTTTTTTGCTAATTAAATCGTTAAAAGTGAAAATATTTAAAAACGCCGAAAAGGATGTTTACTTATTATCAATTTACTATCAAAATATACAACTTTCATTAAGATCTGGAGTTTCATGCAATAAGTTGTTGAGACAATCGAATTTGTTATGTGAGTGCACAGAAGACAAATATGCTTCTATGCCATTTTTAGTCATATTTGCTATTTTTGTCATATTTTGATTTATCATTTTTGGTCTTAAAAACTGTTTTTTTTTTTAAGATTTTTTATCTTTCAAAAATTGCCTTTTTCAGATATTCTTTGCTTTAAATGCTTTTTTTTGCTAAAATTTTTTACTCTTTTCTTTTAAAACGTGTAATTTTTTCTACCTTTTCTGCAGTTTTGCTATTTTTGTTGTAGCTTTTTTCCAATATATGTTTGCAATTTTGTGTCTTTTCTGTTAATCATTTTTAAATTATGACTGCCTAATAATTGTAATTTTGTTTCAAAATTATGAAAGTAGTTTATTTTTCAATTTTCTCGACACTAGAAAGGCTTTATCTCAAAATGTTCCGCTTTCTTAAAAATAAAAACTGTGTGCTATTAATATACAGATGCGTCTTTATCGTATCTAATAAATAGGGCCACCAAAAAACAACTATAAAAACAATGTTTCAAGCGTTTAAAAAAGCTCGAAAAACGATCAAATAAGTCGTAAGAATCTAATAATAAGCAATACAATTTAAAAACTAAACCATTAAATTTCATTATTTTTTATTAAAATTGTTACTACAAATAAAATGTGTATATAATTTATTCCCTGGAATTTCGCTAGTCAAGCAAAGTTGCAGTAGAGAACTTTTTTTTTTTTCTTAAGCTACTAAGTTCAAACTTGTTTAACAAAAACTTTAGGCAAACCAATTTGTTGGTCTCTTTCAGAAGTAACATTAAATTATTAACTTTTAATTAAAAAAGGCTTCAAAATACAAAATTCTTAAAAAAATTTCAAAGAAAAGCAAAAAATATATATTTTTTTGTAAGAAAAAAGCCAAAATAAGCTTAATGTTTGAATAAAAAAATGAAATATATGCTATTACACAGAAAAAACTATAAACGGGTTTCAATTAAAAATTTTATTGGATCAATTAATATTTTAATTGATTTTGCACCTACCACTGAAATGATAGTATTAACTAAAAAAATTTCCAGACAGTTTATTAAAACTCTTTCAATTAAAATAATAATAATATCAATTAAAAGAGTTATTGTTTTTCTTTACAACCTCAATTAAAAAGTTTAGTTAAATTGATTAAAACTTTAATTGAAACTTAAGAAGAAAACAATGGTAGTTTTAATTGAAAACTCGTATTTTTTATTTTTTGTTATATGCCCCCCATTAAATAAAAAAAGAAATTTTAGGTTTGTAAATTAATTCGAAATTTTATTTATAATAAAATTAAAGCTTTTTAATATAAAAATGTATTATAAGAAAACAAATAAAAGTAAAGACAACATTTTTGTTTTGCTTGTCTTGTCTTGAACTTTTTCTTGTAATTGAATTGCTTTCTTAAAAAAATCACACACAACTTTAAAATGATAGTTTAATGACACTTATACTTATTGAAAATTGAATTATTTACAAAAATAATAGTTTAATTTTCCTTTTTCGATAAGGTTTATTGAAATCCACATGTGCACTTTTATTACCACAGATAAAACACGAAACTAAATTAAGTTTTCGTGCGTACACGAATATCTCAACAAAAAGAGTGTTGCAAACTCTAGTGAAATAGATACGATTTTGCGTGTATTTGAAATCGGTAAACTATTCAACTTATTAAAAGTTAATCATTTGCGATTTTTTTCTTTTTATTTACAAATTCAATAATATATTGATATAATTAAACCTTTGTTTGAGTATTTAATCTAAATAAAATAAAAAAAAAATAGTTTGCCAAATTTTTAAAAATTTTGTTTACATGTTGTCAACACTGTATGGATATATTAGAAAATTCAATAAACTTTTTAATTGAATCAATTAAAAACATTGTTTAAATTACCATTGATATTCAAACAATCGATTAATTAGATATTTTTGGCCCATAATTTTTTCTGTGTATTTACAAATTAAGCTTAAATAAGCAGATATAAAAAATAAGTGCGCCCCGGTAGGCTAGTTAGTAGCGCGCTGGTTTATCTGTGCGGGGGTCGTGGGTTCGATTCCCACCAAAGGCACTGGTCTGTTTTCGCTACAACGCGCCGAAGGCCACAGTAGCTAGTGCTCGGTTAGGGTAATAGTATATAATTTGTAATTATATGATTATTATTAATAAAATACATAAATAAAAATAAAATAAAACATAAGCTAATAACTGCTCTAACAAATATAGCTTAAAATTTTCATAATTTCAAGATTAGAACTTGTATTCAATCTAAATAGATCTATCATTTCAAATAAAAACCAGCCCTAACTTTTTTTTGGTTGCCCTTACAATAAAAAAATGTGTGCATTCAGTCAAATTATTCGTTACATATATGTAACGCCATGCAGTAAAGGCTTAAACATAATGCCTGAATAAACACACTACTGGTAATTATGAAGTCAAATGGAAAATCAACGCGTAGTTTTTTTTTTTTTTAATTTTTGTCTCCATAGTTAATTAACTATGTACAAATGCCTATATGGAATCTATAAACTCTATATCTATTCACTCCATATACGACGAGTACAATAAACAATCATAAGATAACAACATCATACATAGTGCTATTGTTTCCCAAGAAGTGTGTTAAAAGAAAGGGGTTTCTCGTTCTAGAGTTTCAAAATTGAATAAAAAAACACTTTATTAGGCATTGAAGTGGAAAATTAATTTTACAAGTTAATAATAGATTTTAAATACTTAAAATACATACTTACAAATACTTATACACTTCAGTAGTCGTACTTAAATTAGTACTTATTTTAGTAGACGGCTAAGTATTTTACACCTTTATTATGAACTTATTAAAAAGCGATTTAATATGAATTTAAAGAGACAATGTTGAAATAAATTACATTAAAAGTGTCGTGTGGATTACTTTAATTAATATAGAAACATATTTTAAGGTTTCTTATTTAAAATCGCAATTTTCTGAGGCGGGCCAATTAAAAAAAAAAAATAATTAACACTACGGCTTTTTCTTTTTTAAAGCCGTTTTTAAGAAAGTCATAATATATTTGATATTTTAGTATTGATATTTCTTTTAACAAAATAAATTTAATAATAATTTTTTAAATGGAAACTTTTCTAAACAACATTTATTGCAATTTCTATACTTTTTAGAATATGGAAAAACATCAGGTGAATGCCACCAAATCTATAAAATCTGAGGCGGGCCATCTTATTGAGTAAGTATGTTAATTTTTATATTCTTATATATAATCTATTATACATAAAACCTAAAAAATCAAGCCGGTTTTTAAAGTCTGGGGCGTGCCATTCCTAGTTTTTGGCTACCTTATATCTGACAATTTGACCTTGGGGTAGAGAAAAGTAATTTAAAGTTAAAAATCGAGCCTTTAAAATTTTGTAAATATATTAACAGTTCCTTCAAACGACTTCGTAGTTCATTTTGACATAACTAAAACCTAAGATATAGTTATATTCAAAGTATTGAGTTATAAACTCATACGACATAAACAATAAATTAAACTTCAATAGAGATACATGTTCAATAAAAGGTAATAACTTTTTTGTTTTTAAACAATTAAGAAAAACATAAAATCTCTTAATGAAATTATAAGCTTTGATTCATATAAACCATTTTAAAATTAAATGTATGATTTATTTTTTAAAATAATAAAATTAAGTTCCTATAAACTAGAATTTTCTAGTTAACAACATTTGTGTTGCTACAATCTTTAACCTCTCATCATTTTTATTATTAGACAACAATGTAGGACACAGTAACTTCAAAAAGGTCTTAAGTTGCATATTTTTTTGAAATTTAAATAAAAAGAAAATATGAAAATTAAAATTATTCAAGTTCGAGCCCATACTCTATATTTCTTTATTGGGATATTGTCCTAACAAATAATCTATAGTTTTTGTTTTCAAATTTATTAATTGACCACTTTCAGGAACGTATTGATAGATCTATTTCGGTAATTTTCTAGGTTCCCATCATCAGAACACGTTTTGAAAAAAGTGACAATCCCATGCAAAACATCAAACATTCATATAACCTAGTTTTCCCACTAAATGAGAACTAATATATGAGCTCGAAGTTAAAGATTATCACCATTGATCAAAAATAAATTGAAAACTTGTTTGTAATGTACAAGCTCTACCTTTGGTAGATATACAATACACGCTTTTTGTTTTTATTCTCCGTTTTATTTTCACACTTGTTTTTTTTTTGTTGAAAAAAAAGATGGAAAGGGAGAGTAAACAAGACCGTACTTTGTCTTTTTTTTTTTTTTTTGTTTTTTAAAAGTTTGATATAATTTTTATTAAAAATAAATATTATGTTTCTTCGACCTTTAATTGTGCAATGAAAATGAAAATTATTCAAGTTCGAGCTTATATTCTATATATTTCTTTATTATTATATTGTCCTAACATTGTTATTGCACAATTAAAAGTCAAAAAAATATAATTTTTATTTTTAATAAAAATTATATCAAATTTGTAAAAAAAACATAAAAATAAAATATTTTAAATTAATCTTTATTTTTTTTTAATTGTAATTAGGTTTGAGACTATTGTTAAAATTTTTTTAGCCATTTATAGACCATTTATAGATCACACTTTGTTTTTGTTTCTAGTGGGAAATGTTAAGCATTTTCCGTTTCTAATTAGATTAGCGGTAAAAAACACACAAAAACTAAATAAGCAACAAATGAAAGTGAAAATATGCAACAAAAATAATATAAAACTGGGCCCTAAAAGCAGGCAATATAAACTGCGATAAAATCTAAAAATAGATTATGCACAAAATTATGACAAAGCAGACAAAAGCAACTAATATTAGGCTTAGAAATAGACCAAAAGAAGAACTAACAGAGACTAACAGAAAAATTATAATTCAATAAGAACTGATGTTTGGCATTAAAAAAAAAAGGCAACAAAGATATTTATAATAGAAATTAAAAATATGCAAAATATGCAAAATAAGAAAAATAAAAAAGTAACCCAGAAAAAACATTTTCCTTAGTATTGATTTTGTTTTGTTAAGCTGTTGCTTATTTTCCTTTTCCACTTATATATTTTATTAAAAAATGTTAGGCTATTGTCTAATTAACCCCTCAGTACGATGCAATTTCTACAAGTTCAAGTTGTATTAAATATTATCAATTACTCTCTACAATTACTACTGTATATTTAATTAATACAATATAATATAATTAATTGCTTATAATTGATTAAATGTAGAAAAAATAAAATACAAATTTGTAGACATATTTTTGTTTTGGAAATTTTTGTTTTAAGATTATAGATTATTGACTTTAAAATGAAGATTAAAATTTAATTTAAATAAAATTTAATCATCTCGACATATAAGATTAATTGCAAAAAGACTGGCAAACATTTGTTGATTAAATTAATTTGAGTATTAATTAATAGAGTAAATTTACTGTATATTTTGATTAATTTAGATATTGTTGCTAACAGGCAGTAGATACAAAATAGTTAGTATACGCTACAAATTTATAGAGAAAAAATTTTTAAATTTTAAACATAGGCAATAGAGGTTCTTAACATTAACATTTGTAATTTAGTTTTATGTTTACGAAATACTATCACATTTTTAAAATTTTAGGCGGGCCAGCTGAATATAACATTGTTATATGTGTATTATATTCTCTTATTACCCTTAGAGTCCCCATATTTTATACCACAGCATAAGTCGTCAGAAAATTTATAAATGGCAGCCTTTTTAAAGTTAATATTGCTCGGTAAAGTTCGTATTATACAAATTTTTGCCTAAATTGAGTGGCCTTAAATACATTAATAACAATTCACCGACCTTTTGCATTAAAAGCCGATTTTTATGCAAACAAAATGTTTTCAAGCTTTTAAAAGTTAAGGCGGGTCATTTATATATAACAATTTTATAAATTCTGAAGGCAATTTTTCTAATAAATGTTATTGGAAAATGTGAGCATGTACAAAAATATAGTGAGTGGACTATACGAAATTAACACATAATTCTGGCCCGCCTCAAATCTTATAATATTTTAATATTTGTAGAAACTTTTTTTTGTTAAATTAATAACAAATTTAATAAACTATTAAATTCATAAAACTAGAGTAAAGTCATTTGTATTAATATATTTAACATGTGAAAGTGGCCCGCCTAAGGTCGTAAACATTTAATAGTAAATCTGTGTTTCTTTTGTTATATTTGGATACTGAAGCCGTTTTCAACATTAAAAATATATAACAGCAATTTCAAATGCAAATATCTCTAAAATTTACACTTAACAATGGACACCTCGGAAGATTGGACGGTTTTAAATGTTTCGACGATGTTTAATATTTAAATTTGGCAAAAGAACAGATTTTTTTTAATTGTTTTGCGAACATTTTAGAGGTAATGAGC
This sequence comes from Delia radicum, assembly GCA_021234595.1. Classification (NCBI taxonomy): domain Eukaryota; kingdom Metazoa; phylum Arthropoda; class Insecta; order Diptera; family Anthomyiidae; genus Delia; species Delia radicum. The sequence goes on along the minus strand of CM037855.1, from coordinate 34,264,894 downwards.
ACAAAAAAACAACATTTTCAAATTTAGATCTCCTGATTTTAGTAAATCTTGGTATAAACAATCTCCTACACTTAGAATACTATGTAGGTAAAGTCCACTGCAAATGTAGTTAAAAACAAATTAAGTTTTAGTTAAAGAAAGGACGACTTACATTTCAGTAAATTCAACTAACATTGTCATTTGTTTTTTAATGTTCACAAAATGACTAACAATTGTAGTAAAAGTGAACCACGTGTTAGTAAAAAATAAACAATCATTTATTTTTTTTTATTTTTTTTAAATAACAATAAAAGTACTGTAAAAAATTAATGTAAAATCATAATACAGTAATTTGATGTGGTTTGTTTTTTTTTTTTGAAATGAACTACAAGTTTAGTAAAAATTTTTATTTGTTCTACAAATGACTGACATTTCCATTAAAAATAAAGTAGCAGGTATTACAACCCAAACAACTACATATTTTTTAAGCAGAAGTTTCCTGGGCGAAGTTAAATGGTGTTTACGTGTTTTTTCTTTTTAAAAATTCGTTATTAACAAATGTTTATGAAATTTATATTGTTTGAACTATCGTAACTTTCGAAGGCGCCAACCTTAATTTGATGTCATTTTAAAGATCAAATCCTCTTCTTTAAATAGTGTTCCACAAAAGTTTTTCGCGAGAAAGAAAGCTATATTGAAACTTTACGAAATTTGTTTCGCAATTATTTTAAAGTACCACTTACTACAACATATAAAAATTTCAAGTTGAAAATCAGAGTTATTCAAAAATAAACGGAATTTTTAAGAAAGTATCTTGGTTAAGAAAGTATCTTTTGTATATTCCCATAGTACTACCCTACTACAACTTTCAATATTTTTTTTCACGCATATTAAAATTGATATGCATGTTAAACATATAGTAAAACTGCGTACCTAGATATTCTTTATCATATTTAAATGGATATTTAAAGTTAAATTTTTAAACAAATTATTTAAATATTTGTACTCAATAAGTGATGCCAATATGGATATCAGATAAACGATAATAATCTCTGTTATGCCACAAAATTATTTGTGGTAATATTTCTAGACAAACAATTTTTAAATGTCCTTTTAAAAATTTGATCCTTTATTATCCTTGAGTGTTTTAAATAAGTTCACCAAAAGAAAAATTCTATAGGCTTTAATTATTGTGTTGAATCCTTAATAATTTGTTAAATCCAATAAAACCCTAACCAGCAGCAGAATTATATTCAACAAATATTACGTACTGTTTGATATTTGAGGCGGGCCATATTTTAAAAATAATTTTTTTTGAAATTTAGACAATTTGTATTCCAATTAAGTCCGATAGTGCATTCAAATCTGAGTAAAACATTCATTAGTATTTTATAGAAGTGTTTATTCTAAAAAATTAGTACAAAAGTTTGGCCCGCCTGAGAATTTTTAAACTTGATAAGATTCTGGTTATATTATTTGTATTAGGTATTGCTTGGAATATCTCAAACTAATTTGTACGCAGTATTATATAATAGCCAACCCTTAATTTAATATTTCTATATAAAGATTAAAAATCTCTAAATTGTACTTTGAAATTTGTTGTTTCTTTGCAAATAAGTGTCACTTCTTTCTATTGTTGAAAATTAAATTCTTTTTGACATCTTTTCCCAAACGTATTTTTCAAACGGGTTAATTATACTAAAATATTCCAAAAAAATTATTATTCATAAACTTTAAATACTGTAATTAACACTTATAATTGTAAAAAAAAATATAAATATAAATCTGAACTATATTAAAAATTTTTTTATTTATGAAAGTTTTTCAAAGTTTTTAAAAAATAAAAACCTAATTCCCATACTCCAGTTTTCTATAAAATAACCATATGTGTAATATCTGCAGTGAAAATAAATTATAGATGTAATAATTATTTTTCTGCTAAGTTTTTCCTACTTTTTTATATTAAATTTACTGTAAATATAATAGCGCAAACAACTCTATTAAATATATAAATAGTTGGTGATGGGAAAAATAATGTGTAAGATAATAGAGATAATTTAGTATATGGTGATGAGTCTCCTTTTCATTATGTTCCCATACTGTGTGATTAATTTAGATTAAATGTATGGACTGCCTGATGTTGTATGACATATTGTTTTTTTTTGTTAGCAGGTAAAAAATTTCGGTTTGTATGTTAAACTAATTTTGAAAGCAACACATGTTCAAATATTGGCTCTAATTCAGTTAATTGTTTGTCACATTTTTTTTTATTCTGTTCACCTAAAATTTAATATTAACAATTCGAATTACTACACTTGAAGAAATTATTTTTTTTTATTTTATTAATTAATAATCATATAATTACAAATTATATACTATTACCCTAACCGAGCACTAGCTACTATGGCCTTCGGCGCGTTGTATCGAAAACAGACCAGTGCCTCTGGTGGGAATCGAACCCACGACCCCCGCACTGATAAGCCAGCACGCTACCAACTAGCCTACCGGGGCGCACAACTTAAAGAAAGAGTTTTAATATATTAATGAAGAGCTTCATCTCGTATATATAATAAAACATTTCGTTAAACAAGACTTAATAAAAGTTTTCATAAATATGTTGAAGCTATTAGTGCACACTAATTGACAACAAAATTTTTCCGCCACGTTAATTTATTAAAAAATAAGTAGTTTTTTTAAATCTGAGGCGGGCCATCTATACATATTAATTTTACAGGCTTAGCCCACTTTCATTGGAATGAAATTTTATATATTTTTAAAAATATTTTTATTTAAATTTAACGTAAAAATTTAAGCATTTGGGACCATTTTTTTAGCTGCCCAATCTCATGTTTAGGCATTACTAGGTGGGGTCAAAAATGACCAAATTTTACGTTCTTTTTCGGTTTATTTCTTTCTGTTTAAAGTCAAATTTGGTATGAAATAAAAGATTTTTTGAAGACACATTCACTGGTGTTCATATTATGTCTAAAGACTTTCAAGTAACTATTTTTGTTATTAAAAAAAAATGTGTTTTTGGTAAGATTAAATGTGGCGGTTTATTAACCCTTAAACCACTGGGATATTTTAAATTCTCCTGTAATTGGATTTAAGTGATGACAGTCTGTAGACGGTCTTAGTTTTTTAAGCGTTAAGGAATTGCAGTTGTATTAAAAATAATGCACAGTAATGCTTATTTAATTTTAATCGAGGGGGTGTCTGAGCTTTTTTCGAATTTCGAAATCGTTCGGCCTTTATGCATCTTATCCTGTAGATCCTTTTACACCTATATTTGAAATAATTAAAAAATGTGGCAACTCTGGGTGCACTATACAGGCAATATGTACATGAAAATGTTTGTTTCCGCTTTGCAAAGAATTGGCTAAGACCACTGGTCCAATGTTGGTAAAAAGAGTTTTGCCAGTGGTGTTCAGTCAGAAATTCCCAAAAGTCGAACAACTGGTAAAGCATTTATTTTAGTAGACGGAAGGTTTCGAGTTCGAGCCCGGTTTCACGCATAATTTTTTTAATTGATTTTTTATACTTTTTAATAATTTTTAATATAAAATTAATTGTTTTGTTTCTGGAAAAGCTCTTTTTAGAACAACTTTTTTTTTGTTTTCCTAAAGTTGGCAAGTTGATTCCAGTGCTAACATATTTGAGCAGCCATCTGTTACATATCAGTTATCTTTCACTTGCGTTTAAAGCTATCAAGTATTACATGTCTTGTTAGCTCAACATCGATCTGGTGGCCAGGGTTCGAATCCCGGCGGGACCAATAAAATTATAATTGAACTTTTAAATCTAATTTTGGTAAATCTATTTTTAGACCATATATTTCATGGCTTTAACAACATTTTGCCTAAGTTGGAAATTTTGTTTCCCCAAAGCTGGTCCGACACTTTTTGAACAGAATTTATTTATTAAAAAAAAAAAAAATTATGAAAACTAGCATATTAACTAATACACTTTTTGAAAAATTTCGGTGCTAAAAAAGTGGCTTGTTTATTAAAAATTGATTCAGATTATTTACATATGATGATCTAAGATTTGAGACAACTCTTATTAAGGCACTTATTGCAATAAGTAGAAAAAGACAATATATAAAATGAATGCAATATTATGGCCCGCCTCAGAATTTAAAAATTTCATACAATTTTAGTAATGATATTAATTTAAGATATTAATTGAAGGGCTTATTGTAAAAACTTGATAATCCACATTTTATTTTTAGTTTGTTTTCGCCTTTTAAAAGATGAAAGAATGCAAAAAAATATTACTTTTGCAGGACATTTATACTCTAGACACTTGCAATAATTGACTAAGCAAGACTTCTATCAAATATTAATCAATGGATCTCTAGAAAACAGCGACAATTCATTAAACGTCAAATGTGGCTTATCATGTTTTTACAATAAGCCCTTCAATTAATTTAGGATATTGTCTGAAATGTCTATAATCAAATTGTGTACTTACTTTAACTTTAAATTTTCTATAAAAATGTTTATATAATAATGGAATAAATTTCCAATATCTTATTATTAGGGCAACCAAAAATAAGCTAGAGCTTGTTTTTTATTTACAAGGATAAAAATATTAAAATTGATCACAAGTTCTGATCTTGAAGTTATGAAAATTTTAAGCTATATTTATTAGAGCTTTTTTTTAGCTTATTATAAGATATTTTCTTATTTTAGCTTATTTATTTTATTAGCTAATTTTTTAATTTTTTATAGTTTAACTAAGCTTAATTTAGCTTTTTTCTTTCAAAATAGGTTTTTTTTTGGAAATATCTATTTTGAAGTTTTGTTTTAATTGAAAGTTGAAAATTTAATGTTACATGTGATAGAGAGGACAACAAATCTATATATATAACATACAATGTTTGTATGTTTGTCCTCTTTAGACTCTAAAACTATCCAACCGATTTGGCCCAAACCGGTTTCAATTGAAAGGTTATAGTCCAAATTAGGTTTTCGGCTATATATATTTCAAGTGGGCGTGGCCCCTCATACATCAATTGAATAACATCATATATCTTGACTATTGTGATAGCAAGAGTTTTGAAACATTGCAGTTCCCATATGTTACTAATTTGACACGGACCCATATGTTACTAATTTGACACGGACCAGTGGGCGTGTCAGCTCCCATACAAAGTAAATATTTAATATCATATATCTACAGTTCTAAAATAGCCAGAGTCTTAGAAATTTGTGCACGTTGATTATATTATGAATAGTCATGGGAAAATTGGGCGGGATCATACCAGTGGGCGTGGCAGCTCCCATACAAAGTGATTATTTAGCTCATACAAAATTAATATTAATATTAAATATCTAGGGTTCTATATTAGCTATATAGCCTTCAAATTTTGTACGAGTCCATCAATTACAAATATAAGTAGTCGAACTGAAAATGGGCGGAATGGGATAAATGGGCGTGGTACCAAAAGCAAAAAACAAATAAGCATTAAAATAAATCATCACATTCAAGACTTTTTGCAAGGTTATTTAATAATGTTGTTCAAAAATTGTTTTAGCGTTCCTCATAGTCCTAGAATAAATAAAAAAGGTAAAGAAGTAAACATGAATCCGCGTTGGGCTTCCCATGAAATTACAAATTTTAAAATGATTTACTAATGTGAATTTATTTTTTTAATTATTTATTTGCGTAAAAGAAATTTCTTAATTTAAAGAATTAATTACAATTAAAATTTGAAGGCAAAACAACGTTTGCCTGGTCAGCTAGTTGGTTTATAAAAATATTTTGTTAAACCAACTTTGAAGCTTAAGACAAATAATTTCTCTATTGCTACTTTGTTTGAATATTTAAAAAAAATATTTTGAAATTTAGCTGTTAATTTTTTAAATTGTTCGGCTTATTTTAAAATTTTTACTCCCGGTTAAAAATCAACATATATGCAATATGTACAATCTCATACATGCTCATATATTAAGTCATTCGAGGTCATATATTAAGTCATTCGAGGCCCATATACCAGCATGTTCATAGGAGTTCATATGTGGTCATACATGTAAATGTTACCTCAATTTTCGGTAAGCTATACATATGACCATGTATGGACACATACAGGCGCGGATCCAGGAAAACGATTTTTAACAGGACTGCTTATTTTAGTGTTTTTAGAGCCTTTTTTAAAAGCTCAAAATATTATTATTTGAGATGTTTCTTTGGTTGCCCTAGTTATTGATCTCACTGTTAAAAACATTTAGACTTTTATTACCATCAATTTGCCCACTTTTTATACAAACATACTTTAATTATTTCTCTATAAAAACCATGACTCCTGGGAGACATTTTAATTAAATATTTAAACTCTTAAATCAACTCATAAAAACTGTAAATTACTCTCCTCCATAGACAAAAATGCAATTTTATTTGAGAGGATATATTAAGCGCATGCTTTAAAAATCAAATCAAAACAAAAACAATGTAACATAACCTTAGTTTTTGGTCAGAGTTGTATATTGAGCATTTGTTGATGTTTACATACTTATTACTTTGAGATAATGGATTTTACAACAAAAATTTAAAAAAAAGAAATTTTTTTGGCACATAAACTGTGTCGTTAGCATGTATCTTATTTTGCTATGAGAAGGGTGTTTTTAAAATTGTATAAATTACTTTTGAAAATTGCATTCAACATTCAGCAAGTCTTCTTTTCTAAGGTCTGCAAAAATAAAGTAGTAATAAATTTTGTTTAAATACAATAATAATAACAATAATTGTTTTAGATAAAACAAATACAGTGGGTAGCTCTTCAGAGTACATGGAAGTACTTTTTGTTCCTAAAAATTCAGGCCGAAAAATATTCGACATCAGAACTAAATCATACATATGAATACGGTACTCTTGCCCTTTTGTAATTTTTTAGATAACTTATTTTGCTTACAAAAATATCGTCTATTGAAATTCAGGTTGTAACAGCAATTAAAAAAAAACAAATTTAAGAAATCAAAATTATAAGCAAGTTCAACTGACGATAATTCCAAGAAAAAAAGTTATCTGAAAAATTCGAAAATCGAAAAAAGGGTAAGAGTAGAGTATTCATTTGCAGTTACAAGTATTACGAAAAATATATTTTCCTGAAGGTGAAAAATCGGAGCATTTTTTTTTTTATCAAAATCGAGTCTTTAACTGATACAAGGGCGGATCAATAAGTCCGTGACTTTTCGAACTTCCCTCGTAGTTATATGAAGTGCAACACTGCTCAAATCAAGTACCACCTGTTAATAGACTACTGTCAAATTTTGAGCAAGCTCCGTCATTTACTTTGCGGTTAACAGCTGTTCAAAACATACAACCTCGTGGATATTTTTAAAAATGGAAAGAAGTAAATTTCGAGTGCTCATTATACATTATTTTTTGCGAAAAAAAAGTCAATCAAAATACTAACTACTATGGGGACTCTGCACCATCGATTTCAATGGTAAAAAATTTGTTTACTGACTTTAGTTGTGGTCGCACAAGTACAAATGACGCTGAACGTTCTGGACGGCCAATTGAGGTCAATACACCCGAACATGTCGAAAAAATCCACGATAAGGTGTTGGCCGATCGAAGAGAAAAAGTGCGTGAGATTGTTGATGCCATAGGCATTTCATATGGCAGTGTGGTTTCGATTTTTAATGATCAGTTGGGTTTAAGAAAGCTGTCTGCAAGATGGGTGCCGCGTTTGCTTTCAATTGACCACAAACGTAATCGTGGGACAACTTCAAAGGATTGTTTGGAGTTGTTTAACCGCAATTCGAATGAGTTTTTGCAGCGTTTTGTAACTGTGGGTGAAACATGGATCTATTACAACACTCCGGAGACCAAGCAGCAGTCTAAACAATGGTTTTCTCCGGGTGAACCGGCTCCGAAGAAGGTCAAGGTAAGTTTGTCGGTCAATAAGGTGATGGCAACAGTTTTTGGGATGCAGGCGGGATAATCCACATCGATTACCTTCAAAAGGGAAAAAGAATAAACGTCGAATATTATGCCAACTTATTGGACCGATGTAACAAGGATTTTAAAAAAATGACCCCATATGGCCAAGAAAAAAGTTCTTTTTCACACGTGTGCAGTCTCAATGCAAAATTCTATGAATTGGACTACGAATTTGTACTTCATCCACCATATTCTCCGGATACTATTTCCTATTTCCAAACTTATAGAAATGGCTCGATGGAAAGAGATTTAGCTCCAACGATGAAATTATTGATCAAACAAATGCCTACCCTACAAGAAATGGATGACCGAAACTAACACATGCAAATCTTGCATCTTCCTCTAACTTATGAATTTATAAATTAGAGGGAGATGCAAAATCAAACGTACACAAAGTTTCCATCACTTTTTTCATATTGCCCTTAAGAAAATGATAGAAACTTTGTTCTACGCATTGATGGATATTTCCATCAGCAGTATCGGTCATTTGACTGGTCATATGACCGTCACTGTTCTTGCTGGGTATTTTATGGACCTCGAAAAATCCTATTTTTTTGGAAGGGATACAAAAATTGGAGAAACGTTGGACTAAGTGTATTGAGCTAAAAGGAGATTATGTTAAAAAATAAATTTTTTTTTGCAAAAAAAAAACTGTGTTTCATTGAAAAAGTCACGGACTTATTGAACCGCCCTCGTAGTTAGAACGCCTGATGTCTGAGTCTGATTCTGAAACTATATTTGAATTCAGCGTGCCTTACACCTTTAGAAAAGTATGGCTTAGGCCAAGTGTAAAATATTTTTCGGCCTGAATCTTTAGGCAAAAAAAAAGTACTTACATGGGCAAAGAAGAAATAAATATTGTATAAACCTGGAAGTTAAAAATTAAATGAAAGTTAAAAAAATTTTGTTTAAAACAAAATATTTCCTTATGTTTTATTTACTGTATTTAGGTTACAGTATTGTTTTTTTTTAGCCAACAGAGTTGTATTTTTTTTGTTATGGTTGTCGCCGCCAACGTAGTCGTTTTTGTATATTTTATTTTATTTTTCAGTGTTGTCTTTTATTAAGTATTATTAATTCATTGTTATTATTTATAAAAATGTATGTATTGTTTAAAGTTGTAATAATCTATTTAATAAAGCGAAAGGTTTATTGAACCGAACCTTTCAGCTTTTATTTAAGGTTTTATATACACGCATATATATATATAAACTAATTTGATGTAACCAACTTTGTATACTTTACATCTCTTTGTAATTTTTTGTTTTAGAGAACATTTAAGTTTTTTTAAAAATTTTTGCTAGGGAAACAGTAGAATTGAATAGGGTGTATGTATCTAAGTGTTATAAGTTTAAAAAATACATTTTTTTAATAAAAAATAATGTAAGATTTAGAAGCCTGAGGCGGGCCATAAACATTCTGAAAACTATTGAATTTTGAAGATTTTGTCTTTTCTTACAGTTCTTGGAATTAAAGAGCTTTTGATAGGGGAAAATCATTCGTAAAGTCAGTTAAATAAAAATATGTAAATGGCCCGCCTCAGCTTTTGAGGTTCATATTAATTTTTTTAAATACAAAAGTGAACATTTTGTTTATGAGGCTAGTATTGAGTCTTACAATTAAAATGCTTATCTTGGTATTTGGCATAATTTAATTCTGCTGAATTATTTTATTCATTATGATAATATTTTAGAGACAAAATAATATTTTAAAGCAATTTTTTAATATAATGTAAAATTACTACAGTTTTAAACAGGGACCGTAAATAAGGATTATTGTTCGTTTTTTTAAATCAAAAAATCAATCACTTAGAACAGACATAAAAAAAATTTATTGCTCCATTATCATTATTTTTTGATGATCTTTGCATATCCGTCATGATTTCTAAATCTTTGATTTTTAAAGTTTTCTTCAATGGTAATGATTATTTTTGAGTAATAATAAAAAAATCAGCCATAATCGTTATTTTTGAGCAAAAAAAAATAAAACTCAAAAATAATCATTATTTATGATTTTTATTTTTTTCGCTCAAAATAAAACACACTTTCAATTAGATTTGTTTTATGAGGATATGCAACTATGTTGGTAAAAAACCTCACAAAGAAGTCATAAATTGAAAGTGAGATTTATTTTGAGCGAAAAAAATAAAAATCATAAATAATGATTATTTTTGAGTTTTATTTTTTTTTGCTCAAAAATAATGATTATGGCTGATTTTTTTTATTATTACTCAAAAATAATCAATACCATTGAAGAAAATCCTTAAAACTCATAATATAATCATTATTGTGAAATTTTTATTATAAAACTCATAATGATTACGGTCCCTGGTTTTAAACACATTTTCCAAAGAAGCTGATTTTTGCTGAAATATATTATTAAAACTTCAACAGCTGAGGCGTGCCATCATCATATATAAAAATTATATTTTCAAAAGAATTTTTGTTATAACAAAAATTCTTGATATAAAAATCCATAAAAGTGGTAAAAATATAAAACATAAATTGATAAAATTAAAATACGAAATGGCTCGCCTCAGCTTTAAAAGTTCTTTTAATATTTTTTAAATATAGGATGGAATGTTTAAAAAACGTTGTCCCAGTAGTTAAAATAATTGAATTTTGCTGAAATATGTTATTCCTTATGACCCGAGACAGGAACTTCATGCACTAAAAAATAGTGTTTTATGCGCCTATAATATGCATGAAAAATCTTAAAATATGCACTAAAAACTAAAAAAAAAAATGCATTTAAATTTTTTAAAATTAATTATATTCATGTTAATTAAATTTTAAAGGAAATTTGTATTGTTTATTATAATCTCTGCACACGCTTTGCACAATTAACACAAAATTTTAACTATTTGTATTGAAAAATACACATTTAAAGAACCTTAATAAACCTGTATCACTAAATCCCACTTTGTAAATAAAATTGAAGAAAACACTTAAAAGGGCTTGAGTAGCTTGAGTGCGTTGCTCAGACATAAAATAATATTAGAAGTGATTTTATACGAAAAACTAAGAAAAATTCAATAAAAATTTGCAAAATAAGTAGAAATATGCAATACAAATTTATATTTAGAGAAAAATAAAGTGAAAATATGCAATAAAAATATGCACTTAAAGCGAAATATGCAAAAATATTCATTTATAGCTAAATATACAAAAATATGCACTAGCAAATCGATGCCATTTTAAAGCAAACTTTTTGATTCGCGAAGATATTTGGTTTACAGTGTTCTTAGACTAAAGGAAGAAATCATGCATTTCCGGTTCCTGCTTATGACATTTTATAGAAAAACGTAATGATTTTAAAAAACATGCATTCGCATGAACTTCCGGTTCTTGCTTAGACATTTTTTAGAAAAAACGTAATTTTTTTTTTTAATTATAATGTAAAACTGCATTAGCTTTATACACCTTTACAAAATAAGACGGTTTTTTTAAAATGAGGCGGGCCATAGCCATCCATGTATGTAAATAATAATAATAAATAAACATTAACATTAATAAAATTTGAATACGTAGTTGGCTCAACACAGCTTTTGATATTCTTATAATATATTTTTTTTAAATAGTTAGTTAGTTAAATCAAATAGTTTAGAAAATAAAGAGATTGCAATACTCTCAGCTACTGAGAAACAATATATAACTAACTTGTGGCTACAAATAGGATTTTTTTTTTTGACTTTTTTAAATGTTGCTGCTGATAGTTTTCGACATATTTGTTACACAGAAAAAACTAAAAACGGGTTTCAATTAAAAAATTTATTGAATCAATTAATATTTTAATTGATTTTGCACCTATCACGGCAATGATACTATCAATTAAACCTTTTATTAAAATTAAGAAGGAAACAAATATGATACTCAAAAAAAAGTGTGTGATCTATACGTTGGTATGTGTGTTTTTTGCAATGCTGAGTCTGTTTGCGTGTGGGCTTGTTTTGTTTGTTAACTTCAAATGTATTTGGTATTTTATACTGAAAATTTTCTATTTATGCATACAGTGTATGAAAAAATAATATGATAATTGCGTCTAAAATAAAATATGTATTTATATATTTAAAAGTCAATTAAAATATTAATTGATTCAATTAAATATTTGTTTAGAAACAAATTAAATTCAAATCAAATCTGTAATTGGATATTTTAGGTTGATAATTTTTCTTTGTATGATTTAAACAAAAATTTGTTCAATTTAGCTTTGGTTTTCCTTAAAAATGGCATGTTTCCTGTTGACTGGCACAAGGTGTGTTAACTGAGGGTAAGAGCAGTGCATACTCATTGGTTAAATAACTTTTATTTATAAAATAATAAAGTATTTAAAGGCATTGACATTAAATACGTCGTCGTTTTTAAATATAAAAGTAAATATTTTGTTTATAATAAATATGTGTTTACATATAAAAATCTTTGTTCTACCCAGTGTACAAAAAAATTACCATTTAAGTGGTTATATAAGTACATATTTGGTAATGGCAAGTACTTACAATTGTCATGACCAATCACATTACCTTTATGTGGAAATATCGTGCGAAATAATGACATATCAGTAAAACCCACTAGAGTTAAAAAAATAATGTGTCTAACATAGATTTTTCAAAAAATGTGTATGTCATTACGTTATATTTAAAATAATGATAATAATAAATACTTATGCAGAGAGTAAGCTGGTGTCATTACTGGTAGTCCGAAAATTAATAATATGACATTACCGTTTCTACACTGGGTATAGTTAAAATAATGTATTTAACTAAATTACCCAGTGTTGAAAAGCATTACCATATAAGAAGTTATAGAAGTACATATTTGGTAATGGCAAGTACTTACAATTGTAATTACAATTCTCATTACTTTGATATGTACGTAATGTAGTCCAAATTAATGACGTATCATTACAAATCATCTTACGAAAAATCAAAAAGAAAATGAGTAAAAACTAATTTAAATAAAAAAACTAAATTTTATAAAGAAAATATTATTTTCACAAGTTTGATATAATTCTTATTAAAACTTAAAATTATGTTTTTTCGACCTTTAATTATGCAATGAAAATTATTCAAGGATAACTTATTATAACTTCATATAGTTGAATGTTTGATGTTTGCATGATATTGTCACTTCTTTAAAAACCTGTTTTGATGATGGCAACCTAGAAATTTCCCGAAATAGATCAACACATTCCTGAAAGTGCTCAATTAATAAATTTGAAATCCAAAACTCTACAGATTATTTGTTAGGACAATATCCTAATACAGAAATATACAGTATGGTCTCGAACTTGAATAATTTTCATTTTCATTTCAATATTATTTTTATTTCAATGTTTTTAATGAAATGTACCCATACGGTATTGGAACCTGAGACTCCAGGTTGTTAGTCAAGCGCACTACCATTTGAGCTATATCGACATGTTATACTTGATAGATAAAAACATAAATAAGTTTTTGTCATTACTTTCCAGCTTACAAAAAATCAAAAATATGTAGCTATAAATGTAGTTACTAGAGTTGAAAAAATAATGATTATAGAAATAGATTTTAAAAAAATTTTGAGATCATAACTTTATATTTAAAGTAATGATAAAAATAAGCACTTATGGGTAACGAATTCTTTTTTGTACACTCATAATAATTCAGTCATAAGAAAACGAAAAATGTCGAAATAACAAAAACTTTCGTAAAATAAACAAAAATTTGTTTATTTTTTCGTTGTTTCGAAATTTTTTCGTGTTTTTTTTAGCATGGATTATTACGTGTGTATTAAAATAATTGGAAAATTACTAGTTATTAGTAAGTTCTTATTATTTGTGTTAAAATAATGCTGAGAGTAAGCTGGTGCAGTTGCTCACTAATATTACTGATAGTGAGAAAAGTAATAACATATTATTAACGTTTTTACACTGGGTATTCTAATAATTAATAATTCTCAAAAAATTTTAATATTTATAAACCTAATTCTAATGTAATGTAATTTTATATATATATATAATGTCCTATGGTTCAATACAATACGCACACCTAATTCAAAAGTGACTCAACTCAAAATTTTTCATTTTTCAGTGTTCTACTCCAACTGTGATCTTAGCTATAAGAATAATTCAACTGTGATATTTTAATTTTTCGAGATTTATTTTTGCATTTATTTTTAATTAATTTGTGTCGTTCATTAAATGTCGTATAAAACCTTTGAAGTGTATTTTTTAAAAATGATGTAAATTTGACGAGAAGACTAATTATTTAATAAAAAACAAATCCCTGAGGATGTCGGAAAATACCGACGAAACGTAGGAGTACGAAAAATGAAATAAAAAAGTCTTTTATTTACGTTTAGAAAATTCATGACCTTGAAAGCCTGATTAGAATAACTCTAAAAATAACACGAAAAAAAAATATTTGCAACTTTATACCAATTCGGACATAAAGAAAGATATAACTGTTCTTTAGCAACAGTTAACAACAACAAAATACACTGATATTTTTGTTATAGATAAACAAATGTATTGTGCATAGTTTAAGCACATAAGCCCGAAAAATTAAAATTTTGAGTTGAGTCACTTTTGAACTAGGTGTGCGAATAGTTTTATACATATTCACAAAACCAGATGCTTCTCTTAGTAAAACATATTAATAGATTTTAAAAGGTTGAGGCGGGCCATAATCAATAAAAACTAATAATTTCTAAACATGTTTTCAATAACAAAAAAAAATTTGCTACAAAACACCTAAAAGTAAACAAACTTTAAAATTTTTCATATTTAAATTTAAAGATGGCCCGCGTCAGCTTTTAAAGTTTTAGTAATATTTTTTTAATATAAAATTGAAAATTTATGTTTTTGTGAATTATACGGATGTACATATAAATAACTTTATTCTAGTGGTTAACAATATTAAGTATATTTTAGTGTTATACTGTTTTTGCCAATATAATATTTTTTTTTTTTTAGAAAATATAAAATCTTTTTTTAAACTATTGTTTTTTTACCTGTACTCAAAAATATTTTTATTTGAAAAGTATTAGAATATTAAAGCTAAGGCGGGCTTTCTTCAAATTTTAATTTTCAAGAACTTCTTATTATTTAAAAAATTATTTATTTAAAAAATTATCATACAAAAATTCATGGATTAAAATAACATTTGCTCCCCGATAACCTAGTTGTTAGCGTGCTAGTTTATCATTGCGGGTGTTGTGGGTTCGATTACCACCAGAGGCATTGGTCTGTTTTCGCTACAACGAGTCCAAAGCCATAGTAGGATGTTATTTGGAATTATATGATTATTAAAAAATAAAAAAAGAGTCTATTAAAAAAAAAAAAAACAAGTTAATGGCCCGCCTAAACATTTAAATATTTAACTATATTTCTAAACAATAACATCGAAAATAAAAACATTTTAAGTTTGAGGAGTTTAATTGTAAAAATAAAATTCACATTCAAATTAGCTTTAGAATTTTTAAAAATATTCTTATCTATATATAACATGTTAAATTTTTAAAATCCAAAAAAAAAAACTATATGGTAAAAAATCACCACATTTTAATATCACTACGGGGTTCTTTGTTATTCTTTAAAAAAAAATATCTGCCATTTCCATATTCCGTATGCGGAAACTAAAAAAGTTTATTTGTAAAAAAAGTTGTTTACTCTACACAGACCGGCTGTAACAATTAAAAAATCTTATTACAAAATTCTGCTTCTTTGTTTGCCTTTAAAAGACATTGAAAATATAAATAATTTACAAAATTGCAACATACATATGATAAATAAAATAAACAATGAACTATGAAATAATGTTCATAAATAAAACTTGTAAAAAACAATGTACAGATAATAATTACAACATTATTATCTATTACATTATTTGAGATATGTCATAAGCAGGGGCCGGAAGTTCATGCAGGTTTTTTTCCTTTAGTCTGAGAACCCCATTAATAAAATATCTTTGCGGATCAAAGAATTTGTGTTAAAATTGCATCGTTTTGTTAATGCATACTTTTGCGTTTTTTTCTATAAATGCATATTTTTGCTTATTTTGCTATAAATTTATATTTTTTTTTGCATATTTTCAATCATGTTGCTATAAATGCATATTTTTATTGCATATTTTCAATAATATTGCTTTAAATGCATATTTTTATTGCATATTTTCGATTATTTTGTTTTAAATGTATATATTTATTAATGTTCTTTTCATATTTATATTTTATATGCAAATGAGGATTACGAGAAATAGTTTTAAGTGGATTTTTAAATGCATATTATTAAACATAAAATAATAATTTTTTTGTTAGTTGTGCAAGACGTATGAAGGGAATATATTAAACAATTAAAATTTTCTTTAGAATTGGATTTAAATTGCTTAAAAATAATTAATTTAAAGTGCGTCTCTTTTGACATATTTGTGTATTATTCTTTGAAACTATCAAAATCCCAAGTCAGTTTTTTAGTAGAGAGATGTGATATAAACTCAGAAAATAAAAAAACAAGGAGACTGAATTTTACAGTTATATTAGTTTTTTGTTTTTATATACCGGGTGTCCCAAGAAGAACGCAATTTTTAAATCTGGCAACATTCGAAGTGTCATTGTTTGACATTTGAACAATTGTTATTGTTTGCTAGTAGAAGGTACGAGGTTAGTAAAAATGGAGCGCTACACGAATGAACAACGCATTCTCATTGTGAAATTGTTTTACCAAAATAGTGAAAGTTTTGCGGCTACAGTTCGCAAATTGCGATCAATTTGGGGTCACAATAATGCTCCAAAAGAGTCAACTGTAAAGAGATTAATGGACAAATTTGCCGAAACTGGGTCTCACGATTCACGGGATTCACGAGAAGCAAATGCATCCTCAACGTGTCACTGTGTGGTGTGGTTTTTGGGCTGGAGGAATCATTGGACCTTTTTTTTATGAAAATGAGGCAGGTCAAGCGCAAACAGTCAATAACCAGTTTTTTCTTGCCTAGAATTGAAGAAATTAATGTGGAGGGCATGTGGTTCCAACAAGACGGCGCCACATGTCATACAGCCAGAGAAACAATTCAATTGCTGCATCAGTCATTTCCCGGTCGTGTTATTTCGCGTTTTGGAGATCAGAATTGGCCGCCTAGATCGTGCGATTTAACACCATTAGATTTTTTTCTTTGGGGTTTTTTGAAGTCGATGGTTTACGCGAATAAGCCGACGACGACTCAAGCCTTAAAAGAGGAAATTGGACGCTGCATTAATGAAATACCGCAGCATTCATGCAAAACGGTCATTGAAAATTTCATTAAAAGATCGCGAGCATGCCAGCAAAGCCGCGCCGGCCATCTGCACGATATATTGTTCCATACATAACCTCATTCTGTCTACTTTACGATATAATAAAGTTTCACGATTTTTTTTTAAATATCTGTGCTTTATATGTGAGTTGTTGGTTAGTTCGGTTAAAGATCATGAATATTTTTCCATATTAACAGAAAAATTATAATTTTATTTGTGATAATTTACTTTAATTAACATTATCACAAATAAAATTATAATGTTAATTAAAGTAAATTATCACAAATAAAATTATAATGTTAATTAAAGTAAATTATCACAAATAAAATTATAATTTTTTTGTTAATATGGAAAAATATTCATGATCTTTAACCGAACTAACCAACAACTCACATACAATTTATATAGATCAACAATAAAAATTCATCTGTGCTTTATTTAAAATTTAAAAATTGAGCTCTTCTTGGGACACCCTTTACATCGAGATTATTTTTATGTTATTTTCAATTTATAACGAGCTTTCAACCTCCGTATATTTACAAAAATAAATCAAATCAAACATATTAGCTAGGTTGATACTAGTATTTCGATTTGGCTAAAAATCTCATCAGAACCCGAAGTTTTAGAAAAGCTAGAGCCTATATAATAGGCAGAACTTTAACAAACTGAATGTTTTTATGTTTTTCTGTTAAAAAAATTAAAAAATAAAATTGAAGTGCATATTTTTTTAATTTTTAGTGCATATTTTTAAATTTTTCATGAATACACTTTTTAAGTACTTGAAGTTCCTGACCCTGGTCATAATAAAACCTACACACAATTTAAATAATACATAAAGAAAATTAAAAACTCTATCAGCCTTAACAAGAAAAAAAACAGAGTTATCGTTTCAATGAAAAATTGTGCACTTAAAGAAATCAAAAAAATATATGCATAATATTAATAAATTGATTACAAAATGAAGTTTGAAATAATAATAATAATAATATTGATTAAAAATATGTTGTTTATAACTACACAGTGCTACATCAAATCCATTAGCAATTTTTAATATATTACAACACAACGCTAAAATCGGAGTTATTGTAAAAATTAATATTATTTCCTGTTTTACTGACCTGAAAGTTACTAAATTCTTAAGCCGTCTTTTTTTTTAACATCTATAGAAATATACATAGTTGTGCTTTCTAAATATATACATATGTTTATATGTTTAACACAACTGTTTGGAAATATTTTTAATTAAATCTGAATTTTACATTTTTGTGTCTAATTCTTTTAAACATTGGCTCTTCATAATTGTAATAGTTTGTTAGACTTCCTATTTTTTAATTTATTTATTCAGAAAGTACGTATACTTTTAAGCAAAATAATCGTTTGTTAATTAAAATTGAAGGTTGATGTTAACATTTTGTGTATGAGAACTACAACATCGTGTTGTCTTAGAACAGCTTAAATTAATTGTTAGAACAAGAACGATAACTTGATAAATTTGTATACCATTAAAATACTAAAAATACAATTTTACTAAGAATTAGACGCACTCTTTAAATGAATTGAACATAAAATGCTTAAACTTCAATAAAAAACGCGTCAATTCTGAAAATATTGAATTATATTTTATCTATCAACACATTCCTGAAGGGCTCAAAGAATAAATTTGAAAACAAAAACTCTATAGATTATTTGTTAGGACAATATCCTAATAAAGAAATATAGAGTATGGCCTCGAACTTGAATAATTTTCATTTTCATTGCACAATTAAAGGTCGAAAAAAACATAATTTTTATTTTTAATAAAAATTATATCAAACTTGAATAAAAGACAAAGTACCGTCTAGTTTACCTTCCCCTGTGTTGTTTATAAACTAAACAAAAAAAGGAGAGAAAAACAAAAAACGTGTATTGAATATACACGTTACATTACAAACAAGTTTTTAATTTATTTTTTGATCAATGGTTATAATCTTTAACTTCAAGCTCATATATTAGTTCTCATGTAGTTAGTAAACTAGTTTATATGAATGTTTGATGTTTGGCATGGGATTGTTACCGCTTTCAAAACGTGTTCTGATGATGGGAACCTAGAAAATTCCCGAAATAGATCTATTAACACATTCCTGAAGAGGTCAAAGAATAAATTTGAAAACAAAAACTCTATAGATTATTTGTTAGGACAATATCCTAACAAAGAAATATAGAGTATGGTCTCGAACTTGAATAATTTTCATTTTCATTTTGATATATTTAAGATACACATTAGATTTTTTTAAATATAATTGAAATGCTTAATTACTTTCCTACTCAAAACTGTTTGAAAATATCAAATCGGTTATAAAACAATTGAGTTTTAAATTGTTAAGTGCTGAAGTGACAGTCACAGTTTTGACACTATTTATTTGTAAAAATTACATAAATTTTTTTTTACTATAGACCAACACTTAGGGATACTCCCTTTTCTAATGCAGTGCATTCTGTTGGAATTAGGAAAATGGGATATGTGAGTTAGGAAAGAGAGTGTAGGGTTTTTGTGAACCTTAAATTTCTCTTTTTTGTGAGCCCTAAATTTCTCTATATTGTAAGTAACAGGGCTGTCTTCACCGTTGAGTTTATTCCACATAACGCTGGTATTACTAGCGTTACTCTTTCGACATTCAACATAGGGTCAACATACAACAGTGGGTCTTATGTGCAATAACATAGTCCCTATTTACAAACCCCACTCAAAGATTGGGTTACGATTGAGCGTGTTATTCATAGTCTGCCCCTATGGGGAATGAGGAGTCAATTGACCTAAAAGTGACCGGTTAAAGAAGGACTTATCACAGGACTGGTATAATTTAATACTGAAATGGGTTAAGCAGTGTCAATTGACCTAAACTTACCAATCCTGTGACTGGTAAAGGGCATACCACTTAACCAGAATGCTTATTAAAACGAAAAAGACAGTTGGCCAGAATTTTACCCATTGGAAGCTGTTTAGTTTTCGTTTATTTTATACGACATGGGCCTTTTGCGACAGTCTTGTGGTATGCCCATCTTTGGTTAGTCCTGTGGCATGCCACTATGTGGTTTAAAGCAGGACAAATGACCCCCTGCTATGACAAGCCAGTGTTAAAGCTGCCAGTTGTTTACATAGGGTAGGGTTTAGCAGAGAACCGGACTCTGGCACGAAGGGGCTGATCCTGTGCCACACGCAGAACCGGTCCCATTCCCCATAGGGTGGCTTCTGACCTCAACATCCAAAAGGCTTGGCCTACAATCAAAGGAACAAATTAATGACAAATGTTGCTGTCATCAGCGGTAGAGTAGATAGGGTTGAAAGTCTGATCAAGGAGATCATTAATAAAGATAAAAGAAGAGACGGGAAAGAACCGAACATTGCGATATTCCTGAATTTAGCAGAAGCCCTTAAGGCGAAATCCCATTAACTGCGTAAACATTTGATTAGCTCTAATAATTATTTAGCGATAGAATTTCCGAAATCGTAGAAATTAGAATAAAAAGCTCAACAGTGAGTTCAATTTTAAGCTTTGGGAACCAAGTACCCTCAAAAAAATAAGTTATTAGAAAAGTTAGTAAAATGTCTTGTAAATCAAGTATATAATTTCTCAGCCAATTTTTTGCTGAAATTGTCTTTTCAGCTATAATTTTAGTTATACTTATTCAGTACTTAAGTGATTTGAACTAATGTTTTACTAATATTTTACGAACACTTTACTAATTTAGTTTGCTAAAAAAAATTGTGCTGATAAGCACATTAATAGTGTAGACGTCAAACAGATTGAAAGATATACGCAGAATCAAGTAGATGTCGCGGCATGGAAATATGTAGTAGAGACTAGGAAAATGATGCTAAAAAGTACATCTCTTGTAAGACATATAAAAAATCAACCATGGAAGATTTTTGTAACTGTAACTGAATAAAAAAAATAATAAAGGCGCTAACAGTGTGGATTAAAAAACTTTAATTTTGTGTTGTCACCGGCTTGTCAAAGTAATTGTCTATTAATTACATTAAAAACAAAATAAAATATTTAAATTTAATAAACATTAAATGCGTATTTGTAAACTAAATCTTTTTAGTGAGTATTAATGTAGTGTGGTCAAATTGTAAACAGATGTACGTTCAGGTAGACAGACTAAAGCGAAAGACAACGACATATATCTTTGGTAATTTTTTATTATTTCTTTTCTTATTGAAAAAAAGGGTTATATATTTAGACAACCATTGATGCAAGCAGTTGAAAGATAATTTTGTTAATGTTATATATAATTATTTCTGTATATTTTCCAATGTTAAATTAATTCATGTCGGCAAGTCAGGAGTATGAACATTTTTTATATTTTGGAACGTATTGTATATTAGTTTTAAAAGATTCAACATTTTTTTTAATATTTCCAGCAAATAGATTAACTAAACTATAATATTTCTACAAATTTTTTGAATTTTTTTCAGTCTACTAATATGGAGCAAAACATTTTATTAAAATTTTATTAACTTTTAGCACGGCTTATTTTATTTTTAATCAACCAAGCGTTAGCCTTTTGCTGAATCTACTAATTTTTTTGCTGAAAATCCGCGAGCTGACAGTAGCAAATTTTTTTGCAAGCACTAAACTTTTGACTAAAAATTTTTCTGACTTTACTAACCTTTTTTTTGAGTGTAAGTATCACAAATTTTACAACTGGTCTTGTAATAAGATTTCAACTTAAATAAATCAAATTAATTGCATTTGCAAATTTTTATATATAAAAAACATCAAGAAGTTGCGTCAAACTTTAAAGACTTTCTGCGGAAACACTGAACAATAGATCGAAAAATAAGGTACGCTATTAAAATCAGCATACCCGAAATATGTAGAATAGGGTGTGGCGATTTGAACATCTTAATGGGCGCTTCGCGTTTTTTTTTTTGATTCTTGGGATTGTACTGAGCAAAAAAGTCCACTAGACCGTACGTCTACGGTGAAAATTGAGCTTCCACATTTTGACTTTTTAGCTTTTTGACTTTTTTTGTGAAAGTAACAATGTCTGGGATGGACATATCTCAGGAAGTAGGAGGAGCTTATCCAAGTTTATGGTATCAATCTCTTCTTCGGAAGATTCTCTAGCATATTAATGCATCAATCATATTTGTGGGTGGTGTTTAAGGGGTTAATTTTTAATTTCAAAATAGGGCTTTTTTTGACGTATTTTGTGAAAGTAACAATGTGTGGGATGGACATATCTCAGGAAGTTGGATGAGCTTATCCAAGATTATGGTATCAATCTCTTCTTTGGAAGATTCTCTAGCAGATTAATGCATCAATCATATTTGTGGGTGGGGTTTAAGGGGTTAATTTTTAATTTCAAAATAGGGCTTTTTTGCCGTAAAGTCAAAATGTGGAAGCTCGATTTTCACCGTAGACGTATGGTCTAGTGGACTTTTTTGCTCAGTACAATCCCAAAATTCAGAAACGCGAAGCGCCCATTAAGATTTTTTTCCTTCTATACTAATCGCCCAACCCTAATGTAGAACGTTATTAATTTTTTTTTTTTTTCATGTCATGTCGTGTTATTTTAATTCACTTTATTAGCTTTAGCCGGTAAACAAAAATTCAGCCGTTTAAATGAAATGTGTTAAAAGCGGAACAGTGGACCCAAATGAGTGCGATTGTCAGTTGACATGATAATGATCACAGTTCGCAGTTCATTCGCCTTCATATGACAATTCTGTCGATAAGGTAAACTACTCGAGCCAGTGTTGAAAGGTTAGAGGATTTTAACTATAGGGCTTTGCTAAATTGGCGCATTGATTTTTTTTTTATTTTTTTTTACATTTTTGACACATTTTGCTTTAATCAAGAAAGATATCGCACACCTCGTACAAAAGTAACTCAACTCAAAATTTTTAATTTTTCAGAAATCGAAAAGAAATATTTGCAACTTCATACCAATTGAAACATAAAGAAAGACATAACTGTTTTTTTAGCAACAGTTAACAACAACAAAATACACTGATATTTTTTTTATAGATAAACAAGTATATTCTGCATAGTTTAAGCATATAAAACCGAAAAATTAAAATTTTGAGTTGAGTCACTTTTGAACTGGGTGTGCGATATTTAAAAGTTTTGAAATTGTTAAAGTTTTTAAAGAATTTTTTTTCTTGGTAAGGCGGATTATTAAAAAAAAAAATCGTTTAAACCTAAAAACTTACCTCTCTTCCCTTAAAGATTCACTCTCTTTAGTCATGTAAATAGCTCTTTTAAAAAGAAAAAGCCAAAATATACAAATATTTAGCAAACATAAAAAACCAGCTGTTTAATGTTTGTAATTTTTTGATGATAAGGCCTAAAGTTTTTGTTAAGAAGAACTCTTTTTAGAATAGAGGAATCTCTAATCAATATGTATTGCAATGTAGGTTGTATTTTGTTGGCTAAAGTTACTAGTTTGTTATAAATTTTGTTTTGTTGAATTACTTTTTTTTTTTTTTGGCTAAAGCTCTTATAGCCTGGCTGGTGGGTTGTGTTTAATGAAATAATATTGATTTTTCCAAAAGCAAAAAAAAACCTTTTATTTTTATATACGATATTTAACAACAGAACTTTTTTTTTAGCGAAATTATTTTTAATATAAAATTACAACAACAAATAATCAAATGAATAATTAAACCGGTCCACACCTTAAAAATTTATGAATTTTATTATTTGTTAATATCTTGTGATGTTTTATTGTTTATTAATTTATATTTGTTTAGATAATAAAAAAAACTGCTTTTGTTAACTTTTATATCAACAAATTCTGTTTATAATTTTTTATGAGTTGTTTATGTTTTTGTATAGAATCTTATCTATGACAAAACTTTAGAAAATATCTATTTTTTTTTAAAAACTTTTTCATATCACAAATGATAAAAATTTTTATAAAAAAAAAATAATATATCACCAACTATATCACTGATTTTGTTTATACTTTTCAAGAAAAAAATATTTTTTAACAAATTGTCATATTTATTTTTTTTTTAAAAATTTCACGTTTTAATTTGTTATTTTAGCGCTTTTTTAAAGTTTTTTTTTTTTAAATGACAACTTTAACTTGTTTTTTTCTTTATCAGCAAACTTGTTATTTATTTTATCGCTCTTTAAACAATATTTTATTTTTTTAAAAAGTTATTAATTTTTTATCATTATTTATATTTTCTTTATGCTAAAAAACGAGTCTATTTTTCATTATTATTATTATTTTTTTGTTGTTTTGATTTTTAAAATTTTTATATATATTTTTTTTTTTTAAATTTTATCCAATTTGGGCAACAACCCACTGCAGATACATGTGAACGGCAACTGATTCGATATTATTACACTTTGTGTGCTCCAACATTCAAACGCGCTTGTCTTGTGTATGAACATTTCAAATACACAGAAAAAAAGCAAAAAAAAAAAAAACAAAACAAAATAATAACAATCTGCTGGTTGTGGTGTATAGAGGAATATGCTTTTTGTATCTTATGAATATATTGTTGTCTAGAACGTACTCAGACGAAACAACAATTGCTAGTAAAGCAAACAAGTTAAATAAATGAGAATAACAAAATGATTAAAGGTACAGTGAAAAAAATGATATGCTTAAATTTTCGAATAATATTAATAGAGTTGTCAAATACTCAGACTTGGGCGACGTCAATTACATTTCAAAATCATTCACTTGTGAAATTTTTCATTACTATTAATAAGATCAGTCCTACGGTCAGACTTGTAAAATTTTCTATTTTGTCATCACCAGATCTGAGACATAATACCAATATTTGTGTCTTTAATTAGAGGCCACCCTTAGGGGAAATGAGGAGTCAATTGTCCTAAAAGTGACTGGTTAAATAAGGACTTATCACAGGACTAGTATAATTTAATACTGAAGTGGGCTAAGGGGGCACATGACATTGGCCGTTTTTTGAAATCGACTATTTTATAATTTTGTATTTAAGTAAATATTCTTAAGCTTGTAAGAAAAAAATTTAATGGAAAAATTCCTACGGGTTCTAAAGTTACAGCCGGATTAGTGAGAGCGCATTTTTAGTTTTCGTTTTAACTACGTTTGGCAGCTGGTATATACTTGTTTTACTTGCTACCTGGCTTTTGGTGGTTGCAGGCATGGCAGATTGAAGGTAACCTTTTTTTTTCTTTGTTCACAAACTTTGAACGCGTTTATCTCGAAACCATGTTTTTCGTACTGGTTGCGGCAATAGCGGGTTCATTTTTGACGAAATTTTTTTTATTTGTATTTTTTTTAAACTTGATTCGCTATCGTATGACACGAGCCTTTTTTAATTTTTTTTTTCGATTTTTAATGAATTTTTAAAGTCAATATTTTTTTCGAAAAAACACACTCTTAAATTTGGAACATCACAAAAAATTTAAAAAAAAGAACGTGTCATACGATAAACAATTTTGTTAAGATTTAAAAAAGTCATTTTTTTTCCAGATCGGACAATTTTAGCGACTCCCAGCGCTGCAACCACGAGGCCCCGTTTTTTCTCTGCCGCCAGTTTGGAGCTCTATAAAACCATGTTGGAGTGCAAAATAAATTTTTTTTGATTTTTTTTTGGAAATTTTGGAAAAATGTTTGTTTTTGACTGAGTTATGAATTTTTGAAAAAAGGTCTGTTTTCTCTGACGCGAATGTAATGTCCCCCCTTAAGCAGTGTCAATTGTCCTAAAACTACCAATCCAGTGACTGGTAAAGGGAGAACATACCACTTAACCAGAATGCTTATTAACAAGAAAAAGCCAGTTGTCCAGAATTTTACCTATTGGAAGCTGATTAGTTTTCATTTATTTTATACGAAATGGCCCTTTTGCGACAGTCTTGTGGTATGCCAATCTTTGGTTAGTCCTGTGGCATACCACTATGTGGTTTAAAGCAGGACAAATGACCCCCTCCTAGGACAAGCCAATGTTAAAGTTGCCAGTTGTTTACATAGGGTAGAGTTTAGCAGAGGACTGGTCTCTGGCACGAAGTGACCGATCCTGTGGCACACGCATAACCGGTCTCAATCCCCATAGGGCAATTACCTTTTTACGTCTAATTACATGTAATTGGGTGTAATTGAGTAATTTCCCTTTAATTAAATACCCAGATGCTGTTACTAATCTCCATGTTTGGTATTACAAATTTTACAAATTTTCCAAAGAAGCGCTTAAGCTCAGAAGGGTGAGTGTAGGTCTGAAATTATTAATGATATAGAAAAATTTCATATGTGAATGATTGTGAACTGTAATTGACGTCGCCCAAGTCTGCAAATATTCGACGTATTTAACCCTCTAACGGGCAAACACTGTTTTCCAATGAAATTCATACCATGTGCTCGTCTCCAAAAATAAACAATAAGTTTTGTACAAAAATTTTTATCGTTGCCGATTTTAGGCGATATGAGCCAAATAACTTTAGGGTACACCTCGAAAACAACACTGTTAATTATCCATGCGTAAAATTGCGAAAAAATGTCGAAATAACCAAATTTTATGTAAAATAAATGAAAATTTGTACATTTTACGAGATTTTTTGTAGTTTTGACAATAATTTCGTATTTTTATGCATGGATTATTATGAGTGTAACGCATATAAAAGAGAAGTTTTTTTAAAAAATTATTGCTCTTACCTAGATATAACCACAATCCAAATATATTTTTTTGTGTGCTTCTAGTTAAGAAGATATGGTGATTTTCGCTTTTTGGGAAAAGCGAAATTGGGCGAAAAAGTATCTTAACTTCAATATATATTGTTCAAACTTTAGCGTTTTCCTACTAATACTTAGTGACTTCTTTCTGCCAAATGTCATAAAAATTCGTCTATTAGTTCATACGTTTTAGAGGTATCCTGATAATATCCTGTGTGTCCTTGAACGAACATAGAGATAAAGCTTCAATCTTACTTAGATTTTATTCTCAAGAGCTTTTAGACAACTTAAATTTGATTTTTGAAAACAGTGTTTTTCAAAAATAATTATTTTTCGAAATTGTTACGAAATTTTCATTTTGAAGCTTTCTTGTTTCCAAACCGTGCACTGCACACAAAAAAATTTCTTCTCAAAACATTTAGTAAAATTAGTTTGCTCTCGGAATATATTAATTTTTAAGTATAAAACACGCATTCGACATATTTGTAGTAAATTTTATGAAGGCTGCTCCGTGGCAGCCTTACCCGTTAGAGGGTTAAAGACCCGGTCCGTTAGAGGGTTAAAGACCCGGTTTTCGAATACTTAGAAAAACCATACTTTTTAAAATGATGTTTTCGAATTTTTAAGGACAAAATCGGCTCGAATAATCGATTTTTATAAATCGCTTTGTATTGCTGCTATCTGCAAATGTTTGTACACAGAGAGAATTATCTGCATGATATTAATGAATTTTAGTATTAATGCAATAACATTAGTTTAGGGAAAAATTTTATTTAAGCTCGACCTAGAAACTTTTCTCTGTGTAGTATAAGTATATTTGGTTAACATGTAGGATCGTCTACCGGGCCACCCACCGATTTCGATTAAATGTGCAATTGTGAAATTAAAAACTAAATTGTCTAAGACACTGAAAAAAACGAAAGATTCGCAAGCCCTTTGATTGCAATGGGTGGGTGACCTGGTAGGAAACTTTTTTAAACGAAATCTTATATAGCCGCCATAGTCATTATCAGAGACGACAGAAAACAAGGCAAAATTTAATATATTTAACGCTAAGAAATATTGTTAAAAAAACAAAAGTAATAAACTTGGAAAAAATCAGTTTTAAAAAAACATATTAAGTCAAGCAACAAATATATCAAAGTCTAAAGAAAAAGTTGTTTAAGCTCAAAGTCGGTAAAAAAAGCAAAAAACAACACACGAGACAAAGCTAATTTGTCTTCATAGGATTTTATACTTGCTAGCATTTAAAATTGAGAGTGCACATGCAAATTATTCCAAAAAATGCATATTTCCCTGAAATTTTCATACTGAAAAATAATCAAAAATGCCGAATAATTCAAGATGAAAACCCGGGGTTTTCGAATAACTTGAAAACCGCCCTTTTGGAAAAACCGGAAAAGTGGAAAAAACCGCTTTATCGAATAATTCTGAAACCGGTTTTGACAACTCTAAACATAAATTTAATAACTTCCATAAAATTTTTTCTACTCAGGAATAGAAAATTGTACTTTAGAAATAAACCGCACATTCGTTCTCAAGGGTTGGTAGGTTTGACCACCACAATGGTGAAATTTGGAAGATTATGTATTAAAAATAAAAGAGCTCTATTTCCAACAAAATTTGTTTATACAAAACAAAAAAAAAGTGACCGCAAATTTTATAACGATTACACTAATAGAAAAAAATAGTAAACATTTTTGCTAAAACTAATAAAAGTTAGTTAAAAATGTTTTTGCAGAAAAAGCTTCTGAAATTAACAGATTTTTGCTAAATATAAATAAGATAAAAATTCCAAAAATAAATCTATTGACTCCACTCAGGAAATTCTTCCTATTAATTAATGTGTTGCTTTCTTTGGAAAGGGGATAGTGGAGATATGAAAGGTGGTGAAAGATGAAGGGCTTCGAACACGGCAGCACTGTAACGTCGCGGGATGATAAGTCTTAGAACAGTTGTTGTTCGCAACCTGATGTAGAGTTGGCGAATTTATTGAAACTTCTTAAATTTCAGACATGTTTCCATAGAAAAAGTGTAAAATATTTGACCCCAACTTGTTGCCCTTAAAAGTATTCATTCTGCTTATATTTGTCTCGTCTATCACTTACCTAAATTTCTCAGCAATCGACGGGAACCCATCAAACGTGCTTGGTTAGACTAAATTTAGAACTACAAATAATAAACAATGATAGCGATTCCTATTCTCACTTTCACCATTCACCTCAGTTTTCGAACCTCATTTTCTCTCAAATAATACAAAATTAAAAATTTTTATTGTCCAATCGTCTTTACAATAAACAAATATTAAAAAATCAGAAATCAAAATGGGACATATAATTAACACACGGGAAATAATGAGATTCGAAATTTGAGGTGAATGGTGAAAGTGAGAATAGGAATCGCTATAAATATTTATGTAATATATCTGAAAATCATTCAGAAATATTACAAAAAATTGATTATCTTTAATAATTGTTTAATCTGAGACCCCAGAGACAAATATTACAAAATTCTAATAAACAAATTTATTTCTTACTATCAACAAATCTGCACAGTTTTACATGACAAAATTCTAGCAAACTAATAAACAAATTAATTTCTTACTGTGTATAACACTCTCAACAAATTTTTACAGTTTTTCATGACAAAGAGTATATATGTTATAAGCTCTCTGATAGTGTCCCCACTCTCTCTGTCTCTCTCAGACTCTAACAACTCAATGCATACATCACACATGTTTTTTTTTCAAACTACCAAATCTATCTAGATACAAGTAAAAATTTTTCTTACTTTGAGCTCCCCATTGAAATGCAATTTATGTATTTGTAGACTAAATGCAATGCATCCATCGCAAACCAAACTAAATGATAGATTTGGTTTATGTTTTTTTTTTTTTGGGTAATGGTTTTTCAACGCTTTTTTCACACAAAATGTTTCCTTAATGTCTATTTTGTTTTGCCATAGTCGTCGTTATATTCACATCCAAAATGCACATCCAATATGCACATCCAAAAATGCATAAACAAATTTGTATACACCACCATTTGGTTGATTTTTAGGAATCACAGGCATATGAACGATTCATAGTGTAGGGCCTACTCTTTGCATTTACAAATTGTCAATATTTTCTTTTTCATGAAAAATTAAGAAAAACAAAGTCCTCGGGTTGTTGTTGTTTATATTCATATTCTGGCATATAACACACAGTGGGGTGTTTCACAAATATTTTGAAAATAATTCAGCAATTTCTTATTGGCTGATCGGATTGCCATGAAACTTCACACAGAAGTGTTTCATTTTTGAAAATCGTTTGATAAATATAATAGTGTCAAGCTGTCAAAAATGTTGTAGATCCGAGGTGTCTTACTGTTGAGTCTAATTGAAGGGCTTAGTGCAAAAACTTAATGAGCCACAAAATTAAAATAATGAAATAATCGCCTTCAAAAAAAAAAAAAACAATGTAGAAAATAAGGCTTTAACTAAACCAGACTGTAAGCATACATAATAGGTGCTTAAGGAAGGCTCCCATCACATACCCGTTCATGGTTGATAGAAATCCATCGGTAACTGCTTTTTTACAAAAAAAAAGTGTGGCTTATCAAGTTATTGCACAAAGATAAGTAAAGAAGTTTATAGTCTGAAAAATGGTAGCAAATTAGATGGTCTTTCTTGATACTTGATACTTGTAAAAAGTGCCAAAATGTGTCTTCTATTACATGACCTTCTTCGGAAGACTATAATACAGTAAAAACCATTTTATTAAGCCAATGTGGCTTATCAAGTTTTTGCAGAAATTTTATTTAGAATTTTTTAATTTTGAAGAAATGATATCTGTATTTCAGGCATTTCGTGCTTTAAGAAATTGTAATAAATGCCAAGACATGTTAGCACTTATTACAAGTACATGTTGCTCGAAAATCCTGCAAAATAGCAACTAAAAAAAATCTTAAAGAGAATTTCTGCAATAACTTGATAAGCCAGGTGGATTTGAAAAAATGGGTTTCACTGCCTTATAGTCTTAAAGCGATGGACATGTAATAGAAGACACCTCTTGGCACTTATTACAAGTATCTAGAATATAAAAGTCCAGAAAAACAGCGACTTTTTCTTAAAAATAAGAAAATCTTAAATAAAATTTCTGCAAAAACATGATAAGCCACATTGATTTTAAAGATGTTCGAACTATAAATGCTTATAATAAGTGACAATATGCGTCTTCTATTACATGTCCGTCGGTGGAAGTCTAGAAGAGTGTAAAAACCATTTTATTACGTCAATGTGGCTTATCAAGTTTTTGCACAAATTTTATTTGGAATTATTTAATTTTAAAGACTAGGTAGCTCTTTTTGAAGGATTTTCATGATATATATATTTGCTTTAAGTTCAAATATGTGTCTTCCATTTCATGTCCATCGCTGGGAGACAGTAAAACCCATTTTGTTAAATTAAAGTGGCTTATCAAGTTGTTGCAGAAATTTTATTTAGAATATTTTTATTTTAAAGAATAGATAGCTGATTTGACAGATTTTCGTGATAAATATACTTGTTGTAAGTGCAAAGATGTGGCTTCTTTTACATGTTCCTTGCTGGGAGAAGACAGTAAAAAAAATTTTATTAAATTAATGTGGCTTATCAAGTTTTTACAGAAAATTTATTTAGAATTTCGAATAACTTGATAAGCCACAAAAGTTAAAATAAATCATATCTCGATGGTTTCTTAAATGATTAGATCATCTGTTGGAAAATAATCTTTATCCACCATAGTACTTCAATCAATATATTTACAAAAAAATTCAAGTTTGCTTTTATTTTCTTCAGAGTTAATCTTTTTGTTCAGAAGTGTATCTTATTGGTGTGGCATATCATGTTCTTGCGTTAAAAATATTGAAATATAGTCGAATTGTAAAAAGTAAAATTTGCTCTAGATCTGAAAGTATTTGGAATATAGCTTAAATCATTTAAGTGGATATTGATACCACGTTAGGTAATGCAATGAACACATAAAATCATTTTTTGAAAACGTGTGGCTTATCATGTTTTTGCACTAAGCCCTTCAATTGATGAGCGCCTGCTGAATTTAGTGGGCCCATCTTTTACACTTAAGTTTGACATTTCTTTGAATATGTCTATGTGAAGTTTCATGGCAATTCAATCAGCCAGTAACAAATGTCTGAATTATTTCCAAAATATTTGCGAAATACACCACTGTTTAGATTGGTGTGCTTCTAATAAGTTGCAATTCGATTTGCTATGTTGTCTTTATTTTAAATTATTTCCTTATACTTTAACGATTTTTTTTTTGTTGCCTTTAAATGTCACATGTTGTTTAATTTGACTTTTGCCATATTTTTACGATATGTAGATACAACAAACATTCATGTCACATGTTAAGTTCTCCTATTTTTGTTGTTGCATTTATTGTTGTTTTAAACGGCTTAACTAAACGCATTTTGCATTTCATCTGCATTGACATGTGATTTGTTGTGCTTACAGATTTGTTGTCGTTCATCGTTTGCGGTTTGTTGTTAGTTCGTTAGCGGATAAAAACAATTTTTATTTTTTTTTTTTTTTTGGTTTCAAACAAGTGCGGTTTTTGATGTTGAAAAAGAAAATTTGTGTTTTCTTTTAGAATTAAAAATAATATTTTGTTTTAAAGTTTTGAGATAAAAATTCAAATTTGTGCCTTGTAAAACGTTGATAATGCTTCATAAGACAGATCAGTTTTACAAGTTGCCAGGCTCGATTAATCTCTAGAAAAACGAAACATAGGTTAGGAGAGAACACTTACAAGCGACCCTTCCATTGGTGATAATTTATATTTTACTGAATTTTGGATATGCGGAATGGAAGACGAATCTCCTCAACGCATATTTTTTCTTTTTCGCTCAATATTGTATTTACGAAGTACAAAAGGCTACGGGTTACAATTTAAATCGGTATTTTAGCGGTCACCGGCTATATCCAAGCATGACAATCTAAGCGAATATCGGTTACGGTTTTTGTGCCGGTATAATTTTGTGCTGTATTTCGAATTTTAAAAAATAACGGTTACGGGTTTCAATTTGATTTAGTATCTTAGCAGTCACGGTATCAATCCTTGGTACTTAGGCGCAAAAAAAAACTCATAAGTTAGATATTTTAATTTAATTTGTTAAGAATCTTGAAAGTGGAGCTTTAGACAGATAATTACTCCTTAATCTATTTAAGTACACTGAGAAAATTATCTGCATGACATCAATAAATTTTTGCATTAGATCTAGGAAATGTCACTGGAACTCGTTCATTGGAACTTTTCATTAAATTAATGCAGTTTTTCATAAAATTTTATAAAAATCTTGTTGTTTGGCTTAGTGTATTAACTGCCTGATTTGGTAACCCTAATTATTAAATCAAACTATTTGAAAAACAACAACTGTATGTAATGTCTCGGTTTGAGTTAAACCAATTATCTTTTACTATTCCAGACAACTGAAGATTTGGGTGATACAAATGAAACAATTGTGTTGTCTATCATGAAAATGATCAAACTTTTTAAAAAGCAACAAATAAAATCTAATAATAGATTTTTGGACTTGTGGTAAAACAATATTCTAACTAAATATATGAAAATATAAAAAGTCCGAAATTTTTGTATTTTTAATACAAAAAATTAAAAAAATTTTGATTTAATGAAAACCCTTATATTATGTATTAAAAATATCATACGACTAATGAAAAAGTTTCATTAAAACTATGAAGCTTTCTCATGAAGTTTAAGAAATTTGCCATTCAAATTGTGAAGATAACGTCATTACACTCAGGGAACTTCGGCCTTAAAAATATGTAGTTGTTTGGGTTGTAATACAGTTTCTTTATTTTTAATGTAAATGTCAGTCATTTGTAGAACAAATTATATTTTTTACTA
Source organism: Delia radicum (assembly GCA_021234595.1). Lineage (NCBI taxonomy): Eukaryota > Metazoa > Arthropoda > Insecta > Diptera > Anthomyiidae > Delia > Delia radicum. Next base: position 34,231,138 of record CM037855.1, on the reverse strand, counting down.
ACCTTGTAGTTCATTTGAAATAACCAAACCACATCAAATGACTGTTTTATGATTTTACATTCATATTTTACAGTTTGATGTTTGGCATGGGATTGTTACCGCTTTCAAAACGTGTTCTGATGATGGGAACCTAGAAAATTCCCGAAATAGATCTATCAACACATTCCTGAAAAGGTCAAATAATAAATTTGAAAACAAAAAACCCTATAGATTATTTGTTAGTACAATATCCTAATGAAGAAATATAGAGTATCGCCTCGAACTTGAATAATTTTCTACAGTTATATTAGTTTTTTTGTTTTTATATACATCGAGATTATTTTTATGTTATTTTCAATTTATAACGAGCTTTCAACCTCCGTATATTTACAAAAATAAAGCAAATCAAACATATTAGCTAGGTTGATACTAGTATTTCGATCTGGCTAAAGATCTCATCAGAACCCGAAGTTTTAGAAAAGTTAGAGCCTCCATAATAGGCAGAACTTTAACAATTTTTATTTTCATTGCACAATTAAAGGTCGAAAAAAACATAATTTTTATTTTTAATAAAAATTATAACAAGCTAGTAGTTTTTTGTTATTTAAAAAAAAAATTAATAAATGTTTGTTTATTTTTTACTAACTTGCGGTTAATTTTTACTACGATTGTTAGTAATTTTTTTAACGATTAAAAAACAAATGACAAATGTTAGCTGAATTTACTGAAATGTAAGTGGTCCTTTCTTTAAGTGAAATTTCATTTGTTTTTAACTGCATTTGCAGTGGTCTTTACCTACATAGTATTCTAAGTGTAGTTTAACGAAAAAGTTTCATTAAAACTCGTTCAAGGAATACTCTATGTGTAGTTTTTGCACTAGACTCGAATCTTGAAATAAACTCAATCAATTAAAATCGTATATAAAAAAACTTAACTTTTTTTTTCTAAATAAAATTTTTATGGAAAAACATTGTGAATTGTCATCACTTGAAACTACTTAAATTGTTTAAGTCATCCAATGATTAACAGAATTTTTTACACAATTCAGTACATACTCAATAGGTATTTGTAAAACATTAGTTCATGATTGTGGAGGAGTGTTACTCCGTATTTTCCAAAGAAAAAATAAGGGGGTGATATTTTCACAGCATTATTTTCAATATAATTAACAGCAACTTTTCTATTAAACTTTCTGCTTATACACATGTTTATACAATCCACTGCATAAAATACCCCCTCTTTTCGTAGTTTGTTTTTTCAAAACAATTAAAAACTTTTTTTTTTCTTCTTATAAATCTCTAACTGATAATAATTATATTAAAGTTTGTTTATTAATTCCCACACTACTTTGGGGGTGATAGGAACATTAGAGATACTTGGAGATACATACCTCACTTTGTGATATTTAAAAACCCAACAGACTACAACATACAGCCCGGCCAACTTACAACACCCTCTAATAAGGTCTGTTTCATATTTATAAGCCATGTATTAAGTTATATTTTGCAGTAGAGTTTGCTAAGAATCGAAAAAATGTTTAAACCGCGGTTTCGGTTTTTGAAAATTGAACAAATCGCTGTTTCGGTTTTTTTTCGGGCTTTTGTAATATTGAAATTTTTTTAAATAGGCTTAAAACTTAAGTAATTTTAAGATGCTATTTATTGAAATTCTTATGCTATTCATTGCATTAAATTCATTTTTTTAATCTACTAAAATAACGCAATGAAAATTATTCAAGTTCGAGGTCATATTCCATATTTCTTTATTAGGATATTGTCCTAACAAATAATCTACCACCCTCTTTCAGGAATGTGTTGATAGATCTATTTCCTCAATTTTCTAGGTTCACATCATCAGAACACGTTTTGAAAGAAGTGACAATCCCATGTAAAACATCAAACATTCATATAAACTAGTTTCCTCACTAAATGAGAACTAATATATGAGCTCGAAGTTAAAGATTATCACCATTGATCAAAAATAAATTGAAAACTTATTTGTTATGTACACCCTCTACCTTTGTTAGATATATAATACACGCTCGTTGTTAAACGATTTTTAAAACTGTATTTTTTTCATCACGAGATAACAATTAAAAATGGCGTATAATTGAGAAATCTTTTGGCGATACTAAAGTCTCAAATGATTGCATTTGAGAATTGTATTGTTGTAGTATACAAATTGAATAAATTTTTAGATGATAGGGTAAAATACTTTCATTATTTATGTCTTTTTAAAGTTAAAATGAATCGTTATTCGTTCAATTAACCGAACAATATTTAAAAATTAGTCGTTTTGATCGTTCAATCATAGCTTATATGATCGTTTATTCGAACAAAATAAAAACTCGAATAAATGACAACCCTATTGATTAGTTAAAATTTTATAGAGCTACAAAGTATAATTTCATGTATGGGTTATAAATATGAAACGGACCTTATCAAGTCTTCAACTTTAATCTTCATCAAGAACAAAGCAATTATGAAAGGAAATTGTCATTTTGCTTTTTCTAACAACAAAATAGCTCACACTATCCAATTTTTATTGTAGTTGTTGTTGTTTCCCCAACTTTTGGAATCCCGATGAAAAAAGTTCCGATATAGGTATATATGATCATACATATAATATAATATCACATCTTAGCTGATCTGAAAAATGGCATACATAACCTTATCTCATGGGGTCTCATCTGATATATTTTTAATCAGAAAAATAGCTCTATCTAATTTGATCAAGTTGTATATAATTTGATATAACTTCATAAAATTTTTAAATTTGTTTTTTTGAACATCCGCTCTAATATTTTGTTTCACATTTGATATAATGATAAAAATTTAAATATAAATCAATGGATTGAAAAATTAGACATGATTTCAATTATCAGAAAAGATTATATATATATATATATTTTTAATTTCTTTGGAATTCATTATTTTAGCTTTTTCTTAATATTTATGTTATTATTATATTTTATTGTTTTTTTTTTAAGATTTTCTGACTCCTTTTTAATTGTAAAATATTATTTATTAAATTAATTTTGAACTTCTGTTTTAAGTTTTTACTATTGTTTTATTACAATATCTTTTGCTTTAAGTACATACATTGGCCTTTCTTTTTTTGTCTTCTCCCGAGTAAAAGAAACTATATATAACGATATATTCATTAATATAAAAATATATGATCATATGTATCAATATGTATTTATATATAATAGTATTTTCAAAATATTTTACCAAAAAAATTCATATATGAGCACATCCAATCATGTATAAAAAATACTATTCTGAATTTGGGGTATAAATTTGATTAAATTTTTATAAAATTAGATGTAACCCAATACATAATTATATATAATACAAACATCAAACGTCTTCTGTCATTTTAGACATACTTATATATAATCCAAAACTGAAAAAATTCCCTAAGTCAGTTTTTATGTAACTACACTCAAAAAAAAAGTTTGTAAAGTCAGCAAAAAATTTTGCTGAGTCAGCAAAATTTTAGTCAGGAGGGTGCTAGCAAAAAAATTGCTAATGTCAGCAAAATCTTTTGCTGAGCAAAAGTTTTGCTAACACTTAGTAGATTAGTGTTAGCAAAACTTTTGGTAAAAATTAATAAATTTTTTGCTGAATTTTAGTAAACTCAAAAAAACGCAATAAAATTGTAAAAAAATTGTAATTTAGTTAATATATTTGCTGAAAATCATAAAACATATTTTTGTGATTCTTTTAAAAATAATTTACAATAATAACGAAATATAAAAATTTTCATTTTCCCACATTGATGTCATGAATTAATTTAATATCTGAAAATATATAGAAATAAATATATATAACATAACAAAAAATTTCTTTCAACTACTTACATCAATGGTCTAAATGATACTTTCTTTTAAAGGACGCAACTGCCGAAGATAATTATAGAAACGAAACGAAAAAATAAACAAAAACAAACGAAACGAAAAAAACAACCCTTTTTTTGCAATAAGAAAAATGAACCATACTAAGATTTGTGTCTTTGTCTTTCGCTTTACTCTGTCTACATGTCTGTATATGTTTGTTTGCAATTTAACTACACTAGATTATTAATCTATTAACATTTATTATAGAAATTCATATTAAATTTAATATTTTCTTTTGTCTTTTATTTTATTAATAGACAATTATTTTGACAAGCCGGTGATAACGCAAAATTTAAGTTGTTTTAATCCTCAATTTTGTTTTATGTATGAAAAACAGATACAAAAGTCTTCCATGGTTGATTTTTTTATATGTCTTATTAGAATTGTACTTTTTAGTATAATTTTCCTCTTCTCTACTACATCTTGACATGCCGCGACATCTGCTTCATTCTGCGTATATCTTTCAATCTGGTTGTCGTCCACACTATTAATGTGCTTATCAGCACAATTTTTTTTAGCAAAATTAATTAGTAAAACATTAGTATATTAGTAAAGCATTAGTATAAAACAGTTAAGTGCTGAATAAGTATAACAAAAATTTTAGCTGAAAACACGATGTTAGCAAAAAAATTTGCTAAAAAATAGTATACCTGATTTACAAGACGTTTTACTAACTTTTGTACTAACTTATTTTTTTGAGTGTATATAATATTTGAAGAAATTGCAAAATATTTTATGAAAATAGTTTACAATTTAGCGAAATCGATTTCCATTACAAATAACAAACCCTTCTCTTTTACCACCGATTACATGGAACCGTTTCTTGAATAGGTTCCTGGGAGTCAAATTGTAAGGTTCCACTGTGCCAAAACAAGTTCTATAACTGGTTCTAGAACCGGTTCTAAAGCAACTTGTTCTAGTTTGGAGGTAAAAAACCTATTGCAGATAGGACAAACTCCATATAAAAAGAATCGGTTGTAGAACATATATTATAACCCATTGTAATACAGTATAAGTGGCTTTATAACCTGTTATTTGGATTTTACTGAGCCATTTTAATATTGACAAATATTTTGTTTTTAATTAAATTAAAATTAACAATTTCGGTTGAAACAAAAAGTTGATGTCCTAAAAAAATATAAATAAAATTTAAGTTATTTACAAATTTAAACCATACATTATCAGCCCAATTCTCAATAACAATTCCGTGAGAATTTTTTCCCTAATTCTTGTTCCCTTATTCTTAATAAAATTTGCCCGGGGATGTTTTCACTTTTACCTTATTCTAAATGAATTTCGAAAATGGGAAACTCTTCCCCCGGAAAAAAAGAGGTATTATGAATGCCAATAATAGGGACAATTGTGATAGCATTTGTATGAATTATTCAATTATTCAATTAATATTATTCAATTCTCACTCCCTTATTATTCTTGTCCCCGCCTGTTTAGAATAGGACGATTTTTTTCTCGAGAAAATAAAATCCGCAGAGGAAAAAATCCGAGGGAATATTCATAATCAGGCTGTATGTGTTTTGAACCCGTTTTGTGAAGGTCAAATATATGTAACTTAATATCTTTTAATTTAAATATATTTTTATTATTATGTATCTAATTGTATCACATTATATCTAATTGTATCAACTATAATATAATTAGATGTAATTATATCGGGTTAAAAATCGCATAGAATTGGATAGTTTTTTTTATTAAATTGTATCTATTTAAATATAATTAGATCCAAAGTGTTACACTATAATAGAACCATTTTTCGAATGAAATTATATGCTCTTATATTTGCGGAATATATCTCATCATATATAATTTTATATAAACTTTTTTATTTGGTCTCTAATAATTATATATAAAAGTGATAGATTTGTTTTTGTTAATTTCTACCATATATGTTTACATATAATTATATATAGAAGTGATAGAATTTTTCTTTTTAATTTCCACACATATATTTATATAGAATTATATGTGATGACATATGTCATTTTATATAAAAGTAATGGAATTTGTTTCGTTTTATTGTAACATATATATTTATATAGAAATATACATTAAAGTATATATGATCTCATATATAGCTATAGCAATTATATTTGATGAGATAAAAAACATCAACTTTTAACATAAGATGTAATGATATATGCTGATATAAAGGGTCCGCCAAATAACTTTTTTTTTTTTGAAAATGCTATAAAAAAAAACTACTGAATATTTTCTCAAATTTCTTTTTTTATTTGAAAGTACAATCCTTTCGGTTAATAATGGAAAATAATTTCATTCAAATGGCTGCCTCGGCTGGCCATGCAGTAGCCTACACGATCGGTCCAATTTTTTTTGATAATGCGATCTTCAAAAACAGGGCGCAAAACATCGAGTGTAGCTTCGGCTGTGTGGCACGTAGCGCCGTCCTGTTGAAACCAAATGTTGCCAATATCCTCCTCTTCAATTTTTGTGAACAAAAATTCGTTCAACATGGCCCGATAACGATCGCCATTGACCCCATTGATCGCCGTACGCAATTTTCGCACACATTCCGCAACATTACCATGATTTTCAAAGTAATGTCGCAATATTTCCCAGCGTTGTTCAAGCGTATACACAACCATATTCGTTCAGCTGAAGGATAAAACTAATTATCTGTCAAGTCAGACATGCGCTAAGTGTTACCATTCACGAAATAAGCACTAGTTGAAAAAAAACGTTAGATGACGGACCCTTTATATACCCATATTAGAAATTGTCGCAAAAATATGTATGAGATGTAAATATATATTGTAACATATGGTCACATATATAATTATATCAAATTAAATCAAGCTATATACAACTATACACAAACTTTTTTCGTCGGGATATTAAAATCACAGCATGTGTTCAATAAGAAAAATGACTTGATAATAGTTTCACTATTTGATAATGACGTTGTTCGTGTTTCATGTTGTTCTGTTCTATGGGGTAAGTAAACTTGAGTAGAAAAAAAAAACATTAAACAAAGCATTTTCCAAAGAACAATAGCAGTAACATTTACTCCACCCTCCCACCATCCTTTTCAGCAGGAAAAACAAAAAATTCCAATAGCTACTTTTTATCATAAATATTTTGTTTTTAATATTAGAGGAAAGCTTTTATACTAAAGAAAATGGCAAAATTTTCAATCTTCCAAATGAGTTGACATCATTTCATGGAAAAAAATTCAATGCACCTTGCAAAAAGTTTTTAACCTAAATAACATATTTACAAATATTTAAAAAAGAATAAATTTATAAAACAACGACAAAATTCTGTTCATATTCTGCGTAATGCACTTGCTACATAAATTTTGTATATTGTCTTAAAAGAAAATCGATGAACTTGATGGTGACAACAATTTTTTTATATAATATATGAAATATGAAATGATACAAAGGCTCATAACATATCCGCAAATATATCTTAAAAAACAAAATTTTCGAAAATTGGTAATCGATTAGATAAAGAACTTAGTACACTCCTTGAAATAACCCAGTAAAAATAGCAGGAAAAGCTACTAAAAATTTGTTAAAAATAATGTCGCAGAAAAAACTTAACAAATTTTTTTTGCTAAATATTAATAAAATAAGTGCAGCAAAAACAATGCTGTTAACTTTACAAAATTTTAGTTATATTTGAGTTGAATTTTAGTTAATTGAAAATAGCACTTTAATCTGCTATAATTAGCAAAAATCATTACTAAATGTTTGTAGACTAAAAACAGCAAATTAATACTGTAATATCCACAAAGTTTTTGCTGTGTTTACCTTAAGTTTTGTGGAATGCAAATAACAATATATTTTGCTAAAATGGACTGAAATGTTTGCAAAAACAAAAAAAAATTGTAAATTGCTGGTTTCAGAAGTGCTGATTTTTATTCGCATTAAAAAGAACAAGAAAAAACATTTTATATAAATAGAACATTTTTGGTCTTCAAAGTTTGGTAACGTCATGATGCTTGTTACACTCAAATAAAAAAGTTAGTAAAGTCAGCAAAAAAATTTTGCTGCGTCAGCAAAATTTTAGTCAGGAGGGTGCTTGCAAAAAAATTGCTAATGTCAGCAAAATCTTTTGCTGAAAATCAGCGAGCTCGTTTTTAGCAACAAAATTAGTAGATTCAGCAGAAGTTTGGCTAACACTTAGTAGATTATAAATTAAAAACCCCTTGCTAAAAATTAATAAAATTTTTGCTGAATATTAGTAGACTGAAAAAAACTGAAAAAATTTTTAAAAAAATTATACTTTAGTTAATTTATTTGCTGGAAATCATAAAACATATTTTTGTTATTCTTTTAAAAAAAATTTACAATACGTTACAAAATATAAAAATGTTCATACTCCCAAATTGACGATATGAATTAATGTAATATCTAAAAACAATAGAAATAATTATATATAACATCAACGAAATTATCTTTGAACTACTTAAATCAATTATTGTCTAAATGATGCTATATTTTAAAGGAACGCAAATGCCGCGGAGAATTATAGAAACGAAAAAATAACAAAATATAACATATACAAAACTTTTTTGCAATAAGAAAAAGGAAACAGAAAAATCCACCTAAGATGTATGTCTTTGTCTTTCGCATTAGTGTGTCTACCTAATCCATATTTGTTTGCAATTTGACCACACAAAATTATTAATATATATAAACATCTAGTTTACAAATACACATTTAATCTTTATTAAATTTAAATATTTTATTTTGTCTTTTATTTAATTAATAGACAATTACTTTCACAAGCCGGTGACGACACAAAATTTAAGTTGTTTTAATCCACAATTTTGTTATATGTATGAAAAACAGATACAAAAATCTTCCATGGTTGATTTTTTTATATTACTTCTTACTACAGTTGTAATTTTTAGTATAATTTTCCTCGTCACTTTATTGATGTGCTAATCAACACAATTTTTTTTAGCAAAATAAATTAGTAAAACATTAGTAAAATATTAGTGAAACATTAGTTCAAAACAGTTAAGTGCTGAATTTTAGTTTAAACTAACTAAAATTTTAGTTTAAAACATAATTTTAACAAAAAATTTGCTGAAAAATAGTATACCTGATTTACAAGATGTTTTACTAACTTTTCTACTAACTTATTTTTTTGAGTGTAGAAAAAGACCCTAACCACGTGCTTGATTACTAAGAAGACAAGAATGGAGCAAAATTGATGATTAATAGGTTTTTTGTTAAAGTTCTGGCTATTATGGAGGCTCTTGCTTTTCTAAAACTTTGGATTCTGATGAGATCTTTAGCCAGATCGAAATACTAGTATCAACCTAGCTAATATGTTTGATTTGCTTTATTTTTGTAAATATACGGAGGTCGAAAGCTCGTAACTTTAAAACTTTGAAAGTTTTAAAATTTTTTTTTTAATATTTTTTTTCTAATAATATTTGGCAAATTTTTTTTTGCTGAATTTAGCTGATTAGTTTGCTACTTTCAGTTAACTACAATTTAGCTCAAATATAACTAAATATTTAGAGATTCAACTGATTTATTTATTTATTATTATCTTACCAACATTTAGCAAAACAAATCTGCTCATTTTGCAGTTTTCTCTGCAGCGAAAATTTTAACTAATTTTTAGTAGTTTTAGCAAAAAAATTTACTAATTTTTTTCTATCAGTGTAATTATTTTTTCAATTTTCGAAGTGGTCCTAGCATTTGGCAAAGTTTTTTTTGCTGCATATTAATAAAATAAGAACAGCTAATATAAACCTGTTAATTTTACAAAATTTCAGTTACAGTCGAGTTGAATTTTAGTTAATTGAAACTAGTAATTAACTCCTCTAAAATTAGCAAAAACTTTTACTAAATATTTGTGGACTAAAAACAGCAAACAAAAGTTTTTGTATATATCAAAAAACAGAAAGAAATTACTTTATTAAATAATTGAGCTCTAGGTCACGTTTGTATTTATAAAATATCCTTTATTGTTTTATATATCTCCAATATTTCGTCATTCTTTGAATGACATCTTCAGGGATTATGAACAACAACAAACAATATTAAAAACAAAATTTACTGCCGCTGACCTCCATGATATGATATTTTTAATAACACAACATTTTTAAATATTGTGTTGACCAGAGTGGAGGGCAGCGGCAGGAAATTTTTTTTTTAATATTGTTTGTTGTTGTTCATACTCCCTGAAGATGTCATTCAAAGAATGACGAAATATTGGAGATATATAAAACAATAAAGGATATTTCATAAATACAAACGTGACCTAGAGCTCCATTATTTAATAAAGTCATTCATTTCAAAGGTCGAAAAACTTTTCATAATTTACAAAAAAAAAAATTTTGCTATATGTACACTAGGCCGGGTCGATTTGTATGGAGGCAAAAAAATCGCTCAACGTTCAAGGAAAATCGTATTCTAGGGATCAAAATAAGAAACTTTGCCAAAGGAACCATACCTCTAAAACGAATTCTGATGTCCCGAATTTTGACCCGTAGTTTAAAATTTTGAAAAATCCCACTTTGACCCATTTAGAGTGCCCCAATCGAATCCAACCCAATCGAATATAATTTATACATTAATCTGCTAGAGCGTCTTCCGGAGAAGATATAGAGACCCTAATCTTGGAAAGACTCCTCCTACTTTCTGAAATATCTCTATCCCCAGATTTGCACATTTTGCTATAAAAACACGACTAAAAAGGCCCTCTTTCAACTTAAATTTTAACCCCTTAACGGTCACCTAGAATGATGTTTTATGCATTAATCTGCTAACGTGTTATATTAGTTTTTTGTTTTTATATACATCGAGATTATTTTTATGTTATTTTCAATTTATAACGAGCTTTCAACCTAAGTATATTTACAAAAATAAAGCAAATCAAACATATTAGCTAGGTTGGCTAGTTGTCTTCCGGAGAAGATGTAGCTCCCATCATCTTGGAGAGATTCCTCCTACTTTCTAAAATATCAACATGGGCTTTTCAAAATTTTACCCTATGGGTGAAAAGTCGGGACATCAGAATTCGTTTTAGAGGTATGGTTTCTTCGGCAAAGTTTCTTGTTTTGATCCCTAGAATACGATTTACCTTGAACATTGAGCGATTTTTAAATCGACCCGCCCTAATGTACACTCATAAAAAAAAGTTATTTCAATAGTCTGTTAAAAGGGTTCTAATTCAGTTGAGCTAATTTTTTCTGTCGTTATCGTTAAAATGCGCAAATTAACTTAAGTTATTAGTCTCACTTTACCTCAAGAACAAATTTCGTCTTATTTCATTTAGTAATTCGAGATTCTCAAATTTACAAATTTTGCTGGTTAATTTAAACCACAATTGATTTCAAAAAAATTTTTTTGCATATCCGCCTCACGTGTGGATGGCGTTATTTTATCATATTTTTTATTTTATAAACAAAAAATAGGCTATATCTCAAAAACTAAGCGAGATAGAGTAAAATTTAAATTTTATAGAAAGTTATCCTTCTCCATTCCTTCTGAACCTACCTCACTTATATTATCGGAGCGTGTCACTCTCATAATACAAATAGGCTAGGTCCGGGAGAGATGCCGAAAGATCCATTTTTATAAAATAACCACAGGGTGATTTATTAAGTTTTCCTTATTTAACTGATAATACAAATTAACATTCTCCGTTAATGTAATGTTCATTCCCTATCTTTGTTCCCTGTATTTAATGTTCTAATTTTTTTCGTTCCCTTTTCCATTCCATATCGTTCTAAATGTTAAGTGTATCAATTCCACTTGTTTTCCGTTCCATCCTGTATTAAGTGTTCCAGTCATACTTAATCTCCATTTCATTCCAAACAAAAATCCAGAAATCCTAAATACATTAATCTTGAAAATCTATTTTAAGGAAAATTATTAATTATAAAAATATATGAAGTGATTTGAATTGCATTTTATTGCCTTTTTTTGAAATTTTAAAGAAAAAGAGATATGTTTTTATTGTCATTCACTTGTATTCTAGAAAAATTTCCTAGTCGTTAAAAACACACTTCTGTCATTAACATAAAAATTGTGCATAAAATTATTTTCAAAAATATATATTTGATCATAAAATGCAAACATTTTTTTATATTGTTTTGAGAAAAAGTCACGTTTAGGCTACAAAATACGAAAAATTTTATGACCTACATAATTGACAAATTGTCACACTTCTTAAAACTCCTGAAATGGGCGATAAAAGTAAAGTCAATTAAATTTTAAAGAAAACAAATAAAAAAAATTTCTATAAATTTTCATGAAAAACTTAGAATTTTTAGGAAAAATGCAAAAAAAAATCGTTTAAAAAGAAATCCATTTTAAATGAAAGCGAGTTATATGAAACCTCGTTAAACGCGTGATAGGTGTAGTGCACATTTCTAAAGCCATTATTGTGACAACTGAATGGTTTTGGTTGCCGCAAATGATTTATGTGGTTGTTACCATCAAATGTCATTTTGGATCAGTAGAAATACAATGTACCAACAAAAATTCTGTTATATAAACTAAATTTCTGTCGACACAAAACCATAAAAAGTCGTAGCTAAAGAAAGAACCGGTGGCAACAATTAAATAGTTTTTTTTTTGTTTTCTTGTGTCTCTGTGTAATTAATTACTTTTTTCCAAGTTTAAAATAGAAGGTAGCTCATTTTTTAGCAAATGGCAGCCAATACCTCTTAAATACCAGTATCGACTCAAAACCCTTTTTACTGACTATCGTTATCCCTAAAATACCGTTACCGAAATAATTGAATTAACGTCATCCGTAAAATACCGTTGCCGATATAACTGAAATACCAATATCCTTAAAACACCGTTACCGAAATGACTAAAAGAGCGATATCGCTAAAATAACGTTACCGAAATAATTGAAATAGCGTTATCCTTAATATACCGTTACCGAAAAAACTTAAAATAGCGTTACCCTTAAAATATCAATACCTTTATTTATTTATTAATTTAAGTCAAAATCAGAAAAAAATCCACTGAGTTAATTATCTGCATGATATCAATGAATGTTTGCATTAGATCTATGAATTGTCATTGGAATTCTTACATTGTAACTTTTCATTAAATTAATGGAGTTTTTCATAAAATTTAATAAAAAATGTCATTATATTTATTAAAAATTTCATACGACTAATGAAAACATGCGTTAACGCGGTTCCCGAGAGTACGTCTAACGAACGCACCTAATGTATCGTTGTTCGCCAAAAAATATATGTTTTCTTCACAAAATTAACGAATTATATTATGAAATAGGTTTTGTACCTATTTGAGATGAAAGTGAAAATAGGAATTCCTATGGGGAATAAGGAGTCAATTGTCCTAAAAGTGACTGGTTAAATAAGAACTTATCACAGGACTGGTATAATTTAATATTGAAGTGGGTTAAGCAGTGTCAATTGTCCAATCCTGTGACTGGTAAATTGAGGACATACCACTTAACCAGAATGCTTATTAACACGAAAAAGCCAGTTGGCCAGAATTTTACCCATTGGAAGCTGTTTAGTTTTCGTTTATTTTATACGAGATTGGCCTTTTGCGACAGTCTTGTGGTATGTCCATCTTTGGTTAGTCCTGTGGCATGCCACTATGTGGTTTAAAGCAGGACAAATGACCCCCTCCTATGACAAGTCAATGTTAAAATTGCCAGTTGTTTACATAGGGTAGGGTTTAGCAGAGGACTGGTCTCTGGCATGAAGGGACCGATCCTGTGGCACACCCAGAACCGGTCCCATTCCCCATAGGGAATAGCCACGAATAATTTATATATAACCTGGATTTGGTAAGCAGTAACTACATTTGTGTGTTTCCAAAGCAATTAGGGAAGGCATTCTATAAAGCAATTAGGGAAGGCATTCTGTCGTGCTTTCCAGAATGCCTTCTTTGAAGCAGTGAATAATGCTTACAATGAAGCAATAAAGTATGCATACCATGCAGAAGGCATGAATTTATTGCTTCTAAGAGCACATGAAAGAAGCGCTTTAAAAGAGACATACCAAGTAGGACATCGCGAATAAAAATCATGCCTTTTTTATTTGCTTTGGAAGCGCTTCGTTATCAAATAATGCCTTCTGGAAGCGCTTTTGGGTAAGCACTATTTTTTGCTGGGTAAATATCAAGTTAAAGCTAGATCGCGATACATCATTTTAAAGACACTGTTGTCGTGCTTTAAATAAATAAGCAAAAATGCTATTTTTTTCAAAAAATATATGTTAACTATTATCTTTTCCTCTATGTCCTTGCCAAATTAATTTGTAGAGCTCTTACGGGATTCAAAGTTATGGACAAACATCTAAAAAAGGCCCAAAATATAATAGATTTATTTTTAAAAGATTTACAAAAAAAAATAATTTATTGAAAAACATAAAAATAAACGTTTTGCAAAAGTAGTTGCACATAATTACCTCTATATTTTGAGCGGTTTAACCCTAAAAATACGATGTGTTGCAACGAAATTCATACCATGTGCTCCACTCGAAAAACTAATAATAAGTCCTTTAAAAAAATTGTTGATCGTTGTCTAATTTAGGCGATATGAGCCAAAATATTTTAGGGTGCATTTTGAAAAATAAAACATATAAAAGAGACATTTTAAACAAAAATTATTTCTCTTACCAATACATAACCACACTCCAAAAACTATTTTTTTCTGCTCCTATTTAAGAAGATATCACGAATTTCGCTTTTTAGAAAAAGCGAAATTAGGCGAAAAAGTATCAAAACTTCAATTAATATTGTTCAAACTCCAACGCTTTGCTATTAATACTTAATGTCTTTTTTCTGCAAAATTTCATAAAAATCCGTCTTTTAGTTTATAGGTTAAGACGATGTCCTTTAGAGGAATCCTGATAAAATCCTGTGAGTGATTGGACTAAAGTAAGGACTTATTATTAAAGATAATACTTAAATCTTACTTATATGTTATTATAAAGAGATTTTTGTGAACTTAAATTTTTTTTAGATTTTTGAAAACTATATTTTTTAAAAAATAATTAATTTTTGAAATTTTGATTTTTAAGCTTTCTCGCTTTTAAACCGTGGACGGCATACGAAAAATTTGTTTGCAAAATATTTAGCAAATTTAGTTTTCTATCGGAATACATTAACAATGAAATTATTCAAGTTCGAAGCCATACTCTATATTTCTTTATTAGGATATTGTCCTAACAAATAATCTATAGAGTTATGGCCTCGAACTTGAATAATTTTAATTTTCATTGCACAATTAAAGGTCGTAAAAAAACATTATTTTTAAAAAAAATAATATCAAACTGGAATATATTAACTTCTAAGTATAAAACACTCAGGAAATACTTCCTATATTTAGTGTGTTGCTTTCTTTGGAAAGGGATAGTATAGAGATGAAAGGTGGGGAAAGATGAAGGGCTTCAGACATGGCAACACTGTAATTGCGCGAGATGATAAGTCTTAGAACAGTTGTTGCTCGCCACCTGATGGAGAGTTGGCGAACTTATTGAAGCTTTTTGGTTCATAGCCCTGATTCATTATTTTACTTCGATGGGGTTAATTGCTATGGGAACACCGAAGGTGGACATTGCGATACGTATGAGGGATAGAAAAAACTCATACATATTATTTTGATGTTGCCGGCACCGGGAATCGAACCCGGGACCTACTGTGTAAAAGTCCAACGCGCTAACCATTACACCACAACGCCCACGACGCATTTGTGGTAAATTTTATAGACTTCCCTGAGGCAGCCTTACCCGTAAGAGGGTTAAGCTACAAGAGTCATGTATACCTCATTTTAAAGGTACTTAAATCGTGGTTTTCCTGGTTCACAAAAATAACTCACTTCTTGACAGTAAAATGCACTTTTTTTTCAAGATCCGTGGTTCAAACCGATATATTTAAAAAACCGGGTTTCTAAAGTTTTTAAAAAAAATTTATGTTAATTCTAAATTATTCTTCTACACCGTCACCAAATCCCTATGTGGTATTCATGCATATTTATCGGCTTTTAAGTTAAATTTTTTCACATTTTCATTCAGAGCTCAGGATACCGTATAAGCTCCACATAAGGATTTGAACACGGCATGGGGAAGTAATTTATATTTAACATATTTTTTGTTTTTAAATTTAAAAAACCCAGTTTCTTAAAATACAGCATTTTAAACCGCGGTGTTTGAAATCAATGCATTTTGCCGTGGAGAAGTGATTAATTTCTGTGCTCTAATAACTAAAACCACTATTTAAGTAGCTTTAAAATGAGGTACCAATGACTTGCGTAGCTTAAGCCGCTAAAAAGATGTGCAATATTAAGTTCAACTACTTTTTTAAAAGTTTTCAATATTTTTCATATTTTGAAACGCGATATTTCAGGATCCGCTGGGATTAGCTGTCCTACATTCGTTCTAGGTTATAGTTATATGATGTACATCTTTTATACCAAGTTTGAATGAAATTAGAAGGGGTGGCGGAAATCGAGTGTTTGATTTTATATTTTTTCATTTAGTATCCTCAAACACATTACACATTTTTTGTGAGTGTTCTTAAATTTAGTTTCAGTACTAATAACTAGAACAACCACAGGCCAAGTACAGCCTTCAACCATGCATTATGAAGCCTAGAGGGCTTCTGTTGGTAACAATAATAAATAACATTTAGCAATAGATGTGACGGTTATAATAGCAATACAGTGTTAGCCAATGCCATCTAGTTTTCATAACGCATAGTTAAAGGTTTGTGGCTATACTTGGTGGTGGCGATGGTTCTAGTTGTCATTTCTGAAACTAAATTTAAATACACTTTGAAAAAATGTGCAATGTGTTTGAGGATACTGGCTCACAAGCAGCTCAATACTTTTAGATTGAGAAAGTATGCTCAATGAGAAAATGTCCTAAAATAACAACCCGAAGTATGCTTTACTGCGAAGCATAGTTTTAGGAGTTAATCACCCCTATCGTGAATAAAAAGGGAATTGTTTGTTGCCAAGTAATTTTCATTTCTCCTCAAATGAAAATTGTTACAGAGAATTTCTAATAAAATGTTATTATGTTATCAGTTTATTGCAATGTTAAGAACAAATTTTTTTTTAACAGAATTACAAATGTTATTAAAATATTACTGTAATCAATGGTTATGCAATGTTCTGACCGGGTGAATGCAATAACCCCCACTGAAATAACCCCCACCGCCGAAATGAAATAAGCCCTACCAAATTTATAAAAAATTTAAAGTGGGGCTTATCTCATTTTTGGTGGGCAAAGTTTCATTTTAATACGTGGGTATTATTTCATTTTATTACCCACCCCATTTGGTGGGGGTTAATTCATTTTCATTGATGGGGATTAATTCATTTTGGTGGGGTTTAATTCATTTTAATTCTAATATCAATTCTTGGTTTTTGAATTAATTCCTACTTTTACAGTACTAGTTTTATTTTGTAAATGTGATATTAGAAAGTACGAAAAAAGAATACGTTATTTCAATTAAAAAACACATTTCTTCTTATTAAAAATCCATTCGTGCCCATATCACCAGGTTCCTTAGTTGGTAAAAAACTAATAATTTGCTCTTTTTCAGAATGTTGACATAAAGGTGTATCCATATTTTAGACAAGGTGGGGCCCAATAACCAATAACAAGGTGGGGCCCAATAACACCAACTGAAATAAAACAAAAATGGAAATGAAGTTAAATTCACAGGTTGACTTTATTTCCAACAAAAATGGAAATAAAACCAAGTTGGCTATATTTCCTTTTAAAGAATATCGTGTTATCCAATTTAAATCAATATTCCATTTATTTAATCTCAACGTGAAAAAAAAGTTAAAAAAAAATGTTTATTGTTTTGTGTCGCGGGCAGGAAAACTTTATTGAGCGAAGCCACCTGCCGCGTCCTACTGGAGGAAAAAACCTCTAAGAACGGCCGCCACACAGAAAAACTTAAGCTTGCGAAGCCATATTTCATTATTTGCCACATGAAGTTTTTGTAAAAGTTTTATTTTATAAAATAAAAATATAAATAATGTAAAGTGGGGCTTATCTCATTTTCGGTGGGCAAAGTTTCATTTTAATACGTGGGTATTATTTCATTTTAAAGCCCACCAAATTTGGTGGGGGCTAATTCATTTTCATTGGTGGGGAATAATTCATTTTGGTGGGGATTAAATCATTTTGGTGGGCACAAATTCGGTGGGGCTTATTTCATTTTCGGTGGGCACAAATTCAGTGGGGCTTATTTCATTTCGACGGTGGGGGTTATTTCATGCACCCGCTCTGACCCTCTGTTAACAAAAGGCATACCATATTTGCCGATTTATCGGCATTTTGCCGATTTTTGGCATCAAAATTATCAAAGTGCCGATTTGCCGATTTTTGGTTAAAAAATGCCGATTTTCGATAAATCTTTAAAACACGGCAACTTTATTTATTTTAGAATAATTTATAAATTTGGGCAACACTGAAATACTTGTAATATTAAAAAGATACAATTGTTAGTAAGTCAGCGCTTTTACTAAAAAGTGTCAGGTTTATTTCAAATTATATGCAGTGTGTGTTTGCGTGTAGGTTTAGTACATTTTTTTTATTCTACAGGTACATTTCCAGTACTGTCAAAGTTTGTACAACAAATTATGGTCCTTCCACCTTCTTCCGTACATGTGGAAAGAATTTTCAGTCAAGTCAACCTAAAACAAAACCAATTCTAGTTTCTAAAGATTATTTAAATTTTAATAATGCAAACTGTTTTGATGCTGATATAAAAAAAAAAACATTTGACAAAAATGTGAAACTCAAATATGTATTTATAAAATATATTTTTTAAATTATTTGGAAAACGTTTATTTTTTGATTTTTATGTTATTTTTTGTTAATAAAATGTATTTAATGGATTTTAATGGGTATTTTTATTTGCGATTTATTTAAATCAAAGTGCCAATAATGCCGATTTTTTTTTTTTTAAATATGCCGATTTTTAATCAAAATCATCTTTCACCCTTGCCTGCAAACAGGAAACAGGCTGTTTTTAAGGAAAACTAATGCTAAATTGAAAAAATGTTCCCTCAAATCAAAAACTATCAGCAGTATTAATAATAAAACACTAACTTATCAAATTGAAATCACAAAAAAATAATTATTTGTTTTTTTTTTTTTAATTTTATTTTCAGCAAGTGAGAGGATAGCAATCTCTTTATTTTCTAAACTCTTTGCTGTAATGTTATTTGCAGTTCTCCCGCAATGTTAGCATTATTTCACTACAAACAAAATAGTGAAATTTGTATTATAATTTAAAAATAAAATGAAAACAAAAAAAATTAGTAAAAATCTTATTACTGTGACTTAATGTGTAATTAATTTGCAATATTTTTTAACCTTAAACTTTATTTATAAAAAAAATTTTGTATAAAATGACAAATAATATTTTTTTTAAAAAAAAAAGTTAAAATTAATTTAAGTTTTCTTCCATTTAAAAAATACACAACGATTTATTTATTTTTATATGTTTAATATATATATATATATATATATATACATATATATATATATTTTAATATAATTTGGTGCTTTTAGTTCCTATTTTTTTTATAATATTTTTCAAATATAATTTTTTATTATTTTTTTGTTTTTCACTTATAAAAAAGCTTACAAAGCTTTATTATTATTTTAAAAAATTTATAAAATGCTTTATTATCGTTAAAATTAATTAAAAAAAAAAATTATGTTTATATAAAAAATGAAAAACAAAAATCCACAGTAATTTGTATATAAATAAATAATAAAAATAATTGTAAGAACACAATTTTAAATATAATATTAAACAAAAATTGGAAGATACATATAGCACTTGATCAACAAGAGGGTATTAACTCAAAATTTTAAAATTTTCAGTAGAGTCAAAAAACTGTTTATAGCCACATTTTAACAGAATTTAAAAATTCAAACATATCATAATAAGCAAATTCCATTTGAAAATATATATACATTGTTTTTATTTTAAATTTTACCACTCATTGCAAAATAAATCAATTTTTTGAGTTAATACCATTTTTTTGAAGTTTTATTGATTTAAGTTTATAGAATAAAACAAATTTTATCAACAAAACAGTATCAACTCAAAATACAACCAAATATAAATAAAACAGTTTGATTATTTTTAACATAAATAAAGACTCTAATCAAAGTAATACCTTTTTTTATGAAAATATACGATTCATTTCTATTTGAACTTTTGTATTAACTCGAAATAATACCTTTTTGTTGAAATAAAGGTAATCACTACATTATCATGAATAGATAGATATTGATGTTGTTAGTTGATTTCTTGAAAAAAGTGATATTTTAAAAATGTTGAGTTAATACCCTCTTGTTGATCAAGTGCGATATATAAATAAACATACAGTAGTCGCTCTGCTATATGAACTAATTCAAACTGAGCCTGTTCACTAAATGGAAAAGTTCACATAATCGAGAGAATATAAAATAAGTAATTCAAATGATTTTTATTACATTAAGTTTTTATTTTTAATAAGTTTTTTAATAATTAATGTGCATAAAAGTAGTCGGTTATATTTTTTTGTACTTTTTTTTGCTTCAAGGGATTTCTGTAGTGCCTTGTCCTCAAAAGACAAAAAACAATCACTCAAAACTCAACAACTCAACACTCAAAACATTAAAAAAAATCAAAAATCACTTATTTCGGGGAAAAACATACTTCTAATAAGACAAACATTTAATAAAATCAACGGTTGAAAGCTGTTCACATAATACAGATAGACTGTGTTCACTCTTTAGAACCTCCTGTGTTTAAATTTTTTTGTTCACTATTCTAAAAGTTTACATAACTGGATATTCATATAACCGAGCGACTACTATATTCTGTAATTTAATAAATCCATCTGTGAAAATCGGTTGGTTTAAAAATAACAGAATATTTAGAAACAAAAAAATGTATTCAGTTTTTAATTTAAAAACACTTAATAGTATTATGACTGTACCAAATCTCAAATTATTATATTTAAATATAATCGTATATAAAAAAATTTCTTAAATTAATCTTAATTTAAAAATTTAATTAAGTAGTAAGAATTGTAATATTTAGCTTAATCTTTAAAAAAAAATATATAAATTTATACAAAAAAAAAAATCTCAAAAAATATTTAAAAATATAAAATAAATAAAAACGACATGTTAATTATTAAAACTTAAAAAAAAAATATTTTGTTTTCATTGGTTTCGTTTTTCATATAAAAAACAAATACTGAGGGGACATAATACTCGCATAAAAAAATTATAAAAATAATTTCAAAATTTAATAATAAAGTAACAACTTTTAAAATATAAAAAATTTGGTTTTTATCATTTATTATGGTCCCTAGAATATGCTGGTATACGCTCAAAAAAAAAAAAAAAACACACAAAAAATTCTTAAAAAAAATATATTAAAAATCCCTTTATGTACAAATTTAAACAAATTATTAAAAACAAAAATAAATTATTAAAAAAAAACTCTCTGAATTTATTAGAAAATAGTTCACAATTAAACATAACACCCCTTATCATCATACGCAGGTCAAAAAAAAAAGTAGTAATAGTTTTTTTTGCATTATTTCCAATAGAATCATATACAAAATATGGAAAAGAATTCCAATACAATATTCAAAACTTGAAAACAGGGTAAATTACAAAATTAAATAAACATTTTCTATAACATAATTAATATAAAATATTTTATACCAATAATACCAAATATTCTATATGAAAAAACAAAAATAATCACATGAATAAAAAAAAATATAAGGCGGGATTTTTAGGATATTTAAAAATCTGGGGGGACAAATTTAAAAATTTCAGTAAACAAATTTTTTTTTGTTTTTGTTTTCTGGGACTTTAGTTTGTTTAAAGAATATTAATTATTTTAAAACCTGCCTTAAAGTTTTTAAAGTTTCTGTAAAAAAAAAACATAAATAATTGTTAATTAGTTTATTATCAAACAAAAAAATACAGTTAAAATAGGTGATAATTTATTTAAAAAATGTAGAATTAAATAATAAATACAAAAACAACCCTCGTATAAAAAAGGTAACACAAAATATTATTGTATAATTTAAAATAAAAATCAATAAAAATTTAAATACAAACATAATTAAAGCGTTTTATTTAATAACGAGCAAAGTGCCTAACGATAGCTATAATAAATTAGAAAAAAAAACAAAAAGTTATCATAAAAAATGTATAATTTCTCTCACTGTACCCTTGTCCAACGTTGGGTATGCAAATTAGTTAGTTATTAAATTAAATAGAATATCAACCGAGCATTTGAAACCAATAATAGACCAATAGAGCCTACAATTATTTTTAAGTTGATATATATTTCAGTTATAACCCATATAATTTTAAACTTTTTTAAAGCCCACACTACCTAAAATTTTAAATTTCGCTGACTCTGACGATTTATTAAGAATACAAAACAAATGATTTTGAAAAATCGACCAAAAGAAACTGGTCTGCAAATAATTCAGCAATTTTTCAATTTTTTTTTTTTTTTATTTTTATTTCCATATATACTGTGAGCTGTAGACAAATTTGCTTACAAAAAGTACAGAAGTTACTTACTGTGCCCCTGTCCAACAGTACGTATGAGTATTATTAAATATGTAATTTGGTACCACACGCCGTATACGTTATGCAAATTATTTTGTAAACTCAAATCAAAAAATCAAGCGATTTCCCCGTTTTTTGAATAACAGCGGAAACCCTGGTCCGATTTGGCTGGAAAACCTACTGTTTCAGCTTCGCTATGCTCTTTCAGGCCACTTCACCCAAATTTAATTTTCTCCCCGATTTCACTTTTCCCCGAAAAAAATTTATTTTTAGGAATTTGACAACTCTAGATTTTCTTCATAACATAAAGCGTAACTTCCAAACCGATTGAGCTAGGAACTTGAAATTTTCAATTTAGATTCCTCTTGCGGCGTAGACATCCTAAAACAGAGGATTTTTGGAATATTTTACGGGGAGGAGCACAAAGGGGAAAAGTCTATCCCTTTACGGCCTGCTCAAACCCTTTTGGCTAGAGATCCGAAATTCAAAATGAAACTTACTTGGAGCATGGACTAATTCACTAATAATTTACTTTTTGATATATTAGACAGGAACGTGGTGAAAATAGTGTTTAAAGGGGGGAAATTTCTCACCCGTAACGGTCTGATCCAACCGCTTTGGCTAGAAATCTAAAATTCAGCATATGTGTTCCTTGGTGTATGGGATCATTTACTAAAGATATAATTTTTGTAATTTTCAATAAGAACGTGGTAAAAACGGTAAAAAGGGGGATCCTTTACTAACCCAGCGCAATCCGCTAAAGCTAGGTACTTAAAGCTTGCCAAGTAGGTACCTTCTTTGGCGTAAACTTTCAGAGAGATGTATTTTTTTTGAAAATTTAAGTGGGAGGAGCAAAAAGGGGAAATCTCACCCCTTAACGGCCTGACAGAACCGCTTGAAATAGAAATCTGAATTTTAAAATAGGTTCCCCGTCTGTAGACAGGCTTGCTGGTAAGAGACTTAAAATTGTTTTTTTCCAGTGTTGCCAGATTATTAGTTTTGTTAAACAGTGAAATATATACCTTAAAATCTTATTTGAAGATATTTTGTACCAGTTTTTATACAAACTTGTAAAGACGTGTTGAATTACCAAAAATTTACTTTTACAAAGACCAGCTATGAGAAATCGCTCCTAAATTATGTCCAAATTTTAATTCTTTCTAACTCCTTAAAAAAAAACCATGAGCTCGAGACTAACTTAATTAACAAACCACCAATTTCGCTCAGTGTACCCTGGTCCAACGATACATATGAGTATACCGATTTGAATTTAACCAATAATCGATTTGTTGATATAATATCATTAATATCTCATATAATTTAAAAAATTTTTAAAGCCCAAATTTCCAAATACCAAAAATTTCGCTGACTTTGGCGGTGTATTAAGAATACAAATCAAATGATTTTAAAAAATCGACCGAAAGAAATTAGTCTGGAATTAATTCAGCTATTTTTCAAATTTTATGTTTTTTAATTTCATAAATACTGTGAGCTGTAGACAAATCAGCTTAAAAACATTCCAAAAATTCCTTACTGTGCCCTTGTTCAACAGTATGTATGAGTATTAATAAAAGAAAAAAATTAAGCAATTTCCCCGTTTTTTTTTGAATAACTGCGGAAACCCTGGTCCGATTTGGCTGGAAAACCTACTGTTCTGGATTTTCCACGCAAGGAAGCATACTTTTAGGAGTTAATATTTTTATAGTACTAAATTCGTACTTGGGATTTTTTTTTGGGTTTTTAGTGTTTTTATAAATACCCGGGAATTCCACCGAAATTTCCAAGAATCAGGGAAGTGAAAATCGACAAAATTTCCGGGAATTTCGTGCCGGAACTTCCCGGGTGAAAACCATTAATCACGAATTTCACAAAGTTTGTTACATCATCTGAAAATTCCCCCTATTGTTATCAAAACTCAAACCTTTCTAATATCTTACTCCTTTTCGGAATAATCGTCCATTCAACGTTTTTGATATTATATTTTCGCTATAAATACAGCGGACCATTTCTCAAAGTAAAAATAAGATCTGAGAAAGGTTAAACCTAAGTTTTGAAACAGAAACTTTTGGCAAATAAGTATTTTAGATATATATTATAATTTTTAACATAACTAACAATATGGCAACACTGGAAAAACAATTGTTAAGCCTGTTAACAGCAAGCCAGTCTATAGATGGGGAATACATTGTAAAATTTATTTTTCTATGCCAAGCGCTTTTGTCAGGCCCTCCAAAATTCCAAAAAACAAATTTGTCTTGCTGGTTATATACGCTGGAGAAGCAACCAACATTGTAAATTTAAAGTACCAGGCTTTAGCGAACTGGGCTGGATGATTATAGGATAACTTTTACATTTCGAACCCCCATTTTTGCCACGTTCTTATTGGAAATTCCAAAAAGTATTTCTTCAGTAAATTAACCCATACCTTAAAAAGAATTTTAGATTGCTAGCCAAAGTGATTTGGACATGTCGTTATGGGGGAGACATATTCCCCATTAAACCCCCCATTTCACCACGTTCCTGGCTAAAATCCCATAAAATGAAATATTTCTGAATTAGTCCATACTCCAATTAACTTATATTTTGAATTTCGGATCTCTAGCCAAAAGGGTTTGAGCAGGCCGTTAAGGGATAGACTTTTCCCCTTGGTGCTCCACCCCGTTAAAAATTCCAAAAATCCTCTCTCGGAGGATGTCTACGCCGCAAGAGGAATCTAAATTGAAAATTTCAAGTTCCTAGCTCAAGCGGTTTGGAAGTTAAGCTTTATGTTATGAAGACAATCTAGAGTTGTCAAATTCCTAAAACTAAAATATTTTCGGGGAAAAGTGAAATCGGGGAGAAAATTAAATTTGGGTGAAGTAGCCTGAAAGAGCGTATGGAAGCTGAAACAGTAGGTTTTCCAGCCAAATCGGACCAGGGTTTCCGCTGTTATTCAAAAAACGGGGAAATCGCTTGATTTTTTGATTTGAGTTTACAAAATAATTTGCATAACGTATACGCCGTGTGTTACCAAATAACATATTTAATAATACGTACCGGTGAACAAGGGCACAGTAAGGAATATTTGGACTGTTTTTAAGCTAATTTGTCTACAGCTCACAGTATTTATGGAAATAAAAAAATTAAAATTTTAAAAATAGCTGAATTAATTACAGATCAATTTCTTTTATTAGATTTTTCAAAATCATTTGTTTTGTATTATTAAAAAATCGCCAAAGTTAGCGAAATTTTTAGTTTTTGGGAATTTGGGCTTAAATAAAATTTTAAATTATATGGGATATTAATGAAATGTATAGCAACTAATTGATTATTGGTTAAATTCAAATCGCTAAAATCATACGTATCGTTGGATCATTGCGGAGGGAAATTGCGGATTTGTTAAGCAAGTTAATCTATAGCTCATAGTTTTTTTTTTAAGGAATTAGAAATAATTAAAATATTGAATTTCGCTGACATAATTTAGGACCGATTTCTCATAGCTGGACTTTGTAAAAGTAAATTTTTGTTAATTCAACTCGTCTTTACAAGTTTGTATAAAAACTGGTACAAAATATCGTCAAATAAGATCTTAAGGTATACATTTCACTGTTTAACAAAACTAATAATCTGGCAACACTGGAAAAACAATTTTAAGTCTTTTACCATCAAGCCTGTCTCCAGACGGGGAACCCATTTTAAAATTCAGGTTTCCAGGTCAAGCGGTTTTGTCAGGCCGTTAAGGGGGAGATTTCCCCGTTTTGCTCTTCCCGCCTTAATTTCCAAAAAAAAAAAAATGTATCTCTCTGGAAGTTTACGCCGAAGAAGGCACCTAACTGGTAAGTTCTAAGTAACTAGCTTTCGCGGATTGCGCTGGATTAGTATAGGATCCCCCTTTTTACCACGTTCTTATTGAAAATTCCAAAAATTATATCTTTAGTAAATGATCCCATACACCAAGGAACACATATGCTGAATTTTAGATTTCTAGCCAAAGCGGTTGGATCAGACCGTTACGGGTGAGAAATTTCCCCCCTTTAAACACTATTTTCACCACGTTCCTGTCTAATATATCAAAAAGTAAATTATTAGTGAATTAGTCCATGTTCCAAGTAAGTTTCATTTTGAATTTCGGATCTCTAGCCAAAAGGGTTTGAGCAGACCGTAAAGGGATAGACTTTTCCCCTTTGTGCTCCTCCCCGTAAAATATTCCAAAAATCCTCTGTTTTAGGATGTCTACGCCGCAAGAGGAATCTAAATTGAAAATTTCAAGTTCCTAGCTCAATCGGTTTGGAAGTTACGCTTTATGTTATGAAGAAAATCTAGAGTTGTCAAATTCCTAAAAATAAATTTTTTTCGGGGAAAAGTGAAATCGGGGAGAAAATTAAATTTGGGTGAAGTGGCCTGAAAGAGCATAGCGAAGCTGAAACAGTAGGTTTTCCAGCCAAATCGGACCAGGGTTTCCGCTGTTATTCAAAAAACGGGGAAATCGCTTGATTTTTTGATTTGAGTTTACAAAATAATTTGCATAACGTATACGCCGTGTGTTACCAAATAACATATTTAATAATACGTACTGGTGAACAAGGGCACAGTAAGGAATATTTGGACTGTTTTTAAGCTAATTTGTCTACAGCTCACAGTATTTATGGAAATAAAAAAATTAAAAAATTAAAAAATAGCTAAATTAATTTCAGACTAATGGCCAAAGTTAGGGATTAAATAAAATTTTAAATTATATAGGATATTAATGAAATATATATCAAATAATCGATTATTGGTTAAATTCAGATCGTTTTACTCATACGTATCATTGGACCAGAGTACACTGAGAGAAATTAGTGGTTTTTTAATTAAGTATGTCTCGAGCTCATGGTTTTTTTTAAGGAATTAGAAAGAATTAAAATTTGGACATAATTTAGAAGCGATTTCTCATAGCTGGACTTTGTAAAAGTAAATTTTTGGTAATTCAACACGTCTTTACAAGTTTGTATAGAAACTGGTACAAAATATCGTCAAATAAGAGTTTAAGGTATATATTTCACTGTTTCACAAAACTAATAATCTGGCAACACTGGAAAAAACAATTTTAAGTCTCTTACCAGCAAGCCTGTCTCCAGACGGGGAACCTATTTTAAAATTCAGGTTTCTAGGTCAAGCGGTTTTGTCAGGCCGTTAAGGGGGGAGATTTCCCCTTTTTGCTCCTACCGCTTAACTTTCCAAAAAAAAATTCATCTGGAAGTTTATGCCGAAGAAGGCACCATATTGGCAAGTTCTAAGTACCTAGCTTTAGCGGATTGCGCTGGGTTAGTAAAGGATCCCCCTTTTTACCGTTTTTACCACGTTCTTATTGAAAATTACAAAAATTATATCTTTAGTAAATGATCCCATACCCCAAGGAACACATATGGTAAATTTCCGATTTCTAGCCAAAGCGGTTGGATCAGACCGTTACGGGTGAGAAATTTCCCCCCTTTAAAAACTATTTTCACCACGTCCCTGTCTAATATATCAAAAAGTAAATTATTAGTGAATTAGACCATACTCCAGGGAAGTTTCATTTTGAATTTCGGATTTCTAGCCAAACGGGTTTGAGCAGGCCGTTAAGGGATAGACTTTTCCCCTTTGTGCTCCTCCCCGTTAAAAATTCCAAAAATCCTCTCTTGGAGGATGTCTACGCAGCAAGAGGAATCTAAATTGAAAATTTCAAGTTCCTAGCTCAAGCGGTTTGGAAGTTAAGCTTTATGTTATGAAGAAAATCTAGAGTTGTCAAATTCCTAAAAATAAAATTTTTTCGGGGAAAAGTGAAATCCGGGAGAAAATTAAATTTGGGTGAAGTGGCCTGAAAGAGCATAGCGAAGCTGAAACAGTAGGTTTTCCAGCCAAATCGGACCAGGGTTTCCGCTGTTATTCAAAAAACGGGGAAATCGCTTGATTTTTTGATTTGAGTTTACAAAATAATTTGCATAACGTATACGCCGTGTGTTACCAAATAACATATTTAATAATACGTACTGGTGAACAAGGGCACAGTAAGGAATATTTGGACTGTTTTTAAGCTAATTTGTCTACAGCTCACAGTATTTATGGAAATAAAAAAATTAAAAAATTAAAAAATAGCTAAATTAATTTCAGACTAATGGCCAAAGTTAGGGATTAAATAAAATTTTAAATTATATAGGATATTAATGAAATATATATCAAATAATCGATTATTGGTTAAATTCAGATCGTTTTACTCATACGTATCATTGGACCAGAGTACACTGAGAGAAATTAGTGGTTTTTTAATTAAGTATATCTCGAGCTCATGGTTTTTTTAAGGAATTAGAAAGAATTAAAATTTGGACATAATTTAGAAGCGATTTCTCATAGCTGGACTTTGTAAAAGTAAATTTTTGGTAATTCAACACGTCTTTACAAGTTTGTATAAAAACTGGTACGAAATATCTTCAAATAAGATTTTAAGGGATATATTTCACTGTTTAACAAAACTAATAATCTGGCAACATTGGAAAAACAATTTTAAGTCTCTTACCAGCAAGCCTGTCTCCAGACGGGGAACCTATTTTAAAATTCAGGTTTCTAGGTCAAGCGGTTTTGTCAGGCCGTTAAGGGGGGAGATTTCCCCTTTTTACTCCTACCGCTTAAATTTCCAAAAAAAAAATTCGTCTGGAAGTTTATGCCGAAGAAGGCACCAAATTGGCAAGTTCTAATTACCTAGCTTTAGAGGATTGCGCTGGGTTAGTAAAGGATCCCCCTTTTTACCGTTTTTACCACGTTCTTATTGAAAATTACAAAAATTATATCTTTAGTAAATGATCACATACCCCAAGGAACACATATGGTGAATTTTAGATTTCTAGCCAAAGCAGTTGGATCCGACCGTTACGGGTGAGAAATTCCCCTCTTTAAACACTATTTTCACCACGTTACTGTCTAATATATCAAAAAGTAAATTATTAGTGAATTAGACCATACTCCAGGGAAGTTTCATTTTGAATTTCGGATCTCTAGCCAAACGGGTTTGAGCAGGCCGTTAAGGGATAGACTTTTCCCCTTTGTGCTCCTCCCCGTTAAAAATTCCAAAAATCCTCTCTCGCAGGATGTCTACGCCGCAAGAGGAATCTAAATTGAAAATTTCAAGTTCCTAGCTCAATCGGTTTGGAAGTTAAGCTTTATGTTATGAAGAAAATCTAGAGTTGTCAAATTCCTAAAAATAAAATTTTTTCGGGGAAAAGTGAAATCGGGGAGAAAATTAAATTTGGGTGAAGTGGCCTGAAAGAGCATAGCGAAGCTGAAACAGTAGGTTTTCCAGCCAAATCGGACCAGGGTTTCCGCAGTTATTCAAAAAACGGGGAAATCGCTTGATTTTTTGATTTGAGTTTACAAAATAATTTGCATAACGTATACGGCGTGTGGTACCAAATTACATATTTAATAATACTCATACGTACTGTTGGACAGGGGCACAGTAAGTAACTTCTGTACTTTTTGTAAGCAAATTTGTCTACAGCTCACAGTATATATGGAAATAAAAATAAAAAAAAATTGAAAAATTGCTGAATTATTTGCAGACCAGTTTCTTTTGGTCGATTTTTCAAAATCATTTGTTTTGTATTCTTAATAAATCGTCAGAGTCAGCGAAATTTAAAATTTTAGGTAGTGTGGGCTTTAAAAAAGTTTAAAATTATGTGGGTTATAACTGAAATATATATCAACTTAAAAATAATTGTATGCTCTATTGATTATTGGTTTCAAATGCTCGGTTGATATTCTATTTAATTTAATAACTAACTAATTCGCATACCTAACGTTGGACAAGGGTACAGTGAGAGAAATTATACATTTTTTATGATAACTTTTTGTTTTTTTTTTTTAAATTTAATACCGCTATCGTTAGGCACTCTGCTCGTCATTAAATAAAACGCTTTAATTATGTTTGTATTTAAATTTTTATTGATTTTTATTTTAAATTATACAATAATATTTTGTGTTACCTTTTTTATACGAGGGTTGTTTTTGTATTTATTATTTAATTCTACATTTTTTAAATAAATTATCACCTATTTTAACTGTATTTTTTTGTTTGATAATAAACTAATTAACAATTATTTATGTTTTTTTTTTTACAGAAACTTTAAAAACTTTAAGGCAGGTTTTAAAATAATTAATATTCTTTAAACAAACTAAAGTCCCAGAAAACAAAAACAAAAAAAATTTGTTTACTGAAATTTTTAAATTTGTCCCCCCAGATTTTTAAATATCCTAAAAATCCCGCCTTATATTTTTTTTTATTCATGTGATTATTTTTGTTTTTTCATATAGAATATTTGGTATTATTGGTATAAAATATTTTATATTAATTATGTTATAGAAAATGTTTATTTAATTTTGTAATTTACCCTGTTTTCAAGTTTTGAATATTGTATTGGAATTCTTTTCCATATTTTGTATATGATTCTATTGGAAATAATGCAAAAAAACTATTACTACTTTTTTTTTTTGACCTGCGTATGATGATAAGGGGTGTTATGTTTAATTGTGAACTATTTTCTAATAAATTCAGAGAGTTTGTTTTTAATAAGTTATTTTTGTTTTTAATAATTTGTTTAAATTTGTACATAAAGGGATTTTTAATATATTTTTTTTAAGAATTTTTTGTGTGTGTTTTTTTTTTTTGAGCGTATACCAGCATATTCTAGGGACCATAATAAATGATAAAAACCAAATTTTTAATATTGTAAAAGTTATTATTTTATCATAAAATTTTGAAATTATTTTTATAATTTTTTTATGCGAGTATTATGTCCCCTCAGTATTTGTTTTTTTATATGAAAAACGAAACCAATGAAAACAAAATATTTTTTTTTTTTAAGTTTTAATAATTAACATGTTGTTTTTATTTATTTTATATTTTAAAATATTTTTTGAGATTTTTTTTTTTATAAATTTATATATTTTTTTTTTTAAGATTAAGCTAAATATTACAATTCTTACTACTTAATTAAATTTTTAAATTAAGATTATTTTAAGAAATTTTTTTATATACGATTATTATTTAAATATATTAATTTGAGATTTGGTACAGTCATAATACTATTAAGTGTTTTTAAATTAAAAACTGAATACATTTTTTTTTTCTAAATATTCCGTAATTTTCAACCAACCGATTTTCACAGATGTATTCATAAAATTACAGAATATGTTTATTTATATATCGCACTTGATCAACAAGAGGGTATTAACTCAAAATTTTCAGTAGAGTCAAAAAACTGTTTATGGCCACATATTAACAGAATTTAAAAATTCAAACATATCATAATAAGCAAATTCCATTTGAAAATATATATTGTTTTTGTTTTAAATTTTACCACTCATTGCAAAAAAAATCAATTTTTTGAGTTAATACCATTTTTTTGAAATTTTATCGATTTAAATTTATAGAATAAAACAAATTTTATCAACAAAACAGTATCAACTCAAAATACCACCAAATATAAATAAAACAGTTTGATTATTTTTAACATAAATAAAGGCTCAAATCAAAATAATACCTTTTTTTGTAAAAATATACGATTCATTTCTATTTGAACTTTTGTATTAACTCGAAATAATACCTTTTTGTTGAAATAATGGTAATCACTGCATTATCATGAAAATGGTCTCAAAAGTGGTTTTCGAGATGAAAGAGTAATCGGAATACGTTAAAATTTTTACAATAGATAGATATTGATGTTGTTAGTTGATTTCTTGAAAAAAGTGATATTTTAAAAATTTTGAGTTAATACCCTCTTGTTGATCAAGTGCGATATGTATCTTCCAATTTTTGTTTAATATTATATTTAAAATTGTGTTCTTACAATTATTTTTATTATTTATTTATATACAAATTATTGTGGATTTTTGTTTTTCATTTTTTTATATAAACATAATTTTTTTTTTTTAATTAGTTTTAACGATAATAAAGCATTTTATAAATTTTTTAAAATAATAATAAAGCTTTGTAAGCTTTTTTGTAAGTGAAAAACAAAAAAATAATAAAAAATTATATTTGAAAAATATTATAAAAAAAATAGGAACTAAAAGCACCAAATTATATTAAAAAATATATATATGTATATATATATATATATTAAACATATAAAAATAAATAAATCGTTGTGTATTTTTTAAATGGAAGAAAACTTAAATTAATTTTAACTTTTTTTTTAAAAAAAATATTATTTGTCATTTTATACAAAATTTTTTTTATAAATAAAGTTTAAGGTTAAAAAATATTGCAAATTAATTACACATTAAGTCACAGTAATAAGATTTTTACTAATTTTTTTTTGTTTTCGTTTTATTTTTTAATTATAATACAAATTTCACTATTTTCTTTGTAGTGAAATAATACTAATATTGCAGGAGAACTGCAAATAACATTACAGCAAAGAGTTAAGAAAATAAAGAGATTGCTATACTCTCACTTGATGAGAATAAATATATAACTTGTGGCTGCAAATAGGAAAATTATTATTTTTTCGCGATTTTAAATTGATAATTTGGCGTTTTTTTAATAATGCTGTTGATAGTTTTTGATTAGAGAAAACATTTTTCAATTTAGCTTTGGTTTTCCTTAAAAACGGCCTGCTTCCTGTTTGCAGTCACAAGGTGTTAACAGAGGGTGAGAGCATTGCATAGCCACTGATTACAGTAATATTTTCATAACATTTTAATTCAGTTAACACAAAAATGTTCTTAACATTGTAATAAACTGTTAAAAATTTTAGAAAAATATTACTAATATGAAAGGTAATTGTTGCTAACATGGTAGTTAATTACTTTTTTAAACCACTCAATTAATTTAACCCATTAATGTCCATTGGCAATTTAAGTTGCCAGCAGAGTTGTTATAATTTAACATGCTCTAAAAAAACAAGTGAGTATACAAAAATTTTGTCTTAAAATTGAAAAAAAACGTCTGGGCATTAATGGGTTAAAATTTGATATAACATAAAATGTTGTTCTATTGCTGTTCTTTTGAAATGTCATCTAAAATTGAAAGTGTAAGCCAGAAATCTGAATTATATACACTTAAAGAAATAAAACTGTAAAACTAGCCGAAAAATCTACTAAAAATTAGTTAAAACGGATCTTGCAAAAAAAAAAAAACTGCTAAAATTAGCAAATTTTTTTTTTACTAAATATTAGTACTATAAGAAAAGCAAAAATAAATCTGTTGAATTTTCAAATATTTACATATAAGTTTTAGTTAATTTAAAGTAACCAAATAATTTGCTAAAATCAGCAAACACATTTACTAAATATTAGTAGACAAAAAAGTCATAAAAATGTGAAATTTAAATTTTTTTTTAGTTTTTTTTTTTAATGCGAAAAGAAGTCTGCCCTTATGAAATCAGCAATCTACAATATTTTATCAAGAATTTCTGTTGGTTTGATCAAAATATACTGATGTTTGTATTCTACTAAATTTAGGGTAAATATAGCAAACATTTCATTGATATAACAGCTTTTGTTTGCTGTTTTTAGTCTCCAAATAATACATAAAAGTTTTTGCTATTTCTACAGAGTAAAATGCTATTTGAAATTAGCTAAAATCCTTATTGAATATAACTAAAATATTGTAAAGCTAACACAATTATTTTTGCTATTCTTATATTACTAATAGTTAGTAAAAAAAATCTGCTAAGTTAATCAGTTTTTTCTGCAGGGTAATTTTTAACTTATTTTTAGTAGCTTTTTTTTATTTTTACAAGTTTATATCTATGAGTGTACTAGTAAAACATGCCCTACAGAGCTATCAGAAAACAAAGATTGTAGCTCTAACTATGTATATTTTTTTGTGAAAACTACCAACTTTCAAAATCAGGAAAGGTTTGGGTCAAAAATGTGTATTTTGTCAAAAAAATTTGGATGTATTTTAACATTTTTGTTTAAAAATTTGTTATGTTAGATAAAGTTTTGATTTCGATAATATCAAAAGTAGAGATACTAAGCTTTCATAAAATATATAATTGATGGCCAATCTAATATAAAGGGTGTTTTTTTATACAGGTATAGCACTTTAAGTTGGCAACACTTTTTTAACTGGCGGCCATTTTGTCAGCTATCAAGTGATTTATGTTTAGTTTGGTTTGGCATAACAACATGAATAGACTGACGCCTGAACAACGCTTCCAAATTGTGCAAATTTATTTTTTATTTACTTTGTATTTAGTATCAACGATTTCTAGTCAACATAAATATGTTTTAGAGATTTAAAAGTTGTGTTCATTTCACAATTTTTATTTTTTGAAATTTTAACCTTAACACTTTCTCGCTTTCACAGAAAAACAGAAATAAGTTTCATCAACTTTAGTCCAATGTAACAATTTCATCAATATTTTGAAATATTTCATAAACAACAGGAATTATATTGATCATGGTCAATATGATTTTTTTTTACATAACAATAATGAAATCTTTGCTAATACATACAAAATATCCTTCATATATATATTGAAACATTTCATACATATGATGATGTGTGGGCATTGTGGTGTAATGGTTAGCGCGTCGGACTGTTACACAGATGGTCCCGGGTACGATTCCCGGTGAAGACAACATCAATTTAGAAACATAATATGTATAAGCTTTCTATCACTTATATGTATCGTTGAGCCCACCTTTGGTGTTCCCATAGCACTTAACCCCACCGAAGTAAAATAATGAATCAGGGCTTTGAAACAAAAAGCTTCAATAAATTTGCCAACTCTACATCAGGTGTCGAGCAAGCACTGTTCTAACTAAGCCTTATCATCGCGCGCAATTACAGTGTTGCCATGTTTGAAGCCCTTCATCTTTTATCACCTCTCCACTATCCCCTTTCCAAAGAAAGCAACACATTAATAAATAGGAAGAATTTCCTGAGTGTTGCTTGCCTTAAAAAAAAAAATGGATTTTTAATTTTATGAAATGTTGCATAAATACTATAAAATGTTACATTGGACGAAAATTGATGAAACATTTCATAGATGCGATGGAGCTTTTCCTTTGAGTGTACTCACACTCACTCACGCTCACGTGAGTAAATTCAGATTTTACTAATACCGAAAATTCACATCATTCACATTCGTTACGGGAGCTGTTATTCACATTTTGCTCCTTGGCAATTTACAAGAATATCTTTCAACTTTTGTCAATTTTGATTTCCCTTTATCCTATTTATACAAAATTATAAAAAAAAACGTGGTTTTCATTGTGTTGTATTGTGCGTCACTGTAAATATAATTAATTTTTATAAAACATTGAGCCTTTTAAAAACTTCAAAAAATCATAACAACAAATGCATGAATATATGAAGTTATTGTCAAAACAACGAAAACTTTCGTAGAATGAACCAGGCACGTAGCCAGAACTTTGTTTAACCGGCCCAACAACAAAAACAATAAATAAAAAAATAGCTTTTTTTCTTGTCGTTGTAATTGTTGTTGTTGGTCCGGTAAAACATTGTTCTCGCTACGTGCCTGGAATGAACAAATTTTCGTTAAATTTACGAAAATATTTGTTATTTTTACATCTTTACATTTTTTTTATAATTTTATGCATGGATTATTATCAGTGTAAAGTTTTGAAGTTTAAAACATAAAGTATAAAGTTAATATACAATAGGCTTTCAATTGATATAAAATAGATGGAAACACGTCAGTTTGTGCATTTTTACGCTATCAGATTCAAAAAAACACAGATTTTCTTTAGTTCACTTTAAAAAAATTCTTACAAATCTGTTTTTAAAGTTAAAACTCTGAATCAAGAAATAAGATTAAAACCTTTCATTTGATATATCATTTACAAACCAAACTAAGAAAATGTGTATTTCAAAAGGTATACATGTTTTTCATTACATTTAAAGGTCAAAATGAACGAAACTACTCAGTTGTATCTTTTCATTTATGCCTTTCCTTTGATATATTGCTTTAGTCCACAACTACTACTATTTTGACACATTTTTGACCCACAGTTTTATGGTTTATTAAAAAAACTATTAACTTCATATTGTTAGCACAACTTCTCTTTTACAATTTCCCGAAATTTTTTCCCTTAATTCCCTTAAGTTCTTATAACAGCAGGTGTTACATTTAGAGAAGGTTGTAAAGCCATAAATGTTTCCATATTTAAGGAATTTTTATTATTATAAGAACCCGATCCCGAACTTTGAGAATCATGGAATTTTAAACGTTTTTGTCTATAACGTCTCAACTTTTTACGAGCCATATATAAATTTTGATTAAACTCTTTAAATGGATGTGATCTAAGAGATTCCTTATCCTGGCGTGAAGCAGATTCTTCCGAATCGTGATGATGGTGTTGATGATGATGATGATGACGTTGAGATTGTTGCTGCTGATGATGATGTTGCGTAGGTATAGGTGCACTTGGTGGTGGTAACTCAAAACCATTGTTATCATGAGCTGCTGCTGATGGTGGCGGAGGCGGGAATATTAATGGGTTATTAGCCCAATCCCGCCATAAATTTCAATCTTGTACCGAGCCATTTTGTTGTGAAGACGATGAAGTTGTTGAGGCATTAGCCATTAAATCAGAATGTCTACGTTCATCACGTGTTAGGGAGAATTCATCATCCATATTTGAGGATTGCTTAGAACGATCTGATTTACAGTCGTCATCTAAACTCATAGAATGATGCATAGCAGCGGCGGCAGCAGCCGCATGTTGTCTCTCCGAAGGTGGCAATAGATTTAGCATACTTAAGGGCAAACCCGGAAATCCACCCGGAAAGTCAGGATAGAAACCTTGAGGATTAAAGGGATTGAATAAAGCATTAGGACCTCCCAATAAATCAGGTTCAGAGCTAGAAGATCTGGGTCCTGAGCCTTGTAAGGGTCCACCCATATCCATATCATTAGCAGAATGAGCAGCATTACGTTGAGCTTCTTTACGGGCCTCCCTTTGTTCTTTACTTTCTCCGGAGTTTTTACTACTTGAATTTGAACCGGCACTAACTCCCATTTGTAGCAGTTCCAATGGTGGACCACTTATACAATCTTTACGTAATTGTTCCAATTTTAAAGATTTACCATATTTGCCTCTAACATACATTAATAAAGAATTATAGGGTATACCAAAGATTCGGGAAGCCTGAGAAGTAGTCATTTTCTTATTCCATACATGTTGTAAGGCTTCAGTTAATTCAGCATTTGTCCAAGATCGTGGTGGTCCTCCACGAGGAGCAGAATGTTGACCTTTTGGTCTAGGCACTAAAAATAGACAGGAGAAAAATATGGAAAAAACAAACAAAAAAGTTAATAAAAGATTATCTTTAAATAATGTTTTAATTTTTTTTATTGTTGTTGTTCATATAAATATTTGTATTGTGAATGTATCTTTATTTAAATTTCAATACATAATAAACTTCATCACCCACACCCTGCCGAGAGTTTCCAAAAGGAAAAGATTACTATATGAAGTTATACAAAACAAAAAAAAAATACATTATACCATTATCATTGATCACACTGTGGTGGTTCCATATGCAAATTATGCACCACATATTCAAACCTCCAACTGCACAAAAAAAAAGTCTTTTGTTTAGCTTTATTCAATATGTACAAAAAAAAAATTTTTTTTCCTTTCAACTTCAATAAAAATTTTTTGGTTTCATACCGAAGATCTCAATTGAGAGTATGTGTTTAAAAAGTTTAAAAGATTTTATCGCAACAATCTTATTGCCACAGGTTGTTGCCAAAACAAAACAACAATATGTGATCTTTTGTAAGCCAATAAAAATGGTAAGGGGAAAAATTTAATTCGCAATTGACACACAAAAAAATAAAACTCCGTTTCAATCATGATAACCACCGATTCAATAACTTTAATTGCTGAAATTCCATCAACAACGAGAATTCCTAATTCAATTAGAAATTGATAGCTCTTTAATTGAATTATTTTTCAATTAAATAATAATTCAGTTGATTAAAAAGTGATCAATGTCGTATACCTTGCGAAAAACTAAAAAAAAAATTTGTTGTCATACCAAATGTTTTTTAATAGCTTGAATTTTATAACATTGCATTTAAACCGGCAGGAAATTCTCATTTAGTTAGCAGATTTATTTATACTTATGTGAACAAATTCACACAGAAAATAGTTTTTTTTCTTTATATTGAAACGTAGGGAATATGAGCAATTCCTGGGCGTCGGACGCGACATTCGCACACTTTTAGTTGAGCCAAAAACAATAAAGGAATATAAAGATGCGGTATATATCCTCAGTGTATTGAATCAAGGGGGAAGGGGGTTTCACAGAGGTGCACTTGTGCGGAAAGCTTTCTGTCTGTTATCCACTTGGGGATATCAAGAAGCGATTCCTTTGTCGAACTTCCCAAGCAGCTCACTACTTCCGTTCTTACACCAAGTATCCCCTGGGAATGCGGTTCAGGCGCCCGTCTGGCCGCAGCTAGAGTGAGAAGGCGCAGTAACCTGATGGGCAAGCTAACACCGTCTCAGGTAATTAGGTGACAACAGTCGCTGAAACTCAACTGTTTTCATGCCGCTTTTTTCGGCTAGCCTGCCTAGAGGCTGTTGGCAGCCCCAACACTAGGATCGGACAAGGTGGCCCAATCAGTCGCTTTGTCCTAAACAACAATTATTACTGAAACCACAACTAATAGTGGCTCTTTGTTCCTCTTAAGGAACCATAGGACATTTTATATATATATATATATTGAATCAATGAAGAGTACTAAATTTGAGCATAAACATTGGGCAGAATCGTTAATGTAGTAAAAATAAATAACTTCTATATATGTCACGTCCGTTTCTCGCTGATATTTGCTTATATCTTTTTGCTACACTAATGATTCTGCCCAATGTTTATCCTCAAATTTAGTGCTCTTTCTTGCTTCAATACACTGAGGATATATACCGCATCTTTATATTCCTTTATTGTTTTTGGCTCATCTAAAAGTGTGCAAATGTGCGTCCGTCGTCCAGGAATTGCCCATATGCAAATTTTTTTTTTCGATTTTTCTTTGCAGAAATTAGCCCTTTTGTTTAAATCAGCGTATTTTTTTTTTGTTTGAAATAATTTTTAATTTATTTTTGACATTTTCTTTGTGTTTAAATAAATTTTTTATTTAACAAAATTAAACTTTAAAAATTACATTTACCAGTTTTATGATAATGTCTTAGAATAAATGAATATTTAGATTTAAACAACTAGAACTAAATTATTTAACTTAATAAAGTAATAAACCTAATAAGAATTAATATTCAACTGAAATGAGTTTAAAACATTAATTACTAATACCACTAAACACAAAAATTTATAAAAAAAACAACTACATAAATATTACAAAAAACCATAAAAAATATGTGTTGATGCTTTTTGTTTTTGAGCGATAATATAAAAAAATGTCAAGGAAGTTCCGAAATTGAGCAAATATTTAATTGATTCAATTAATTTGTAATTGACAGCTTTAAAAATTTTCAACAAACCAATTTAATTGAAAAAAGTAAGGAAATTTTTTTTTCTAAGTGGTATAAGACTAGTTTGGATCTTAGAATAACGGTTTTAAACTAGTGTAAGTAATAAAACTGATATGTGAACTAAAAAGAGTATGATCTCAGTATACAACTGTCAACTAAGTACAAGAAAGTGGTATGATTATATTACTATTAGCTAAATATCAAACCTTAGTTTATTATAAGACAGAGTATAAGACTGTATTCAAAGTATCAGATTGTGGTTTGAGAAATAACGAAAGACCAAGTAAAAGTTTTAATTAGACAATATTCTGAGCATAAAACTGTAATCAGAGTTATAAGATTATTTTTAAATAAGTTTATCGAAATGTTGAAATAGAAATTTAAAATGTTGATTTTTTTATAAAAAAACGAAAATGAAAATTATTCAAGTTCGAGACCATACTCTATATTTCTTTATTAGGATATTGTCCTAACAAATAATCTATAAGAGTTTTTTTGTTTTCAAATTTATTATTTGACCCTTTCAGGAATGTGTTGATAGTTATAT
Source organism: Delia radicum (assembly GCA_021234595.1). Lineage (NCBI taxonomy): Eukaryota > Metazoa > Arthropoda > Insecta > Diptera > Anthomyiidae > Delia > Delia radicum. The sequence goes on along the minus strand of CM037855.1, from coordinate 34,190,674 downwards.
TTTGAAAGAAGTGACAATCCCATGCCAAACATCAAACATTCATATAAACTAGTTTACTCACTACATGAGAACTAACATATGAGCTCGAAGTTAAAGATTATCACCATTGATCAAAAAAAAAATTGAAAACTTGTTTGTTATGTGCAAGGTCCACCTTTGGTGGATATTCAATACACGTTTTTTGTTTTTCACCTTTTATTTTTTTTGTTTTGTCTATAAACAAAAACAGGGGCAGTAAACTATACTGTACTTTGTCTTTTATACAAGTTTGATATAATTTTTATTAAAAATAAAAATTATGTTTTTTTCGACCTTTAATTGTGCAATGAAAATGAAAATTATTCAAGTTCGAGAAATAGATCTATCAACACATTCCTGGTGATAATCTTTAACTTCGAGCTCATATATTAGTTCTCCTGTAGTGAGTAAACTAGTTTATATGAATGTTTGATGTTTGGCATGGGATTGTTACCGCTTTCAAAACGTGTTCTGATGATGGGAACCTAGAAAATTCCCGAAGTAGATCTATCAACACATTCCTGAAAGGGTCAAATAATTTTCATTTCACTATAAAATAAAGGTCGAAAAAAACATAATTTTTATTTTCAATAAAAATTATATCAAACTTGTATAAAAAAAACTGTATCTCAATTATAAATTAGTGGTATGAGTATAAATCTATGATCTGAGTATAAGATTTCTAAAATTTGTTCTACAGCAAACAAGTAAAAAACTTTACCTCGATTATAAAATGGTGATATGAGTATAAATCTATGATTTGAGTATAAGATTACTAAAATTTGTTCTACAAAAAACAAGTTCTCATAATCGAAAGATTTCTAATAAAAAATCTGAGTAGATTTCTAAAGAAGAAAATGCAAAAAATCTTAAGGCTGTTCTAACTTAAGATCTGGAGAATTGTTGTGTGGAAAAATATTTTCAAGATCGGTCAAGAATTGTTTTTAAGCTCTGATAAAATCATTATTAAGTCTAACTAAGGAAATTCCTCACTGCTTAAGAATGAAAATCACCTCAGAACCTGATAAATTTTTTATAAAGAAAAGTCATAAAAAATAGTCGCCTAAACTTAATGGCATAAATTCAAACATCTCAATGTAAGGAGTTTTGAAAAGGATGCTCCAGAATCCTATAGCATTTTTAATGAAGTCATATATACATAACCTAAGACAATATACTTATAATTAAAAAGTTTCTAGAACTTGTCCTACACTGTAGGAAATAGTTTCGAAAAAGGCTTTAGAATATGAATGTTCAGAAAAACGCTTTTAAAGTTTGAAGGTAAATTCTTTTTTTGGAACTGAAATTAACCTTTAACAGTTATTAAGGGTCTCTGATTAAAATCAATGAAAGCAATTCCTATTATTTATAAATAAAATAAAATGCTGTGTACTTTTAGAAAAATCTCATATTTTAAACTTTAAACCTTTATACACCTTTCCTTTAAGTTGAAAAAGCTCTTAAATCATTAAAATTACGGTAGTTTGCTTGTTAGCTCAATTAAGAAATTCCTTTTACCCCTAACGAATCTTGATAACATACCATTAAACTACACTCATGAAAAATTATCTGTTATACAAAAATGCCATACAATATAAATATTTATATTGCTATGCAATATTTATAAATTCTTTTGAGCTTACATGACCTTTTATGTTGATTTTTTCTATAAGATAGAGGTCACCACGTTTCTTGAGTAAGTATAGTAGTACATTTATGTTATATGTATTATCATATTTTTTTTATTTAAATTATAATTTCTAAGAAATTGCATTTTTTTTTCTATATCATATTTCCAATTGTTTATATGACCACAATAAACATTCAGTTTTTTTTTTGGTACAATTTGTTTGCTACAATCAATACATAACTAAAACGGTCTTATACAGTATTTGTTGCCAATATATGTAAGTTGTTATGTTGAAATTGCTATAGGAAAAAGCAAAAACAAAAAAAAAACTATATTTATTTGTAGCAAATCTTAAATCACGTTTAAAATGTGAACAAATCAGTTAATCACACCCACACAATGTTAAATACTAAACACCTAAACCAAGATTAACGAGCTAAAGTAAATCAGAGTTTATAGGTTTGAAAACAACATGTTTGAGTACAACACTTTAATACTACGAGTACATTTATAACAGAACCAAAAACTGGTACTTTTTGAAAACTACTTGTATTCACTTGTCAGATTCCATATACATTTAAAATCATAATTTGGAACTTTTTAAAAGCTACTAGCTGTTGGTTGTAGTATAAAAGTACACTCATTAGAAATAAACCTGTTAAAATAGCAAGAAAAGCTACTAAATATTCGGTAAAAATAAGCTTACAAAAAAAAAAGCATAAATTAGCAGATTTTTTTTACTAAATATTAGTAATATTAGAATAGCGAAAAAAATCTGTTGAATTTACAAATATTTAGTTATATTTAAGCTACATTTTAGTTAATTGAAAGTAACAAAATAATCTGTTAAAATCAGCAATAACATATTCTAAATATTAGTAGACAAAAAAAAAATCATTAGAATGTGAAATTTTTAAAGTTTCGTTTTAATCAAGTTTGATATAATTTTTATTAAAAATAAAAATTATGTTTTTCGACCTTTAATTGTGCAATGAAAATGAAAATTATTCAAGTTCAAGTTCTGTATTTCTTTATTAGGATATTGTCCTAACAAATAATCTATGGAGTTTTTGTTTTCAAATTTATTAATTTACCACTTTCAGGAATGTGTTGATAGCTCTAATTCGGTAAATTTCTAGGTTCCCATCATCAGAACACGTTTTGCAAGAAGTGACAATCCCATGCAAAACAAAAGGCATTCATATAAACTAGTTTTCTCACTAATTGAGAACGGACAAGACGAGGGTAATTCTGAATCTCAGTAGGAAGGAACTGAGTCTTTTGATGGCAATCCTCACGGGAACTAGACACTAAGGGCCCATCTAAACCGCATTGGTAGGGCGAACTCGAGAGTGTGCAGGGCCTGTATCGAGGACGAGGAGAACTTGTAACACTATCTCTGTGAATGCCCGGCATTTGCCGGGATCCGGGTCGAAATACTATCCAGTACCCCAATATCCACATTGGGGGATCTTAGGGGCATAGGATGGAAGTTGAGGAGTTTCGTCAGTGCGACGGAGTTCCTGGGGTAAGAATGTGACATAGGACCGATTGTTTAGAGCGCACAACAAGCCGACATCCCTTAAGTGTAAGTCCTCAGGGACTTGAGTCGGATTAGGGAAGCATTTTCCCTTCTACGAATCCGCTTTTCGACCTAACCTAACCTAAACATTTTTGCTAATTTTAGAGAGTAAAATGCTATTTTCACACATCGAATATAACTAAAATTTTGCAAAGTTAACAGATTTATTTTTGCTGTTCTTATATTATTAATATTTAGCAAAAAAAAAAAAATCTGCTAAATTTAACAGTTTTTTCTGCAATATCATTTTTAACTAATTTTTAGTAGCTTTTTCTGCTACAGGTTTATTTCTATGAGTGCAGAACAAAAGCTTTCTCAAAAGCTTTTTCAAAAGTGATTCGATAATTGTTAATTCATTTAAATTTTACTAATATATATTTATCATGATCTTAAAATTTGTTCTCATACAAAAACTACCCAATGTTTACAAAAATGTTCGAGTCCTCTAAAATTCACATTCATAACTTTAGATTTTGTTCATTTGCCATATAAAAATTTTACGGACAAAGAGGCCATTTAAACGGAGCAATTTGTTGCCTGCAACGTTGCCTGCAATTATTGTTTGTAGGCAAACGGGGTAGAGAAGCAAGCGGGGTAGCAAAAAATGCACGATTTTCGTTTTCAAGATATTTTTTGACATTTCTTTTTGCTATCGTTCGTATTCTTGTTAATTTGCTTTATTCGTATTCGGCTTCTCAAGTGTTGTGTATCGAAAATATTTCGTAAAATAATAAATAAATAATGTGAAATAAAGAACTATTTATATATTATTTTAAATTATATTATTTTATATTATATATATTATTAAATTATATTATTTTTAATTATTACGAATAAATTAAATTTCAACGAATGAACAATTAAAGAAGATTGGAAAAATAAACGTCAAAAAAATTGCATGTAAAAACTCTTCGTTTAAATGTAAATGATTTTTAGAATCAACTTTAAAAGAGAATTCAAAAATTGCCTGCAATTAATTTCTTCGTTTAAAAGGCCTCAAAGACAAACATTTTTAATGAAATTTAGCTAGGTAACCTGTTAAACGAGTCTGAGTTGTTTATATATGTATATAAAACCTAAATCTATTTTATTTAGAGAACTAAATGTTATGTTGAAAGGTAGTTTTGGTTTGTTAAAAAAAAGATAGTTTATATATGTTAAGCTTCGGTTTTTTTCTTCTTGATACACTAAGGAGTTGTAAATAGTTAAATAAAGATTCTTATCTTAGAAGAGCTTTTTTTCTTTTTTGGGGTATATTTTTTTTCTTATGGTTGCTGATTTTTTGCCAAATGTTTTTGTAGAGGTTTGAAACTGAAAACGAAAAAAAATCTAAAGATTTTATAAAAAGATATTATATTTTTTTGGAAGTAAAAGGTTTATGGTATTTTTTTGGAGACAAAAGAAAATTGGAGATATGAAAAACAAAAATGTTTAAAGAATTTAATATATGAAAATTATGAGAAACAAATTCAAAACATAATAAAAAAATTATACAAGTTTTTAAATAAAGAAATACTATAAGATTTTAAAAAGCTTAGGCGGGCCACCTGCTACTACAATTTTTAAAAATGTACATTTTGTTTATTTAGATATTATGATATTTTTAAGCAAAAATCGTCATAGAAAATCTAACAATATTTTTGTTTTTAAATATACAATTTTTTTCTAGTGTATCTGAAAATGTTTCTATAGTTAGAAAATTCTTGGATTTTTGCATTAAAAGTAGAATTTTTTGTGAGCAAAATTAATAATTTTAGACTCTACAGCGGGCCATTAACCAGTTACATAAACACAATATATTATTTTTTTGAAACGTTAATATCGTAAAAAATTGCTAGAATATATGGAATAAAATTATTATTTTTTTTTAATCCGATAAAATAAATTTATAAAAAGATATCAATTATCTAAAAATATTCTGATCTGTTTTACTAATTTAACAAAATATTTGAATTAAAGATAATGTATAAAAAGTATTCAAAAACAATTTAAGTTTTTTAGGATTTTTATATTATCTGCGGCATTTGCGTTCCTTTAAAAGATAGCATCATTTAAAATACCATTGGTGTAAGTAAACTTAAAAAAATAAGTTAGTATAAAAGTTAGTAAAACGTCTTGTAAATCAGGTATACTATTTTTCAGCAAAATTTTTGCTAAAATAATGTTTTCAGCTAAAATTTTAGTTATACTTATTCAGCACTTAACTGTTGTGAACTAATGTTTTACTAAACTTTTACTAATGTTTTACTAATTTATTTTGCTAAAAAAAAATTGTTCTGATAAACACATTAATAGTGTGGCAATAGTTAAGCACATTAACCAGCTTGAAAGATAAACGCAGAATGACTTAAATGTCGCGGCATGTCAAGATGTAGTAGTGACGAGGCAAATGATACTAAAAAGTGCAACTTTTGTAAGACATATAAAAAATTCAACCATGGAAGATTGTTGTATCTGTTTTTCATACATAAAATAAATTTGCGGATTAAAACAACTTAAATTTTCTGTTGCCACCGTCTTGTGAAAGTAATTGTCTATTTAATAAAAGACAAAATAAAATATTTAAATTTAATAAAGATTAAATATGTATTTCTAAACTAAATGTTTATAGAGATTAATAATCCAGTGTGGCAAAATTGCAAACAAATATAAAGCGAAATACAAAAACACACATCTTAGGTAGTATTTTATGTTTCCTTTTTCTTATTGCAAAAAAAGGTTGTATATATCATTCATATTTTTTATTTTTTCGTTTCGTTTCTTTAATTATCTGCATTTGTGTAATATATAATTATTTATAGTAATTAAATGTGCTAAAGTCCCAAAACTTATTTAACAAATTGTGAAAAACAATCTGATGTAGGCGTGTCCCTATCCGGATTTCATTCCTGCCCAAGGAAATCTTCTGGGGACTTTGTTATTATAATTTCTAGAGATATTTGTTATGTTAAATCACAAACTCAATGAGAATTTCTTGTCCTCGTCTAGGAGCGAGATTCAAAATTTAATATATCAAAGAAAAAACAAAAACAACAACAAAATATTGTCACAATTGGCTTTGTCATCTTCCAAATACTACTCTGTTTTTTTGACAGACCTAGCAATGTAGTCACGTTTATTCAAGTAAATCAACAATAGAAAATCATATGTTTTCTATTAGTGTCAGTTACATTTAAATTTGCACAAGCACCTGCATATTTGTTATTTTAAATTTATTTTCATCGGGATAAACATTAATTGCATATATAGTAATTAAATGTGCTAAAGTCCCAAAACTTATTTAACAATTTGTGAAAAACAATCTGATGTAGGCGTGTCCCTATCCGGATTTCATTCCTGCCCAAGGAAATCTTTAGGGGACTTTGTTATTATAATTTCTAGAGATATTTGTTATGTTAAATCACAAACTCAATGAGAATTTCTTGTCCTCGTCTAGGAGCGAGATTCAAAATTTAAAATATCAAAGAAAAAACAAAAACAACAACAAAATATTGTCACAATTGGCAATTTCCTTGGGCAGGAATGAAATCCGGATAGGGACACACCTACATCAGATTGTTTTTCACAAATTGTTAAATAAGTTTTGGGACTTTAGCACATTTAATTACTATAAATGCAATTAATGTTTATATTTTGTAACTTATTGTAAATTATTTTTCAAAGAATCACAATAAATGTTTAGAATTTTCAGCAAATAAATTAACTAAAGTATAATTTTTCTACAAATTTTTCCTAATTTTTACTAATATTCAGCAAAAATTTTATTAATGTTTAGCAAGGGTTTTTTAATTTCTAATCCACTAAGTGTTAGCAAAACTTTTGCTGAATCTACTAATTTTGTTGCTAAAAATCAGCTCGCTGATTTTCAGAAAAAGATTTTGCTGAAATTAACAATTTTTTTGCAAGCACCCTCCTGACAAAATTTTTTGCTGACTTTACAAACTTTTGTTTTTGAGTGTAAGGGGCCCCATACACCGGTGTATTGTTTATATGAAGCATTTTTCTTCAGAAGTTATTGACATTAATATTAATTATATTACTATAGTTAAAGTCATCAACTTCAATATAAAAATTTCCAGAAAGTGGCCCGCCTCAGTTTTTTGTAATCTACTACCATTTCCTTAATATACAAATCGCTCATTTACTTCAATAACTTCATAACTCAAGATTTTTGATTTTGTAGAAAACGAGTTTAAAGTTTTCAATTTACTCCCACCTTGAAGAAAAAAATAACGACATAATTTCTCTCAAGTGGTTAGTATGCAAGATATCAATACGAATTTTTTACACAATATGATACGCGATATAACGAATAATTTAGCGTCATGAACCCAAAAATCATGTTTTTTGAGTTGTGACGTTTTTGAAGTAAATGAGCAAAATATATAGTTAATCTAGAGGTGTCAATTTCTCCATATCCATAAGCAGATTTAGATCTCGCTTATATTTTTTTAGGGAGTTGTCGTAATTCTTTTAAGTTCTTTCCATTACAAGCAAATATAAGTTTTTCTAAAATTTTTCATTTGGTTAGACCTGAATTATTTTTGATTAGTTTACGCTAAATTTCATTAGTCGCTTTTGCATTGAAATTCTGTTTAATATGAACAACACTTTTTTTATGGTTAAAGGTCATAAGTTTAAATCTTAAACTACTTTTTTTTTATTTTTTATATTCTTCACTTATGTCCCCAATTTTCCATGTAATTGCATACAATTGTAACTATTTAACAATTTCAAAGTGTAAAATTGAATCGAATAGTGTTATAAAATAAAAAAAAAAAAAACTTTACAAAACTCAATGCATCAAATCATGTGAGGCGGTAAATTCAATTTTGTGGTTTTCCTGTATTTGCTCATTGAACATGTGCACCTATGCATATCAATAGTTTTGCTAGATTTTCTATAAAAAAATAATACAATTTTTTTCCCGTCCATTTGCGGCAGGTATCTTAACCTTCCCTGCTCCATATTGTATCTACTATGTAGTTATTATTAAGACACTTACAATTCATACAAAATGCAATAATACAAAAAAAACACTTGTTTTTTTATATTTCTTTGTAGTCTTATTATACATATATTACTTCAATTTATATCTATTTTTTTTTTTTAAATGGAAACCTCAAGAATAGTTAATGGATTTCAATTCAAGTTTTTTATATCTCTTATTTCTCTTACCTCAATTTATGACTTCGTCGTATATGTAACAATTATCATGTGTAATATAGAAAATATACTGAAGATCAAATTTGATTTCTTTTTGATTTCTAAAATATGATTGACAGCTTTTGTTTTTTGTCGAGTTGGAATAGTAAAATTTAAAATTTATGAATGAATTTTTTTAATGTTTTTGAGGATTATCTTTAATGTTTTTGAACATGTGTTAAGTAGTTTTTGAATAAGGTCGTTTATAAAGTTTTGATTCAGTTTTCAAAAAGCGATTGCACAGTGGGATAGATTACAATTTTTTTTGGAAATAATTCGACTATAATTGCTGCGACTGAAACGAAATTTGTAGTAGGCATATCAAGCTTAACATTTGATTTTGAACCTTCCAAACAGCCCGAGCGGCAATATGACCAACCAAATCAAACGAGGAAACTTTTTGCGTATACAATTTTTACTGCTCGCAATTTTTTGTTTCTAATCCGTTTTTAAAAATAACATATTTGTAATGTGCTGGTAAAGACTAACAAAAAACATGTTTACATGTGTCGGTTATCTTTAATAGTTCCCGAGATATTCCCATTTGAAAGTGTGAAATTCCAAATTTGATCCGACTAAGGTCCAGTTTTTTTTTGCGAATAGCAGGACGAAATCGCGGACAATTTCTTTTTTAAAATATTAGTTATTTAGCTAAATAATTTCTTGATTAAATAAAATTAATGCAATATCTTGTTAAACTCAAAAACTACATTCGTTTCATAATAAGAAATATTTGCATAAGTAGCTACTTTTGAAGATTTTCTGTTAAGGAGTTATAAACATATCATATAAGTGTTTGGTATCGTTGGAAAGGAAATTACCTGTAGACTACGACTAGGGTTGTCACTCGAATAAAAATTATTCGATTAATCGAACTAACAAAAACAAATTTCGAACAAACAATTCAAAAAGCATGGTAAAGAATTCGAATAAATTTTGACGATTAATCGAATAAAATAAATAAGTTAAAAACTACTTATTTTAATAAACCTTTGGATAAATTACCAATTTAAGAACTTTTTTTTAATAAAATTGGTGTAGGCCATAAAAAAATCGATTAAAAAAACCACTTGGTACAGCCTGTAAATTAAACGAATATTTTAAATTATGATTTGCAGGAACTAATACTTAAAAAGCTAACATCCCAGGTGAAAAAGGCATCGTATATGAACATATATGATAATATATGGGATTGTATATGATCATATATGGGTAGAGCTGGTCATATATGTTCATATATGGTTCGATATATGACCATATATGATCTCATATATTTCCATATATGTTCGGATCCGAAATTTGAGGGTATATGGTCGTATATGATAATATATGTTCATATATGCACATATATGATCCATATATGCTCATATATGATCATATATGACCATATACCCTCAAATTTCGGATCCGAAAATATATGGTCATATATGAGACCACATATGGTCATATATTGAACTATATATGGACATATATGGCCAGCTATTCCCATATATGATCATATACAAGTCCATATATGATCATATATGTTCATATACGAATCAATTTTCACATGGGATGTTATCGTTTTAAAATAGATTGATTTCAGATAATAATATCCAATATTAGCAAAAATCATTGTATTTAACTACGTCACTTCACAGTTTGAATGCTAACATACTCAAACTACGAATTTATTTTTTGTAATTTGTACCGTAATTAAAATGAATTATCTGCATGGAATTAATGAATTTTTGCATAAAATCAATGAAACTGCACTAAAAATTCGTTAATGTGAACATTTAGTTAATTTAATACAAGATTGTATGAAAAATATAGTTTTAATAATTACCCAGCAAAATTTTGAACCTTTGAACCTGTCCTAGAACAACTTCTTTTACCACCGGTTACATGGAACCGTTTCTAGAACACGTTCCTGGTGGTCGATATGTAAGGTGTCACTGTCCCAGAACTAGTTCTATAACTGGTTCTAAAACCGGTCCTAAGCAACCTGTTCTTTTTTGGAGGTAAAGAACCTATTGCAAATAGGAAAAACTCCATATAAAAAGAACCAGTTGCAGAACAGAAGTTAGAACCTGTTATAATACAGTATAAGCTGTTCTGCAACTAGTTATTTGGATTTTACTATTTCACTGGGCAGTTTTATACACTCTAAAAATATAGTTTTATTAATTAAAAGTTTCATATACTCAATGTAGAAGTTTCATTAAAAATCTAGTTTCATAAAAAGTATGATGGTTTTCATTAATTTTAGGAAAATTTTTGTTTATTTTATGAAAAATCAAATTTCTTCAACCATGAGCATAAAAGAAAAATGTTCGGTTTTAAATTTTACTCATAAGGAGTGAGATCGAATAAATCCTAACACAGATTATCACTTATCACTTTTTTTATATTTAAAAGTGAACTTTTTTTAAATCAAGTTATCTTTTAAAAAGTCGCCAGATGATGTGTATAATTTATTAGCGAAATCGGATCATTACTTTGTTTACAAATGGAAGCTGAACAAAAAGTGAGTAAAGGAGCTTTTCTTTGCCATCTTTAGTGCCCTAATTGATAGGAGCAGACCATTTAAAAAAAAGTGACAGTATTGGGAACTTGCTTTGTAGCCTTCATCAATAATTTAAAAAGAATCTTAATATAATTTAATTTTTCTGAGTTCTGAACAATTAAGCATATTTTTTCTACGAAATTTAAGCACTTTTAAACATAAAAAAAGTGATGAGAGATAATCTGTGTTAGGATTTATTCGATCTCATTTTTTTTTGCCGTAATATGCCAAGTTGAAACGACTTTTGGAGTTTTTTTTTTATTGTATTTAAGTATTGGTGTTTTTAGTATTCAAATTCGCAAAATTTGGAGATGTTAGGGCAAAGACTTTATTTATTTTCAAATTTATTTTTATTCGTGTGATTAAATAATCGAACAATTTTAAAAATTTAATTGTTCGATCAACATTTTCTTGATCGTATAAAAGCCCGAATACTTGACAACTCTAATTACGAAATTTTTAAAAAAAAGAGTCCCATTTTGCACTCTTGGTAGAACAAAAACTTGGGTAATCCTAATAGTTAGTAAGGTAAACATTTCAGTTTTTGGTAACATGTAAATTTTCACTTTTCAATAAAATTATTATTAACAGACATAATCCAATGATTTATTGGACTAAAATAGACTTTTAAATAAAAAATGTGAAATTTATGATAGAATTTATGATTTGCTGTAAGCAATTCCACAATTCCCAAAAATAAAAAATAAAATTCCAAAAATGGGATTTTTTACACTTTTTGCTGCTATGTCTGCGTTTAAAGCGGGGATCGGAAGAGACTTGTTTAAGGTTTTATCTACAACCGTTTTCGCTAAATAATTGGCAATATTTGTCATAAAAATGTGGCAACTTTATTAGCGGCGGGTGGTGGGGGGAAGTATATATAAATCAAACATTGTTTTAACACAACTCGCTTTTATATAAAAAGACCTTTAAGAGTAGCATGCACACTTTATATGTTTAGAAAGAAAATATTTATCTGGAGGTAAAAAACTGTTAGTGCTTTTTGGGGAAAAAATCGCAAAAATTAGATATTTTTTTAATTTCTACTTTAATCGAATGTAGTTTTTGAGCGGAACAAGATATTACATTAATTTTTTTTATTTAATTAAGAATTAATTTAGTTAAATAACCAGTATTTTAAAAAAGAAATTTTGCAACGAATTCTTCCTGCTATTCGCAAAAAACTGGACCTAAGTCGTACAAATTTGGAATTTTACATTTTCAAAAGGGAATACCTCGGGAACTATTAGATATATCTCACACATGTAAGTATGTTTTTTGTTAATCTCTACCAGCAGATTACATATATGTTAATATTTTAAAATCGTATTAGACACAAAAAAAAAAAAGAAAAATAGCGGGAACTCAAAATTTTATATTCAAAAATGTCCATATTTTGGGTGGTCATATTGCCTCCCCCTTAAGCTCGATATTTCATCACTTATGCCTGTTTAAAATTTCATTGCAGTCGGAGTACTAAGTAAGAAATGGCCGAATTATTTCCAAAAATTTTGTGATATATCCCACTGTGGATTGTTTGACTGTGTGATATTTTGACATTTTTCTTTCAATTACAGAAGTTAAGTTTGATGTTTAATGTTATAGATTTTAAAGATATTTTTAAAACGATAAAACATATTAAAAGCTTTTTTTAAGTTAGAAAGTTCAATAGCATATTCGTATGTTGGTTATATGGCGCCAAAACAATTAAAAAATGTGTGGGCTTTTTAAAACGGATATAAGTTTGAATGTGGTGTAATCCTAAATGTAATTGTCTGAAAAATTTAACAACAGCCAAAATATCCTTAATATGTCATGAAAAGGTTAAAAAGCAATGTGCATATTTTTTTAATGCAAAAATAGTCCAAATAACCAAAAATGTGATAACACTTTTTTTATATAAAATTTCTTGTTAGTGTAGTGAATTTTGAAAGCATGTTTGAATTTCTACATTTCAAACATTTAAAATCGGCTTTGTTCTGAACAATATGTCATAAGGTTTTCAAATTCTAAGGCGTGCCATTTTTATATTAAAATTTTAGCGATTCTGATGACTTTGATCGTAATACAAGTAATAAGAACCTTTGGAAGTTTAAAAATCGCAAACATTGTTAGAATATATAAAACTAACAAATAAAGATGGCCCGCCTCAAACTTTTAACAAGCTGATAATATTTCTCTTAAACATTTTTAAAATTGATTAAGAAGAGCTGTATTAGTTTTCTGACGCATTTTATTACAACAATAAAATCTTCCAATTGAAGAAAATTTATAAAACTTTTAAACCATTTTTATTAAGAAAAAAATATTTTGTCCGTGTTTTCATTTATTGTCTGCACACAATTAAGTTGGGCGGGGCAACTAGTTTTAAGATGATATATTTCTCATAAATGGCGTTTACTTAATATCAAAAATGATCTTATCGCTAGATTTATTCAAAAGTTATCGGTGAAAATACACCATTCTTGGTGCAAAAGCTTTATTTAATTAAGTTTAGAGTTGCCAGATTTTAATTTACTGTTTTTTTTTTCTTTCACCATATAAAGACGTGCTTTCTCTATTTAATTTTTGATTTTTTCTTTTGACTTGTGACTTAATTTATTTTTCTTCTTCTACTTACTTTTCTTTTTCAAAAAGGGCGGTGTATCACCAGGCATGCCTCTGGGATCTGACATTTCCATTAACGGATTATAGAGCTTACCAGGATCAATACCGGGTGGAAATAAACCCAAAGGTGAGTCTAAGCCAAACACTACAAAGAAAGAAAATTTGATTAAGTAAAAAATTTTGAATTGAATATAGATTTTCTACATAATTAAAGCTAAATTTAAAATAACAAACACATCTTAAAAATATCCAAGTGGAAAGGATTTTGAAGTGGTTGGGAAAGGGAATCAATGTGGGAATTATTCCAAATCGAGGAAAATACAAAATTTAAATTAAACAGATTCTTTCCAAGGTAAAAAAAAAAAAATAAATACAATTTTTTTAGAATCCTAGAGTAACAACTTTTCGGGAGTGCACTATGGGCTAGCATTTAAATTTATAGGAAAAAAAAAAAAAAAAACAATTTATATAAAGCAAAAATCTGAGTTCATGTTTACTATGTAAACAAGTAAACAATTAATAATTAAATTATTTTTTTGCCTACTAAAAAATTCTAATGAAAATACAATTTTTTATAACTTTTTGTCATAATCGTTAGAGTTATAGATAGCTAATCAAAAATGTGTCTTAAAAATTAGCAAATTATATCTCCAAAGCTGGGATTATTGTTTGCAATGTAATTTACACAAACAAAAAGTGCTATATTTAAAAAATATTAAGCAGAGATGATTTTTTAAAAATTAGTTGGTTAAATATTACATTTTTTATAAAAGAAGTTTTTAGATGGACAACTTCAAATATTAAGTCATATTTAAAAATTTTAATATGACTGCTTTAAAACAGCGAATATCGTTTCTTCTTAAATGAGCATTTTGAGTTTTTTAATTAAAATGTCGGATGATTAGAGATCGCTTAAACTAAATTCAATATATATTGAAGGTAACGAGCGTTTTCGCTCAATTTCGCGTTTTTCAAATAACGAAAATCGTCATATCTTCCTTAAGAAAAAGCTCAAAAAGTGTACTTTTTGGACTGTTGCGATATCTTGGCGAGTGGAATCATTTTAAACTAATTCATTTTTATAAGACTCGCTCTAATCTTATTTTGGAACATATTGATTATATTTAGATACATGTATAATGATATAACTAGATACATGTAGATGACTTATTTTTCGGATCAATTTGTATGTGCTTATCACCAGTATGAGAAATAATTTTATTAGACTACACATTAAAATATTTACCCGTGTATCGATATACTTTTTTGGCTTATTTAAAATTATAATAACCCAATGAAAAAACTTTCTATATACTCGTATACAACTTGATATCATTATATATGATTATGTGAGTGGCAATATATTACGATATGTGTTCATATCTTATACTTAGTTTATGAACATTTTTTTAATATGGTGTATGGTGTAATATATCAACATATATTATTGTATCTCATGTTATATATTAGCATATCTTATATATCTAATCATATGAAATAGTCTATATCTATATATAACCATATATTCTACCACATATGTTCATATGTAAGTGTATATGATACAATTAATCAAAAATAATTCACTTGATTCAATAAAACACTTTCATATATAATCATAAATGAAAAAACGTATCATTATATATAATTATGTATAGTAAAATTTAATGAAAAAAATTCCATCACTTTTATATTTACTTAGCAGCGTTGTGGTTCTAATTTCTGGAAGTTTTTTTTTATTTTGTTTTGTATTTTCACTAAAAATTATTTTTTTGCAATGTTTTGTACGCTCCAATGTATTGTACGCTCTGAAATTAGAACCTGTGGTCCTAATTTCTGGAAGTTTTTTTTATTTTGTTTGGTATTTTAAACCAACGAACATATAGACTAAGGAAGAACCAAAGTACTCAATATCTGTTAAATTTTATATTAAAAGAAACAGTTTATTAGATGTTGACCTAACGCATATTTTTTTAGTATATATAAAAACAATGTATGGTCTACTTTTGTCATCAATTGATGAAATTGTTGATTTGGGTGTGTTTTTTTATGCTAAATTATCATTTTGTAACTTAATCTAAACTTTATAATACCCAATTCTTTGTTGGCTTTTATTCGTCGTAATTCTGTTGCAATTTTTGATTACTTTACAAAAAAAAAAGTTTTATTTCCTTCTTTTGTAAGATCAATATTGGAATATGCTTCTTTTATTTCAAGTCCCACTTCGTATATACCAGTTCAGATTTTTAGAATAGAGCTTTGGAAACGGGATGTTTAAACAAATGAAACACCCAACCCTTATAACATGCGTAATGGATTCTAAATTTTCAATTTTAAAAATGAAATAGTTGCTTAGGCAATATATTTTCTATCACTGATTATGTTTTGTGGTTAACAAATTATTTTTTTTTGAACAATCTAAAATTACTGAATTACTAAATAGGGGGATTAATCCTTTATTAACAAAATATCGTATTGATCCATAAAACCGAAGGCAAATGTATTATTTGTAATTATTTTGAATGTTTTACTTTTAAATTTTAAAAATTAAAACCAAAAGTTTATTTTTCGATCTTTTATCATAAATTATGATGTGAGCAAGATTATTCAAGTTCAATATCATTTGTTTTTGTTAAGCAAAAAACCGTGCAATGTTTATTTATTACTCAAAAAAGTTTTTGCCCGCTAACTTAAAGCAGACTTTATCTGCTGACAGGTCCTTACATGTTTTATTTCGCGTCACCAAAAATCATCAGAGAACCAATGTAGAAGGGCTAGAATATTCTATCCAAATTTTGAAGGAAAAAGATCAACGCCTTACCCGTATTGTTTTATTTACCCGATAAGAAGTAAAAAACAAAATTGGAAGAATTGAACTACACTCTAAAAAATTATTGTAAATTTACTACTATAAAACGAGTAAAGTTTCATGTATTATTACGCTAATTCGGTAAATTTATACATCAAAATGCGTAAAACTATTTTGCGCACACTTTTATATACAATAATACCCACTTACAGTATTTTTACCAATTATGTGTTTACAATTAAACACATTATGCCTAAAAGTAGTATTATTTTGTTAAATAAAATTTTCACGCACAAAGTTTGTAAATATACTAACTTATAATAGTAATTAATATTTTGACATTTTTAAATTGAAAAAAAAAAAAAATGAAACAAATTAAAAAACAAAAAAAAATCTAAAAAATTTAATTTATTGACAATTTTAATAGAAAAAAATGTATAACAGTAGTATTTGTGATAGTGTTTAGTTTATAGTTTATTTCCAAGTGTTTGCAGCATAATTGTGGAAAAATATTTTCAAAATATAATGTATGTACAGAGCTTTAAAGAATAAAATTCTTCATTCGATTTATTCAGTCGGTTTTAACTCAATCGATTAAAAAATATCGCCAATATTGAAAAAAATTGCCAAAATTGAAAAAATCGCCAAAAATCGATAAAATTGAGAAAATCTTTAAGATAAAAAAAATCACCAAAAATGAAAAAAAACGTCAAAATTAATTAAAAAAAATCGCTGAAATTAAAAAAAAATCTTCAAATATGAAAAAAAAAACTGTAAAATCGCCAAAAATTAGAAAAATAGCTAAAAATGAAAAAAATTGCCAAAAATGAAACAAATTATCAAATTGGAAAGAAAGCTTAAATTGAAAAAACGAAAAATATGACGAGAAACTTAAAATAGCTGTAAATGTATCTTTATTAGTTTTCGAAACACAGGCGATGTTCAAATAAATTCTCTTTTTGCTTTGCGATGTTTTGTTTTAGAGAAAAACGCGATCTTGGAACCTAGCCAATCAGGCCGGTATTGGGGTTGAGTTTTGAACACCTGTGCAAACATTTTTCCAGTTTCTTTTTTAGTTTTTGAGTTATGGACGTTTTTTATTTAGTCAATTTTTAAAAGGTACATATTACGAAAACTAATGGAGCTGGGGGAAAAATTGCTGCACCATTGTTCAAAACTCAACCCCATTACCCCTACAACGATCCTAAATTTCGATTTGATTGGCTGGACTCGTAAATCGCGTTTTTCTCGAAAAGTAAGCATCGCAGATAAAAAAGAGTATTTATTTGAAACATCACCTATGTTTCAAAAACTAACGGTGATAAATAAAAGACACGGGCAACTTTTTCCAATTTGAGCAATTTTTTTTATCAATTATGGTGATTTTTTTTTTAAATTTTCGCGATTTTTTACTTTTGCCGTTTTTAAATTTTGAAGTTTTTTCATTTTGGCAATGTTTTCACTTTTAGAAATTTTTGGCGATATTTTTATTTTTGGCTATTTTTTTTTTAATTTTGTCAAATTTTAGTAATTTATTTTTAATTTTGGCGATTTTTTTTAATTTTGTCGATTTTTTCAATTTAAGTAATTTTTACATTTTTGGCATTTTCAATTTTGGAGATTGTTTTAAATTTTTGGGATTTTTTTCATTTTAACGATATTTTTTTCGATTTTAGCGATTTTTTTCAGTTCTGGCGGTATTTTTCAGTTTCGCCGATTTCGGCAAATTGTAAATCGATTAAGTTTAAAATAGATTGAACTCTCAATTATTGAATTCGCAATGATTGAAGAAAAAAAATAATACGATTTAAATAAATCCGATTTAATTTTTTTAAAATAGAATTCAATCTTTGAAGCTCTGTATATGTACAACAACTTATATACAAATATTTATTATTAAATTTATTATTATACAACACCCCAGCAAAATTTTTTAGAACAGATTACCTTTGAACCTGTTCTAGAACAACTTCTTTTACCACCGGTTACATGGAACCGGTTCTAGAACAGGTTGCTGGGAGTCGAAATGTAAGGTGTCACAGTCCCAGAACCAGTTCTATAACTGGTTCTAGAACCGGTTCTAAAGCAACCTGTTCTTGTTTGGAGGTAAATAACCTATTGCAAATAGGACAAACTCCATATAAAAAGAACCAGTTGCAGAACATAAATTAGAACCTGTTACAATACAATATAATCTGTTCTGCAACCAGTTATTTGGATTTTACTATTTTACTGGGACATTAATAAAACTCTTTCTAAAAATTAATTTTTTGTTTTATTTGAAAATTTTTTTGGGCTGTTATTCTTTTTTTACCAGAAGGTAAAGATACGCATTTTTGGGGGTTTTTACGCTTATAAATATGTATTTTTACGCATTTTATTCGTATAATTGCACGAAAATTTGGTAAAATTACTCATTTATTTATAACTTTTATCAAAATTTTACGCACTTCCATTGTAAATTTACCAACTTTGTGTTCACAAACTTACTCTCAATGTGCGTATTTATTTCATTTACACACATAGAGTAAATTTACCCAACTTATAGTAGGAGTACAGTTTCCTACTATAAGTTGGGTAAATTTCAACAGAAATTAATTAGAGTGTAATTAAACTCAAAAATAGAACATTTTTAACTAATAAACAATGTTCGTGTAAACAAATGATCTTGAACTTGAATAATTTTGCTCACATTGTAATTATTTTGTATAACAAGGTCGTGTAAAATTTGCTGCTTGTTTCTGCTCTTGAAAAAATCTTTAAGTCTTCAACTTAAAAATTTTGCAAACAAACAATTTGCTTTTCTTCCTCGGTAAATGTTTTTTTTCCTAGCATTTTAAATTTAGTATATGTTCCAACTTCAGGTTAATTTTTCGTTTAAACATTATTTTTAAAAATTAATATTTATATGTTTTATAAATGAATTACAAGTAGTACTTAACTGGATTAAAATAAAAAGTACTGATCTCTACATTTTTAACTTTTTTTATTAAAAAACTTATTAGTTAAAATTGTATCAAATTATACACTCTAATTAATTTCTGTTGAAATTTACCCAACTTATAGTAGGAAACTGTACTCCTACTATAAGTTGGGTAAATTTACTCTATGTGTGTAAATGAAAAAAATGCGCACATTGAGAGTAAGTTTGTGAACACAAAGTTAGTAAATTTACAATGAAAGTGCGTAAATAAATGAGTAATTTTACCAAATTTTCGTGTAAAAAAACATGATTTACGTGCAATTATACGTATAAAATGCGTAAAAATACATATTTATAAGCGTAAAAACCCCCTAAAAATGCGTATCTTTACCTTCCGGTAAAAAAGAATAACAGACCAAAAAAAATTTCAAATGAAACAAAAAATTAATTTTTAGAAAGAGTTTTATTAATGTGTTGTATAATAATAAATTTAATAATAAATATTTGTATATAAGTTGTTGTACATATACAGAGCTTCAAAAAAGCTTCAAAGCTTCTATTTTAAATAATTAAATCGGATTTTTTTAAATCGAATGATTTTTTTTCTTCAATCATTGCGAATTCAATAATTGGGAGTTCAATCTATTTTTAACTTAATCGATTTACAATTTGCCGAAATCAGCGAAACTGAAAAATACCGCCAGAATTGAAAAAAATCGCTAAAATCGAAAAATATCGTTAAAATGAAAAAAATCCCAAAAATTTAAAACAATCTCCAAAATTGAAAAAAACGCCAAAAATGTAAAATTTACTTAAATTAAAAAATTGACAAATTTTAAAAAAAAATCCCAAAATTAAAAATAAATTACTTAAATTTGCCAAAATTAAAAAAAAAAAATCGCCAAAAATTTCTAAAAGTGAAAACATTGCCAAAATGAAAAAACTTCAAAATTTAAAAAAGGCAAAAGTAAAAAATCGCGAAAATTTAAAAAAAAAATCACCATAATTGATAAAAAAAATTGCTCAAATTGACAAATTTAAAAAAAAAATCGCCAAAATTAATAATAAGTTACTTAAATTTGCCAAAATTAAAAAAAAATCGCCAAAAATTTCTAAAAGTGAAAACATTGCCAAAATGAAAAAACTTCAAAATTTAAAAACGGCAAAAGTAAAAAATCGCGAAAATTTAAAAAAAAAATCACCATAATTGATAAAAAAAATTGCTCAAATTGGAAAAAGTTGTCCGTGTGTTTTATTTATCTCTGTTAGTTCTTGAAACATAAATACTCTTCAAACAAATACTCTTTTTTACCTACGATGCTTACTTTTCGAGAAAAACGCGATTTACGAATCCAGCCTATCAAATCGAAATTTAGGATCGTTGTAGGGGTAATGGGGTTGAGTTTTGAACAATGGAGCAGCAATTTTTTCCCCAGCTCGATTAGTTTTCGTAATATGTACCTTTTAAAAATTGACTAAATAAAAAACGTCCATAACTCAAAAAATAAAAAAGCAACTGGAAAAATGTTTGCACAGGTGTTCAAAACTCAACCCCAATACCGGCCTGATTGGCTAGGTTCCTAGATCGCGTTTTTATTTGGAACATCGCCTGTGTTTCGAAAACTAATAAAGATACATTTACAGCTATTTTAAGTTTCTCGTCAATATTTTTCGTTTTTTCAATTTAAGCTTTCTTTCCAATTTGAAAATTTGTTTCATTTTTGGCGATATTTTTTTTTGCAAATTTTTTATTTTTAATTTCGAATTTTTTTTTTCATTTTTAGCTATTTTTCTAATTTTTGACGATTTTTTTAGTTTTTGCCGATTTTCTTTTAATTTTTTGCGATTTTTTTTTTATTAATTTTAACGTTTTTTTCATTTTTGGTGATTTTTTTTATCTTAAAGATTTTCTCAATTTTAGCGATTTTTGGCGATTTTTTCAATTTTGGCAATTTTTTTCAATATTGGCGATATTTTTAAATCGATTGAGTTAAACCGACTGAATAAATCGAATAAAGAATTTT
The DNA here is from genome assembly GCA_021234595.1 of Delia radicum. Classification (NCBI taxonomy): domain Eukaryota; kingdom Metazoa; phylum Arthropoda; class Insecta; order Diptera; family Anthomyiidae; genus Delia; species Delia radicum. Next base: position 34,169,331 of record CM037855.1, on the reverse strand, counting down.
ATTCTTTAAAGCTCTGTACATACATTATATTTTGAAAATATTTTTCCACAATTATTCTGCACACACTTGGAAATAAACTATAAACTAAACACTATCACAAATACTACAGTTATACATTTTTTTCCATTAAAATTGTCAATAAATTAAATTTTTAAGATTTTTTTTGCTTTTTTTTAATTCGTTTCATTTTTTTTTCAATTTAAAAATGTCAAAATAATAATTACTATTATAAGTTAGTATTTTTACAAACTTTGTGCGTGAAAATTTTATTTAACAAAATAATACTACTTTTAGGCATAATGTGTTTAATTGTAAACACATAATTGGTGAAAATACTGTATGTGGGTATTATTGTATATAAAAGTGTGCGCAAAATAGTTTTACGCATTTTGATGTATAAATTTACAGAATTAGCGTAATAGTACATGAAACTTTACTCGTTTTATAGTAGTAAATTTACAATCATTTTTTAGAGTGTATATAATTTGATCAAATTTGATATACCCATTTTTCGGATCAAACAATATGAGATTAGATCCCATGATATACCATGAGATCAGCTTATGCATGCCATTTTTCTGATCAGATGAGATGTGGTATGATCTTTAGTTATATGTGATCCTATATATAATCATATATATAATCATATACCAGAACTTTTTTCTTCGGAGAATTCATTTTATTGTAAGTTTTGTCCTTTGAACTTATAGAAGTTATATTATGGTACAAGTTTATTATAAAGTTAAACTTTAATTCCTATAAATTTAAATATTCCTTAAAAATGTTAATGTAAAGACTAAAAAAAAAAAAAAAACTTTAACACACATTGACAAATAAAACTAAATTCAAATAAAAAACAACATTTATATAATATTTCTGACTCAATAAACTTTTTCTACACCCATGAGTTTTACCAGCCACAAACAAAATTACACGAAACAGACAGTTAGTGACTTCTTCTGTAAAACTTCAAAATGTACGTATTAATAATATCCGTTTACTTAAGAAATACACAGAAAGAAATTTTAAATATAAAATTTACTGAAAAAGAAAAATTTTATATGGTTTTTGTTAAAAAATTTTACACATTTTTTCAACTGATGAAAAAATTACTACAATAATCTATAAAAAAAAAACAAACCTAAAAAACAGTTAAAACTATTACCAACGAAGGTACTTTATAAAAAGTAAAAACTAAGGAATTTGCTGGTAAGACTTTTAATTACTTGTTGAATTAAAGTAACACCAATCCAAATACAACATAACAGGCACTACCGCTAAAATGCCGTTATCGATTCAAAACCCTTTCAACTCCCTATCGTTATATCTAAAATACAGTTACCGAAATATTTGTAATATCGCACATAAAGTGCCAACCGAATTAAAAAGTGTATTTTAATAGTAACAACTTACAAATTCAGTTAGTACAACAATATTTACATTAGATTTCTGAATATTTTTGGGTGTTGCAATTAAAATGCAATTGAATTAACCGAACTTTGTTTTGAAAACTAATGTTCAGTTGTACCAACCGACTGCAATTCATAATAACCGAATTTGAGTCGATGTAACCGAATTTCTGTTGGCTAACAGCTAAATTTTTTCTGTGTGCGTTATCCGTAAAATACAGTTACCGATTTAACTAAAATACCGATATCCTTCAAATACTGTTACCGAACTAACTGAAATAGCGTTATCGCTGAAATACCGTTACCGATATAATTAAAACAGCGTTATCCTGAAAATACCGTTACCTAAATAATTAAAAATAGCGTTACCCTTGAAATATCAATAGACCCATTTCATATAAAACCATAAAAAATATGCAATTTTCGACCTCCAGCCCATTTAATTTTAACCAAAACTTGCTACGTAAGGAAAGTGTCATATAAATATTAGTGTCCGACCGAACAGTTCGGCCAGAAAATGCATTTGGTCTGTATTCGGTATTTTAAAGCATTATGGACAAATTTGGCGGATGGAAAAATGTTTACTGGGCCGATTAGATGCTATTTTGAGTGTCAAATTTGAAGAAAAGTCTGTAGTTAAGCAATGCATTAACTGTTCGGCCTCAGAAAGTTCGGCCAAATTGAAAATAGTTCGGCGGCCGAACTTTTAACTTTATAGCTAAACTTCGGCTTTTCTCTTAAATTTTATACACAAAATCGAATTAAATCGGCTCAACAAACATGTTTCCAATACCAAAATTTGTTATCATTGCCTCTAGATATCAAAAAACCGACAAAATATAGGTTTTTTGGCCGAACTGTTCGGTCGGACACTAATAAATATGCCATCGTACAAGTTTTGCGTTCTTAGCTCTAACGGTTGTGGAAATATCGCGTTTTAAAGTATAAAAAAAAATCGAAAATTTAACAAAAGTAGTCGTACTTAATCGTCCATATCTTTTTAACGGCTTAAGCTACCACTATTATCGTGCTTTAAATAGAATAAGCGAACAAATAATTTTTTGAAGTTAAAATACATATTTTTAAAATCCGCGGTTTAAACCGCTGTATTTCAAAAAACGTTGTTTTTTTAAATTTTCAAAAAATATAAGTTAATTATAATCTATTCATCCATACTATTGCCAAATTAATATGTGGAGCTCTTATGCAATTCAAAATTATGGATGAAAATTTATAAAAAGATACTAAATATAGTAGAAAAAAGGATTTACATAAAAAATAATGTATTAAAAAAATAAAAATAACAGTTTTGCAAAAGTAGTTGCACGTAATTGCCCATATCTTTTTAATGGTTTAAGCTATAAAAGTCATTGATCCCTCATTTTAAAGGTAATTAAATTGTGGTTTTACTGGTTTACAAAAATAATTTACTTCTTGAGGGTAAAATGTATTTTTTTTTTTGAATCCGTGCTTCAAAACGCTGTATTTCAAAAAATTTGTTTCCTAAAATTTTTAAAAAATAATATGTTAATTATCAATTATTCTTCTATACCGTCACCAAATCCCTATGTGGTACTGCTGCATGTTTCTGAATTATCGGCTTTTTACTTAAGTTGTTCACATTTCTATTCATAAGTTAGGATACCGTAACATCTCCACGTATGGATTTGGACACGGCATATGGAACTTTTATTTAACATATATTTTTGACAAAATTTAAAATACAGCTTTTTGAACCGCGGTTTTTGGAAACAATGCATTTTTCCGTGGAGAAGTGAATAATATAAGTTCACTAGTAAAACCATAATTTAAGTAGCTTTAAAATGAGGTATCAATGAATATCGTAGCTAAAGCCGTTAAAAAGATATAGAATATTATTTACCACTACTTTTTTTAAATTTTCGAATATTTTTCATATTTTGAAAAACGATTTTTCAAGATCCGCCAGGATTAGCTGTATGATCGATTCTGTAATGTACAAAATGATGCATATTAGAGCGGTATTTTTTCAACTTTCGATTTTTATTAATTATTGTTGCGGTTATCGTAGAAATTTGTCAAAAAGTTAGTTGGCGCGAATTTGAGAAAAACCGGATAGCACTAACCCGTGGCGCCCCGCGAACAAAGTTTTGGATTTTTGAAATTTTTTCTTAACCTGCTTTAATAAAAATATGTCTTGCGATACATAATTTTTAATTGATTTTGACATGCTAAGTACGAATATTTAAAAATATTTTAAATCGGACTAACGATTTTCGAGATATTGCTACTTGATCTATATATATAAAAATAATTGTAAATTTTGATTGTCACTCCATAACTCGAGAACGGCGGCATAAAATAAAAAATGGCTGAATACGTTTTGTAGAACATGCAATGAGGATGGTTTTTACAAAAAAAAATATTTTCGTTTGGTCGAGATGTGGTGATTTTTCTGAACATTAGTCATTTTCATATAAATTGTGTGAATATCAAAAATGTTTGCTTTGTAACACAGCATTGCTTGGATACGGGTACAAAAAATAAAATTTGAAGGCAAAACAACGTTTGTCGGGTCAGCTAGTTAGTTATATGATGTACATCTGTACATCTTCTATAACCATTTTGATTGCAATCAGAAGTTGTGATGGAAATCGAGTGGTTGATTTTATATTCAGTTTTCAGTCAATAGCTTAATTTTTATTTTATTTTTTTTTTTTTTACTAATTTAAGTCGAGATAAGAAAAACAAATCGCTAATATATTTTTCAAAGATTGATCATAAACTGACCAGTCATTAGAATTCGGGCATGATGAGGCTAGAAATATTGGTGTGCATTGATATTACCGTTATTATTGAAATCCCTATACCAAAATAACAAAAATAACGTTACACTCACAAGAACTTTTCCATATAAATTCAACAGTTATTTGAAAAGTTAATCCGTAAAGTTGTTTCAATTAACTACAGTAGTTTTCCGATTTAACGAACCTTTGGTTTAACGAATTCGGGAGTTAACGAACTCATAACAATTTTGAATTATTTATATTACGAACGCCGTAACTTTGTACCGCAATTTTGTACTCGATATAACGAACTAATACAAAATTAGAGTCTTAAGTATAGAAGGAGATGCAAATACAAAGATTTCCGTAAACAATATGCAAAAGCAATAGACATATAGAGAAAGGGGATTCCCCAACGATGTTCTGGCTGCGTTTTCTGTGTTTACTTTTGGAGTTTTTAGCATTCTTGTACGATCGTTTGTGGTGTAAACGTTAGAAAACATGGGAAGCAGAAAAAGATTGTTATTAAAAGAAAAATTAAATATAGTGGATGACTATAAAAAAGGTGAATGCGTGAGCGCATTGTGTGTTAAATATGGATTGGCCAAATCCACTATATTCACAATTTCAAAATCAAAGGAAAATCTGTTAAAAAAATGCGGAGATGACAGGTTTTGGTTCAAAAAACAGAAAAGCAATTAAGGATGGAGAATTTCCAAAAATGGAAACAAGGCTCTTTTCGTGGTTCCAAACGCAACGGAAAAGCCATATACAAGTGACTGGCGCTATTTTGCAACACAAAGCCAAAGAGTTCCACAAACGATATTACAATGGCAGTTTTAATGCAAGCCATGGCTGGCTGACGATAATAAAGCCATGGCTGGCTAATAAAGACATTCTCCAAAAAATTTTAGAGTTGTTATTTCCATAGTTTTTGGTTAAACAGACTTTGTCATTTTCAATTTAACGAACAGGGCTGACATTATATAGTTCGTTAAATAACAACTGTATATTGTTAAATTACCAAAGAAATATTTGTTTTTTTTAACTTTTCTGTCTGTTATTCCATAAACAAAATAAAAGACAAAAAAACGGACTTTCGGTAATAGTTAATATATTCAGTTAAAATTTTATATTTAAAACAAAAATTTTTTATATTATATTGCGTATCTGCCTATTATGGAGGCTTTAACTTTTCTAAAACTTCGGGTTCTGATGAGATCTTTAGCCAGATCGAAATACTAGTATCAACCTAGCTAATATGTTTGATTTGCTTTGTTTTTGTAAATAAACGGAGGTTGAAAGCTCGTTATAAATTGAAAATAACATAAAAATAATCTCGATGTATATAAAAACAAAAAACTAATATAACTGTAAAAAATATTACTTGAGCCAGAGTACAAACTAAAATTTTTTTATATAAATAGAACATTTTTGGTCTTCAAAGTTTAGTAACGTCATGATGCTTGTTAGGAAAAGACCCTAACCACGTGCTTGATTACTAAGAAGACAAGAATGGAGCAAAATTGATTATTAATAGGTTTTTTGTTAAAGTTCTGCCTATTATGGAGGCTCTAACTTTTCTAAAACTTCGGGTTCTGATGAGATCTTTAGCCAGATCGAAATACTAGTATCAACCTAGCTATTATGTTTGATTTGCTTTATTTTTGTAAATATACGGGGGTTGAAAGCTCGTTATAAATTGAAAAGAAAAAATCTATCGTTTTCACCGATTTTGTTGAAAAATAAACTAAAAAAATACAATTGTTTCAATCGAAAAGTAAGCAGTCCTTTTTTTTAACTGATTTTCTATTAATTTAATGTGTATATTCAGTAGTCTTTACAGAAAAAATATTGTGAGTGTACCCTTAAAATACTGTTACCGAAATAACTGAAAACCCATTATCCTTAAAATACCCGTTATCGCCACAAAAAAAAAAACCCCGTTACCGAAATAACTGAAATATCGCTACCCCTAAAATATAACGAAATAAAAGAAAATAGCGTTAACCTTGCCGCTACCCACATTGAATCGGTTACCACCCATGGTCCAATGTAAAGTTGGTATTAATCATTTTCGAGAAATATCCTTCAAAATTTTATTAAAAAAAATCCGTTCAAATAACTGATAAGTTTTTTCTTGGTGTTATTAAAATCACCATTTTCGCAGTGTCGCGAATAAAATATTTCCATAAATATGATTGTGCAAGGAGGACATGCATGTACGTTTCACAAAAAAATAAGTATTGCAGGATATATAAAATAAATTAAGGACTGGCAAAGGAATTATGAAGGTAATGCGACAAAAAATATATTTTATAATGTGTGTTGGTTAAAGCAATAACACACATACAAAAAAAAAAATCGCTAACTACTGCATAAATAACCTAAAGTTAAGGAAGACAATTTTTATAATATATCTACGAAATAAAAGGGAGTTTAATATGTAAAAAAGATAGAAAAAAACAGAAACTTAACGCGGAAAAAAAATCAAGAAATCCTTAGCACGGAAGTTAAGAGTTTATATGCCAAAAATCTATAAAAAAAAAGGAAATAATTTTTATTCGATTTTTTTTTTTTTTAATATCAACCAAAGGCATATATTTATATCATATTCCTTAGCTTAATGCTAACAAATTAAAGTCAAAATCTTTAGAAACAGAAATATTTTATTTTTTTTATAAAAATATATACGCTTCTTCTAAATGATTGTCATTATAATAGAATGTGACATGTAGTATTCTACATATTCTACTGTTTTCTTTATACTTAAGGACTTCAATAGTAGTATATTCAAATCATTCATATTCTTTGTTTGTAGTTAAAAAAAAAAAAAATCTTAAGAAATATACACATCCTTTACCTCCACCCATATCCTTTCCGTTAAGCTTCAAATCATCGTCATCATCAGCATATATAATTTTGAATGCAAGAATAACTACATCTTCCCCGTAAATTTTCTTCTTGTTATTTTATACATCTTTTTATCACATCTCGCGTAATGTCAATATTATATGCGTTGTCATATGCTATTTTTTTTTAAGGATTGTATTGAGTTGGAATATAAAAAGGAAAAAGGACTTGTATATGTTAAGTTTCCTACCACTTATGCAACGGTTTTGGTTTATTGTTAGTTATATTGTCTTTTATATTTCTGGAAAATCTAGAAAATCTTATAAATTTACGTTTATTTGTTTCTTATTGTAAGGCAAATGAAGAAGAAGTTGATAAGGGTGGGGGTATGAATGAAAAAATCATGTGTATAGTATGTGAAGTTTAGTGAACGAGCACACTTCATGCAGAAAATCTTAATAGAATAATAAGTGCTATTGTTTCTTTTCTATGATGAGTAGAACTCGTATGTATTTACATTGAAAGGAAATGCTAATATTGCATAAAAAAGGAAATTTTTTGAATAAAAAATTCAACATGAACAGAAATGTAAAATTATTAAGAAAACTAAATATTGAAGTAATAATGAAATTACTCAGTATAAAATGCTGCTTACCTGCAAGCAGATTTGTAAGGGGAGTAGTAGCCCAAAAAGAATCCTTCACAAACCTGCTTACATATGTCATTATATGGCGAAATTTCACTACTTTTGGCAAAATAGTGCTTAAAAAAAGCTGTGATTTCATTGCTTTCAGTGAAATCATATTTCATGTCTGCTTTATGGCTACCCAGGAAAATAGTAAAATCCAGATAACAGATTGCAGAACAGCTTTTTTTTATTATTAATTCTTTATTTACAATCTATCCGGAGATAATAAGCAAATTTGTTAATACTGTATTATAGCAGGTTCTAATTTCTGTTCTGCAACTGGTTCTTTTTATATGGAGTTTGTCCTATTTGCAGGTTGCTTTAGAACCGGTTCTAGAACCAGTTATAGAACTGGTTCTGGGACAGTGACACCTTACATTTAGACTCCCAGAAACCTGTTCTGGAACCGGTTCCATGTAACCGGTGTTGTTCTAGAACAGGTTCAGAGGTAATCTGTCCTAAAAAATTTTGCTGGGTATGAAAAATATATTTGTATTTTGTTAAAATTTTAGACATGCACTCACAATATTTTTTCCGTAAAGAATACTGAATATACACATTAAATTAACTGAAAATCAGCTCAAAAAAGGACTACTTACTTTTCGTTTAAAACAACTGTATTTTTTAGTTTATTTTCAACTGTTGAAAAACTAATTGACAAAATCGATAAAAAACAATAGATTGTTTTCGTTTATTTCAATACTCAATGTAATAAAGGGTGTTCTTTATAGAGGTATAGAACTTTAAAATTTAATATAACAAAGATGAATTTTTTAAATTGACATGAAATTAACTTTATTCGAAAGATAATCTTCTGCCATTATGATTTAAATATGACTTCTGGCATATGACCGCCACGGCTGGCTCGCACGTAGTCTAATCTCGCACGTAGTCTAATCTGTATAATTGGCAATAACGTGGCGAATGTTGTCCTCCAAGTGGTCAATCGGTTTGGGCTTATCGGCGTAGACTAGCGACTTCACATATCCCACAGAAAAAAAACCAGAGGCGTTAAATCGCACGATATTCGAGGCCATTTCACGGTCCGAAACGTGAAACTATGCGTTTACCAAAAGTTTCCTTCAATAAATCAATTGTGGCACGAGCTGTGTGACATGTTGCGCCGTCTTATTGAAACCACAGCTTCTGCACATCATGGTTGTTCAATTGATGAACGAAAAAGTCAGTAATCATGGCTCTATAGCGGTCACCATTGACTGTTACGTTCTGACGAGCATCGTTTTTAAAGAAGTACGGTCCAATGATTCCACCAGCCCATAAAGCACACCAAACAGTCAGTTTTTCTGGATGTAACGGTGTTTGAACATACACTTGAGGATTATCATCACTCCAAATACGGTTTTGTTTATTGAAATATCCATTTAATCAAAAGTGAGCTTCATCGCTAAACAAAATTCGTGCGCGATACGTATTTCGAACAGAACCATGATTTTCAAAATAAATTTGCACAATTTGGAAGCGGTGTTCAGGCATCAGTCTATTCATGTTGAAATGCCCAACCAAACTAAACATAAATTACTTGTCAGCTGACAAATTGGCCGTCAGTTAAAAAACTGTTGTCAACTTAAAGTTCTATACCTGTAAAAAAACACCCTTTAAAACAATTTTTAACTGAATATTTTAACTATTACCGAAAGTCCGTTTTTTGTTTATTTTGTTTATTGAATAACAGACAGAAAGTTTAAAAACATATTTCTCTGTTAGTTTAACTGTATATTCCATTGAAACAACTTTACCGATTAAATTTCTAAATAACTGTTGAACTTTTATGGAAAAGTTCTTGTGAGTGTATTAATATAAAAATTTTATTTTTTTACGGCACCTGCTAGCTCTTCAGAAAAAGTTAAAAGACTAATTATTTCTTATAACATACTCGAAAACGCCCAACCGAAAATCACTCGGAAAAACTGGTACATATCATTTATAATCCACGGTATGAAACTTTCTGCATTACAACCTGCGCGCTTGTAAGGGATTAGGAGGGTAAGCTGCTAGCAACCTGCATCTTTGTTAGGGCAAATAGTAAGCTCACAATGCTTTTGTTTATTTTTGTTTGTCTGTTTAAGATAAGAAAAATTTAAACCCCGATTTGTGTCGGGGTTCGAAGGTACTCTACTTCCGGATATGCCTAATCAAAAGAAATTTAAAACAAAAGAAAAATGGAGCCCAACCAAATGTAAATTCTATTATTCCATTATGATGTTCAAAATGTCTAAACTGGAAAATAGTTTTAGATCATGAATGGTAAACGATTCGATGCGGTTATTGGTAAGGGTAACGCTATTTTCTTTTTTTCCGATAACGACATTTTAGGGATACCGATGTTTCAGTTATTTCGGTATCGTTTTTTTTTTTTTTTAGATAAGGGTATTTTATATATTTTGGTAAAGGTATTTTAAGGATAATGGTTTTAAATAATTTCGTTAACTGGCCAGGGAGAAAAAACCATCGTTACAGTGTTGGCAAAGCGTCGGTTACGGTCGGTTATGTGTGGGCAGAACGTGGGATTAACAATCTTGACAGTATTGTCCTGTTACCCGATTGATAACAGTGGCCCACCGTTGGTTTGAGTGAACTTGTCAACGTTGACATAACATTGGTAATTCAAGAAATTTGGTGCTTTTAAAATAGCTTAAATTAAAATTGAGAAATATGTATAATAAAACGCAATTAAAAAGCAGCAATACAGTTAGTACTAACTAAGTTCTTATACATCAAATTTAAATGTGTGATATATAATAAAATATTTAAATAAAATGCTTCTACTTAGTTGTTATATTCAAAAAACAAAATTGGCAAAGAATTTTGCGGTGGGTACGGGGAAAACACATGCCTTGAAAACTAAATAGTGTCTTCATGCACTCAGGGGAACTTCTGCTTTAAAAATATGTAATTGTTTGGGTTGTTTTCTTTATTTTTAATGTAAATCTCAGTCATTTGTAGAAGAAATTAAATTTGTTACTAACCTTGTAGTTCATTTAAAAAAACAAACCACATCAAATGACTGTTTTATGATTTTACATTAATTTCTTACAGTAGTGTTTTGTTATTTAGAAAAATAAACAAAAATCTAAAAATAGAATATTTGTGTTTGTTAGTGTTAGTCACTTCTGAGTATAATATACAATAACAGAAAAGCTAATAGGAAAGAAAATTGCAATTTAGCTGCATTACATTCGAGGCCATACTTGGTTGTGATTGCTAAACGGTCATGACTTGGTATTGTTACGTCTGTAATGTAAGAAGAGCGCAGGTTTGATTCTTGCAGCCGCAGGTTGTTGAAAAGTTTATCATATAGACCAAACTGACGCCTGTCCATAAAAAGACAAAAACTAGTCTAGTCTGATTTGAAAATGTTTATAATTTTTAAAAAAAAACGTTTATTCTTCTTCTTAACCTCAACATTTCTAAAATATATAAAAAATTAATGTTTGTCAATTTCTTACTAACATATGGTTCAGTAAAACCAAATTACAAATGTTAGTTGAATTTAATGAAATGTTAGTCGTCCTTTCATCAAGTTAGAGTTCGTTTGTTTTTGACTACAATTGCAGTCGTATTTACCTACATAATATCATTAGTGTAATCTTTGAAAAGCCCGTACAATCACAATGTTGGTGTTATAAAGCCTCGTCATTTTCGCTGCAGTTGCTGCTGCAACCGCAAGATCTATGCAGCGTTGAATCCCTGGTAAAAATGTTAACAATCAGGTCAAGCGTTAATTGAAAGGAATGACGAAGGTATATCATGTCTTATAAACCTTTAAATTTTTTTTTTGATTGATACCCATCTCGTCCTTTATTGTGTAATACATTTGAATCAATTCTGAACAACATTTTAAAGTCGCTTAGGTGACTTAAATGTTATTTGTCAAAGGATACTCCTAAATTCCCTTCCAAACATTCATCAATATAAAAAGCAATAAAAGTCTTTCCACAAAATCAATATTATAATTTGATTTATTTTTGCCGCAACCCTAACCCAACTGTTGTATTTTTTAAGTACAAGTCAAAGGTCTTGCAACCAAATACAGATTCCCTACTACAAAAAAATAAAGATTATAAGAAGCTACTTCTCATAACACATGTTGCATTCATGTGTCATAAGTAGCAAAACAAGTAAAAGCATAGAAATAACAAGTGCTGATATTTTGATGAAGAAAAAAATGTAACTCAAGTCGCAACAGTTATTAGCAGAGTTGCAAAGAGAAAACATAGACACATGCAATTGCGACATCCTCCATAAACAAACGTACAACTTATTAAAATTTATATATAAAAAAATTTCTATAAAACAATCCCAAAAGTAAATGTCATAATGCTGATGTTAAAGATGTAAAAAAAAAAATATAATACAAAATTTGACTGACAAAGTAAACATGTTGCTGCTTGTTAGCATATGCAACATACATATCTACATCAAAGAGTCCTTAGGAATATGGAATATTGAAAGAGAAATAAAACCTGTCGCATATATGAATGCGTGTAAAAAAATTGCGCTGAAAACCTTACACAAAATATTTATTAAGGATTTCCGCTTGTTTTATGAACATTTAATATGTTTGAAGGATAAAAAACATGTTTTTTGTGGTAGATTTTGAAAAAAGGATATTTTTTGTTTAGGATGGGCCGAAAAGGAGTCAAAGGTGTTTGTTATTACTTTTTTTTAAGACTACGAAAACCTACTTAAGTACTCACTGTGTGGCGGAGTTAACGCCAAAGATGACATACCAGGAAAGGGCAGCGGTGATGGTGGATGTGGTGGTCCATCTTGAGGATTGTAATGTGGTGGCAGGCTCATTGGTGAGGTGGGTGTAAATTCTTTACTCAAACGATTCATACTTTCTTCTAAACGTTCATGTGCTGAAGGGCCTCCTGGACCAGAGGGTCCTCCAGAACCGGGACCAAATGGTGGCATACCCGGCATACCCATTTGTCCTAATATACTATTAGCATAAGCACTATGTTGTTGTTGTAATTCTCGATGTTCTCTCTGCAAGGCTTGATCTCTTTCTCGTGAATGTTGCTGCGATACGGCAGCTGCAGCGGCCGCTGCTGCCAGTGATAAATCCATTTGATGTTCCATATGTTGAAAAGGATTTTCACCTCTAGCTGCCGCTGCTGCAGCAGCTTCTGCGGCGGCTTGCATTTGAGCCTCTAATACTTCCATTTTACATTGATTTTCTATAGCTCGTTCTCGATCTAATCTTAAGTCTCTTAGACTGGAGGATGTAAAAGGATTCATGCTATTTGACGATGAGTTGGGTGTAGATGATGAGGAGGGTTTATTAAGTTGTCTTATATCCTTTAAGGATAATACTATACGATTGTTGTTATTTAATTTAGAGCTATTGTTATTATTCGAAGAGTCTTCATTGTCGGAGGCCGAATGATGACCACTAGTATCGTTGTCTTTTTTCGTTGTACACAAATCTTCGGGACCATCTGAATTAACCGACAAGGCCGATTTACGTCTTCTATTTAAAACATTTGTATTATGTATAAGCTCTTCTATATCTTCAGGTTCTTCTTCCTCTTCTTCGGGTTCTTCTCTCTCACAGTCTTCTTCATCTAAATCCTCTGTAGAGTTAAGATGGACTTGTTTGGCTAAAATATTGTCATAGTTTATTGCTTGATCCAGAGATTTCTCATTAATTTGTAAATCTTCTGGATGTTCATGACTATCATTACCACTATCTCTTTCACCCACTTGATCATCATCATCCATGGCTTCAGCCAATTCAGACTTAATCACAGTTTTTAAGGGATCTTCGTGTTTAGTGGGAGATTTCAGCGTATTTACTTTATCTTCCTTAGAACTCTGATCTTTACTAAGATCTTCTAAAGGTTGTGAACAATCTTGTGGCTTAGGTGAGGAAGGCTTGTTAATCATATCAAGGGTTAATTCTCCTGATCTTCTTCGAGGTCTAGCTTGTTTTCTTCTAGGCATAGGAGAAGTACATAAATCATTGTGAGTTAAAGATTCATTCAATAGTTCATGATCGCTTTCTAATTCATGTTCAAAATCCCGTTCTCTTTCTCTTTCACGTTTACGTTCTTTTTCTCGTCTATAAGAAGAACCAAATAAACAAGAAGGTAATATAACTTTTGAGCCAGACGTAACCATGGAAGGAGACTCATCATCAAAGCTAGAACATCTTTCCAACATAGAAGTATTAAGTAGGCCAAAGTCATCAGGTGAAGCCGCCGGGGTGGGTGTGTGTTCGGGTATAACACTTTCCACTAAACCTCTAATTTGTAAAGATTCCCCCGCATTTATCAGAGTATGTAATTTCTCTTGGGGCACACTTATTTCACCGCGATACATAAAATCGATTATCGCTTGTATAACCCAACCACGAAAATCTTTTAATACTATAATTGGATGTTTACAGGGTGTCTCAGCAAATACTCTTTGGAAGAATGGAGAACAGGCAGATAATACCATTTTATGTGCTCTCATACTAGTATCAGCACATACTAAAGTAACATCCACTAATGTTTTGGTCTGTAAAAGAGCATCAAATGATCTCATTATATGATTTTGATGATTATTCCATCTTAAACTATAATGATCAGGTATTGAAGCAGCCGGTGTGGTGGTAACATTATTGGCCAATAAAGAATTAACCAAACTATTGACCGTTAGTGATGAGTGTAATGCTGTGGCTGAGTGAGTATCATTTGGTGTTGGTGTTATGGGTGCTGTGGCTGTGGATGTAGTTAAAGCTAAAGCTTCTGAAGATTCCGATTCCAAAGCCATATTGTTAGTTAACGGAGATGGGGGTGTACCAGGTGGTAAAGCTGCTTCTGGTGTTTGTTGCAAATCACCGTATATCGTGGCAGTATCTGTCGTTAACGACAGTTTGCGCCTTTTAATGATTTCCTCTGATTCTATTAACATTCAACCGAATTTCCAAAGAAAAAAAAAACGAAAATATTTGTGTTATTGTTTGGTTTCTTTGACAGCTAGACTGTAAAGTTGTATCACGTGAATGTCTTCGTAAACGAAATTTTTGAAGGTTATTCTTGTTATATGTTTGGAAGATGTTTTTTTGTATTATTTTTAGCTTCTTTTTTAGAAATCACGTGGTGTTTAAGGAATGTGTTAAGTAGGTATGGTAAGATTCCTTTTTGTATTTGTGTTTTAGCCTCTTCCTCTTCGTCTTTGTTGATTTTTTTTTATTTTGATTTTCAGGGTTGGTATGAATATTTTTCACGTTTTTGTTTCGGCTTTAGTCCTTTACAATTGATGTAATGTCTGCAAAGATAAAAACATAAATAAGATATTAATAAATGAAATTTTATATATAAAAAATTATGTAAATAAACCTGCCATTATTATTGTAATAATGTTAAGAAAATCTTAAAGAAGTAATGAATTTTTAAGCACAATTTTATAACCAAACATAATTCTGTTTAATAATGTCTTAAATTTGCGGTTTTCGCAACTTAACAAAGTTATTATAGGCCCTTTTTGAACTAGGGTTAGAAAAGTGAAAATTGGCAACACTAAAAAAGTTTATGGATTTTGAACTAAGTAATTAAAAAAAGTCACTATTTAATTTTAAATTATTATTTAATTAATTTCAATGTTTTTAAAGGTAAGAAAAAGTTAAAGGTAAGAAAATTTATTCCGACAAAATAAAATAAAATTGGTTAAACAAAAAACAATGTAAATTATTATATAAAATGCAGAAAACTGCACTACACGACTTTTTGGTTAATTAATATATTCAAATTGCAGTTACGGCCTTTTAATTTTCGTCAATAGAATTAGTGTTTTTGGACGTAAACGTGTAGGAAGGTGTATTTTGGTTAACTACATCGTAATCAATCAAAAAGTCAATTTCGAATTTTTTGTTAATTACGGCCTTTTGGATTTTAGGTGACGATATGGGCTTATGTTTTTTAATATTAAAATATATTATAATATATGTGCGCCCCGGTAGGCTAGTTGGTAGCGTGCTGGCTTATCAGTGCGGGGGTCGTGGGTTCGATTCCCACCAGAAGCACTGGTCTATTTTCGCTACAACGCGCCGAAGGCCATAGTAGCTAGTGGTCGGTTAGGGTAATAGGATATAATTTGTAATTATATGATTATTAATTAATATAATAAATATTATAACATGTGATTATATATGGTGGCATATATAGCCATATATAAAATTAGATATTAAACATATATGCTATACATAATAAGATATGGTTGATTTATTGTCATATATAATAATACATTCTCATATATAATTTAATATGTAATCATGGTATATGGTAACATATAAGATATATTTTTTAAGATATAATAATATATACTATCTTATAAAAAAAATTTTTTTGTGTCATATAAGACATGGTGCCATGTATTATATATACAACTTAAGTTAAAATTATATATGACATTAAATGATGTTAGACATAATTTTGTAAGATTCCATATATAACGCAAGATTAAAAATTTAGCTCGATATATGATTATATATGGTCCAACAACATTAATATTTTCTATGCGTAGAATATATAATTATACATTCGGCAGATGACTTAATATATATACGGCAGATGACTAAATTATTTTTCTTTAACTTTTTATTTAATTTTATTAAAAAATTTTTATATCATGTGATTTAATACAATTTAATCTCAAAAAATCTTATTCGATCCTTCAAAAATTATTTATTTTTTTTGATCTAACTTGATCTAAATTAACCCCATGAGATATTTTGGGAACTATCAGGATTTTAAATTATATAGTTTTGGCTTCCCCAATTTGAATCCAGTGACATATTTGATGGATTTAATCGGATATTACTGGATACCCCAATTTTGAGATAAACTTGGATAAGATTAAATATTGATCAATGTCAAATGAGATATGATATTATATTTGAGAAAAACTTTTTTTTATCGGGTTTTTATATCAAATTAGGTTTAGCTTCAAACTGAAGTTTTTTTAAAAAAGTGAAAATTTGACAACATAGTAAATCAAAAAATATATATATATATATATAATAAATAGAGTTGTGTCGTTCATGAACGAACTAGTTCAATTGAACGACTCACTCAATTGAACGATGTGACTCGTTCACCAATATTCGATCTTGTCGTTCAATCGTTCATTTCGTTCTTTTTATTCACAGAACAATTGCATTTCTATTTAATTAAAACTGCTTGTAAGAGCAATTATTTTTTTTTTTATGAAATAGTAGTAATATTGTTTTAAATTAGGAAAAGCAATTATAGTCATACAGATAAAATGTTTTTTACACAAAATAAATAAATTTTTGTTAGAAAAGTTGCAATTTTATAACACTTTTTGTCTATGTACAGTAAAATTTGTGAAAAAACTCGTAAAACATGAATAGTGCGTAATAATTGTCAAACGAACGACACAGTTCACAACACGCAGATCAGTCACAAGTCAAAGGAAAAAAGAACGATTAGAACGAACTAGTTCACTGACTCGAATTGAACGATACTGACCGAGTCACCAAAATGAACGATTAATCCCAACTCTAATAATAAACAAAAACTTTTTTCAAAATACCGTTTAAAATAAAAAAAAATATAATTTAAAAGTGAAATTCGACAACATAGCAAATTTTGAACAAAACGCATTCCCATCCTAGTAACAGTTATTTCTTATTATAATTTGAGTCTATGTGTTAGATGACGAATTTGTCAACATTATGCTTTAAACGCAAATTTAAAGAAATCGAAATTTGGCAACATGTAAAGTATTAAAATTTTATTTTGCGTATAACTAAAACTAATTTTATGGTGTAAGCAGCAAAAGTGAAAAATTCAAAATAATTTTTAAAAATTAAACATCTATTTTGTTTCGAGAAATAAGTTTAAAATAAAAAAAAAAAAAATTCGAGCAATGTGGTAGACTTGTAAAATTTTAGTTAACACAATTTAAAACGGTTATATCATTATATTATAGCAGAAAGCGAAAATAATAATAATTGTTTTCAATTTCCAATTATTGCTATATTTAGACTATAACGCGCTTTGGTATTTTTATTTTCTCGAGTCTTGTGAGCCCCTGAACCAAAATCATATTTTATTTTCAAGCAGGTTTGTGAGTGAAATTTGTCAACATGTCTTTTGGAGTATTTTTAACACACATTAATAAATAGTAAGAAGATTATAAAATTAAGTTTAATTTTTTTGAGTGAAATTTGTCAAAACGGCTTTTGGATTATTTTTAAGTGTATCTTCAAAATATTGCCATATTTAAAAGTGTTTTTATTAAGTTTAATTCAATTAGCAACAAGCAACATTTTTTTATTAAATTGACAAATATGCATTACAAAAAAAATTTTACTAATAAATTAAAAAACGTATTTGTTTTTTAATAAAACTTCAAATTAAATTTTGCCAACATTGCAAACATCTTTTGAGAACCTTTTCTTATTTCATATAATTAAATTATTAATTAAATATTAAGAATTTGCCTTACAATTTTAAAAACTGAAATTTGACAACGTAGCATTTTTTTAATTGTACTTATTTGTAGTAAAAAAAAACTGAAAAGTATAAAATTCTTTAAAATCCTGATTTTTCATATGAATTTTCATACATCCTTGGAGTTTTTTAAATATTTCAAAAATCTCTATCAAATATATATTGTTTTATTAGCTTAAACGAAAACAAAATATAATCTTCACATCTCTAAGCTTTTGACATATGGTATATGATAATATGTTAATGAGTAATGTCATATATCATTTTAATGCGTATGAAGAATTCATGTTATATGGAATCAAGGATATGTTAACAAAAATCCTAGCATTTTTTTTTTTTTTTTTGTATGCCAACAATACGTGTCTACGTGCATATCCTCAAGGATATGTTTTTATTTTTGTTTCAAAAAAATAAATGTTTTGTTTTTATTTTTTCCGTGATAATAGCTGATGTATGCGTTTTATATTTATCTTACTTTTGTAGGTTTAAATTAAGTGCGGAGTCGAGAGTAACGGGTATAAAGAAAACGTTTTTATTTTTAAATTTTTGTTCTTCTTCTATAAAAAACCTGAATCTAATTAATTCTTACTAGGAGTAAGAGTAAGACATGCATACGTATACATTTTTTTCATATATCAGTCATTCAATGGCAAACCGAACGATTTTTTACATTACGATTTTTATTTGCTTCGAAGTTTGACAGACGTATACTTATTTCGAATATATTTGAAATGTATTTTTGGAAAAATTAGAACTTATTTTTAAACAAGTTATTTGTGTTTGAAAATACACAAAAAAAAACATTAAAAATGTTCCGATATGTCAATATTTACGAGGGCGGCTCAATAAATCCGTGACTTTTCGAACTTCCCTCGTAGTTATATGAAATGCAATACTGCTCCCATCAAGTACCACCTGTTAATAGACTACTGTCCAATTTTAAGCAAGTTACGTCATTTACTTTGCGTTTAACAGCTGTTCAAACATACAACCTCGTGGATTTTTTTTTAAATGCAAAAAAATGAATTTCGAGTGCTCATTAAACATTATTTTTTGCGAAAAAAAAAACCGTCAATCAAACCAAGAAAAAGCTTGATAAATACTATGGGGACTCTGCGCCATCGATTTCAATGGTAAAAAAAGTGGTTTACTGACTTTCGTTGTGGTCGCACAAGCACACATGACGCTGAACGTTCTGGACGGCCAATTGACGAAAATGTCGAAAAAATCCACGATATGATGTTGGCCGATCGAAGAGTAAAAGTGGGTGAGATTGTTGATGCCATAGGCATTTCATATGGCAGTGTGGTTTCGATTTTAAATGTTCAGTTGGGTTTAAGAAAGCTGTCTGCAAGATGGGTGCAACGTTTACTCTCAATTGACCATAAACGTAATCGTGTGACAACTTCTAAGGATTGCTTGGAGTTGTTTAACCGCAATTCGAATGAGTTTTTGCGGCGTTTTGTAACTGTGGATGAAACATGGATCCATTACAATACTCCGGAGACCAAGCAGCAGTCTAAACAATGTTTTTCTCCGAGTGAACCGGCTCCGACGAAGGCCAAGGTAAGTTTGCCGCCCAATAAGGTGATGGCAACAATTTTTTGGGATGCACGCGGGATAATCCACATCAATTACCTTCAAAAGGGAAAAACAATAAACGGCGAATATTATGCCAACTTATTGGACCGACTTAACGGGGATTTAAAAAAAACAAGACCCCATATGGCCAAGAAAAAAGTTCTTTTCATCAAGATAATGCACGGGTGCACACGTGTGCAGTCTCAATGGCAAAATTCCATGAATTGGGCAACGAATTGGTACCTCATCCGCCATATTCTCCGCATTTAGCCCCCAGTGACTATTTCCTATTTCCAAACCTAAAGAAATGGCTCGGTGGAAAGAGATTTAGCTCCAACGATGAAATTATTGATCAAACAAATGCCTATTTTATGGACCTAGACGAATCCTATTTTTTGGAAGCGATACAAAAATTGGAGAAATGTTGGACTAAGTGCATTAGGCCGGGCCGATTTGTATGGATGCAAAAAAATCGCTCAACGTTCAAGGAAAATCGTATTCTAGGGATCAAAATAAGAAACTTTGCCGAAGAAACCGTTTTAGAGGACGTATTTTGATGTCCCAACTTTTGACCCGTAGTGTCAAATTTTGAAAAATCCCACTTTGAACCATTTAGAGTGCCCCAATTGAATTCAACCCAATTGAATACAATTTATACATTCATCTGCTAGAGCGTCTTCCGGAGAAGAAATATAGACCCTAATCGTGGAAAGACTCCTTCGACTTTCTGAAATATCTCTATCCCGAGATTTGTACATTTTGCTATAAAAACACGGCTAAAAAGGCCTTCTTTCAACTTAAATTTTAACCCCTTAACGGTCAACTAGAATGATGATTTATGCATTAATCTGCTAGCGCGTCTCCCGGAGAAGAAGTAGCTCCCATAATCTTGAAGATATTGCTCCTACTTTCTGAAATATCAAAGTGGGATTTTTCAAAATTTGACCCTACGGGTCAAAAGTCGGGACATCAGAATTCGTTTTAGAGGTATGGTTCCTTCGGCAAAGTTTCTTATTTTGATCCCTAGAATACGATTTTCCTTGAACGTTGAGCCATTTTTAAATCGACCCGCCCTAAAGTGTATTGAGCTAAAAGGAGATTATGTAAAAAAATATTTTTTTTTTTTTTGCAAAAAAAACTGTGTTTCATTCAAAAAGTCACGGACTTATTGATCCGCCCTCGTATATTGATGTATTTTAAAAACTAGTAGGCTGATTTTAATGGTTAATTGCTAATTTTATTGGTTTAGCAAAATAGAGTACAAGACCATGCAAATAAGCCATTAACTATTAAATTCGTCCTAGTAGTTTTTAAAATACATAAATTTAAAGATCAGCATGTCGTAACAGTTTTCAAGTTTTTTTTTTTTTTTTTTTTGTTAAGTTTTAAACACAAATTACTTCTTCACTTTTTTTTTTTTAATTACGTGTAAAATATTTTTTAAATAAGAATACGTCTGCCAAATTTCAAAGCAAACAAAAATCATAATGTAAAATGGTTCGGTTTGGCATGGAGTGACTCATATGTTAACAAAAGTACGCTTAAGGACAGGTGTCTTGAGGAACGGCAAAGAATATACTTTACTCATGACTTTATAATGATATTGGTTTAAGACTCTTTTTTTTCCTACTTTTTCTGAAACTTGGTATTACCAAACAAATTAAAAAACTTTAGTTTTTTCTCGCTTACATACGAGTATATGCGTTATTTTAAATGCATATCAAGGATATTCAAACATACGTTTGAAATTTATTTTTTTCCTTAACTCTTTTCATTCTGCGTTTAAATGCATGTGGGTAAATAAAAACAATTTTAGAGTTTAATTTATAAAAAAAAAAACCTTAAATTTTTTTTTTTTAAAAAGAAGAATATAAAACACCGAGTGGAAATAAAAGTGTAAGAAAAATGTTGTTATTTTAGTAGTAATTTACTTTTAAAACAGCTGTTACCACAAATTTACTCTTGCTGCTTAATATTTTTTTATTTTGAAGAGTTTTTTACACAGGTTTTTTTTTACAACATTTGTATAACATCTTAAGCATGATGATAATGACGATGACTGTATGATTGTTGTCTGTAAGGTTGTATGATTTTGAAGTAAATAAAACCGCATATTAACACATGCTTTACGCTAACTTGCATTATAATGCAATTAAATGTTAAATTTTTACATGAAATATATTTGGGGTAAAAAATACACCAAATTTAAAAGATTTTTGTAAATTTTAAATAAAAAAATTTCTGGGACAAAGATTTTTTATTATGAAATATTTCAAAATCCCAGTGTAGAAAAACATTACCATACACACTTTTAAATATGTTTGCCGGTAATTACATATATGTTTACAATCATTCTAAATTTCAATCCTATACAAAGATATATTTGCAATTTTAAAATTTTTAAATATTATGTTTGGGACCGTCAAATATATAAACATAATAAACGTATATATATTTGCAGTCAAACATGTATATGTCTTGGCGGTAGACGGTTTTCATTTTTTGGAAACATATATATATTTACAGGCAAACATAATTATATTTGCAAGCAAACATGTTATACTAGAAATGTGGGAAGCGGAAATGTTTTCCAAACAAAAGTATATTATCAGCATTTGTATTTCCAGCAGAGTGTTTTGTTTTCAGCGTATATAAGTGGTTATATAAGTACATATTTGGTAATGACAAGTACTTACAATCGTCACTACAAATCTCATTACTTTTATATGGGGATATCGCGCAAACTAATAGCATTACTAAATACCTTACGAAAATATGTGGTTACCTATATTCTTACCAGTATAGACAAAAATAATATGTCTAAAAACAGGTTTTCCAAGAAACTATATTTAATAAAAAAAATATTTTTTTTATCGAAACTTTTTTTTGAATAAAATGTGCCGACACGGGATTCGAGCCCGGGTTATATAAGTACATATTTAGTAATGGCAAGTACTTACAATCGTCATTACAAATCTCATTACTTTTATATGGGGATATCGCGCCAACTCATATCATGACTTACGAAAATATGTGGTTACCTATATTCTTATCAGTATGGACAAAAATAATGAGTCTACAGACAGATTTTCAAAAAAACTAAATTTAATAAGAAAATATTTTTTTATCGAATTTTTTTTTTAATAAAATGTGCTGACACGTGTTTCGAGCCCGGGCCTCCAGGTTATTAGTCAAGCGCTCTTCCATCTGGACATGTTATAATTGATAAATAAAAACACAAATGACTTGCTTGCACAAAATGTCATTAATTTTTAGCTTACAAAAAAATCAAAAATAAGTAGTTATATATGCACTGACTATAGTTGGAAATATAATGAGTCTAAAAATAGACTTTCAAAAAATGTTGAAATAATGATAAAAAATAAGTACTTGTGGGTAACGCATTATTTTTTGTTTTGAAATAATGGGGAAATTAACTAGTTATTAATAAGTCCTAATTATTTGTGTTAAAGTAATGGAGAGAGTGAGCTGGTGTCATTACTGCTAGTGAGAAAAGTAATGGCATGTCATTGCCGTTTCTACACTGGGTATATTTAAAACAAAATATTTTTATTACAACTCTGAACCATCGAGCTTGACTATTTATTTAATTTTATTTTAAAAAAGGTCGAATAATCGTAAACACCATCGAAAAATAAAACTGAATTAAATAGACGCCTAAAGTTTTGTATTTAATTTTTGTTAATATTCCCAGGAAAACTTTGGTAATAGGTGCGATAAAGTAATGGATTATATTGTAGTATATACTCCTTACCGATAATGTATACTCCTTACCGATAATGGTTACCGACAAAGGCTTACATACTGCATTACTTTATAAGGAGTACTCATTGTCTTCAACATTATTTGGAAACATAGAGTAATGAGTTACCAACTGTTGGTTACATAATGCATTACATTGTAATGTGTAGTCATTACCTTAAACTTTATTTTGAAACATAAAGTAATGAGTTACCTATAATATACAATAAGCGCCATCTACCGAATATACAAAGAATATATCATAGATATGGCATCACTTACAACATATGGAAAAACAGTGGACATTAGAGTGAGGTAAGTTTCTAAAAATAGAACTGTTGTGTTGTTGGAGTTGCACATCTGAGATTATGTATGCAAGAACAAAAACACCGTGTATTGAATAAAACTAGTTTTAATCACAACAAAACTCGACCTGACGATAGCTCAGAGGGCTAAAGCGCTCTGTCTAACGTGTAGTGCGAGTGCATGTGGTATTAGAAATCAGTTTATCTATACCACGGTCAGTGGTTGCACAAAAAATTTTCATATAGACGCAATCGAACAAATAAAAACATAACAAATATTACATTATTAAAAAAATTCAAAAAACAGGGTCTGTGACGAAGGTTCAATACCAGAAACTGCGCAGTCTGATTCAGACAAAATTGAAAATTTGCAATGTAGTTATGATTTTTAGAAAATACACTCATTCTTCTCTACCACGCCTTTCACAATACATCATTACCTTTTACATTATTTAAAAACATAAAATAATGACTTAACAATCATCAAATACATAATGCATGAACTATAAACGTAAAGTAATAATTAAAAAATAGATTTGAAAATCTATTTATAGACACATTACTTTATAATTTTTTGTAAGCATGAGGCTGAGGTATATATTTTTAACATCACAAACGAAATTTCGAAGCACAAAAATTAATTTATATTTTAAGCAACCCATTATTATTTGTGACGATAGCTCAGTTGGTAGAGTGCTCGCCTAACAACCAGAGACTCCAGGTTCGAATCTCAGCTCGACCACGTTATTTATTAAATTAAAAAAATAGTAGTATTTTTTTGAAAGTGGTATGAAAGTGGTATGAGTTCACTTGTTTTTAAATTAAGATATAAAACGTTTTGCGTTTTTACGTGTTTAAAAATCTAGGTAGAATTATTTAAGAACAATATTTCGTCTTCGCTTTGGAAGACTTCTTCAGGGAAAATTTTTTTATAATTAAAAAACTTAAAAATAATAATTACAAAAAAGGCGGGAAATAAAATATTTTCTAATGTCAAATTAAAAAATTAACCCAGAAAACAAAGTATAAATTATTGAAATATTATAACATAGCAAACAATTTTAAATTAATAGTTTCTTAAAATCTAAATGAGAATTATAATAATTTTATTATTTCCTATTGACTAAATGTCTGTAATTCTGTGCAATATTGGATGTGTCTGTTTTATAGTTAATCCTTTGTGTTGATGGTACTTTTATGATCTGTAACATTTCTAATGTATATCTTCGTTTATAATTGCTTTCTGTGTTTAAAATTGATGTGTTATCAAAATCTGGATAATGATTGGAGTTGCTGCAGTGTAATGATAATGCTGTTTTTTGCGTAGAAGTGGTTTTATTGTATTTTTGATCGGATTTATGACCTGCTATTCTAGTTTTCAGTTTATTCTTTGTGGTGCCTACGTATACTTTAGTGCAATTTTCTGTGTCATTACCCCTACATGGTAATATATTATATACATTAGAAATGTTACAGATCATAAAAGTACCATCAACACAAAGGATTAACTATAAAACAGACACATCCAATATTGCACAGAATTACAGTACCATCAACACAAAGGATTAACTATAAAACAGACACATCCAATATTGCACAGAATTACAGACATTTAGTCAATAGGAAATAATAAAATTATTATAATTCTCATTTAGATTTTAAGAAACTATTAATTTAAAATTGTTTGCTATGTTATAATATTTCAATTATTTATACTTTGTTTTCTGGGTTAATTTTTTAATTATTATTTTTAAGTTTTTTAATTATAAAAAAATTTTCCCTGAAGAAGTCTTCCAAAGCGAAGACGAAATATTGGAAATAAATAATTATAATTATAAAATAAAGGATCTTTAGCTCAATAAAACAAAAGACAAAAATATATTTAAAAAGATCGAAGAAAAATAAGAAAATTATTTAAGAACTTTTACATGCATTTGTTATCACATAACTATAGATACATTTTTCATATCATTAAGAACTTTTAATAGATGTTGCGAAATTACCTGTTTTTTCACTTCAAGTGGACGCATACGAATTTCAAAATAAACATTTTTGTCAAATCTTTAACTGTTAAAAATTCTTTCGTAATATTTCTATAGTTCTTGAAATTTATGTTTATATAAAAAGATGGTCTTGTGTTGTGGCCATTTCCATTCTTAACTCATTTTTCAATTAAAAAAAAAGAAAGTCTAAAGATATCAAAATTAGCAAAAATGCGAAAAAACTATAAATTTTTTTCTAAAAATTTTGTTTTGTCAAAATGTAAAAATTTAATTTTTAAAAATATATTTACCCTTTAGAAGCGCCTAAAGCATCGAAGTTTGAAATTTAAATTAAGTATAAAAATATAAAGAAAAAACATGATTGCGGTAAACATGTTCGTAGAGCATCATACATTTTTGGATTTATGATTGCGACAACCATGTTACTATGGTTTTGACAACTATACTCGTATCTGTTTCTTTCTCTTAGCATTCTGGATACCTCATGTTTGTTTTTTTTTAAAGAATATAAATGTATAATTTACACATTAAATAAAACTAAGTATTCAAACTGTCTTTGCGCGGACGAATAAGCTTTGTGAAATATTTTGTCAGCTACATGTTGATACAACACGCATTAAAATATTGTTAAGAATAAAACGTCCCAATAAAGCACATCGTCGGCTTGCCATTAAGTAGTCTTATGTGTTTGTTATGTTTGTGTTTTCAGGAGAGTGAAAAAAACGATTTATACTATCCTTTTAAGATAATTTATTGACATCATATGCCTTAATGATTCACTACCTTATTTACTCAAATGCAGCATTAAAAGAAATCCGGATTTCATCTCTGTTGGAGAGCGATGCGCTGAATGGTAAAATAAAAAGAAATTCAAAATAACACATAGCACTACTTGCAGGCTAGCTGACGACATGTGTTTTGTGTAAATATTTCTTTCATTGATATATACAATCTTTAACAATATTTCCTCTGTGGGAGCGCAATCAATTAAAATTTAATCACTTTTTGATATCTTTTTACTTAATTTGTAACACTTTTATGTATGTACATATTAAAGGGATGCATGAATGTTTTGTAAAAATATTCGCTTACGTGCTCTGATGCCACTTTTGACGATTTTTATACAAAAAATAGCAAATAAATAATTGCCCCAAATTTTTGGATAAACGTTTTTGGTTTTTTATTTATTTAACTAGAAAATTTTAAAAGTTATTGAACCTTTTCAAATCTAAAAATATCAGATTAGCCCATATTTGATCAAATTTGTCCACATTTTGGAGAGCTTATTAGATCTAATTATACATGCCATGAGATCTGTTAATGGTTAGCGCGTTGGTATGTTACACAGATGGTTGGTATTTTTAGTATATTATAAATACTAAAAATAGCAAGAATTTTCTGCTTAAAACAAATTAATTTTTTTCATGGGATGCTTTAATTTTGTCAATTTCATAATTTTCAAGATTCAGTATAATTAGACCAATAAAAAAAATATTGTTGTATACAAAAAATGTCTTGCAAATGTATTGCAAAACATTCATGCTCCCCTTTAGTGCATAAAAATAGCAAACAATAACTTATTTAATGGGTGATTGACAACTTAAATTTTGCCTGGACTTTCAGGGAAAACCGGGTTGAGACTATAAAATGATTCCTTCAAAAAAACAATCAATATTACAGTTAAAACTACTACGTTGTTTTTCTATTTTAATGCCTTTTTGTTTGAGATTATTTAATTTGTTAGGACTGACTGTTGCTCACAACTTCTTTTCACAAAATCTCGAACAAGAATAACACTAAAAGAGCGAATACACTCATACAAAAACAGGTTGATCATCTTTTAGTTAACGCAACTATAACAATGATTGTTAACTAATTAAAACGATTACTGGCATGATCTTCTTCACATCAATTAATAATATGGTTGTAGTTAGAGAGAGAGAGGAATATGATTTTAAATATTATATTATGATTGGAGACAACAAGAAAATAATATTATAACACAGTGCAACACGAAAAAAAAATAACCATATACGGACACCACTACGTGATAAAAGACTAAAAAAAAAAGACCCGTGTCTTCCAATTTTTCCGAAAGTCATCTCCTTTTTTGTTTATGGGCCGCCAAAGATTTGGGGCCTTGGTATCATTTTCGCAAAAAAGTGATCATTTTCTCAGGCTCATATCTTGCAAACCGTTCAGAATTTCGATTTACTCTCTATAAACTTCCTGGGAATTGGGTTTGCTACCTATGCACCTGAACAGGAGAAAAAAGGAAAAAAAAATGAAATTAAAAAATTTTTCACTTTTGCGCGCTACCTAAACAGTGTTAAGAATCATCTCTAGGAAGTTTATATGTTCTAGAAATTTGTTTATTGAGATCTTAGGTAAATTTTTGTAGCTGATTGTTTCCTTGAATTTTGAACGGTTTGCTACCTATGGACCTGAACACGGGAAAAAAGGTAAAAAAAAATCGAATTTTTTTAAGTTTTTTCCGATTTTGATCTGGAAGGTGAAGTTTTTTTGATTTTATATGTTCGCAAATTTTATTCTTTATGACAAGAGCTTTGCCATAGAGAGTAAATCGAAATTCTGAACGGTTTGCAAGATATGAGCCTGAGAAAATGATCACTTTTTTGCGAAAATGATACCGAGGCCCCAAATCTTTGGCGGCCCATAAACAAAAGAGGAGATGACTTTGGGAAAAATTGGGAGACACGAGACTTTTTTTTTAGTCCGTATATGGTTATTTTGCCATGACTTAAAAAATTACACACAGTGTAACCGAAAAAAGAGAGATTTTTTCTAGAACCTGATTAAAGCAACTTTATTATTAGTGAAATATGATACAATAATAATTTAATAGAAACAACCATATATGTTTGTAGGAAACATAGTTTTGTGGCCGCAATTATATTGCAACCATATTTTTTCTTATATTACAACCACATAATGACAACGCATTTACTAAAAAAGAGCTTTGTATTTTTAATTTTTTCAAAATTAGGATTTTTATTTGTCGACTTTGTCATTGACTGTTTTGCTGGTTAAAGAAGTTGTCTTCAAAAATATTATTTAATATGAGTATGTTTTGTGATAATTTTAAAACACATATGATTTTTATCTTTATTTACACAAAAATATTTTACAATACATGACTACTCTCACTATTTGTAAAAGATAACAAGATAAGAATGCTTAAGAAAAATAAACACATATGATGAAAAAGAAATAAATTTGACAACATATTAATGCATCTCAAAAAAAATATAGAAATAAAATATAAAAATTTAAATATTTTAGAATTCCGGCTTGAAATAATATAATTTTAAATTAAAAATATAAAGCAGTTTTACCAATAAATAAACAAAAAATGATATTGATAACTACTGAAGATTACTCGGAAGAGCGTGAAATCATGATATCGAAAAATACACAATATATATAGTGATGTTAATAACTACTAACGATTACTCGTCTGAGAGTGAAATCATAAAGCTTTTATGAAAAAATATTTATTATATTTTATTTAACATAAAACCCAGTCGAAATATTAATGCATCACAAAAAAATGGTATAAATAAAAAATTTAAATATATGAGTTTTTAAAACAGAATTTGCGTTTTAAATTCCGTCTTAAAATAATATAATTATTTTAAACTAAAAATGTAAAGGAGTTTGACCTGACTAGTAAATAAAAATATGATGATGTAGATAACTGTTGAAGATTACTCGGAAGAGCGTGAAATCATGATATTGGTATAACCACACTTTTTCAACTTTTAAGAATTTACTTTTTTCTATTATTTTACTAAAAATCTTTAAAAAATTATTATATAATTAATCAGAAAAAAATTATTTTCACAAAAGAGTGATATATCTCCCCTCAAAAACCGATTAAAAAAAATATATAATTACGACTCAAAAAACTTCAAAATAACTGGGTTAGATAAAGTAGGCTTGTGCATTATACATACATATATATGGAGCCTATATTCAAAATATACCAACTTAAATTTGGTCAAAATAAGTTTCCGATAACGAATAGCTTCCCTGTGATTTAAATTTCAAAACAAACAAATAATTTGGTGATATAAACCATTTTTGTTATTCTGCTACATATCTCAAAGTACATTTTTTTCTGGTGAAAATAAATGCTAACTCCCATTATAAATTTCCAACATTTTCCGAGTAAAAAATTTATATATGGTCTTATGTTATTTCATCTTAAAATATATTATAATATATGATCATATATGGTGTCATGCATGACCATATATTATTATATTTTTCTTATGTCGTAAAATATATAAAGATATATTTTTATATATTGGCTTTTATAAAATTAGATAAAAAAAATAGATAATATATGATAGATCTACTGTCATATATAATAATACATTCTCATATATAACACAATATGTAATCATATGTGGTGACATATAATTTAGAATATAATAATATATATTGTCTTATAAAAAATAATTGTGTGTGATATTATACATGGTGCCATATGTATAATGCAATTCAAGATATAAAAATATATGACATTAACTGATGTAAGATATAATTATACAAGATTCCATATATGACACAAAATTTAGTTTGAGATATGATTATATATATATGTACAGGAATTAAATAAATAAATAAATAAATTAAATTAAATTAAATGTCATAAATTTAGATATTTGATTTAACTTAATCGATAATCGATTTAATCGATTATATATGGTCCAATTTAGTTTAAGATATGATTATATATGGTCCAGCATCATTATCATGTTTTATGCGTATAAGACATAATTATATATTTTTATATATAACTCCATGCATAATTATTATTCTTTAAAACTTTTTAAAATTTTATTAAAAATAATATATGTCATGTGATTTAAGTAAATCCGATTTAATCTCAAAATATCTCATTCGATCCACTAAAAATTACTTATCTTTTTGGATCTAATTAGATCCATGTAGATCTAAATTAATTCTATGGGATATCCTGGGATCTATCAGGGATTTAAATTAGATATTATGAAATCCCTCAATTTTGAGATACATTTTTATCTAACTTAATCCAGTCATATATTTGAGGTATCTAGTCGGATATTACTGTATTCCGCAATTTTAAGATAAGAATATATCATATGAGAGCTGTTGTTGTATTTGAGACATAACTTTTTTTGCTCGGGTAGTGATTTAACCGTTTTTGTGAAAACATAACTCGAGAAAAATAAAAAGTTTTATATTTCATAACCGTATTTTTTGGATAAAATAATTCCCAATGATCCTGTACACCTTCAAAAAAAAAAAAAACCCGTACACCTTCAAATTTCTTAACGTTCTTTTCAGCTAAATTCAGGGGTACCGCACGGTTCTGTTCTTTCTCCTACCCTTTTTCTTCAAATAAAACCCGTACACCTTCAAATTTCTTAACGTTCTTTTCAGCTAAATTCAGGGGTACCGTGTTCTTTCTCATACCCTTTTTCTTATGTTTATTAAAGACCTTCTTGGTCAGACCTTCAATCCTATCTATTCTTTTGCAGATGACAGCAACATTTGTCATTCATTTTCATTCGATCACAGGCCAAGCTCTTTGGAGATAGAGGGCATGCGGCAGAACATGAAGGACATACTTAATCAAGACCTTTCTATAATCTCTGAGTGGGGTCACGTGAATAAGGTCGATTTTAATGCACGCAAGACCCAATGTTGTATGTTTACCCACAGACGGGCTGTGGAACTAACATTGTCATCTGTAGCTATGGATGGTATAGGTATTGAGGAATCGGATACTCTTGATGTTCTGGGCATAAGAATACAGTGTGATGTCCGTTGGAATAAGCACGCATTTCAAGTGTCGAAAGAGGCATTCAAGTGTCTCGGTTTTCTAAAACGGTGCAAGACTTACTTCACTCCATCCGATCTCCTTACATTTATTCCAGCTATATCCGGCCGAAAATGGAATACAACTCTCATATATGGGCAGGGTCTTCAGTGTCTATACTGAAGCTTCTGGACCGTGTTCAGGGAAGGACAGTGCAGCTTATCAATGACAGTAGTGTATCCAACTTTATTGATTCATTGGAGCATCGTCGGAATGTTGGTTGTGTGACACTTTTCTATCGATATTACCATGGGAGGTGCTCATCTGAGATAAGTGAACTTATTCCTCGAGCCCGAGTTTTTATTTGTAATACTCGCTTATCTAGTAGAGCACATCCGTTTGTAGTTGATTGTCCTGTTTTTCGCACAAAGCATTACAGAGAAAATTCGTTTTTTAGTCGAACGATTCGTATGTTGAACGAACTACCCGCAGAAGTCTTCCCAGTTACTTACAATTTAGAACAATTTAAATCAAATATCCACAAACACTACTCCCTGTTCCTCCTTCCCATACCCTATTTCCTGATCAATACAATGCACTGCATGAGTAGGGAGCATACCCTGAGTATTGGTTAAATTAAAAAAAAAAAAATTGTTTGTAAATTTATTCGAAAATATTGAGGTTTCTTTAAAACCAGTACCGAATTAAATACCGTTTTCGATAACAAAATCAAAACCGAAACAAACAATAAATCTTTACATAACCCGGTATTCGAGTCGGTTTCCAAACTTGCTTGAAAAGCTTACATACAAATTTTCGAAAATTAATCAGGCAACATTCCTATTAATATGATTTAAATTATACACATTTTGA
Source organism: Delia radicum (assembly GCA_021234595.1). NCBI lineage: Eukaryota > Metazoa > Arthropoda > Insecta > Diptera > Anthomyiidae > Delia > Delia radicum. Next base: position 34,136,772 of record CM037855.1, on the reverse strand, counting down.
ACAAAGATTTTTTAAAATTTTAAATGTTTTAATTTTATGTCTAACAGTAAAAACAATTTTTTCTATATTACCGTGTTTTCTTATGAAACTTTTTGTCGAATTTATAAAATTGTATGCTTTGAAAACTTTTAAAACCACCCACCTGTTTTTGTGTTAATTGATGTAATTTGTCAATTTATATTCTGTAATGTAACAACCCAATAAATGGGCAAAATAAATCTACAGTGTGACCCGAAAGTTCACTGTTGAAAAGATGGTAAAGAAATTCCTTTGGGAGGAGGACTGCGGGAGCCATTGAGCTGCTAGCTTCAGTCGGTTGGGGGGTTCTCGTCCTTTCCCTTTAAGAATAATTTATTCACTACAAAATTTATTTTAGACTCCCTATTTTGTTATAATAAGGCTACGTTACATGGACCGAATAACTACAAGTTAATCAAATGTGAACCCTACTGTAGTCATTATGATATAAAAACAAGTTATTAAAAGAAATGGTAACAATCGATTATCAATATACCTTAAAAAATACTCCAAGATGTTATAGGAGTAATGCGCATCAATACCCTCCCAAACCTTTGTCCTAAAAGCGCAAACTAAAATCTCAGGACCCCAAAAAGAGACCTTTCAACCCTACTTACTTCAACCACATTTTGTGTAAGAAAACACTATTGTTTAAATTTACCAATTCATTATTGAACAATTCATTCTTTATTTAACCCATATAGGAACATAAGGAATACTAAAAAAATATCTTAAGTTTAACAGAAATATTCAGATTCTGAAAAAATTCGCAAATAGAGAAAACATCTGAATATAATTTCGCCTTAGCATGATAGGCTTGAACAATAATAATATAATAGTGTTTAATTTTTATACATATGAATTATTTAAATTGATTAAATTTATTAAAAGTAAATATTATTTTTAAAAAAAACTTTTAAATATATTTAAAATTTATTAGGAAAGCTTACACTTAATAAATAGAAATGAAAGTGCATTGAAATTTGAAATTGCCGTACGATTTACGAATAAAGAAACGGATTCAGAACAATTCTGATTTCCAATCATGTAAAATTTATATTTACGCAAATCTAAAGTGCATTGAACTTTTGAAGTAAATAGAAATTTAATTTTTTTGAATTTGAGTAATATATAAGCAAAAGCAAAAACTATATAAAAAAATTTTATTTGAAACACAATTTTACCATTTCGTTCCTTAGAGAATTACACTTAATTGACAAACGAGTATTTACAAGAGATATTCGTTTAAACAATAGTTGTTGCTTTTTTTCTTGTTTTTTTTTTTCTAAAATTTAGTTTTTAATAATTTTCAAGAAACAAAACAAAATTTAAACATGAGCGAACATATTGTAACTCACCCAAATTAATTACGACGTTTGATGAAGGCCTTCAGCAAGCTCGATGAATTGGTGTTGCTAATGAAGTTTTTGTTGTTTTGATGATCATTAAATTATTTCTGTTTCTATATAACAGTGGTGGCCATAATTGTCACCTCTGATAATATATGTTTACAATTTAATTCGTATAGTTTGGTTATGGCTTAATATTGTTAATTATTGTTTGATTTGTTCATTAGGATAATTATTTTTATTATTTTGATCTGTGATAGTAGCTTATAAGTTTTAAATTATTAATTAAGTATATTTTCAAAATCCAAATTCTAGCATTTAGTTTTAAAAATTTTTCTGGGATAATTACCAAATCGTATGCACTTTCATCTGAAAAGTATTTTAATTATTTTCTATTTTTGCACTTAGAACTAATTATTTTAGCTTAATTTAATTACTATCTTCTTTTTCTTTTTTAAACAGAATTAGGATTTCTGTTTTACCGATTATTAAACCCGTTGGGGATCGGCAATGTAAAACGTACACGAATTGGATATTTTAAATGATTCTTCTGGAAATTTTAGATTTTTACGTTAAATGATTACAATTATCAAAATTTTATAAGGGGGAATTCGTTGTATGACGTTAATAGAAAAGTTGAGGGAGTTTCGACACGATTTAAACTCGACATAACAATGTTTGTGAAATCTTAATTTTGACACTGAATTTTGACCCGTTTAGCACATGGTTTAACGCGATTCCCTATTATAATGATTTTCAACGTTTTATTATAGGTTTATTTGGAATAAAACCATGTATTTTGTCAAAATTAAAAATTTAACTTTTTTCCTTGATTGGGATATTGCTTATTAGCGAATCGTAGTGATCTTTATAGATTTATAATAACTTTTACTTTACTTTCTAAATATTTTTCACTAGGTTATTCTGAATTTAAGAATTCAATTTCAGAACTATTATTTTTAAAACGTGTTTAATATTCTACGCGTGCCGTTATTACTTCTCGTTGTAAGAATTTATGATTTTAATTTGTTTTACTTGATACCGACAGTTTTGGGTGTGGTTCATTTATACTCTTCTTCTTGGTGCTTGCTTTTATGCCTTCTATGCAATTCTCTCACACAATCGGTGGACAGGGAACACAAGTGAGGCCGGGAGCAACCAATAATTCTTAGCTCTTTGGGTACCAGCAAATAAAACTGATTGTGCCAAGGTGGATGGCCAATTTTGCTGTTGTAAACTTTATTAATGCGAGGCCCAATATTGAGATTTATATCGAGTCGTTACCTGTTATACTGAAGATTTTGATGAAAGTATGGGGGAAGAAATCTTTCCGTTTGTAGAAATGAAATTTTAGCCAAATGATTTTATTCCCCGATGTTTTCAGTAACCTTTTTTCTTCTGTATAAATTGTTATTTGAATATTTTCAGAACTTTTTCACCGATTTAAAATACGGATTGTTGAAGATTATGATTTTTAATTTTTTTGACTTAATAAAATTTTTATGTGGAATAAATACTTCTTTATAGATCAACGTGTAGATGAAAAAGGAAGTATAAAGAGATTTTGGTATACCAAGAGATATCGAATCGGTTTAAAAACCGGGTTACCACGCTGATGTTTAAGGTGTTTACACACTATTCAACACAGCTGCAGCAATTGATGTTATCGATAACAAATAAATAGAATAAACACATCAAATTCCGTTAAAACAAAACAAATTTCAGTAAAATATGATATTTATCCGAATATATTGATAAATATAAGCTGTTTTCCTGTTCACACTATAATTTAATAAGCTAAATTCGATAGTTATTCCTTGTATTGAACACAATTTCGCGATAGTGTGGCAAAATGGGTTATCTCCGTTAACAAAAAAAATATAACAACATTTAAATATAAATTTATTAAGGAATTTCTGAACTATTTGATAGAATTAAGAAGAAGTAGTCTGAAGGGCTTAGTACGACAAATCGTTTATTACAAAACCGAGTAACATTAATCCGATACACAGAAAAAATTATTGTCAACTTTTAGCTGATTTCAAACACACTTCAATTAAAAGTATAATAAGATAAATTAAATATTTAATTGAAAAAGAATTTGGTACACACAATAATTGCAATTTCAAGTTAATTATTTATTTATTTTCTGTTTTTAATGTGACCAACTTCTCCCAATTACAGCATTTTTTAATTTTGAACACCTTTTTAATTGTGTTTAATTTTTCGACTATTCAATTTTAAAGATTTTTTCTTTTTTTTTGATTATTTTTGCAGTTTTGTATATTTTACCAACTTTTATAAAAATTTCGCATTTTGTGCTTAAATATCCATTAAAACTAGTTCGAAATTGAAAACGAGATTGAATTAAATTTTCAATTGATGTCATTAGAACGTTAATCGAAACTGAAATCATATAAAAGTCTACACAATTTTTAACTGAAACTACAATTTCTGTAATTGGACCGAATTCAATTTATTTTTAAATTGAACCAAAAAATATTCTAATGGAATTGGAATTTAATTTTTTCTGTGTAGGTGAAAATGTTAATCGGAAAACAACGATCACGGGCGTATATCCTTGGCATGGTAGGTGCCAACAACCTTGCCAGTCATATCTTCGAGTATGTAATAATTATTTCCTACTTTCTCCTTTACTTTTGATTTAATAAAAAGTGGGGATAATTTTGCATTATGAAATATTTTCTTGGAACTTTGGGTAAAATTCCTCCGGAATACTTCCTGACCAATAGAAAAACAGATGGGACGAGCTCTAAGATTATATTGGGACTGATTACGGTTATAAGCCTCCGAAATATGCTTTCGCAGTTTAGAACGAAGTAATTTCAAATTATCGTCTCGTGACATACCATATGAGGGCTCATTTAGCAATTGGATTTTTCTCAGAAGATTATACGATTCACCATGAGTAATCATGTCGAATCCGAAAAGTGCATGGTAAGGGGAACAATTGATTGCCTGATGATTTGAATTTCTTAGAGCACAGCTAATAAAACTCAAATTTTCGTCCCATAATTTCTGGTCGCCCTTTAAAAACGAACGAATACCACTAATGATCGACCTGTTAACCCGTTCCGAGGCGTTCGATTGTGGCGAATATACCGCAGTATAGGTATGAGAGATTCCTAAAGATGTTAGAAAGGCGTTAAATTCGTTTGCTCGAAACTGTGAGCCATTGTCGCTAACAAGAGTCTCGGGAACTCCGTATATATGAAAAATATGTTTTAAAAGAAAATCTTGAATAACTGAAGAGGTGAACTTGCGAAGCGGACACAGCCAATGAAATTTCGACAAGTGATCGAGAACAATTAAAATCCCTACGTGACCATTTTTACTCCTTGGGTAAGGACCGAGTAAATCTACGTATAAACGTTGAAAGGGACGAACAGAAACGACAGCTTTTCCCATTTCAGGCTTTAAAATAAAGTTTGGTGATTTTGTCGTTTTGCAGGTCTCACAAGCCCTAACATAGTCCCGAACATCTCTAATCATACCTGGCCAAAAGAAACTTCTACGAATAAGGTCTAAAGTCTTAGCCATACCACCATGGCAAGCGACTTTGGAATCATGGAAGCGGGAAATTACAGTGTGCCGGAGTTGAAATGGAATCCAAAGCTTCCAAGTACGTTCATCTTCGTCTGTGTTACCACTGTAGTGTTGTGTTCTTATGTAAACGTAGTGATCCACAATTTTGACGTCAGGATATTTCGACTGATTTGCTGATATTTGATCTTTTAAAGTTTTATAATCTTCATCCAAGAAATGCTGAGAATGTAAATCAATTTCGGGTTCTACTAACTCTATTGACGAGATTTCTTCACAATAAATTCGGGACAAGGCGTCAGGCACGATATGGTCTTTTCCTTTACGGTGGCTAATGGTAAATTTATAGGCTTGAAGTTTAAATACCCAGCGAGCAAGTCTTCCACTGAGGTCAGGCTGCTTCATTAACCAGACCAAGCTGGAATGGTCTGTGACAACCTCGAACTCCTGTAGCTCTAAGTAGCACCGAAACTTTTTGATTCCCTCTAAGGCTGCCAAACATTCCCGCTCCGTCACACTGTAATTCCGTTGTGCCGAGTTCAGTTTTTTGGACATATACGCTATTGGTTTTTCAGCTCCATCGTCGTCCAGCTGCACCAATACCGCTCCGATTCCATAGTCACTGGCATCACAGTGGAGGTAAAACTTTCTGGAAAAATCAGGATTAATAAGGACAGGGGCCGATGTGAGAAGTTGTTTAACCCTTTCAAATGACTCCTGGGCTTCTGGGGTCCAAACAAATTTCTTTTTCGTCGATAAACACTCTGTAATGGGGAAAACTACAGATGAAAAATTTTCGATGAATCGACGATACCATCCTGCCAAGCCCAGAAAACCACGAACCTGTTTAAGGTTTTTGGGAACTGGCCAAGACAGGATAGCCTCGATCTTTTCTGGGTCAGTTTTAATACCCCCATGGCCTATCACATACCCTAAATATCCTACCTCAGTGACACAAAATTTACTTTTTGAAATATTAAGCGTTAAATTAGCTTTTTTAAATTGCTCAGCAATTCTAACGAGAACGGTTAAGTGAGTAGAAAAATCCTCCGATACGATTACGAGATCATCAAGGTAACCGAACACGCAATGTCTCAGGTCAGCCGGAATTAATTCATCCATTAAACGACACATAGTTTGAGGCGCGTTACACAGTCCAAATGGCATGACCACAAACTGGTATAACGGCCTACCAGGGACTGTGAACGCTGTTAGCGGTTTTGCCTCATCGGCTAGGCCGATTTGCCAATATGCGTCTTTTAAATCAAGTTTTGATATTAGGTTTGCCTTTGGGAGACGGGCGAAAATACCCTCAATACTAGGCAATGGATATGCGTCTTTCTTTGTCACGGAATTGACTTTCCTGGCATCCAAGCACAGGCGAACTTTATTTGGTTTAACCACCAATCGCATGGGTGAGCTCCATGGAGAATTAGATAGCTCTATAACACCCAAGGCCAACATTCTATCTATCTCTCCAAACATTAGTTTTTCCACGGCGGGAGAAACCGGATAAAACCGCTGTTTTATTGGCTTGGCTTCACCAACATCAATCTCATGACGAATCATGGCGGTTCTTCCCAATCCCTGTTTTTCAAAATTAGGGAAAAGAGCTACAATAGCCTCTAATTGTTGGAGCTGACATGGCGTTAAGGGGAATTTTTTGTCATCCAAACCAACTAGTTTTAATTTTGCATTATTATCGCAAGAGGCTGGGGACTGATTAAAATCAGACAATGCAGACAGGGCATTAATGCTATTACAGACAGACGGATTAGACACGATAACGGACTCAAAAACGTCAGGCGCTAGTCTGAATTCTTTCCAAAAATCCAAACCTAATATCAATCTTTGAGATAAAGATGGGACGATTAACACTCTAAGCCGCTTAACCTGATTTTTAAACGTTATATCCACATCTAAATATCCTAGAACTTTCTGAAGCTTGTCATCAGCTGTTTTGACGCAAGTTTTATATTTGCGATATTCGCTAAGCTGAGAAAAATCATACAATGCTAAATCCGAACCTATACATGTTACGTTTGCTCCTGTATCTAAAAGACCCAGTTCTGTGAAATTCAAAAAAGACACTTTGGCATAGTATCGCTGATCATTTGAATTTGAAACTATGGCTGAAATAACGTATTTTGCCCCAAATTTACGACGTTTTAAATACTCCCGAAGACGAACTGTCGACCTTTTAGGGTTTTTAGACTGAGAAATAGACAACGCTGAAATCTCAAAAATTTCATCTCTCTTAGAAAGATATTCAGCCCATCGCTGATGATATGGACGTATAGGGTAAATAATTTTAGTTAAAACATTTTTGCAGAAGTTTTCTTTAGGGTCACGTTTTAAAATTAAAATGGGCTGTAAATCAGGGGTTATAGTTTTGGACGAGTCTGGGTTTAATTTTGAATCATTATTTTGGGAAACTAAGGACGATCCTTTACATGATTGTGAGGGTAGTTTTTTGATAAATTAGAACGTTTATCTTTACATTTCGTACAATTAGGTTTATAGGTATTTTTGGCTCCACAGCCATAACAAAAAATAGTTTTATCATTCAAACAGTCTTCCCAGTGATGACCGGGTTCATCACAATTCCAACATATAGCTACATATGGTGGTTTTTGTATAGCATCTACCGAAAACTCAGTGTCAACAGGCACATCTATAATTTCATTTTCAAAAAACTCAATTTCTGCAACATTTCTACGAGACAATTGATTACTGTTGCCATTAGCTGGCAATGAGCGACGAAATTGTTCCTCATTAAACAAATGTTCCCTTTTCTGAACTAATTTGCGAAGATGAGCCAGCGATGCAATGGGGACATATAGCAACTCATGTCTTATATGAGGACGGAGATTTCTAGTTAAAATTTCAATTAACTCCGTTTCAGGCATGGGAGTACTTAATTGTTCCTGAATATTCATAACTGATTCATAAAAAGACTCAAAACTTTCACCAGCCCTTTGTTTTCGATTGCGAATTTCTTCGCGAATATCATAGTCAGATTTAAAATCTTTATATTGAAAACGAAATGCATCACAAAAGTCAGACCAGATAATTCTAGGAACTTTTTTGTGGTAAGTCCAAAACCAGTTTCTAGCCTTGCCAGCCAGAAGAATATGTAAATTGTTGCATATGATACAAAAATCATTTTCAAAATAAGCAGCGGTCAAAGACCTAACCCTATATAAAAATTCATCTACTCGGAGACCATTTGCGGACCCATCAAATTTTAGATTCCAATTTTGAATAATAGCGGTTATCTTATCGACTCGAAGAACGGAACTAGTGTTAAAATTACCATGAACAGAGTGATTCTGTGAAATCGGTTGTTGTTCATAATTGTTCACGAAAGTTGGTTGATATTGCGTACGTTGTTGAAAGGGAGGTAGTTGTTGTGCTGGAATTGGGGTTGTTGGTGAATTTGAAGCATTGTTGGGATAATTCTGGTTTGTGTTCAAATTAAGACCACTTACCAACCTTGCAAGGCTTGCCTCAATCATTTGGTTAATTCTACCATAATCTAAACCCTGTTCCTGACCAGCCCTTTGGGGTAAATCAGCTGATTCATTTGGTACGTATGGGGAATGCATAAATGCGTTTTCACCTATGGGCGCACTACCAGTTGGAGTTAAAGGGTTACTCGGATTTTGCCCCCCAATTAATAAATTATTGCCGCTTGAGTTCGTTAACTCAGATTGAATCGAATCCTCAAATAAGGTCCCCACTGTGGTTCGTGTGGTGGGGCGGCCAGCTATCGCACCACGGCCCCTGCCACGAGCGGTTTTTGGTTTTTGCGAAGTTTTTTGCTTTTGAACTTGACCTTGTGTGTCATCAGGTGGATCTAATGTTAATTGAGCACTAGGTATATGGCTAGCCTGGAATTTGCTGTGAAAATTAACTTTACGGAGTTGATTCAAATCGCAAGGTCGTTGACATATCGGGCAATTTGAAGTTTGAGACAGATGTGTTTCAATACAGTTACTATGGAAGGAATGATTGCATTGAGAAATAATCAAGCAATCATCTTTTTCATTCAAAAGATCATTGCACAGAGTACACTTAGGAGGAAGGTTATTATTCTCACCTCCTTCAGCCATTTTCCAAAATTAATAAAGAAAAAATCAAAAAAAAAAAAATTAACGCTTTGAGAAAATTTACAAAAAATACAATGTATTTGAAAATGTGAATTATCTGTACTTTTAAAATTAATTTCGTATCAAAATACAAGAAGAGCACTAGAAAAATAAAAAAGAGATATATTGCTAATACCTACTAACTATTACGCGTACTATGAAATAAGTGAATCTGGAGAAAAAAATATAAATTTCGCAATGTCTACGGAAACTAGTAAATCATTTTTCCATGAATTCGTCTCTACCAAAATTATATACGAGGCTTAAAAAAAACTAAAGCCTTTAATAAATAAAAATAACCTAATTAAGTTTATCAAAAAAAGAAAAAAAAAAAAAAACGTTTGTAAAAATTGAAATACTGGAGAAAATACCTTTATATATGTAATTCCCACTAATTGATTTAAATTTTTTTTTAAAATAATGATCAGATTTTTGATAACGCGAAAGAAGAAAATAAACTTTAATAAAATTCTTAAAATAAAAATTATGTAAAAAATTAAGAAATCTAAACTTCACCGAAAATAAATTTTTTGTCTGAAAGAACAATTCTCAAATTCGTGTTTTCTTACTACAATGTGGTTGTTGTTAAGGGTTGAAAGAAAATATTGCAATTAATTCGATTGTTACTGAAATACTAAACCAGGATATGGATAATATCATTAAAAAAAGTACAAAAAAAAATTGAATAATTAAACAAACCAGAGTGTGATTAATGTCGTTCCTTCACCTTGATGTTTATTGGAGATCTAATTGCATGATGCAGCTTATATCTAATCCGAATAAAATCAAGTTCCGATACCTAACTTTAATAAATTCTAATTTTCCTTTTAACTTTAAAAAGACATGCAAGAAATTTTAAGATATTTTGAAAAACTATACTCTTGTACGGAAATTCATATCAGATGACATGTTGGTCAATATATCCAAACTTTTAAAACCTCAGATAATCGATAATCCAAACATGCTCTGAAATGTATTCTATACAAAAGTTTCGAAAATCAAAAGTCTTACAGCTTCAAGCGAAAAATATTGAAATCTACTAAAAAATCTATTTTTAATTTACGAGCGACAGAGCCGTAAAAAATACAACTAGGTTGCACTTCTCCGTGCCCCACGTTGGGCGCCATTTGTAATGTAACAACCCAATAAATGGGCAAAATAAATCTACAGTGTGACCCGAAAGTTCACTGTTGAAAAGATGGTAAAGAAATTCCTTTGGGAGGAGGACTGCGGGAGCCATTGAGCTGCTAGCTTCAGTCGGTTGGGGGGTTCTCGTCCTTTCCCTTTAAGAATAATTTATTCACTACAAAATTTATTTTAGACTCCCTATTTTGTTATAATAAGGCTACGTTACATGGACCGAATAACTACAAGTTAATCAAATGTGAACCCTACTGTAGTCATTATGATATAAAAACAAGTTATTAAAAGAAATGGTAACAATCGATTATCAATATACCTTAAAAAATACTCCAAGATGTGATAGGAGTAATGCGCATCAATACCCTCCCAAACCTTTGTCCTAAAAGCGCAAACTAAAATCTCAGGACCCCAAAAAGAGACCTTTCAACCCTACTTACTTCAACCACATTTTGTGTAAGAAAACACTATTGTTTAAATTTACCAATTCATTATTGAACAATTCATTCTTTATTTAACCCATATAGGAACATAAGGAATACTAAAAAAATATCTTAAGTTTAACAGAAATATTCAGATTCTGAAAAAATTCGCAAATAGAGAAAACATCTGAATATAATTTCGCCTTAGCATGATAGGCTTGAACAATAATAATATAATAGTGTTTAATTTTTATACATATGAATTATTTAAATTGATTAAATTTATTAAAAGTAAATATTATTTTTAAAAAAAACTTTTAAATATATTTAAAATTTATTAGGAAAGCTTACACTTAATAAATAGAAATGAAAGTGCATTGAAATTTGAAATTGCCGTACGATTTACGAATAAAGAAACGGATTCAGAACAATTCTGATTTCCAATCATGTAAAATTTATATTTACGCAAATCTAAAGTGCATTGAACTTTTGAAGTAAATAGAAATTTAATTTTTTTGAATTTGAGTAATATATAAGCAAAAGCAAAAACTATATAAAAAAATTTTATTTGAAACACAATTTTACCATTTCGTTCCTTAGAGAATTACACTTAATTGACAAACGAGTATTTACAAGAGATATTCGTTTAAACAATAGTTGTTGCTTTTTTTCTTGTTTTTTTTTTTTCTAAAATTTAGTTTTTAATAATTTTCAAGAAACAAAACAAAATTTAAACATGAGCGAACATATTGTAACTCACCCAAATTAATTACGACGTTTGATGAAGGCCTTCAGCAAGCTCGATGAATTGGTGTTGCTAATGAAGTTTTTGTTGTTTTGATGATCATTAAATTATTTCTGTTTCTATATAACAGTGGTGGCCATAATTGTCACCTCTGATAATATATGTTTACAATTTAATTCGTATAGTTTGGTTATGGCTTAATATTGTTAATTATTGTTTGATTTGTTCATTAGGATAATTATTTTTATTATTTTGATCTGTGATAGTAGCTTATAAGTTTTAAATTATTAATTAAGTATATTTTCAAAATCCAAATTCTAGCATTTAGTTTTAAAAATTTTTCTGGGATAATTACCAAATCGTATGCACTTTCATCTGAAAAGTATTTTAATTATTTTCTATTTTTGCACTTAGAACTAATTATTTTAGCTTAATTTAATTACTATCTTCTTTTTCTTTTTTAAACAGAATTAGGATTTCTGTTTTACCGATTATTAAACCCGTTGGGGATCGGCAATGTAAAACGTACACGAATTGGATATTTTAAATGATTCTTCTGGAAATTTTAGATTTTTACGTTAAATGATTACAATTATCAAAATTTTATAAGGGGGAATTCGTTGTATGACGTTAATAGAAAAGTTGAGGGAGTTTCGACACGATTTAAACTCGACATAACAATGTTTGTGAAATCTTAATTTTGACACTGAATTTTGACCCGTTTAGCACATGGTTTAACGCGATTCCCTATTATAATGATTTTCAACGTTTTATTATAGGTTTATTTGGAATAAAACCATGTATTTTGTCAAAATTAAAAATTTAACTTTTTTCCTTGATTGGGATATTGCTTATTAGCGAATCGTAGTGATCTTTATAGATTTATAATAACTTTTACTTTACTTTCTAAATATTTTTCACTAGGTTATTCTGAATTTAAGAATTCAATTTCAGAACTATTATTTTTAAAACGTGTTTAATATTCTACGCGTGCCGTTATTACTTCTCGTTGTAAGAATTTATGATTTTAATTTGTTTTACTTGATACCGACAGTTTTGGGTGTGGTTCATTTATACTCTTCTTCTTGGTGCTTGCTTTTATGCCTTCTATGCAATTCTCTCACACAATCGGTGGACAGGGAACACAAGTGAGGCCGGGAGCAACCAATAATTCTTAGCTCTTTGGGTACCAGCAAATAAAACTGATTGTGCCAAGGTGGATGGCCAATTTTGCTGTTGTAAACTTTATTAATGCGAGGCCCAATATTGAGATTTATATCGAGTCGTTACCTGTTATACTGAAGATTTTGATGAAAGTATGGGGGAAGAAATCTTTCCGTTTGTAGAAATGAAATTTTAGCCAAATGATTTTATTCCCCGATGTTTTCAGTAACCTTTTTTCTTCTGTATAAATTGTTATTTGAATATTTTCAGAACTTTTTCACCGATTTAAAATACGGATTGTTGAAGATTATGATTTTTAATTTTTTTGACTTAATAAAATTTTTATGTGGAATAAATACTTCTTTATAGATCAACGTGTAGATGAAAAAGGAAGTATAAAGAGATTTTGGTATACCAAGAGATATCGAATCGGTTTAAAACCGGGTTACCACGCTGATGTTTAAGGTGTTTACACACTATTCAACACAGCTGCAGCAATTGATGTTATCGATAACAAATAAATAGAATAAACACATCAAATTCCGTTAAAACAAAACAAATTTCAGTAAAATATGATATTTATCCGAATATATTGATAAATATAAGCTGTTTTCCTGTTCACACTATAATTTAATAAGCTAAATTCGATAGTTATTCCTTGTATTGAACACAATTTCGCGATAGTGTGGCAAAATGGGTTATCTCCGTTAACAAAAAAAATATAACAACATTTAAATATAAATTTATTAAGGAATTTCTGAACTATTTGATAGAATTAAGAAGAAGTAGTCTGAAGGGCTTAGTACGACAAATCGTTTATTACAATTCCTTATGTTTGAAGAAGTCAGATGTTGTTAAAGTAGAATATCCAAATTAACTCGATAATTTTTATGTTTTTTTTTTGGTGTAATTGTACAAATTTTAGTTTTATAAATGTTTAATTTTCTTTAAATGCTATAATTTTTCACAAAATTAGATATAAATTTGGTTTAAATTATTATTTTTTCATATATTATTTTTAACACACATGTAATTATTATTAATGTAATGAATTCTTAAAAAAAAAATTTGTTTATTCTTCTTAAATTCTTCCACTTCTTCTTTTTTTTTACACACACACATCACATGTGATGTTAACACGACAAGTGTTCAAATGTAACTGTTTTCTTAAACAATGCAAATAAACATAAGAACTAATAATGACAAGTGTAACTAAAAATAAAAATTATATAGAACTCTCTCATCCCTAACCAAATACACAGAAAACAATTACAATAATTTAAACAACAATAACAACAACAACATCAAATGCATTTTTAAAGTAACAAAATATAGGTAAATAGAGTATGGAAACCCTCATAAAATTTTGTTAATCAGGTGCGTGATCATGTGTGTTGACAAACACACGCACATGATACATACATACACACACACTCAAAAACACACAGGTACCAAAGACAATATAAACAAAAACATCTTTATTTAGTTAACATGTTTGTTACTTCCATATCATTACACGGTGCTACAAAAAAAAAATTGCAATCACTTTTCAAGTGACCAAGCGTAGGTTGAAAGTCTACACGAGTGTATTACAAAAACTGGTTTGAGAAGCTGCAATATACCTTCAAATATTCGAGATAACATTAAATGAGAATGTTTTTTTTTTTGCGACTTTCGTATTTAAACATTTGTAACTCAGTGATTTTTTAACCGATTTTAATTTTTTAAACGGTATTTAAAAGAAAATTACCTGGTCTTTCCAAATATATATGGGGAACTTCAAAAATTTACGACATTTTAAGGTAAAATAATTTCAAACATTTTTTGGGATGACATGAATAACCTTTTGTGTGCCCATGTTTAAGCATGCTAACTCCATTCTCTTTAATCATTTATCTTTGACTGCGCAAAAATAATGGCGGTTTTAAGTTTCAAGGAAATTAAAAATATTAAAATTTTAATTTTTGCATAGATGAAATAAAAGCTTCATCAATTTATAAATCTGATATTATTTATGACATTTTAACATATATATTGAGCCACAAAAAAATATAAAAATACACTGAATAATTTTTTTGTCATATATTAGAACTTAAAAAAAAACCGCAATTTTTATGGAAAATACGAATCTTTTGCCGGTTTAATGATACAAGCGGGGCTCCAGCAATCACTATAAAGAGAAATTGTATATGCCTCAGTGTCCAAAAACTAACAAACACATGCAATTGTACATTATGGCGTATAAAATTTTGGCTCTATGCAATAAGTCCCAGGTGCAAAAAGTCCCAGTGCAAAAGCTCCCAATGAAATAAATTCTAAAAAAATGAAATAAGTCCCGTCTCGAAAAAGTGAAATAAATTCTAAAAAAATGAAATAATTTCCAAAATAAAAATGAAACAAATCCTAGGTTTTGGTTGTTATTTCATCATGAAATAATTTCCAAAGAATAAAAATTAAATAACTTCCAAAAATAGTCCATGCAACACAAAAGAAGTAAGGGCGTACCGGTATATTCCCCAAAGTCGTATTGCCCAAAAACCAAAATGACATATTGCCCAAATGTCCGCATATCCCCAAAAATTGTGGATGTTAATATGTTATAACGACCAAATCAATGACAGAAAATCCAAAATTTTTTTTGGGTGCTATGGCATTTTATTTTGAAAAAAACTTGCTTTTTTGGGTGCTAGGACGGTAAAAAAAGAAGTTATTGCCCAAAATCAGAAGTTATTATTTTTTGTTATTGTCATAAGACATAATGTCTTTTGTGTCGCACGCAGAAATAACTTCATTTCGCGAAGCCGCCTGCCGCGTTCTACGGAGGAAAAAACCCTAAGAGCGGCCGAAGGCCGCTACCCAGAAGAACTTGTTTTTCAAATCAGATGTCGAATCCGTTGAAATCTTATATTTTTAAGACATCAAGTAACATTTATTTGACCTGTCATAACTTTTTATGTCCCAAAATACCAACCCACACCAAGATTTATTGTTTTTTAATGATTATTTTTTTAAAAGTCTATTTTATTGAAAATTTTACGTATATATTAGTGTCTAAACGTTAAATAAACAGAAGGCCAATACTCTACTCTTTTATTTAAGATAAAAAACAATCAATTAGCTGTTTAAATGACAAAGCTATGACTGGTCAAATTATAATACTAATTGTCTTAAAAATAAGATTTCAACGGATTCGACATTGGATTTGTAAAAACAAGTTTTTCTGTGTGGCGTCCTTCGGCCACACTTAAGGTTTTTTCCCTCCGTAGAACGCGGCAGGCGGCTACGCGAAATAAAGTTCTTTCTGTGTGCGACACGAAAAACTAAAATTAAAGCAATTTTTTTAAGTTTCCTTAAAACTCTTTTGTTTGATTTCATGAATCAGCCTTGACATTTAAGATCTTATGACATTTAAAAAAAAAAAATATGATTTTGGGCAACAACTTCTTTTTTTACCGTCATAGCGCCCAAATTTATTTTGGCAAACAAAAAACCGCCATAGCGCCCAAAAAAAAAATGTTATTTCGTCCAAATCAATGTCGTATTGCCCAAAAACAAGAACATTTATACAACAACAATTTACATATAATTTTTTTGGGCGCTATGTCGTTTTTTTCTTGGGCAATATGACTTTGGGGAATATAACGTTACGCCTTCAAAATTTGTTAAAGAACAGATTAAGTTAGGTCAATTTAAGAAGATCATCAAAATATTTTGAAAGATCCCGTTATAGGAACCGTTTAGAATATTAATAATATTAAAAAAATAATGAATTTTTGAAAATGAAATAACTCCCACAGCAAATGAAATAACGACGAACAAGAAAATAAAATGAAATAAGTCCCACGCAAAGTTCTGTTGGGACTTATTTCATTTCGGAATTACTGCATTATGAAATAACACCTAATAACAAAAATGAAATAACTTCTAAAAAAATGAAATAACTGCAAAAGAACTGGGTATTATTTCATTTGAAATTACTTCCAAATTTGTATGCAAAATTTTTGGGACTTATTTAATTTTTTTTTGGGACTTTTTTCACCTGGGAGTTATTGCACAGAGCCAAAATTTCCCTAGCCAACGAAAAAAGTTTATATAGTCGTATATAGGTTGATATAGTGGTATCTTATTGTATATGTGGCCGAATGTAACAATATGTACTTGCATCTCATATTTATTTTTTAGAACATTTCCAATATGGTGCTATATATAATCATATATCATTATATCTTATGTTATATATAAACAAAGGTTGAAAAGGCTTAATACTTTAATTCAATTTTGAAAAATTAATGAAATTTTACTGAAATTTCATTTCGAAATCACATTCTTATGGCATGAATTCTCAACTTAATTCTCAATAGCTTAAACTAATATGACTGAATTCTTGATTTGAATGAATTCCTTTTTGAATGATTAAAAATTAGATTAATGATGAAAGTTTTATTTTCATTCATTTAGTTAAATGATTAACGAAATTTGTCATCATTTGACTAAAATATTTACAAAATACAAAAGAAAATTACTAAAAAATTTGTCTATAATACAAAAAGAAATCATTTCATGCTTTGTAATTGCTTGTCTGAAGCATGCTGGGCCCATAACCTGTGAAAAATATGAACCGATACAAAATTCTTTGTAAATTTTTCTATAAACGTTTTTATTTGAATGAAAAGAAAATTATATTTATAGTTTTCAATAAATAAAGTTTGTACAAAATGTTGCAATGTTATATATAAACAAAGTATGAAGCAGTAAAGTAGTTTTTTTGCTATTTATAACACATTCAATAGCAATTAAAGCTTTTGAGTGTAGCAGCTACTGAATTAATTCTTAGGGAATGCACAAACGGAATGATGTATGACAATTTTTTAATTCTGAATTAATTTTTTTGTGATCTTTTTTTTTTTTTGATCTTTTTTCTGTAGAGGTTGATCTTTTTTTATCTCATCATATATAATTGACCATATATACTTCCATGTATAATTATATATAATAACATGAAAACAGTAAAACCAAACAAATTATATAATTTTTATATTATAATTATACATATATGGGTAAATTTAAGATTATTGTTGATTTTAAAAGAAGATTCGAAAAAATCCTCGTTGAAGATGAAAAAGTTTAAAAAAATTTTAAAATTTTAATTGTTATTAAAAAACTGTCGATATATTTATATTGACAATATAGAAAAAGTACACCATAATAAAAAAAGTCTGTAAATTTATAAACGGTATTTAAAAGAGAATTACTTCGTCTTTCTTAGTATACACTCAAAAAAGTCAGCAACATCTTTACTGGAAGGAAAACAAAATTTGTAAATTCATCAAAGTTTTGCTAAATTTACCAAATGTTTTGCTGATATTAGCAATTTTTCTGCAAGGATCCTTCCAGTAAAGATGTTGCTGACTTTTTGAGTGTATACTGAGAAACATGAAGTAATACTCTTTTAAATACCGTTTATAAATTCAAAATCAGTTAAAAATTTAATGGGATGTAAATGTTGAAATGCACCAGTTGCAAAAATATTCTTCCACCGTTATCTCGAGAATTTGAGGGTATATTCCAATTTCTCAAACTGATTTTGTAATACACTCAGCTAGACTTAAAATGTACACAAGGCCATTTGCAAAGTGATTTTGCGGTGCAGCTCAGTGTTTTTTTTTTTTTTTTTTTGTAATAAAAACCTAGGCAAATAGTATATGTCTGAGTGAAATTTTCATACATGGTTTGGTAAGATCATAAATGTGTGTATTATTGTCATAAATATTCCACATTAGTGTGTACATTCATATTTTGCCATTTTTATAGTTAATTTGTTAAAATATTGCCGAAATTTCTAAGAATTTTTCATTATATTTATTAGTTCTGTGTATTAGTCATAAACATCCTTTCACAATAGGCGCGACCATTTATTTTTTCAAAAATATTTTGTTGTTGACAATTTGTTTTGTATTTATTAAGAAAAATCTCGCGTTTTAGCGCGTGATTAGTTTCAACTGTTTATAAATTGTTGTGCTAGATTAACGGTTAAGAAAAATAGTCCTTACTAAATCTGCAATTAAATGGAAGTTCTTAGCAGTAAGTAGAAATAGCAAAAATTTAAGCACAATTCAAATTTTTTTGCGACAAACTATTTTAAAAAATAAAGTGATTTAGGTTTTAAATAAAAATTTATATTTTAGTACAATTTTTTTTTAATGGTTTACTGAAATTTTAGCAACGTTTACTAATTTTTCCCACTACAGTCGCTGTACAGTCTGCTGGCCTTAAAAAAGTTAATAGATTATAGATTTTTCTGTAACTTTTAAAGACTTTATTTAAGTTTGATATAATTTTTATTAAAAATAAAAATTATGTTTTCTTAGACCTTAAATTGTGCAATGAAAATGAAAATTATTCAAGTTCGAGGCCATACTCTATATTTCTTTATTAGGATATTGTCCTAACAAATAATCTATAGTTTTTTGTTTTCAAATTTATTATTTGACCCTTTCAGAAATGTGTTGATAGATCTTGTTTTTATTTATAAACAAAAAAAAAAGTAGGAAAAAAACAAAAAACGTGTATTGAATATCCACCAAAGGGGGACCTTGCACATAACAAACAAGTTTTCAATATATTTTTTGATCAATGGTGATAATCTTTAACTTCGAACTTATATATTAGTTCTCATTTAGTGGGAAACTAGGTTCTATGAATGTTTGATGTTTTGCATGGGATTGTCACTTCTTTCAAAACGCGTTCTGATGATGGGAACTTCGAAAATTCCCGAAATAGACCTGTCAACACATTCCTAAAAGGGTCAAATAATAAATGTGAAAGCAAAAAAACTCTAAAGATTATTTGGTAGGACAATATCCTAATAATGATATATAGAGTATGGCCTCGAACTTGAATAATTTTCATTTTCATTCTCATTTACTTTATTTAAGTTTTATTAAGTTAATAATTTTTTATCGGAACACTCTAATGATTTTGTATGATTTTTTTTCCATTAAACTTTATAAAAAGAAGGAAAATATGATCAAAATAACATTATCATGACCAATGTCATTTTTAATATAGTTTTCACTTAAAACCACAAAGATTGTTATATTTATTTTCATTTTGATATTAACTTTAATTAAAAGGGACAGTACTATACAAAGCAATATATTACAACTTAATTTTCTGAAAAGAGAACTAAATATTTTTTAAAAACTTTTTAGCAATGAATTAAAATTAGAACTTAAAATATTGGCATTCTTATTATATGTATACTATTTTTATAAAGGAGTCCAAACTTAAAAAAATTCTCTGTAAAGCACTAGTATAAAAAGATAAATTTTTTTAATTTCGGCTCACTCTACTGTATATATATTTTAATTTCCAAAATAAAATATTTAGGCTCGAGATCTATGTTGGTTTTGTATAAATATTCTTTATTTATTCATTTAATCGATATTTCGCTTTTCATTGAAAAGCATCATCAGGAATAGTTATTTAATATTTAACACAAAAAATATATGCTTAAAGCTGATCGTTGTGTCTCCAACATCGTCATTGTCTGCAACATCGTCATTGTCTCCAACATCGTCTATTAGACGATGGCAACTAAGAACATTTTCAGTCAACACTGTAATTAGATTTCGCATTTAAACAGATCAGGATAAAAGTTGGACTTATATAATTAACATGCGTTTTTAGACCAAAATATTGAAAAAAAATTCTTAAAATACGTGTGGCATGTGTACTAATATTTATTTATAATTGTTAAGACAATAAAAACTTGTGAAAATTTGTTTTTTTATTAATTAATAATCATACTCGTATAATTACAAATTATATCCTATTACCCTAACCGAGCACTAGCTACTATGGCCTTCGGCGCGTTGTAGCGAAAACAGACCAGTGCCTCTGGAGGGAATCGAACCCACGACCCCCGCACTGATAAGCCAGCATGCTACCAACTAGCCTATCGGGGCGCACAACTAGTGAAAATGTACAAGTTTTTAAAAAAAAAAATAAGATTTATTTGTACAATCAGGGAACTTCTGCTTTAAAAATATGTAGTTGTTTGGGTTGTAATACAGTTTCTTTATTTTTAATGTAATTTTCAGTCATTTGCAAAACAAATTTAATTTTTTACTAACCTTGTAATTAATTTAAAAAAAACAAACCACATCAAATGACTGTTTTATGATTTTACATTAATTTTGTACATTAGTTTTTTGTTATTTAAAAAAATAAAAAAATAAATGTTTGTTCATTTTTAACTAACATGTGGTTAATTTGTATTACAATTGTTAGTCATTTTTTGAACATTAAAAAACAAATGCCAATGTAGTTGAATTTACTGAAATGTAAATCGTCCTTTCTTTAAGTGAAATTTCATTTATTTTTAACTACATTTGCAATGGTATTTACCTACATAGTATTCTAAGTGTATTTAGTAGAACAATTATATGTTCCTTTGAAAATATTTTCAGCATTTGGCTCTGAAGTTTGAGAAAAACTCATCGATTAACTAGGGATTTTTAGCATGATTAGTTGAATTAAATTCTCTTATTTTAGAAAAGTTGTACTTAACATACAAAAACGATACGTTAACTTCCATTTTCTAACTTCTATTTTTGTAGTAGATCTGAAGTCATTGGTACCTTCCATTTTGCATATTGGGCATAAGTGACGTGTCACCCTATATATTTTTGTGTATATCACTTTGAAAATAGCACGTTTTAATGACAATAGTCTTAAAATACTCAAATTCATATAAAAAACTACTTTTTTTGCAAAAAAAAAAAAAAAAAAAAAAAAAAAAAAATTGAAAAATATAATTCCTATTTTTGCATATCGTGGGGGTGGAATTGTAAAAAACGCATAATTGTATGTAGAGTTCCCATATGATTAACAATGGTAAGTAGTATTTTTTCCAAAAATTTTTATTGGAATCCAGTTGGCATGAAAAGTCTATCTTTATGTTGTGAATTTGTTTTGTTTATCTCAGATTTTTCTTAAAGTTCAGAGTCAAACGTTAGAAGTCTCCAAAAAGGATAATTATGTGTTCTATTTATAATAAATAAACTATTTTTAAATAACCATTTTAATGAAAATAAGGCAACACTAAAGAGTGTATTTAAGAAAACATAATGAAATTAAATGAAGTTTTAATGTAGTGCGTTTTTTGTTGTCAAACCTTTATATAAAAAAAGGAAAACTATACAAGTACTTTGAGGAGCAACCATAAAAATTAAGCGGATAAATGTTAGAAAACTTGAAATGCAAATTGGGCATGAAATGGTTAAACAAAATTTCTGTTTTCTGTTTGTAATGGTTAAACAAAATTTCTGTTTTTTTTGTTATTAAACTAAACCTGAAGCCTCGTTTTCACAATGTCCAGTTAGTTACTAACTGGGGCTTTAGCTGGCACTTTAGTAGTGGTTTCCCACATAAATTATAATTTTTACTATTTGTTAAATTTTAACTAGACATTCAGTAATCTGTCCTAAATAGCATTTTCTGAAAACTACATATTGAAAAATTTTTTTTTTAAATAGGAAGACCGATTTTTGATCCTTTTGTTTCGGTTTTTTGCAATTACAAATCGGTACATAGAGACATTTTTAAATTATTAACAATTTTTTATTTTTAAATTTAAAAACGCCTTTTTGTAATTTTTTGGGATACAATCGTATGATCTTTATGGAAATAAAAAGTTAAAAAAAACGGCTACGTAAGGTACTAACAAGGGCAGTCTCGCGACAGGTTCTCTCTGATATTAATGAAATTTGGATATATGATAAAGAAAAGAAAAAAAAAATGACACGTATTTGTTTTTAGCAGCTCAATGTCATGTTTTACTGTTAAAAGTGGGGTCAAAAACGACCCCATTTTTCTGTTTTTCTGCTTATGTAGAATTGTTTTATAGAAATTTTAGACAAATGGCGTACCATTGTCCGATAACTTTCAAGTATTTTTGTTATTCAAAAAAATTTGTTTTAAGTGATATTAAAACAGGCATTTTGTTAAAGAATTATAATTGGTTTATTCTAAAAAATATGTATTAAATATGTTAAAAGTGGGGTCGAAAACGACCCCATTTTTCGTTTTTTCTGCTTATGTCGAATTGTTTTAGAGAAATTTTAGACAAATGGCGTACCATTGTCCGATAACTTTCAAGCATTTTTGTTATTCAAAAAAAATGTGTTTTAAGTGATATTAAAACAGGCATTTTGTTAAAGATTTATAATTGGTTTATGCTAAAAAAATTCTATATTAATGACAATTAAATTCAATCGACGGGCTACCTGAGTTTTTTTCGACCTTCGTAATAGTTCGGCTTTTATGCGACTTTTTTCGAAGAGCTTTTTACCTAACATTTTAAATATTTTAAATAAATGACAACCGTAACATTCTACATAGGCAATGTTGGTATCAAAATTTTTGTTTTTCGAGTACAACAAAACTGTGTTCAAAAAATCTGAATTTCATTTGCTTCAGACATGTTTCCATACAAAAATTAATTATTTCTGATCTTATCTTTTAACCCTTAAACGTGAGATTGGGCAGCTAAAAAAAAGTACGCATCCCTTACTTTTTTTTCTTTAGCACATATGCAAATTCGATTAAGATCGGATACACATCATCTGCACTCAGGAAACTTCTGATTCAAAAATGTGTAGTTGTTTTTGTTGTAATACAGTTTCTTTATTTTTAATGTAAATGTCAGTCATTTGTAGATCAAATTAAATTTTTCACTAACCTTGTAGTTTATTTTAAAAACAAACCATATTAAATGACTGTTTTAATATTTTGCATTCATTTTTTACATTAGTTTTTTGTTATTAAAAAAAAATGTTTGTTTGGAGCAAAATTGATGATTAATAGGTTTTTTGTTAAAGTTCTGCTTATTATGGAGGCTCTAGCTTTTCTAAATCTTCGGGTTCTGATGAGATCTTTAGCCAGATCGAAATACTAGTATCAACATTGCTGATATGTTTGATTTGCTTTATTTTTGTAAATATACGGAGGTTGAAAGCTCGTTATAAATTGAAAATAAATGTTTGTTCATTTGTGGTTCATTTTTACTACAAATGTGGTTAATTTCTAGAACATTATAAAACAAATGACAATGTTATTTGAATTTACTGAAATGTAAGTCGTCCTTTCTTTAAGTGAAATTTCATTTGTTTTTAACTACATTTGCAGTGGTCTTTACCTACGTAGTATTCTAAGTGTGAGAATAAAAAAAATTATTTTTACGTACAAATAAATACTTGCAAGGGAAGTCTCCAGATGTAATAAGCCTGTAAAAATATAAAAAAACGGCTACATCAAATTAGTTAAAAATGCGCTTGCAGAAAAAACTGTGTGTACTAAATATTAGTAGTATAAGAATAGCAAAAATAAATCTTTTGAATTTACAAATATTTTGTTATATTTGAGCTAAATTTTAGTTATTTGGAAGTAACAAATTAATCTGCTAAAATCAGCAAAAACATTTTCTAAATATTAGTAGACAAAAAAAAAAATCGTTAAAAAATGTGCAATTTTTAAAGTTTTTTTTAATGCAAATGCAAGTCTGCACTTATGAAATCATTAATCTACAATTTACAAATTCACATCGAATAAAACTAAAATTTTGTAAAGTTAACAGATTTATTTTTGCTGTTCTTATTTTATTAATATTTAGCAAACAAATTTGGTAAATTTAGCATTTTCTTGTGCAAGGTTATTTTTAACTAATTTTTAGTTCATTTTTCTGCTAATTTTACAAATTTATTTCTATGAGTGTACATTCCCACTTGGAGACTTCCCTTGTAAGTATTTATTTGGCTGCAAAACTTATTTTTTTTTATTCTCAGATAAGTACTTATGCCTGAATAGCGTCACTCTATGATAGCCCGAATAGAAGTTATAGTTTTTAGAAAAATATATCGCTCATTTACTGCAAGACTGACATAACTCAAAAAATAAGATTTTGCAGAAAACGAGTTTAAAGTTTTCAATCCATATCTGCCTCGCTCTACCCTTTCTCTATTTATTTGGTCACGTTTTTTGTAAATAGTGGCTTTTAATGTATTTTTCCCTAAGTCAGAGTTGTGTGCGAATTCGCTAATTATCGAGAGACTAATGAGTAGCACAGTTTCTCTATGAAGTATGTACTCTTTGTACCCACTTTAAAGAAAAAATAAAATATATTATCCTCTATTTCGAAAAGTATACATGATATTAATATGAAATTTTTACACAATTAAAGCATGATATAACTAATAAATCTGCATCATTAACTCAAAAATCGCCTTTTTTGACTTATGACGTCTTGAAGTAAATGAGCGATATGGTGAAGAGTGTTTCTAACACAAAAATAATTGTTTTTATAAAGCATTTCTTTGCGTTTTTTTTTTCTTATTGTTTAAATATTATTGTTTTTGTGGATTTCTGCAAAGGGCTAACCCGTTAAAAGGGTCCAGTTTTATTAAGTAGTGAAAGAATTGGCTCATAAAGGGATAATTTCAAGCACATTTTGTTGGAGATGAGCACAACATTTTTTGTTTTTTAGAAATGCTACATTTTGCTACATGTGAATGTGATTTTATTGAATAAACCCAAATGCCGACGGTAAAATTAAATTCTTTCTATTGCCTACTTGGAATTACTGATGTTATGTTTTGCGTATAATCTCAGCTTTTATTTCAACAATAGAATACATTTTTGACACATTTTGCAAATTAAATAATTTTTTTTAACATATGAGGCTTTTCACATTAACTGCACTGTCACTAAATTTAAATTAAAAAAAAAAATGCAAAACTTTGTTTTATCAAATTGGGGACAACAAACATAGAAATCGTTACAATATTGAATTGTTTTTTTGCCTTTTATATAGAATTTACAATAAAAACAGTGTGCATTTAAAGAAAAACATTACGATAAATAGGGGAAAGGCCTGCAGGTGGCCACCCCTTAAATTTTTTAAACATAGCTCATCATTAAATCAACGTATTGTTGTCATGTTCATAGGTTGGCAAGAGAATATATCAATTCACAATCCTGAGCTAGAAACAATTTGAATTTGCAAAAAAATTAAAATTTTATTGTACATTTTGAAGAGTACTTAAAATCGAAAAAATGCGTGGACTAAAGTTACTGCACAACATATTTGAAATTACTTTTTACGTGATTCGATCGTTGTTTAGCGTATTTTGATGCCTATACCACAAAACAACGCTAAAATCAATTATAAGCACAATCCGCGAAACACGTTGAATTTAATAACTTTTGTGGCCTTTAAGATTGATAGGCATCGTTAGAGAATTAGACTCTAACGAAATGACAGAGAAGACTAATTTGCCATTTTTGTTTTTCTTGTTTGTTCTACAATTTTTACTCATACCCAGCAAAAACATGGTAATGTCAGCTGATTACCACATATATTACAAAGTAATGATAGGTCATTATCTATTGCATTACTTTAAAATACAAAATAACGACTTATTGATAATGGGTTATATAAGTACTTATATGTAATTGCAAACTAATGTGTTACTGGTAATTTGTTAGATAAGTATCGATTTCATATTTTTTTTCTTCTAATATTGTATTTATTAATTTGTTTTAAAAATGTTTACAAGTAAATTTTTCGAGCTCTAAAGTTTTTTTGAAAACTGTTTAAAGATTTCTTTAAAAAAACATATCTTGAAGGTAAACACTTATTTTGTAACTCCTAGGTAACCATTGCGAGTAACCACTTATTCCTTATATAAAAGTAAGCACTTATACTTTCACTATGAGTAACCAATCAGCTAAATCATTATTCTTACTTTTTCTGCAAGCGAGAGGGTAATGACCACCAATGGATTTTGAGACATCGCGAACAAAAGTAATTAAGCTAGTAAATAGCCTGGTAACTAGTGATTCCATTTGTGC
The DNA here is from genome assembly GCA_021234595.1 of Delia radicum. Taxonomy (NCBI): domain Eukaryota; kingdom Metazoa; phylum Arthropoda; class Insecta; order Diptera; family Anthomyiidae; genus Delia; species Delia radicum. Next base: position 34,110,308 of record CM037855.1, on the reverse strand, counting down.
TTTACTTACACGTTTAATTACTTGGTAATGTCTGTTTTTGCTGGGTATATTTTTTGTGGAAATTTTTTGATTGTTCATTTTTGTGCTTTAAACTAGCTTTTTCTTAAGATTTTTGAGCTTTAAAGTAGCCATTTTTAAAATTTTTGGCTTGAATTGCTATTTTGCTTTCATTTTTTTTTGTAAAGTCAATCTGTTTTTACATTGTTTACATTTTTGGTAGTTTTTCTATTTTTTTTTTTACTTTTTACGATTTTGCCATTTATTGTCTTTTCTGCTAATTACTTTAAAATTTAAGCGAAATATTAATTTTTAGAAGTCTGATATAATTTTTATTAAAAAATAAAAATTTAATTTTCATTGCATTATTAATTTTTAGAATTAAACAAGAAAATTGTGTCGAATTTCAAAAGGCTTTATGAGGGAACTTTTTTGAAAACCCCAAAAAAATAGAATTCCGTTTCTTTTTATATATTTTTTGAACTAAACTTCTAGAATACACACAGAAAAATAAAGTCCCAACCGAAATTGAAAGTGTCTTTTGTATGCTACAACTAAAAACTTCAGTTAGTTATCCATATTTAAAAGCGATTTCTAAATATTTTGGATGCAGCAACAAAAATTCAATTGTATTAACTGAATTCTGTTTTGAAAACCGATATTGAGTTGTAACAACCGATTTGTGTCAAAGTAACCGAATTTTAGTTGGCAAATGGCAAAATTTTTCTCTGTGTGTATGTAATATACAATAGGTCAACGTTGATAATTGCATAACAAAAAATTCAAAAGTTATAACCCTACTGTACAATGTTATTCAATAATTTCAGTAATTAGGAAAACGATTTTAAATAAGATAATGGATCACATCGAAAAAAAACTTTAAACTTTACGTAGAAAATATTAAAAAGAATGCAACAAAATTTTGGGCAAATATTTTAGATGAACTGTTTTTTTTTTGCATTAAAAAATTGTTTGTTACATAGGAAGTTTTTTATATTTGTTTCATTAAGTTTTTTTTTTACAAAATCAAATATTTTTAGATTTTAAAATTTTCTTTTTCATTTTGTAAGTTTTTTCGATTAGATTTGCAAATTAAGTTTTTGCACACAGAGAAAAGTTTAGCTATTTGCCAACTGAAATTCGGTTACTATGACTCTAATTGGGATATTACGAATTTCAGAGGGTTGCTACAACTTAACATTAGTTTTCACAACAAAGTTCGGTTATTTGAACTAAATTTTAGTTGTAACACATAAAATATACTGAAATCTAATATAACCATCGTTGTACTAACTGCATTTATAAGTTGTTTTTTTTTTTTTTTTTTTTCAATTCGGTAGGCATTTTATTTCTCTGTGTGTGATATTTAAAAAAAAAAAAAATTAAGTTCGCAAAAGGAAAATTTCTGTTAGTCCTTGCAAGCAATTTTCTTGTTAAAGTTCGCAAAAGAAAAATTTCTGTTAGTCCTTGCCAGCCGTTTTCTTGTTGCTATAAATCGACAGTGAATTTAATCGTTTTTGCAGCATTTCAAATTTACATATCGGTGGTCATAAGATGAAACCTCCGGACTTAAAATATTTTACAACTGAATATTAATATAACTTTTGGGAAGTAGATTGACATTAGTTTTCGCAAATTGTAAAAATGACAGTTAGGGGACAACTTATAACCATCAGTATAGAAGTTAGAAAATTTTTACGAAGCTTCAACGCTTTAAAATTCAGACTTATATTTTTTTGTGGAAATTAAATAAATATTAAAAAAAAAGTCCATTGAAATTTAAATTCACTTTTTGAATAAAATTTGGGTGAAATGAAAAAAAAAAAATTAAATAACCTGAACAGGATTTCTAAAACTTGCTGTAGCATATATTTTGTTAGAAAATTAAATATTTTGTTTTTTTTTTTTTGTAATTGTTATTGTTTTTCTTTTATTTTATATTTATTTTTATAAAAAAAAAACTAATTGTTTATTTTTAAATTTTATATAAAATTTTAATAACTTTTCAATAGTCCCGTAACAAATATCCAATAAGAAAAAATCCGATTCTCTCACTATTAAACACACACACACACACACAGTTTTTGTCATTTAAAATTCCTATTGGATTTTTTTTTTTAAATTTTCAATATTTTTTTTTTAATAAAATATATTTTATACCTTTTACTTATTTTTATATTTTTTTTTTGTTTATTTAAATAACATTTTTAATATTTTATTTATAATTTATTTTGTTTTAAATAATCCCAAATAAATTCTGTTTTTTTTTTTTTTTTTTTTTTTGTTGTATTTAAAAATAATTAATTTAATTCAAAACACCCGCGCACACATTTTATAGAATATATTTTCCATAAAGTCTTGTTGGTATTATTATTACTACAAAATAAAAATAATACTACTCCAAATATATCCAACATAACTAACACACACATACACATTCACATATACTATGTATAAGCAAAACGAAAGAGTTATGTGTATATTGCGCGTATGTTTACACCGTTCAACTGTTTCGAAACGACTAATTCAAGTGATTTAACCAAAAAAAGTATATGTGTGTATGGGCCATACATACATCCAAACATATTCATGCAAACAAACATACATTCATACATACGACGAAAAATGTAACATACCAACGACAACAACAAAAAGCATACATATAAACATCCATCCATACATTTAAACAGACACACACAATGTGTGTTGTATATGGATGGAATGATGGTTGGAAAAAAAAGACACACACGGGGGAAAAATGGTTATGGTTATTGTCGTTGTTGTTGTTGTTGCTGTTGTTGTTGGTAACATCCAACCAATTCATACCACTCATGTGAGAAGGGTATGTACAAATGAAAATCGTATGGAAAACATTTATACACATAAGAGAACACAAAAAAGTGTACAAAGAAGGTGGTTAAGATGATGATGAGAGTTGTTATTGTAAAGTGGCGGAGGGGTGGTAGAAATGTGTGACGTTAACGCCAACAAAAGGTACCGGTTTTTGTTTTTTTTTGTGTGTTGTGTTGTTGTTTTTATTATTCCAACTACTTTTTCTTACAGGAATACATTTTGAATGTATTATAAATGTATAAAGAAAAACATTTCAAACATACAACATCATCATCACACACAACATAAAAATACACACGACAACAACACAACTCTATACAATTTTCTTTCTTTTTTTGTTTTTTGTTTTTTTTTTTGGTAATATGTGTGTATGATGATGATGACTCTGCCATACACAAAATACGGATATGGAAATTTTACTCCTTCATATATTAGACAAGTAGGTATAAAACAACAACAAAACCCTACAACAGAGCAACAAACAGAAAATGCTTAACACACGTTATATGAGTTAAAATAATAATATGAAAAAAAAAACGAACCCAAACATAGGATTACTCGTATATATTGAATGATGAATTTTGTTTTTCTTGTTAGTTTTCCCATAAAGAGAGAGATATACGTCGTAAAAAGTCTTATAACTTATTTGAATATACGTATGAGTTAGGACGAATTGAAAAAAATGTAAAAAACACACAGCACATATACAGACATATAAAACTCATTTTGTGAGACATCACTAAATTTTATACCCAGTGAATAATTTCTTTTAATACAATACTAAAAACTTAAACATTAAATGTATTTTATAAATTAAATAGATTCTTTTTTCAATTAGCTTCACCAGACGAAAAAAGTTTATATATACAGTTGTTTTTCGATTTAACGAACTATATAATGTCAGCCCTGTTCGTTAAATTGAAAAATTCGTTAAACCGAGTACTATTTATGAGAAAGTTTGTTTAATCAAAAACTATGGAAATAACAACTCTAAAATTTTTTGGATTATGCTATGGCTTTTCCGCTGCGTTTTGAACCACGAAAAGAGCCTTGTTTCCATTTTTGGAAATTCTCCATCCTTAATTGCTTTTCTGTTTTTTGAACCAAAACCTGTCATCTCCGCATTTTTTAACAGATTTTCCTTTGATTTTTAAATCGTTGGGAAATCCCCTTTCTCTATATGTCTATGTCTATTGCTTTTGCATATTGTTTGCGGAAATCTTTGTATTTGCACCTCATTCTATACTTAAGACTCTAATTTTGTATTTGTTCGTTATATCGAGTACAAAGTTACGGTGTTCGTAATATAAGGCACTCAATTCAAAATTTTTATGAGTTCGTTAAATCCCGAATTCGTTAAACCGATGGTTCGTTAAATCTAAAAACTACTGTAGTCATATATAGCTTGATATAATTATATATAATTATATATGTGGTCAAATGTAACGATATATATTTACATTCATACTTATTTTTACGAAAATTTCTACTATAGCGCTATATATCATCATATACAATTACATCTTATGTTACATATAAGTTGATATTTTGTATCTCTTCATATATACTTGATATAGCTTAATATGAGATAATATATTTTTTAATATATAAAAATATAAAGGAATATATGATATAATAAAATCAAACGAATTCTATAATTTTTATATATAATTATTTATAAACATATATGGTGGAAATAGACAAAAAAAATATCCTTTTTATATAAAATTTTCAGAAAAGACAAAAACGGAAAACATAAAATATTTCAAGCAAAAAAAGATTGCGAAAAAAGCAAAAATAAAAACTTAGAAATGCAGCACTTAAAACAAAGCTCAAAGCTAATAGATTAAATAATATTTATGAGTAAAAAAAATCATTTTAAGTCAGAAAATCGTAAAAAGCAATTACACAGAAAAAACTAAAAACGAGTTTCAATTAAAAAATTTATTAAATCAATTAATATTTTAATTGATTTTGCACCTATCACGGCAATGATACTATCAATTAAACCTTTTATTAAAATTAAGAAGGAAAAAAAGTTATAAATAACTTCTACAAAAAAAAAATATGATACTCACAAAAAAAGTGTGTGATCTATACGTTGGTATGTGTGTTTTTTGCAATGCTGAGTCTCTTTGCGTGTGGGCTTGTTTTGTTTGTTAACTTCAATTGTATTTGGTATTTTATACTGAAAATTTTCTATAATATGATAATTGCGTTTAAAATAAAATATGTATTTATATATTTAAAAGTCAATTACAATATTAATTGATTCAATTAAATATTTGTTTAGAAACAAATTAAATTAAATTCAAATCAAATCTTTAATTAGATATTTTAGGTTGATAAATTTTCTTGTGTATAAAAAAGTGACAAGCATACAAAAGAAAAAAACACAGCTCGACAAGTTTCCTTGGTTTGAATGCCGATATGTGATTTGTATACTATTTGATGGTCTGCTTCGAAATCCATCATCCAAATTTTTCCATCGCACCACAATTTTGAGAAAACCACGGTTTAAATTGCCAAAAATGTCTATTTTGGCTCGTTTTGAAGACTTTTACGATTCAGAATAAAGACAAGTAATTGGAATACACTTTACTTTTGAAGATACCGCAATGAAATTTTATAAAACTGATTGTTAAAATAGCGTAAATTTACATTTATCAAATGCCTTCTACAAAAAAATATAAATACATTTTTTATATGAAATTGAAAAAAAAAAAAAAAAAATAGAAAAGATAGCATATATTTGAAATACAATTTCAAATTTTAACGTTTTTCGCCGACATTAAAAAAAAAAAAGTTCAAAGTCTATATCGTGACCCGAAAATAAATTAAAGCTGGTCGATGCATGGACTAGGCTACTTTTAAAGATGAAATATTTGGTGATTTTTTTGATGGAGTATTTTTCAAATGTAATTTTTACCTATAATAATAAATTAATTTGAAACGTCTATGAACTCATTATAGAGAAAAAAGTTCCATGTATCTACGAAATCAGCGAGATTAAAAATATATATAGCGGTTCAAACCAAAATGACTTTTTCAAATTCTGTGACTGTGTGTAATTAAATTTAAACATATATGCTACACTTAGAATACTATGTAGGTAAAGACCACTGCAAATGTAGTTAAAAACAAATGAAATTTTACTTACATTTCAGTAAATTCAACTAACATTTGTCATTTGTTTTTAATGTTCAAAAAAATACTAACAATTGTAGTAAAAATGAACTACATATATTAATAAAAAATAAACAAACATTTATTTTTTTTATTTTTTTAAATAACAAAAACTATTAAATAATTTTTATTTTATTGCTTAATAAAAATAAAATAACAGTTTTTTTTTTATTTAATCGGATTATTAACTAAAATATATGGTCATGTATGAGCCACATTTGGCACATATACCCTCAATTTTCGAATCTGAACATATATGGGCAATTCCTAGGCGAACGACGCAATATTCACACACTTTTAGTTGAGCAAAAAAAAAAAATAAAATGGAAACATGCGGTATATATCATCAGTGTATTGAAGTTAGGAAGAGTACTAAATTTGAGGAAAAACATTATTTATATTTTTTAATAAATATTATATAAAACTTGTGAAAAAGACAAAGTACGGTCTTGTTTACTCCCCCTTTACATCTTGTTTTTAAACAAAACAAAACAAGTGTGAAACGAAAAATTAGAATAAAAACAAAAACCGTGTATTGTATATCTACCAAATGTAGAGCTTGCACTTAACGAGAAAGTTTTCAAATTATTTTTGTTCTCATTTAGTGGGATAACTAGGTATAAGAATCTTTGATGTTTGCATGGGATTGTTACTACTTTCAAAACGTGTTCTGATGATGGGAACCTAGCAAATACCCGAAATAAAGGTCGAAAAAATCATAATTTTTATAACAATAAAAATTATATCAATCATTTGTAAAAAGACATAGTATGGTCTTGTTTTGTTAGTTCCCCTTTAAATAAAAAGGGAAACATGAACAAAAAATATGTAATCTACCAAAGATGGGTACTACACAAAAACATAAAGTATTTCATTTTGTTTTTTGATTATTATTGGTAACTTCAAATACTTCTCATTTTGTTAGAAAAATGAGTTGTATGTATTTTCGAGTTTGAGCATGATGAAGTTACCACTCTTTCTAAATTGTTCTGACGATGGGGACCTAGAAACTCCCCGGTGTGGTCAAAGAATAAATTGAAAAACTAAAAATTCTATAATTTATTTACTAGGACAATATTCTGGTAAATAAATGTAGAATACGACCTCGAACTTGAATAACTTCATTTTCATTGCACAATAAAGGTCGAAAAAATCATAATTTTTATTAACAATAAAAATTATATCAATCATTTAATAAAAATTAATTATTGGTTTTTTAGAGATTTTTGCGAGTAAAGCATTTTTTTTTTAATTCGTTATCCTTTTCGCGAAAAAAAATCAATTTTTGTGGAACACCGTTTAAAGAAGAGAATTTGGTCTTTAAAGTGACACCAAACTTTTATATTTCTACTGACGCGTTAAAAAGTTGTGATAATTCAAACATTGTATTTTTCGTACACATTTGTTTAAAACCACCTACTTTGAGCGGCAATTAAACGCGAACTTTACCGAATTCTGGAAAAAAATAAATTACGTAACCTTCATATTTACTAGAAGAATGTTTATACCAAATTTTACTAAAATCCGAATAGAGAAAGTTAAAAATGTCGTTTTTGTTTGTGCTCATTATTTTTAAAATGTCCCTACTACATTGATATATCACAGTTTTTGCGTTTAATACCCTGTTGTTAGATGAATACATGCAATACAAAAACAAAATACATATAAATTCAGGGAACTTCTGCTTTAAAAATTTGTAGTTGTTTGGGTTTTAATACAGTTTCTTTATTTTTAATGTAAATGTCAGTCATTTTACATTACATTTTTACATTTTTTACTAACGTTGGAGTTAATTTTAAAAAACAAACCACATCAAATGATTGTTTTACGATTTTACATTATTTTTTTACAGTAGTTTTTTGTTACTTAAAAAAATTTAAAAATAATAAATGTTTGTGTATTTTTTACTTACATGTGGTTAATTTGGTCTACAATTGTTTGTCATTTTTGGAACATTAAAAAACAAATGACAATGTTAGCTGAATTTACTCAAATTTAAGTCGTCCTTTTTTAAGTGAAATTTCATTTGTTTTTGACTAGAATTGCTGTCATCTTTACCTACATAGTATTATTCTAAGTGTACAATTGTTAATAAGTTTTTGAACAGTAAAAACCAATGACAAATATTAGTTAAATTTAATAAAATGTTAGTTGTCCTTTCTCCAAGTGAAATTTCATTTGTTTTTGACTACAATTGTCTTTACCTACCTAAAATCCTTAGTGTAGTTACTCATTCGTGTAGCGGCGAACGTCTTGTAAAAACCCAGTGCTAAACCTCTATTTCTTGCTTATTGGGTAACTTCATACAATAATATGTATGAATATGTTGTATCGAACAACAACAAAACTTATAATGGTTAGATTGTGTTATATGGAAAATGAGTATAGCATAGTGCAAACAAATAAATAAATTTTATAAAATCAAATTGATATAACGTATACGCCATGTATCACACAACACACAATGATACAAGAGACAACAAACGACACACACACACACACATAAGTAGAAAAACAAAAAAAGTTAAGTCACCAACAACATTTAAATGACAAACCAATAACGAATATAAAAAATACTCTTTTTTTTGTAGGAAAAAATAAGAAAATTTATTTAGAAAAATATTATAAAAAATAAAATTGAGTATAAACGATAATGAGAGTTACAACCAACTAATATTGAGTATGAAACAAAATAACGTCATACACATTTACCTAAAAAAAAAGAAACATCATACATGTATCCATACATGTACGACGACAATCTAACTGTTACATGTACGAATGTTAGTTTTAATTTAGGGGTTTCTTTTTTTTTTTTTTTTGTAGTTGATGTTGTTGTTGTCATCATATAGAAAATTATCAATAAGATTTAGTAAGGATATTATATTCTCTTAAGGATAAAAAGAGGATTTTTTTTTAGATTTCTTTTACAAGAAAGAGGGGTTAAGGGTTCGATTTTTTTTTCTGTCTTTTTGAAATGAATGTATGCCTGTATTAAGGCACGCGTCTTGTATAAGGATTTACAGTTATCTCGGTTTGTTAAAGTTTGTGTGTTTTTATGTAGGGAGTTTTTGTTGCTGTTGTTTTCATGTAATAAAAATATTATATTGAAATAAATTTTTTGAAAATGATGAGTTGAGTTCATACGCGTACGCGACACACGTTGAGAACGTGCGCATAACATGTTTTTAATATCCTTTACTCATATACGGATGGATAACAACAGCAACAACAATATGAGGAGGGAATATAAACAGTTAGCTGTTTATATGTATGTATAAAATGTAACAGTTATACTTTTTCTGATACATATGAGAAAAATAACTCTTGCTTTTTTTTTTGAAATAATGTTAGTTATATGTTGTTGGCGGGTATATATACATAATTTGAATATGATGAGTGAGCTGTATCATCATTACCAACATTCTCATCATCAACATCATCATCTTATTTTAAACAATTTTTTGTTTTTTTTTTTTAATGTTTTAAAAATATTATCTTACTCTTTTTTGCTTATATGGTGTGTTATGTGTATGTATTACAAATTCATATATTTTCTACGTATGTATATTGTATTGGTGGATTTAATGTTGTTGGTTGGAAAATGAGTACAACTGTTATATACTCACTCTCAATATTATCATACAACCGAGTTACATACAACATTTCAAATGTGTACATCATCATCATCATCATCATACCTTACAATCATATATACAATTGTATATTTGCTATTTATACTTCATACACGTGTACATATGGTGTTTTTCCATTTATTATCTTCCATTTCCTTCATACATTATGTTGTTGTTGTAACATATATGTAGCAAGAGTGTGTGTGTGTGTATTGTTGTTTTTGTTTTCTAGTTGGAAAAATTCTTCTTATCCAATATATGTATTTTTATATACAACTCCCACATATCACTAATACATTCAAATACATAAAAATTAAAGAGAAAATAAGAAATTACACATGTACACACACATATATAAATATTACTCATCGTGTACAATACATATGGGAAAATTTGTTGTGTTTGTGTATTGCAAAATATCACCCTCATGGAAAATTTTTTAACTCTTACTTTTGCTATATATACTCACATACAATAACCATATGTGTATATAACGAGTACATTTTCTTTTATCCATATGTTTGCTTATTGTTGTTTTTGCAATTTTCCTATTTGTGGTTGTTGTTGTTTGTGTGTACTATTCATTTTTACTGGTTCATGAAATTTTTTTTTGAAATATTAACGCCTTCTTTTTCTATATATGTTACATATGGTTTTATATACTTTTCATATTAAACTCACATGCTTTGTAAAGACTGTTCGGCTCTCTTACCTTTTTCAAGTTTTAACACAAATGTACATTTATGTACATTTTCATTCTTCATATCATTTATTTTTTTTTTGCTAAGTTTCCATTTTGTATATTTTTAATTGTTTTTCTTGAGATTTGTTTTTCTTGGCGACTTAATTTTTTGGGTTCTGTTTTTTAACATTTGCATAATTTTGATTTGTTTGCTGTTGTTGGCTGATGTTTATTCATTATACATTTTAATTATTTTTTGTTTGTTTTCTTCTTCTTATGACTGTCTCAATGGTGACACACCTTGCTTTCTTTTTTTGGTAAGACGAACTTAAGCAAAAATTTAAATATACAGTAATGCCAAATAAAAATGGACATTCGCCAAAGTAAGCAATGAATATGAATAGCAAATCTGGTAACATTGTGAAATAGAGACGGAGGAGATTAGAAAAATAAACAAAAATCTAAAAATAGAATATTTGTGTTGTTAGTGTTGTCACTTCTGAGTATAATATACAATAACAGAAAAAGCAAATAGGAAAGAAAACTGCAATTTAGCTGCATTAGATTCGAGGCCATAGTTGGGTGTGATCGCAAAACGGTCATGACTTGGTATTGTTACGTTTGTAACGTAAGATGAGCGCAGGTTTGATTCTTACAGCCGCAGGTTGTTGAAAAATTTATCATATAGAGGCAATCTGACAATTATAAGACACAAATAATAATACAATTTTAATGGAAAATCACTGATGAGCCTGTCCATAAAAAGGCAGAAACTAGTCTAGTCTGATTAAAAAATTAATAGTGTTTATAATTTTTAGAGAAAAACGTTTATTCTTCTTCTTAACCTCAACATTTCTAAAACTTTTAAAATTGTCAATAGAATTTATTAAATATAAAAACAATGAGCGGTACTTATCCAATGAAATCTACAAAAGTGGATCAATTTTTGAAACAAAAAAAAAAATTGAAAGAAATTATTGTTAAAATTTTTTAAATTTTGTGTTAAAAAATCATTTTGTAGGATCTCCTTGCGGACCCCTCGGACTACTCCTACGGACCCCCTTTTGGGAACCGCTGGTTCAGACTGAAATTTGCTTAAACAAAGCAATATCAAATTAACATGGGCTGTGTTCATTAGATTTTCTTTTTTTTTTCCTGAGGTCGAATTACGGCATTCGTGATCGTAATTTTGTTATCGAAGTTAATTTTTTATTTTTGAAAATAAAACATTGCAGCCAAATTTTTTTGATCAGGAATGTTGTAGTTCGGTGCTTGATTGAAAATAAGTATAAAACTTAAGTTTTTGGTGTTTTCATTATTAGTATTCAGTTACTGATTAAAAAAACTGTTTTCGATTAATTTCTCTCGTTCACGAATGCCGTAATTCGGCCCCTGGATTAAATTTGGAACTTTTGTGTTTGAAATGATTTCAGGTTTCAGAAACACCACGAGTAAAAATTTTGTTACGGAGTCTAGTAAAATTATATTTCAGTTGATAAGTTCCCATATATAAGCACATACAAATTGATCATCTAAAGGGTTCGCCAAATAACTTTTTTTTTTGAAAATGCTATAAAAAAAACTACTGAATATTTTCTCTAATTTTTATTTGAAAGTACAATCCTTCCGGTTAATAATGGAAAATAATTTCATTCAAATGGCTGCCTCGGCTGGCCATGCAGTAGCCTACACGATCGGTCCAATTTTTAAGCACATTATCGATTGTGTACAGCTGTATTCCACCAATGGCTTCGAAGCGAAGCGTAAACGCATTGGATGGTCAGTTGGCTTCAACTCCTGAACCAATTGGACTTTGTATGGCGTCATACCAAGGTCTTTATGCAAAATTCGTCTCAATGACGTCTCCGAAATGTTCAATTGTTGAGAACGACGGAATCCGTACGCAATTTTCGCACACATTCTGCAACATTACCATGATTTTCAAAGTAGTGTCGCAATATTTCCCAGCGTTGTTCAAGCGTATACACAACCATATTCGTTCAGCGGAAGGATAAAACTAATTATCTGTCAAATCAGACATGAGCTAAGTGTTACCATTCACGAAATAAGCACTAGTTGAAAAAAAAACGTTAGATGGCGGACCCTTTACATGTATCTAATTACATCAAATTATATATAATTTGATACAATTTTATCCGAGATCTGTAAATATCCGGGACATTAAATTGTATCTAATTAGATATAAATATATCTGATAATATACAAATTTAGCCGATAGTGGGAATGCTTTTTGTAACTTGAAAAGTATTTAAGTTTAAAATTTAAATTTCTAGAAAACAACAAATTTAAAAACTTAAAGTTTTTTTAATGAAACAACGAAATGATTAAACATTATCAAGAACAAATTTAGTGTTTCACAAATATATAATTAAGTGGTATAGTCTTATAAAATGTACACATTTTTTTATTTGAAATTATATAAAATAAATCACCTGCAAATGATTTTGTTATAAAATTAATATGGTTATATGTGGAGCCATATGTAAGAAAATTTTAACTTTCGTGTAGTTTGAAATTGAACTTTACCAAAATATGTATGGGATTATATATATTGATATATAAAATTATAAGGAAAATATTTTCAGTATGGTGTCACACATAGCTTAATAAGACTTAGCATGGGACCATATATAATCATATCGATCACTACATATATTTGGATTAACGCTTCCAAAAGTCGACATTTTTGTTTTTTATCAAAAACACTAACGACGGTCATACTTTTCAATATAAAAAACTACGCTAAAGAAAACTATGTTAAAAATCGACATATATGAATCCATACATGATCACACATACTTCATACACGTCTAAATGCATTCATACATAATTCATATGTATTCATAAATTATTCATACATGTTCATATGTTGAACCATATATTTTCATGTATGTGCATTAACGAAAATTAAGGTAATATTTACATATATTATCATACATGTCCATACACGAAAATTGAGGTAATATTTGTATTTATGATCACATATGAACTCTTATGAACATATATGAATCCGATATGGGTGGTATATGTACATGTATGACCTCGTATCACTTCATATATGAGCATGAATGAGATCATACATGTTCATAAATGTATATATATATATGTATGTATATATATATATTTATGTATGTATATGTATGCACAGCGCATACTGTTGGGACATTTATTCGTTCCCCCGCATAGTTTAGGGGCATTTGCTTACTTTGGGGACTGTCCGCAAAGTTTTTACACATTTTCATACTTCTAGCGTATAAGATGAGGACAATTGGTTCGATACACCGCATACTTAGGGGACAATTTTGGGCATGTCCCTAAAGTATGCGCTGTGCATACTTAAGGGACACGTCCTGTCCCTAAACTATATATATGTATGCACAGCGCACACTGTTGGGACATTTATTCGTCCCCCCGTATAGTTTAGAGACATTTGCTTACTTTGGCGACAGTCCGCAAAGTTTGTATTTTGTAACTTTTTTTTTGCTTTAGTCACGAATTGAATAAGTGCTTTACGAATAAGTGCTTTATTTTTTCAAGTTTAAGGTTTAAAGAATCCAAAATTTTTTTAATTTTTATGTCAGATTTTACAAAACTTTCTCATTTTGCATTTAAATCAAAATTTTTCATATATTTAGTCCATTTTTTATTTACCATACTTTGTAAGTTTTAAAGGGCAATTTATAATCTTTATGAAATATTTCACAATTTTTGGTTTAAAGCACACATTTTTATTGCGAAAATAAATATTTAAAGTTTTGATAAGTATTTTAACAGAATTTGTTCGATAGTTACCAGAAACATTGCATGCTACAGGAAATCTTCTCGCGTGCCACTTCTGGCCATAGTTTTGCCAGCCCTATTATAGGCTCTTAAAACTAGAAACGTCTTTAAAGATACGTTGGTCAAAAAGGTTTAGATAAATAAAATTAGCCCAATCGAAATTTTTAAAATTCATTTTGAAATTTTTTTATTTACTGCTAAACGCCTCTAGGTCATATTCTTAGAAAACATAAAAAGCCCCAGCAAAATTTTTTAACCCTCAACGGGTAAGGCTGCCTCAGGGCAGTCTTCATAAAATTTACCACAAATACGTCAAATGAGTGTTTTATACTTAGAAATTAATATATTCTCATAGAAAACTAAATTTGCTAAATATTTTGCGAAGTAATTTTTCGTGTGCCGTCCAAGGTTTGGAAGCGAGAAAGCTTTAAAATCGAAATTTCGTAAAATTTCAAAAACTAATTATTTAAAAAAAAATTGTTTAAAAAAAAATCAAAAAAACCAATTTGACTAAAAACTCTTTATAATAAAATATAAGTGAGATTGAAGCTTCATCTTTAATAATAAGTCCTTACTTTAGTTCAAGGACTCACAGGATTTTATCAGGATTCCACTAAAGGACACCGTCTTAACTTATAAACTAATAGACGGATTTTTATGAAATTTTGCAGAAAGAAGACATTAAGTATTAATAGCAAAGCGTTGAAGTTTGAACAATATAAATTGAAGTTTAGATACTTTTTTGCCAAGTTTTGGACAAAATAATTTTTGTGCAAAACTTCTCTTTTATATGCTTTAGTTTCTAAAATGCACCATAAAAAAAATGGTCATTACGCCTAAATTAGGCAACGATAAACAATTTTGTTGAAGAACTTATTATTTGTTTTTCGAGTGGAGCACATGGTATGAACATCGTTTGCCAGTTAGAGGGTTAATAAACCTCCAAGTAAACATCAGTAGGCTACTCAACAATATTTCATTAAAAAAATTTAGAACTTATTGAGTAAAAATAAATGCTTTTTCATCATATTAAGCTATTGAATAAGTTTATTTTGTTCATTTTCCCTAAATTAATTTTAACTTCGCACAACAACTCTTAATATCCTGTATCACTGTGTTATGCCCTACTGTATAGAACAGAACAGTTCGTAAAACTATACGAATCCTAAAACTAAAAAAATCTAAAATTAAACTAATTTGCATAATTTTTTTTAACCAAAACAACCCTCACTATGCAATTTTTTTAAATATAGTTTTTTTTAAACAAAATTATTCCCAGTACCTTGTAGTTTTACCAAATAAACAACAAACAACTGCATATTTGTCTTTGCATAATATGATAACAATACCGGGGAAACACTATGCACTCCTTTACTTTAAATCCTTCACTTACACCACCACCAAAATAGAGAAACACTAAAAAAAGGTGTAAAATCTCATATGTGCAGTATACTTAAAGGTAGGGCAACCAAAAAAAAAAGCTCTATAAACAATGTTTTAAGCGATTAAAAAAAGCTATAAAAACCGTAAAATAAGCCGTTAAAATTAAAAAAATAAGCCGTTCAAATTTAAAATTAACCATTCAATTTCAATTTTTTTTTAATTCTTACTACAAATAAAATTTGTATATAGTTTGTTTCTTGGATCTTCGTCAGTCAAACAAATTTGTTATAGAAAAATATTTTTCCTAAACCCTTTTACTACAGACTTTTCGTTTGTGGATATATTTCAGACTGGGGCGACGTCAGTTACATATTATCATCATTCAATTGTGAAATTTTTCTATATCATTAATAATTTTAGATCTACGCTCACACTTGTGGGCTTAACCGCTTCCTTGGAAAATTTTCAATTTTGTCAATACCAGACATGGGACATAATACCAATATTTGTGAATTTAATGCCAGCCCAATTACTTTTTTATGTCCAATTACATGTAATAGGGTGTAACTGAGTAATTACCATGTATTTAAATACCCAGATGTTGTTACTAATCCCCATGTTTGGTATTCAAAATTTTCCAAGGAAGCGATTAACCGTCTAACTGGCAAATGATGTTTTGCAGCGAAATTCATACCATGTGTTACACACGAAAAACAAATAATAAGTTCTTCAAAAAAATTGTTTATCGTTGCCTAATTTAGGCGATATGAGCCAAAATATTTTAGGGTGCATTTTGAAAAATAAAATAAATGAAGTTTTGGACAAAAAATATTTCTCTTACCAAGATATAACCACGCTCGAAAAATTACTTTTTTTCTGCTCCTATTTAAGAAGATATCGGAATTTTCGCTTTTCGGATAAAGCGAAATTAAGCGAAAAAGTATCTAAACTTCAATATATATTGTTCAAACTTCAACGCTTTGCTATTAATGGTTAATGTCTTCCTTTAGATGAATCCTGATAAAATCCTGTGAGTCCTTGGACTAAAGCACGGACTTAAAGCTTCAATCTTACTTATATTTTATTATAAAGAGTTTTTAGTCAACTTAAATTTGTTTTTTAGATTTTTGAGAACTATATTTTTTTAAAAATAATTAGTTTTTGAAATATTACGAAATTTTGATTTTAAAGCTTTCTCGCTTCCAAACCGTGGACGACACACGAAAAATTTCTTCGCAAAATATTTAGCAAATTTAGTTTTCTATCAGAATGTATTAATTTCTAAGTATAAAACGCTCATTTGATGCATTTGTGGTAAATTTTATGAAGCCTACCCTGAGGCAGTCTTAGCTGTTAGAGGGTTAAGCAACATGTGTGAGCGTGGGGCTGATATTATTAATGATATAGAAAAATTTCACAAGTGAACGATTGTGAAATTTAATTAACGTCGCCCAAGTCTGATATAATTTCTAGTTTGATTTCAGATTTGTGTTAGGCAACCTCTCCCTCCTTCCCAACAAAAATTGAGTCCGAAAATCGAATTTTTGAAATATCTCCGTCCTCTTTAAAAACGAAAAAATTAGAATAACCAAAAATGTTGCGCTTTATTTTGTTAGGATCATTAGATGAAGCTAGGAGCCAAATTTCGAGTGTATAGCTTTGTAGTTTATGAGATACACCAAACGACCCTTTTTTCGGAGATAAAGTTTGATAAAAAAATCGGACTTTGTTAACAAATATTGCGTCTATGTTGCACTGATTAATAGTTTATGCAATTAATGATCTTTATTCAATGTCCAATATCCAAATGAACGTATTAAAACAAAAAAAAAAATGTTTTAATGAATTTTAAAATTTTGTTTGTGTTTTTTTTTTTTTTTGTAAATGTGTACAAGGGTAGTCAAAGGGTTAAGCTTTAAAATTTTAAGTTTTTTAACAATACATTTTGATAAACCAATTTGTAGTCCCCGCTATCAATTTTAATATTAAGTTTTCAGTTTTCAATTAAAAAAAACTTAAAATACTTATTGATAGAAAAAGGCCCTAATTTAATATAAAAAAGCTAAAATAAGCTTAATTTTTAAAGAAATAAGTCAAAAATATGCTTATATTTACAAAACAAGCTAAAATAAGCAAATATAAAAAATAAACTAAAAAAAGTTGTAACAAATATACACACAGAGAAAAATGTAGCTATTTGCCAACTGAAAAGCGGTTACTACGACTCAAATGCGGTTATTACGAATTTCAGTCGGTTAGTACAACTTAACAGTAGATTTAACAACAAAGTTCGATTATTTCAACTGCATTTAAGTTGCAACACCCAAAATATTCTGAAATCTAATATAAATATTGTTATACTAAGGAGTGAGATCGAATAAATCCTAACACAGATTATCACTTATAACTTTTTTTATGTTTTTTTGAATCAAGTTATCTTTTAAAAGGTCGCCAGATAATGTGTTTAAATTATTAGCGAAATCGGATCATTACTTTGTTTACAAATGGAAGCTGAACAAAAAGTGAGTAAAGGAGCTTTTTTTTTGCCAGTTTTAGTGCCCTAGTTGATAGGAGCATACCATTTCCAAAAAAAGTGACAGTATTGGGAACTTGATTTGTAGCCTTCATCAATAATTTAAAAAGAATCTTAATATAAATTATTTTTTTTTGAGTTCTGAACAATTAAGCATATTTTTTTCTACGAAATTTAAGGTTTTTTTTTGTAAAAATGCTACTTTTCTGTTCTCACTTTTTGTTCACAGTCCATTTGTAAACAAAGTAATGATCCGATTTCGCTAATAATTTATACATATTATCTGGTGACTTTTTAAAAGATAACTTGATTCAAAAAAAAGTTAACTTTTAAACATAAAAAAAGTTATAAGTGATAATCTGTGTTAGGATTTATTCGATCTCACTCTTTAGCTGAATTTATAAGTTGTTACCATTAATATACACTTTTCAATTCGGTTGGTACATTTTTTACTGTGTGTAGCTAAACATTTTCATAATTTCAAGATCATAACTTGTGTTCCAGCTAAATTGTTTTATCCTTTAAAATAAAAAACCGCCTCTACCTCATTTTTGGTTGCTCTACAATGCACGTATTTACTCTTTTTTTATATTATTATTATTTGCGCTTGGTTTAGCATTTGATTTGATCATTTCTATTTAAACGAAGGAAAAGAATTTGCATATGAAAAGTAGAAAATCATTAAAAATTTTCAATTCCTTAAAAATTTGCATAATCGCTTTCGCAGGCTTGGTTTATAATGTATATTTTCTTTCAATCCTTCAGGCTTCATTAATTTTAGGTTGAGCATGCTCAAATACTATATGAGTTGCTGTATCAGAGATTGTGACCGTGTGCGTTGTATAGAGGTGTCATACATACTTTCGATAAACAGCTGCTCATGCGTATCAGATTTATTGAAAACCACGTGAGTATATTTATATTTGCATACTGTTACAGTAATAGTAGATCAGTGTTGCCACTTCTTGTGTAATTACACAAATTGCGTGTAATTTTAACTTGATTGTGTGTAATATATGTGTTATTTGAAATTTATATACATTATTGTTTATTTTGATCAGTTTTAGATTCTGAGGATATTTTTATTGGAAACATTGAAATTCTAACGACTATTTTATATTTAAAACCATTACAAATTATGTTCGATAATAGAAACTTTGTGTTACAACAATTTTAAGGAAATGATACATTCAAACAATGGCTATTTCTTTTAAAAAAATTTCTAGAAACCAAATTTGATATAATTTTTATTAAAAATAAAAATTATGTTTTTGCGACCTTTAACCCTCTAACCGGCAAGCCCGCCTCTAGGCGGGGTATTTTCAATTGGCCATAAGTTCGTCAACAAAGTGTTTTATTATAAAAATGTAAGCTATATCGATAGAGAACGAAGTTAGCCACATATTTTGCGAAGTAATGTTTTGTGTACATGTCACGGCTTGGAAGCGAGAAAGCGTTATAGTTAAAGTTTTCGGTAATTTCAAAAAATAAATATTTTGAAATAACCACAATTTTGAAAAGTCCTTAAAACACATTTCTGTTAACATAAAACCATTCAAATTCCACACAAAGGAAGATTGAAGCTTAAACTTTTGGAAAATGCTCTAAGTTTGGTCCAAGGACATACAGGATTGTAAAAGGATACCTATAAAGAACATCATCTTAACTTGAAAACGAGTAGACGGATTTTTATGAAATTTGGCAGAAATATTATATTTGGTAACACTATCAAATCTTCAAAGTTTCGTCATTATATATTAAAGTTAAGGTGCGTTTTCGCTCAATTTCGCGTTTTTAGAAAAACGAAAATCGCCATATCTTTTTATCTAAAAGCACAAAAGGGCTAATTTTTGGACTGTTGTTATATCTGTGTAAGAAGAATAATTTATGCCTTAACTTTTTAAATTTAATAGCTTAGTTTATGAGATAGAATCTAAAATTATTTTGACCCATATCGCCTAAAATAGGCGACAAAAAAATTTCGCTAGAACAAAATATTCTTTATTTCTCGTGCCGAACAAGTGATATAAATTTCAGTCCAAAAAAGCTTAGGCCGGTTAGAGGGTTAATTGTGCAATGAAAATTATTGAAGTTCGAGGCCATACTCTATATTTCTTTATTATGATATTGTCCTAACAAATAATCTATAGAGTTATTGTTTTCAAATTTATTAATTGACCACTTTCAGGAATGTGTTGATAGATCTATTTCGGGAATTTTCTTGGTACCCATCATCAGAACACGTTTTGAAAGAAGTGACAATCCCATGCAAAACATCAAACATTCATATAACCTAGTTTTTCCACTAAACGAGAACTAATATATGAGCTCGCAACTAAAGATTATCACCATTGATCAATAATAAATTGAACACTTGTTCATTATGTGCAAGCTCTACCTTTGGTAGATATACAATACACGCGTTTTGTTTTTATTCTTCTTTTTATTTTTACACTTGTTTTACTTTTAAGCTTAACTTCAAGTTATGAAAAGCATACCTGCTATCGGCTAACATTTTACAAAATCAGATATACTTATTTATATCTAATTAGCTATAATTTAATGTGCCGCATATGGACAAATCTCGGATATAATTGTTTCAAATTATATCTAATTTGATATATTTCAAATTGTATCTAATACATGTAGATTACCTATTTTTTGGATCAATTTGTATGTACTTATATATGTGAACTTATCAAATGCTATATAATTTTATTAGACTCCATATTAACATTTTTAACCGCGTGTAGTAAACCTTTAAAATCTCTACGATTTTTCTTAAGAAAATATCAGATTTTCCTTGCAAGACTTTTTCTTATAGAAATCACTCAGATTCTTCAACATTTTCCAAAAGGAAACCATCCCACCCTGAGAAGATAATATAAAATTATTAACTATTTTTAATTGCATGTGTAATTTTGAATATTTTTGTGTAATTTTAACTCCTAACATGTGTAATTTTGATTTTCTCTTGTGGCAACCATGTAGAATATTTATGAATATTTAAGTAGCGACTTTCCCTTTATCAATAAATATTTGAGGGAATATTAAAAAAATCAATATTTATTTGAATTCAATATTTGCTTGAATGAAAATGATCCTGAAAATGAACTTTTAGAATCTATGCAATTGTGAACTTTTAAGAATTCGTTGGAATGGAATTAAAAAAAAATTTATGGTTTGTTTTGGAAGATTTGTTTGATACATTTTTGGTCTCTAATATTAGGAGTTTGAATATGTTCTTGATATTAATAATTTACTTATTTTTTCCTTTTATATATTTTTTAAATCAATAATCTTCTGGTTGATTGTACGTTTAATCCTTTCTTTTCTCTTCGCGTTATATTTTTGTTAGAGGTCATATAAATGATAAAATATATTTTCATATTTGTTGCATTTTCACAATATGTTTTGTTTTTGTATCCTGCAATTTATTTGTTAGAGAGAAAAATTAATGAAAATTGTAAAAAATATTTCTCAAAGATTTTATTAGCAAAGCGCATGTCATTTTTTTTTTATTCTAAAAAAGAGCACGTAGTAGTTTTTTCTAATTTGTGTTTAGAAAAAATTGAAGATAACAAAAAAGAAAATATAAAGGAGTAACAGAAGATACTTCCTAACCCCCCATCTTTTAAGCATACTCAAGAAAATTTAGTTATGAAAAAAATAGAAAAGGGTTGAATAGAATTTATGCAAGAATTTTCATATTAAATTTTTTTTAAAAGTCTGTTTTTTAGCGATACCTTCATAAATTGAAACAAAAATTTTGAATATTATTTATAAAAAATTGTGCAATATTTTCTTATTCTTTTGATTTTTTCCCAAATTTTAGTCTTTATTAAATGTTTTACGCTTTATTTTAACTGTTCTTGTTTATTTTGAACAATTTTTTAACATGCTTCACAAAAAAAAAAAAAAGAAGACATTTGTTTACCGCAATTAAAAAAGTTAGCATTACATATGGTAACCTCTTAAGCTGCTTTCAACCTAGCTAATATGTTTGATTTGCTTTATTTTTGTAAATATACGGAGGTTGAAAGCTCGATATAAATTGAAAAAAAAGATACATAAAAAGTTTTCATAAACTAATTTTTAATAAAAACTAATTTTTCTCGGTTTTACTTCATTTTGTAACAATTTTAAATTCTTTTAGTGTTTTTTAATTCAGGCACACTTAAGAGTACATATCCACTAATGTGGACCTTTTTAGGTGGTTTTGGAAATTGTCATCTAACATTTTTGTAAAAGATGCCACAAGATAATTATCTCTGGCAAAAAAAAATGCACAAAGAGTTGGACAAAAAACCTGATGTTTTTGGATTTGCAATATTCCCAAAAACTAGATGCAGGGACACATTAGCAAACATTCCTCTACAATTTGATAAAAAAAAATTATCTTCAATTTTACTTTTGTATGTGAGATTCGTATTAAGCGTCTCTAAATTCCATCGGTTAAATAATTTTTAAAAATACACATCGCTTTTCAGAAAATGTATTCGCCATATTTGATCCGCCATTTTAGGTTTCAAAAACCTGATGTCAGATTTGTATTTTAATACTCATTAGTTTAGTAACAAAATGTCATTAAAACTCGTCCAAGCAATTCTCTTTGAGTAAAATATGTTGAACACTTGAGAATTAAATCTTAAAACTAAAGTTTAAAATCTATAAAAATTAATGAAATTATGAAATTTTATGAAAAAAAAAAAAAATTAAGACTTTAAAACACTTTCATTGCTCTAAAAAAAATTTTCATTACATTTATGAAGAGATAGCTTATGAAATTGAATGAATTTTTTTTAAACTATAAAATTTTATGACAAAAATTTTGAAAAATTTCTTGCATATAATGAAATTCTTCATTGAATATATATGAGAACAATTGTATGAAATTGTTTCATTAATAATGAAGGATAATTCTTTCGTCCAAGAAATTCTCTTTGAGTTAAATTTGTTGAAAACTTGAGAATTAAATCCTAAAACTAAAGTTTTAAATGTATGAAAATTAATGAAATTATGAAATTTTATGAAATTTTATGAAATTTTATGAAAAAATAAAAAAAAAATAATAAATTATTATTACTTTCATTGCTCTAAAGAAAATGTTCATTAAATTTATTTTCATTATTTATGTATTTAGCTTATGAAACTATGAAATTTTATGAAGAAAAATTTTGAAAAATTTCTTGCATATAACAAAATCCTCATCGAATATACGAAAAAAATTCTATGAAATTGTTTCATTTATATCATGAAGGATAATTCTTTCAGTGTACATTTGTATGAAATTGTGTATATTTTCATACAATCATATAAAAAATGTAACATTTAGGCCCGATTACTGAATGTCCCGTTAGTTCTAGACTTTAACTGTCACAATTGTTATTGTTTCCCATATAAATTTTCAATTTAACTCTTTGTTAAATTTTAACTGGACATTCAGTAATTGAGTCTTATTGCAAATTTACCAGACTAAAACTTGTATCTTATTTTATTTCGATGTATCAGTTTACATAAAATTGTATACAATTATATCAGGTCAAAAATCGGATACATTTATATCCAGTTTTTATATATATCTATCAGTTTAAATATAAACTGATACAATTAGATACAATCTAATACAACTATAAGGGGCCATAATTCGGACAAAATTGTACATGACATTTATCTTATTGCATCAGATTAGATCTAAACCCATACAAACAAATGGGCCCATATTTCGGATGAAATTTGATAACATTACATATAGATTCACATAGAAATTACTATGACTATAGCAAATGTCCTAAAAGCACATGAAATTGAAATTTGGTGCTTTCTAGTCCCCATAAATGTATAAAATTCGAAATAATAACCGAAAAATGTCGAAAAAATTATCGAATACATATGTTTTCGCTAAATTTTAATTTATAAAGCAGTCTTATAATTTTTAAAAACTTCTGTAAGGAAAAAAATACTTTCGTTTTACTTTTTACAGGAAAGTAAATCGAAAATAAAAATGGGTATGTGAAAAATAAAGCACCAAAAAGTCGTATTGATTTCTCTTTCATTGGAATGTGAAACATAGGACAGATGTGTATATAAAGCTGCATGTCAAAAAAAAAAATATATATAACGATATATTCTTTAATATAAAAATATATGATCATATAAAATAGCATATCGTCGATTGATTATTGGAGAGCCGCACCGACCAAAAACATTTTTGCGAGAAAAACGATAAAGAAAGTTTACAACAAAATTATTAAATTTTTACAAGATAGGTTTTCTTTTTTGTTTGCTATATCTATAGCTGCATTTATTATAAACAATATTGTTAATGTTTACGCCTTTTTGCACTGAGTATCCAGAGTTATAAACAATTTTTTAAAAAAAGATTTTTTTATTATCTGGCCTATAAGCCGTTTTTATCACAATTTTATTGTCTTTCTTTCAAGTAGGTCAAAAGTTTTTTTTTCTTTTAACCATTATAAAACTAGGTTGCCATAGTGCAAACCAATGCTTAAACTTTTTTATTGTTTTTAGTTTAATATGCGTTGCTTATTTCAAATGTGTCAAACCAAGATTGACGAATAATGTTTTTATTTTTCTATAGAAAGTTTGACTCATTGGCCAAAAAGTGGTCAATACACCATACCAATGTTAAGAAATTTGTAAAAATAGGGATACGCAGCACATATGGGGCTGGAAATCTCCTAATTGATACGAGGTATATAAAAACGGATTAAAGATTTAGAAAGAGGACACATTAATCATATATAACACAGGCCAACACTCAATTTGCTTTTTTGAATTTATCAACTGATTCTACTTAAATTCTATATCCCACCCACAAATATGATTGATGCATTAATCTGCTATAGAATCTTCCAAAGAAGAGATTGATACCATAATCTTGGATAAGATCCTCCTACTTCCTGAGATATGTCCATCCCACAGCGCCTCCTCCAGCTATATCATGAAAACTAGAGCTGATAGAGACAAACTGATTACAGATTTGAATTCAGCGCACCCAAATTAACTAGAATCAGTTGATAAATTCAAAGAAGCAAAAATCTTTTTTAATTTTGTCGGGCTGTGTAATCAACTCCTAACTCAATTTTGTCAGAAATGGTCTATAGGTCTCACCAATATTCATACGACGATATGCATCAATATGTATTTATATATAATAATATTTTCAAAATGTTTTACCAAAAATATTCATGTATAATGACATCCAAGCATGTATAAAAAAATAATATTCTGAATTTTATATATGATAAGACATGGTTGAAAAATTTGATTAAACTTTTAAAAAATTAAATATAACCCAATATATAATTATGTTTAATGCAAACATCAAAAACGTCTTCAACACTTCATCAAAACTGAAAAAATTTCCTAAGTCAGTTTATATATTTAACTATATATAATTCAAAAGTCGCAAAATATTTTACGAAAATAGTTTAAAATTTTGCGAAATTGATTTCCATTACATATAACAAACCCTCCAGCAAAAATTTTCAGATCGGATTACCTATGAACCTGTTCTAGAACAGCTTCCTTTACCACCGGTTACATGGAAACGTTTCTAGAACAGGTTCCTATAAGTCAAATTGAAAAGTGTTACTGTCCCAGAACCAGTTCTATAACTGGTTGAAGAACTGGTTCTAAAGCAACTTGTTCTAGTTTCGAGGTAAAGAACCTATTGCAAATAGGACAAACTCCGTATAAAAAAGAATCGGTTGTAAAACAGAAATTATAAGCTATTTGAATACGTTATTTGGATTTCACTGGGCCGGGCCGTTTTAATATTGACAAACATTTTTTTTAATAAAATTAAAATAAATAAGTTTGTTTAAAATGAAAATGTGATGTCCTAAAAAAATATAAATAAAATTTAAGTTATTTACAAATTTCAATCATACATTTTGTGCTTTGAACCCGTTATATGGAGGTCAAATATATGTAACTTAATATCTTTTAATTTATATATCTTTGGATTATTATGTATCTAATTATATCTAATTGTATCAAATATAATATAATTAAATGTTATTATAACGGGACAAAACTCGGATAGAATTGGATAGTTTTTTTTTTTAAATTGTATCTATTTAAATATAATTAGATCCAAAGTGATACAATTGAATAGAAACATTTTTCGAATCAAATTATATCCTCTTATACAGTTATACAGTTTTTTGTTTTTATATATTATATTTTGTTTTATATATATATTTATATTATATTTGTGGAAAACATCTCATCATATATAATTTTATATAAACTTTTTTTACTTGTGAACTTACAAAATCATAACAATTTTTTGAATTTCTTATATCAATATTCCTTTTGTCATTGCCTCAAAATTTTCCTATTAATTGCAGCGAATATAAAGGAAACTTAAAGAGCATTTAGAAAATTTTGTCTAATTTATATTAGTAAACTATTGTTAAAGTATGGTCGGTTGGTTGGTTGGGTTGGTAGGTTGGTCGTTGTATAATTTTGGTATGTGCTATGAATATCAAACCATTTTCACCAAGCCAAAACAAACCAACTGTTTGAGGACGACTACAATGAAAACTGAAAAAAAAAATAAATAAAAATTATAAGAACAGAAAACAAGGAACCTTTTGTATTAAAGTATATGCTACTACTTTACTACTATGCTAAAAGGAAG
Organism: Delia radicum; assembly: GCA_021234595.1. Taxonomy (NCBI): domain Eukaryota; kingdom Metazoa; phylum Arthropoda; class Insecta; order Diptera; family Anthomyiidae; genus Delia; species Delia radicum. The sequence continues at coordinate 34,083,567 of CM037855.1, read as the reverse complement.
AAAAAAAAAAAAATCAACGAAGCGGCAAAATATAGCAAGTGGTCAGAAAACTTTCAATTCAGTTTTAACTTAGTGGACAATCACAAGGAAAAATAATACGGATAAATTTTAAAATATCAACAACAAAATTTTGAAAAAGAAAAATCTTTAAAGGAAACCACAACAGAGAAGCTAAAAATAGGATTAAAAAAAAAACACTACAGATAAAACGACGGCATAATCTTAAAAATCTTAAAACATTATTTGAAAATCTTCAACAAAAAACATTCAAAAGCTAAAAAAAAAGGATTTACAACATATTTGATTGAATAAAGGAGGAAGTTGTTCCTTGACTACTCATATAAAGTTTTTTTTTACCATTTTCCGTACGTGTTTTTTTTGTTTTGATTTTCATTTTTTTTACGATTTTCTCTACATATGAGGAGTGTCCCTATGAAGGGTATGATTATTTTTTTCCGATTGGTTTATTCTTATTCATATGTGTGTATGTGATTTTGAAAAAAATCGGTTTCTTCTTTTTTTTTTGTATCGGATTGTGCGCGTTGTTTAGATGATATTTTTATATCCAACTGTTTAGTTTTTCCAAGTGCTAAATATGAGTTTTTTTTTTTTTTTTTGGAAAGTGTTTAGATATATGAAATAACATATCATTGAAATGGGTGTGGAAGTTAACATGAGCAAAAAGGCTTGACTTGAATTTTAGTAAAAAAAAATTTAACTATACAAACTGCACATATGAACTGTTTTCGAAAATTTTCAATAATTCGAGAAAAATGTTTAATATTTATTGTCAAAATCAAAAAATTGCCTGAATATTTTTATAAAAGAATGTCGGTATGTAGAATGACGGATAAAAGACAACACTTCTGGGGCCGAATTACGGCATTCGTTTTCGTAATTTTTGGATAGAAATTATTTTTCTGTTTCCGAAATTATTTTTCGGTCCTTGATTAGAAATAAATGTAAAACTTGATGTTTTTCTTTTTAGTATTTTTGTAGTTACTCGTTAACAAAACACTTTTAAAAAAATTTCACTCGATCACGAATGCCGTAATTCGGCCCCTGTATTTTTAGCAAGGAGTAACAAATAAAATTAAACACGGGTAACTTAATTAGGTCTTACTCGAGAAGTTAAAATTTTATTTTAGAAGAAACTGCCAATTGAGAGATTTTTAATTTCAAATTGTAAAAGCCACACACAGAAAACAGTTTTGTAGTTGCAACCGAGTTTTTTGCCAACCGAATTTTTGTGGTTCGTTCCACGTACTAGCACTATTATTAAATTTTAATACTATTGTAACTACCGACATTTATTTACATATTTCGAATATTTATTGTAACAATTAAATATTTTATGTTTATGGACTTTAATATTCTATAAATAGATTCACATGCGTTCAACAAAATTTATGTTATTACTAACAAAAATAATAAGTCTCGAACCGGCGATCTTCCGTTTGTCAGGCAAGTGCTTTACCTCAAGCCTAAACCCAATTTAAATATGTTTTTTTTTTTTAAATTTCAACCTTGAATATTTTCTAGTTTCAAATTTAAATATTAGTCTAAAAATAGATTTGTATGTACAATAGAAATTCGGGTGATAATCGCAATATTTTATTAGAGTTACCAGAACTATAAAAAAAATTATATTATTTCAAAATTATTTTATTAATAAAAAATTCTTCTCGATCCGGCGACCTATTGCTTGTCGGGCAATTACTTTACCTCTAGCCTAAATTCAATTTGAATTTCAATTTTCAAATTTCTACCTTGAATATTTTTTTTTTCAAGTTTAAATATTACTGTCTAAAAATAGATTTGTATGTACAACAGAAATTCGAAATATTTTATTAGAGTTATTAAAACTATTAAAAAACTTTATATTATTTTAAAACTGTTAACGAAAACTAATATTTTAGATAGAGTGATTGTTTTTTTTTGCAGGCGAAAAAATCGAAATCGAAAATTGATTTTAACAGCAAATATTTTATTCAAGGAATAAAATATCCGAGAAGTGGTTGGTTGGTGGTATTAAAGGTAACGTAGAAGATAATATTTTTTTAATATTGATTAGGAAAACCAATAGTTTGAATGATGTGACTGTGTTTTGGTTAATTTTATATATTTTCTGTTTACAATATAGTTTAATTGTTCTGATGATGAATTATGAGTAATTACAATTGAATAATGATTAAATTTTGTTTGCAATTCCAACCAATTTATTCTCTGTGTGCATGAATATTATCAATACCAGGCAATTTACCATTAAAAAATATATCGATTGAAAAAAAATAACGCTAAATATTTATTTGCGGAAAATTTGTTCTTTGATTTTTTTCCAAATTCTATTTATGAAATTTGTATGTATAAAAAAATTTTATGTAAAACTTTATTAATTTATTGAAAAGTTTCAAGGGATGAATTCCAGTGACAATTCATAGATCTAAAGGAAGAACTCATTGATATCATGCAGATAATTCTCTCATTTTAGCTCGTACACGAAAAGCTAAAATTTGATAAAAAAAAATATCAAGAACTTTTCTTCAAAGTTTTAAATACACTCATACACACAGAGAATATATTGGTTAGAATTCCACCGCAACCAACAAAATTTAATCATTATTCAATAATTTTAATTGTAAGTACTTAAAATTCATCATCAGAATAATTTAACTATATTGTAAACAGAAAATATATAAAATTAACCAAAACACAGTCACATCATTCAAAATATTGGTTTTCCTAATCAATACTGAAAAATATCATCTTCTACATTACCGTTAATACCAACAACCAACCACTTTTCGCAGATTTTACCCTTGAATAAAATATTTGCAGTTAAAATCGAATATAAGTTTCGCCTGCATAAAAAACAATCACTCTATCTAAAATATTAGTTTTCGTTAACAATTTTAAAATAATATAAAGTTTTTTAATAGTCTTGGTAACTCTAATAAAATATAACGAATTTCTGTTGTACATACAAATCTATTTTTATACATTCATATTTAAACTTAAAAGAAATAAAATAGTCAAGGTAGACATGTGAAAATATAAATTTAAATTGGGTTTGGGCTAGAGGTAAAGTAATTGCCGGACAAGCAGTTCGAGTTCAGTTCGCAGCATAGGAATTTTTTTAATAAAATAATTTTAGAATAATGTATTCATTTTTTTTATAGTTTTGGCAACTCTAATAAAATATTGAGATCAGCAACTGAATTTCTGTTGTACATACAATTCTATTTTTAGACATTACTATTTAAAGTTGAAAGAAAAAACATTCAAGGTTGAAATAGGAACACTCAAATTCATGTTGGGCTTAGGCTAGAGGCAAAGTAATTGCCTGACAATCAGAACCGGTCGTTAGTTCGAGCATAGTTCGCGGCATAAGAATTTTTTATTAATAAAATAATTTAAAAATAATATAAACTTTTTTTATAGTTTTGGTAACTGTAATAAAATATTGAGATTACCAACCGAATTTCTGTTGTACATACAAATCTTTTGTTATACAAATATTTAAATTTGAAACTAGAAAATATTCAAGGTTCAAATTTAAAAAAAAAAAAACATATTTAAATTGGGTTTAGGCTAGAGGTAAAGTACTTGCCTGACAATCGGAAGATCGCCGGTTCGAGGCATACATTTTTTTTTATTAATAAAATAAATTTTGTTGAACGCATTTGAATATTTTTATAGAATATTATAGTCCATAAACAGAAAATATTCAATTGTTACAAAAAAAAATTTAAAATTTGTATATAAATGTCGGTTGTTACAATAGTATTAAAATTTAATAATAGTGATAGTGCGTGTAACGAACCACAAAAATTCGGTTGGCAAAAAATTCGGTTGCAACTACAAAACTGGTGTCTATATGTAGAAATAAATCTGTAAAAATAGCAACAAAAAGCTACTAAAAATTAGTTAAAAATTATCTTGCAGAAAAACTTGTTAAAATTAGCAAATTTTTTTTACTAAATATTAGCAATATAAGACTAGCAAAAATAAATCTGTTGAATTTACAAATATTTAGGTATATTTGAGCTAAACTTTAGTTAATTGAAAGTAACAAAATAATCTGCTAAATTAGCAAAAACATTTACTAAATATTAGTAATATATGAATAGCAAAAATAAATCTGTTGAATTTACAAATATTTAGTTATATTTGAGCTGAATTTTCTTTAATTGAAAGTAACAAAATAATCTGCTAACATTAGCAAAAAAATTTACTAAATATTAGTAGACAAAAAAAATCGTTAAAAAATGTGAAATTTTTGAAGATTTTTTTTTAAATGCGAATAAAAGTCTGTTTTTATGAAAGCAGCAATCTCCAATTTTTTAGCAAAAATTTCTGTTTATTTTAGCAAAATAAACAGTTATTTGCATTCTACTTAACTTGAGGTAAATATAGCAACAATTTTGTTAATATTTTTTGCAATTTTGAGTCTAAAAATATTTCGTAAAAGATGTTGCTAATTTTCAGTTAACTACAATTTACATCAACTATAATTAAAATTTTGTAAAGTTAACAGATTTATTTTACTTCATTAATAAATACTACTTTATTAATATTTAACAAAAAAAAATCTGCTAAATTTCGCAGTTTTTTTCTGCCAGGTCATTTGTAACTAATTTTTAGTAGCTTTTTCTGCTATTTTTACAGACATATTTTGATGAGAGTACGTAAGCTATAAAGTTTACTGTTAAAAAATTCTAAAAAATACATCGATTGCAAAAAAATTACGCAAAATATTTTTGTTTCGTCAACGATTTTTTTTGCTAAAATATTTTTGTAGTAATTCGACTTTCACAAACACTTTTTTTTTTTTTAATGTGTCGCTCAAAGTTTTTCTTGTAACATATTAGCATTTAAACAACGTTAAAAAAATGAACCGACTCAAAAAAAACACTAACATTCTTTTCGCGAAATTGCTTTTCACATTTCTTTGTTGTGAAAAATTGTTTCGAGAAGTTAAAATTTGATTGTAGAAAAAGGTTAAATTTTTTAATTTTTTTATATAACTTTTAATGCAAAAAAAACCGTAAATATTAACAAATAAATTTACCTATTAAAAAATATTAACATCAAGGAGTGCCTTTCAATAGCTTACTTGTGAGTTAATTAAAGTAATAGCTTTCAAACGATGCGTATTAATGAGCTACAAACGGGAAAAAGAAACATAACATTTTTAGGTGAAATCCTTAGCGCACTACCACCCAGTGTAGAAAAGCATTACCATATAAGTGGTTATATAAGTACATATACATTATGGAAAGGAAAAAAATCTTAATGGGCGCTTCGCGTTTGTGATTCTTGGGATTGTACTGAGCAAAAAAGTCCACTAGACCATACGTCTACGTTGAAAATCGAGCTTCCAGATTTTGACTTTACGGCAAAAAAGCCCTATTTTGAAATTAAAAATTAACACCTTAAACCTCACCCACAAATATGATTGATGCATTAGAGAATCTTCCAAAGAAGAGATTGATACCATAATCTTGGATAAGCTCCTCCTACTTCCTGAGATACATATGTCCATCCCACACATTGTTACTTTCACAAAATACGGCTAAAAAGTAAAATCTGGAAGCTCGATTTTCACCGTAGACGTATGGTCTAGTGGACTTTTTTGCTCGGTACAATCCCATGAATCAGAAACGCGAAGCGCGCATTAAGATGTTCAAATCGCCCCACCCTAATATACATATATGATAGTGGAAAGTAATTACAATTGTCATTACAAATCTCATTACTTTTATATGGGCATGTCGAGCAAAATAATGACCCATAAGTAATGATAAAAATAAGTGGTTACATATATGTTCACCAGTATGGACAAAAATAATGAGTCTACAAATAAATTTTCAAAAAAAAGAATCAAGTTATTATAAAAAAATTTTGTTATGGAAAAATGTGCCTGTGTAGTATGTTATGGTTGCCAGTTATTTGAAATATTTAAAATATAGGTTAAAAAGCTCTTCGGAAAAAGTCGCATAAAAGCCAAACAATTATCAATATCGCAAAAAAGCTCAGACATCCCCTTGATAAACTTAATAGGCATTGATAGACATATTTTTTTTAGCTTAATCAAACTATAATTCTTTAACAAAGTGCCTGTATAAATATGACTTAAAACAGATTTTTTGAACAACAAAATACTTGAAAGTTATGGGACATGCTTCATACAACAGTTTAGGCGTCTCCAAAAACTCTATCATTTGGTGTCACACTTGTCTAAAATTTCTCTGACACAATTCGAAATAACACGAAAAAATTAAAAATTGGATAATTTTTGACGCCACTTTTTAGCCCCTAAATATGTGATACGTGTCCCTTATTTTGCTTATTTCTTTATCACATATACAAATTTCATTGAGATCATTGAGAACGCAGATTTCGCTTGTTAATTATCTTATTCCAGTAAAAACTAAAGCCGTTTAAAAGTACTGGATCAAAAAAGCAATAATGTGACAAAAAAGAGTTAACCATGCCTACTTCAGTCAAGTTTTTGGAAAAAAATTAAAAAGTTTTTGCATTTTTTATTTCTATCGTTACACTGATAGAATTTTACTTCGTACTGATAACGAATATCTTTCATTAATTTAAATTCATTGTTTGAATGAACAATTTTCATTTAATTAATGGAAAACTCATTAATTAAATGAAATTTTCATAAAATGTTTTTGGTTGCTCCTTAAAATATGCAATAATTTTAATATACATATTTTTTTGAACACCAAACATTTAGTTCCAACAGGACAGCAGAAGGCGCTTCAACTATTTTAAAAAGTTATTTTAATAATGAGGCTGAAGATGACCTAGTCTTTTAGGTCGAAAGTGAGGCACTCCCTCTAGCGCGGATCCCCACTATATTTTTTTTCATATTCTCTTACATTTATTAACAATTAGTGTTTTCTCTTTGTAATAGTAACATTTCATTATGATCTCAAACCTGACAGTTCAAAATGAAATGCAATTTTGATACACATCTTAATACATATCTTAATACATATCTTAATACATATAGATACCATAGAATTTTTTAAAGTGCTTCTTTGCGTTTATTTCTTGTTCATATTTAATTTCATTATTTTGTTAACTTTAGATATGGGAGGCTAAAACGTAAAGGCAATACAAACATGGGCGGCGTCAATTGCATTTCACAATCATTCACTAATGAAATTTGTCATATAATTAATAATTTCACGCCTACACACACTTGTTGGCTTAAACGCTTCCTTGCAAAGTTGACAATAGTTGACACTTGTTGGCTTAAACGCTTCCTTGCAAAGTTGATAACTTTACCAATACCAGACATGGGACATAATGCCAATATTTGTTTATTTAATTACAGACCAATTACTTATTTACGTCTAATTACATTTAATTGGGTGTAATTGAGTAATTGCCCTGTAATTAAATACCCAGATGTTGTTACTAATCCCCATGTTTGGTATTTTAAAATTTACAAATTTCATAAGGAAGCGGTTAATTCCACAAGTGTGAGCGTACGTCTGAAGTTATTAATGATATTCAAATATTTCACATGTCAATGATTGTGAAATGTAATTGACACCGCCCATGCCTGAGGTTATATATATTTTATTTTTTCAACATTTCCGTACGCAATACACTATACTCACACTAAAGACTCGTTTTTTTTTCTTACTTTCTTATATATAATTTTTATACCGTCGGTTTTTTCATTTTCAATCTACATCACATAAGTCATATTTCGTTTAAAATTACAAAGACATTTCTTGTTTTTGATCCAGCAAATGTCTTAGAAAATTAATTGAAAAACTGCCATCTTAAGCGACATAAAAAAGAAAAACCTGACACCACCACCCTTTATCTGTTTGGGTAAGACGTCCATAATAATCATCCATTCCATCATCTATTGTTTATTTTTTATACAAAACATCTTCCTTGACTATTGTTTTTACAGTTTAAATTTCATCTTTAAGACACAAGAAACGGACATGAACAACAATAGAAAAAAAAAAAAAACAATAAGAACAAGTGACAGGACAACATACGAAATATTTTGTACAAGGATAACCATGACTACAACAACTACAAAAAATTATTTTTTTTTTAATTTTAACTTGAAGAAAGTAAGGAAAATATAAACGTAATTTTATGGTAAAATATTGCATACCAAAAAAAACTCCAAATGAATTGCTTTAGGTTATAAGAAGAATACAGGAATTGGGAGTTTTGTTTTTTAGTGATTAGAGCCAAGTAGAAAAATGTCTGAAAATTAACGAAAAATGTTTCGTTGGAAACAAATATTAATGAGTGAGAAATACTATATGGTAAATGAAAATTGAAAGAAAAAATGGAAAATGTAAATGAAGTAAAAAACAAAATTTTTATGTTTTGTGTGATTTTTTTAACTGTATAAGACAAGTAATAATTGCACAATTTGTGGAGAGCAATAGAATTTTTATTAAGGCGTCTGGATTTTTTTTTTTTTTAATTTTTTATTCATTTTTGTTTTTTTTTTTTTAATTTTCTCTTGGGTAATTGTGTGCTTTTGATAGAACTGTTTATTATATATATATACATTTTTTTCCTTTTATTGAAAATTTTCCTTCTTACTCCTTTTTAGTTTTTAACAGAACATTTAATCAATCAAATTATTAAGTTTTCAGACAGTTAAAAGTTGAATATAGACTGATAAATGGAAATAATAAATATAAAATGGGCTACTAAATGCTAAGCAAGGTCAAAATACGTATATAATAAGAGGTCAAAATACGTATAAAAGTTTTTAGTTTGAGTACAAGACGGTAGGCTAAGTATTATACTTTAGTTTGAGGTGGCGGTCGGAGTATAAGCCGTTAGCCGCAGTATAAGACACTAGTCTGAGTATAAGACGGTAGTCGTGAGTATAAGACGGTAGTCTGAGTATAAAACAACAATCTAAGTATAAAACAATAGTCTGAGTATAAGTCGGTAGTCTGAGTATAAGACGGAAATCTGAGTAGAAGAGGGTAGTTTGAGTATAAAACGGTAGTCTGAGTATAATTCGGTAGTCTGAGTATAAGTCGGTAGTCTGAGTAGAAGGCGGTTGTCAGAATATAAGACGACTATTAGACAATAGTTTGAATACAAAACAATAGTCTGAGCATAACACAATAGTCTGAGTATAATTTAATAGTCTGAGTATAAGACGGTGGTCTGAGTATACGACAATAGTCTGAGTAAAAAACAATGATCTGAGTATTAGACGGTAGTCTGAATATAAAACGGTAATCTGAGTATAAGACGTAGTCAGAGTATGAGACGTAGTCTGAGGTCGCGGTCGGAGTCCCTTAGCCGCAGTATAAGACACTAGTCTGAGTATAATACCGTAGTCTAAGTACAAGACGGTACTCTGAGTATAAGACAGTAGCCTGAGTATTAGACGGTAGTCAGAGTATAAAACGTAGTAGTTCAACATCGAAGGTTACCACAAAATGGCGGCATACATCATAATCGGTTTGAGTATGGGTTTCTATGGTTTTTTTTAATATTAAACTATTGTTTGTATTTATTCCAAAGAACATTAATTACTGCTTTGCACGAATTTGGAAAGGAAATCAGTAGGTTTAGGGTCTTGCGATTGCTTCCAGTAACACATAATGTGTTCCTTTTGTTTCCAAATTTTAACAGATTCTTTGAGTTCCAGTTGACCCTTAATAACCAACATATCAATAACTCTAACCTCGGTAACGTTGCTGTGCTTAACAAATTTTTACCTCAGTTTGTCACGACATTATTCAATATACATGGGAGTAGCATAATCCATTACAATGTAGGGCATCTTACGATACCAGGCTTTGTACATGTTTAAAGCACGTTTGCGGGACTCTTCACGGTCAACGGAAATAATTGAACGTACTTGTTAATAGCCCTTTTTACAGCTTCACGAGCAGCCATTATTTTTCGTTTTATTTAAATTTACTTAAGAAGAATTTCGCTCAGCCAAAAAGTATAAGACAATAGTCTAGCAACCACATACTCCTGAAAAACGGTATTGCGGTCTAGGTGTAAGGAACATATATCTATGTCCAGTTTCGTTTAAATGAAACGTAGACCAGTTCGCTACATCACGCTGTTCGGCTAACCTATCATACTGTTCCTCAGAAATTTGATAACCTGGCTAATTATCGAAGGCCCTCTGTGCTGATACGTCGTTCTCCAAGAGCCTACTCCCCAAGTGCCATTAGTCAGCAAGTTACAAGGGCTGCCTCGTATCTCACCCGAGCATCTATTTTGCTTAAGTAGAGTATTGTCTCCAGAAAAAAAAAAAAAATATATTCTACTAACGCTATCAACCTGTACACATAAAAGTTTCTAGGAGCTATGGTTTACCGTACGTATTATACTTTAGTACATCCCTAGTCTCGAATGATACTTGTCCCAGTAGACTAATCTCCTCTTTCGTCATGCAGTGTTGAAAAGATTGTGAAATTCCCCTTTCCGATTTGCGAGTTCCCCGGTGAGCCAAGGATTCTCCCAGGGAGATTTTCTCTCACAGAGGGCATGATTTCTCGAAATGTTTAACAAGGTGAGATTTATCCTATTTACTTCCCTGTGTATGTCCTCACTTACCCATTCTCAACTTTTCCATCAGAGCTTGGTCGATGTTTTACTCTGATGCAGGTTTATCTGCAGTAGCAGGTTAATTTTTCGACTAAAAGCTAATCTTCCTGTGAGTTGGGCATTTCTGGGTTCCTACGATTTGATTTCCGGATACTATGTCAGTTTCCCCTTGGGTTCTTTCGATACACTCTTTACTCACGTACAGTATAAGGAGGTAGTCTGAGTTTAAAACAGAAATCTTACTATAAGACTGTTTATTGAGTATAAGACAATAGTCAAAGTATAAGGCAATACATAGTATAATAATGAATATAAGATGGTAGCATAGATAGAGATGGTAGAAGATGGTAAAAGACTTTTGTCTGAATATTAGACTTTAGTTCCACTAAAGACTGCGTCATTCAATACGTTTTGACCATAGTATAAGTTATATTGGCCATATTGAGTTATATTGTAATTTATTGGCGATTTGTTAAGATTATTGATAACATCTGATTATGGTACCTAGTTCTAGAGCTCCATTTATAAACCCCTTCTTTAAAAACTAAACTTATTTATAACTTAACTTTCCATACATTCTATTCTTTGTGTTCAAAACACAAACAAAAGATTTGAAAGAAAACTCATTATAATTATTTCCAAGAAGTATAAAAAATTACAAAACATTATACAAAGAAAAAGGGGTTTAACGGAAGAAGGGTATGGGGGCAATATTTCAATTCTTATTGAAGAAAAACTTTTAAAAGTGAAAGTTTTCATTTAAAGAAAAAAAAATTAACTTTGGAAAGACAATGTCGGGTATTTTATATGAAAAAAAAGATTACGCGTAAAATACGGATACAATGATCCCAAGCAACAAAACACATAAATGATAAGAACAAACACCTAAAATCACCTAAAGAATTGTTAAAGGAAAAAGAGGGGGAAAATAAATTGAGGGAAATATTTGAGTGAAAAAAATTATGGAAATGCGCATTTTTAGGAAAATATAGCATTTTCTCAAAAAAAAAAAAAACACATACACCCACTCAAACACAAATAAAAACACTAATACATGGAAAAAAAGTCTAACGCGTAAAGAGCGACGAAAAAAAATTAATTTAGCGGATTTGGTATAACACTATCTCTTTCTAACACTCTGAGTGTTACACAGTTATTTGGCATAGAGGGGGAGGAATATGTGTGGGGTTTTTGGGGTTATGAGGAAAATATTAAACGTATATAAACGCGTTTTCAACTTATGTATAAAAATCATGAAGGGAGTATGAGAGGAAAATGAGGAAAATTTTTGTAGGTAGGCAGACAGTTAATAGGGTTGTGGAGCTGTGGTATGAGCTATTTTCATTTTTTAAAAGGGGAGATTTTTCCATGTACTTATTAGAGATTTGTTTTACGCGTATGGAAAAATCCTAAGAGCTCATACAAGAGTTATATGCTCACACGAGTTTTTAATTTTTTTTTTAGCATTTTTTTTTTTTTCTTACAGTGTATCACAGTTTGGGTTGATGCTAAATGTCATTGAAGCGGTAGAATTTCATACTTTTTTTCTTCTTACTTTTGGCGTATACTTGACAATTTTCTTCTAGATATGTATATACATATGAGGATTGTATATGATGGCATTTGAAATTTGTATGTTTGTGGATACGAGTATATGTCACATGCGCGTACCACACAAAAAAAATTATATATATATATATAAGCAACAACAATATATAGAAAAACCATGAAGATTTTCTTTAACCGTTAACAAAAAGGAAAATATGTATTGGTATGTGAGTATGGGGGGATGCATGAAATACATATAATTTGTAAGTGTGTGAGATAAGCAAGAGTTTATGTGGTGCCAGTAGATCTGTTTTAGAGGTGTAATAACGTGTGGGAGTTTTATATGAAATAATGGCTTAAAAAATCCACCCTTTCCTTGCAGAGAAATGTTTATTTTGTTTTATTTTTGAGACGAATATTTGTAAAATGATTTTTAAAGAAGACCCGCCGAAGCTGAATTATTTTAATAAATATTGTTAAAGTTTCAATGTATAAACTGAAGTAGTAATAAATCAAGGAAGGAAAATGTTAAGGAAGTTCCGAATTTGAGCAAATATTTAATTGATTCAATTAATTTGTAATTGACAGCTTTAAAATTTTTCAACAAACCAATTTAATTGAAAAAAGTAAGGAAATTTTTTTTTCTATGTGGTATTAGACTAATTTGGATGTTAGAATAACGGTTTTAAGCTAAGTAATAAAACTGATATGTGAATTTAAAGGAGTATGGTCTCAGTATACAACTGTCAACTAAGTATAAGAAATTGGTATGATTACATTACTATTAGCTAAATATCGAACCTTAGTTTAGTGTAAGAGTATATAAGACAGAGTATAAGACTGTATTTATATCTTTAAAATTCACAAAAAAAATACTCTTTTTTCAAAAATGGGTACATTTTCGGCCGAAATGCGGCACGGGTTAACCTTTTCCGAAGAAAATTTAATTCTTCCATTTGGTAGGTGTAATGAACAAATCTCGATGTTTTTGAAGTGACTGCATAATGATTACACATGGGTATATATAATACACTGAGAGAATTAAAAGTTGCACTGCAACTTGTCCATAGAAATTTTCGTTAAATTAATGCAAGTTTTCATGAAATTTTATGAGAAACATCATTTTAGTTAATAAAAACTAAAAGAAAGAAATTTTTTGTTCCAATTGTGAAGAAAAATTTCATTATTTTTACTGAAAATTTTCAATATTTTTTGTCCACTAAAATCCGTTCAGAAAATTACCAAACATGATCTTATATATGATCATACATCTGCAGATCCGAAAATAAGAGTGTATGGTCATGTATGATCATATATGAGGATATATGAATCATATATAAGTAACTAATATAAAACTGTTACCAAATAAAGCCCATTTTTTATAAACCGTAACCTCTTTTAAAACCCGTTGCCACAAACCGTAAATAATTCCGAAAAGCTAAAAAAAATTATACCCGAAAAAAACTATAGACGTTATTCGTTGCGGTTACTAATCTTGAAATTTAAAGTCAAATTTTGCACTTTTAAAGAATTCTATGCGAATGTATTTAATATTCATTACACTCATAAAAATAAACCTGAAAAATAGCAAAAAAAAAGAAACTAACAATTAGTTAAAAATAAGCTTGTAGAAAAAACAGATTTTTTTTACAAAATATAAGAATAACAAAAATAAATCTGTTGAATTTACAAATATTTAGTTATATTTGAGCTAAATTTTAGTTAACTGTAAGTAACAACATAATCTGCTAAAATCAGCAAAAACATTTACTAGGTATTAGTAAAAAAAAAATCAAAGTTTTTGTTTTAGTTTTATTTTTAAACGCGAATAAAAGTCTGCCCTTTTGAAATCAGCAATATACAATTTTTTAGCCAACATTTCTTGTTTATTTTACCAAAATAAACTGTTATTTGCGTTCTACTAAATTCGAGATAAATATAGCAAACATTTGGTTAATATTACAGTTTTCTTTTTTTTTTTTGCTATTTTGAGTCTACAAATACACTTCGAATGTAACTAAAATTTTGTAAAGTTTGCAGATTTTTTTTTCTGTTTTTTTTTTTTTTTAGAGAGAAGCAACGCTCTGGAAATTCCTCCTATTTTATTAATGCGTTGCTTTCTTTTGAAAGGGGATAGAGGAGAGATTAAAGATGGGGACAGACGAAGGGCTTCAACACTGTAATTGCGCGAGATGATAAGTCTTAGAACAGTTTTTGCTCGCCACCTGATAGCGAGTTGACGAACATATTGAAGCTCTTTGGTTCATAGCAGTGAGTCATTGTTTTACTTCGGTGGGGTAAAGTGCTATGAGAATACCGAAAGTGGACGCTGCGATATTTAGGAGGGAAGAAAACTCATACATATTATTTTTCTTAATTGATGTTATCGACGCCGGGGATCGAACCCGGGACCATTCGTATAACAGTCCAAGGCGCTAACCAATACAGCGCAACGCCCACATATTAGTGCTATTTTTGTAGGACAGACGAAGGGCTTCAACACTGTAATTGCGCGAGATGATAAGTCTTAGAACAGTTGTTGCTCGCCACCTGATAGCGAGTTGACTAACTTATTGAAGCTCTTTGGTTCATAGCAGTGAGTCATTGTTTTACTTCGGTGCGGTAAAGTGCTATGAGAATACCGAAAGTGGACGCTGCGATATTTAGGAGGGAAGAAAACTCATACATATTATTTTTCTTAATTGATGTTATCGCCGCCGTGGATCGAACCCGGGACCATCTGTATAACAGTCCTAGGCGCTAACCAATACAACGCAACGCCCACATATTACTGCTATTTTTACAGGTTTATTTCTATGAATGTAGGGATTAGGAATTTTATATTTCTTTGTCCGAATCTGTTATATTCGGCAGGACACTTCATTATGTAGGGTTATGAGTTGTTCTTATACTGATTGTTGTTGTTTTTTGTGTTGTCTGTATATTTATTTGTTATTTCCTTGCCAAAGTTGTCATCTTCTTTTAAATGTGAAAAATACAATTTTGTTTTTTTTTTACCTCTTTGCCATTCGTGTACACTGAGAGTATATAACCGTGTGCTTGTGTGTTAGAAGAAGTCGTTTTTCTTTTTTGGAAAATCATATACATATTTAAATGTACATACAATCATACATTTATTTATACATATATTTTCTATATGTTAAGCTATTTCCATATATGTTTGCATGTTCATCCAATGTAAGTACGAAAAAAAAAACAAAACTGGGCGTGTTTTTCTTCAAATGTATACAACATTTCAGTTTTTCCGTTTTTATATTTTCAAAACATCATTGCATGACTGGTGTATTTTCTTTCTTTTTACGTATTTTCATATATTGTATCTATTGCTAAATGTATGAATGTTTTTATGTGCTAGTATACGTTACGAGTGTGTATGTAAATAAGTACTGTATTAAGTACATTTTCCAGTTGTAAAATTTTATTTTTATATTTTTATCATTTCATCTGTATAGCACTCGTATATTATAAAATTGTTTTTTGACAAATCCTTTTTGCTTATTGGATAGATTTTATTTTTTTCTTTTTTGCGACATATTTTCCATCTTTTATGGGGGGATGTGTATGAGATGGAGATTTATATAAGAATATAATACATCAAAATTTGTTTTCATAAAATTGACAACTAAATGAAATAGTCTTAATTGACTACGATTACTTTAAAAAGATTTAAATTTGTATCTTAATATATTATCATAAAAATTCGAAAATTTCATCCAACCGAATTCGTAAATTTGGTTGTCCCAACCGTATTCAGTTGTTACAACCGAATTCGGTTGCCACAACCCCCAATTCGGTTACAACAACCGAATTTGGGGTTGTTTTGAGGGCACCCCAAAACAAGCAAAAAAGTTAATGACCCCCTCTAGAATTGAAAAAGGAAATTGTTTTCTATACCCAGGCCCCAAAAACCGTTGCGCTTATTAATATATAAGTGTTCCCTAGGGGGAATGGGACCGGTTTTGCGTGTGCCACAGGATCGGTCCCTTCGTGCCAGAGACCGGTCCTCTGCTAAACCCTACCCTATGTAAACAACTGGCAACTTTAACATTGGCTTGTCATAGGAGGGGGTATTTGTCCTGCTTTAAACCACATAATGCCACAGGACTAACCAAAGATGGGCATACCGCAAGACTGTCGCAAAAGGACCATGTCGTATAAAATAAACGAAAAATAAACAGCTTCCTTTACCAGTCATAGGATTAGGAATTTTAGGACAATTGTCACTGCCTAACCAACTTCAGTATTAAATTATACCAGTCATGTGATAAGTCCTTCTTTAACCAGTCACTTTTAGGTCATTCCCCATAGGGTTGGTACTCAAACGAACGGAAATTTTCTCACGATTTTAGAACGATTTTCAGATTCAGAAAATGTTTATAACTCCTGATCTATATAATAACCCCTGGAAGTCTAAAATACAAAATTAACTACTAACCATAAAGTTTGGGTACTCAAAAACACGGCAATTTCCTCACGAATTCAATTACGACCATTATTTAAACATTCATAAAACCAGCCGCGAATTCAGGGGAAGGGAAAATGGGACACTTTCTCCCCACAATTAAAATTTTCAATACAAAATTGTAAAAGAAATTAACAAGTTTGATATAATTTTTATTAAAAATAAAAATTATGTTTTTTCGGCCTTTAATTGTGCAATGAAAATGAAAATTATTCAAGTTCGAGGCCATACTCTATAGAGATTTTGTTTTCAAATTTATTAATTGACCACTTTCAGGAATGCGTTGATAGATCTATTTCGGGAATTTTCTAGGTTCCCATCATCAGAGCACGTTTTGAAAGAAGTGACAAACCAATGCAAAACTCTATAGATTATTTGTTAGGACAAAATCCTAATAAAGAAATATAGAGTATGGCCTCGAAATTGAATAATTTTCATTTTCAGAAATTAAAAAATTTTATAAAAATTACTTTAATTTTCCTGGCTCAGATTTTTAACTGTTGCGCTGGGTTTGATAATTTAAAAACAAATTAAGCTGTACATCACTTTATATTTAATTTTTAAATTTGTCAGATTTAAAGTTCAAAAACAAATTTTAGTCTGCGGCAGTATTATATGTAGTACCCAAAATATTTTGGTTCTAGCGTTGACCATCCGTGAGCTGGACCATTTTTAAAAAAGGTCTTTTTTTTTAAATGTTCAATTAGTAGGTCGCAAGTGGTCAAGTTTTATATACCATTGGATGCTGCTTCAAGACCTCTTTTCGATGATGCCAAATTTTATTTATGTCGTCATGGAGCAAAAAAAAAAAAAATGGTACAAAAAAATTCGAAAAAATTGTCCAGCTCACGAATGGTCAACGCTAGAACTAAAATATTTTGGGAATCATCATAAAACATATCAAGCTTTATTTTCAGAGGGGTAACAAAATCACTTTTTTCTCTTCCATAAAAGTTGAGTCGCTCCAATGAACATATAAGAATGGTTTATGAACAGATATGAATTATGAATGGAAACATGTGGACATGTCCGAAGCATGTTTGGTCGTGTATGGATCCATATATATCGCTTTTTAACAGGTTACAGTTAAATTGAATAAAAACGTATAAACGTGGTTTAAAAATAACATATTTTCACTATAAAAGTAAACGTTTAAAGGAACACTCTGTTTCAAGGTACACACAAAAGTGCGATTTTAAAATTTCTTGAAAATTTTAATGCATACGACTAAAGTGCGCTTATAGACATCTCACTTTAGACTAGGCTTTAACATGTCTTTTCTGCAGATATGTAGCTGCTTATATAACAATCGTTTTATGGTACCCCACATTCCCCTACAGTAAATTTTACAAGAAAAAAACCAAAAAACTTTAAAAAAAGTTTATGTACAAAACTGTGGCTCAATTTAGTACCATTTTTAGATTTTTTACTTATTTTTATATCCAATATATATATTTTTTTTTATTTTATTAATTAATAATCATATAATTACAAATTATATACTATTACCCTAACCGAGCACTAGCTAGTATGGCCTTCGGCGCGTTGTAGCGAAAACAGACCAGTGCCTCTGGTGGGAATCGAACCCACGACCCCCGCACTGATAAGCCAGCACGCTACCAACTAGCCTACCGGGGCGCACATCCAATATATATATTTTAAATGGATCTAGAGGACTCCACATATAATGGATCATGAAACAAAGTCCATTTTTGAAATCCTTTCATTTGAGTACCTACACTTATATGTTAATAGGCGTACCGGTTTTTAACGCTTGGCGGGCACCGCCCCTTAACTCCAGATATTAAAAAAAGTTAATTTTTAATTCCAGAGAGGTTCATATTTTTTTAGTGAGGGGTGAAATTTTTCAAATACTGTTTGTCATTCATCTGAAACGTTTTTTTTTGTAGCACAGCTGTTGGAGTGGAAAACCTCATATGTGGAGGTTTTAATAATACCGACCATGAAATACTCTAAACCACTGTACCATTTTATTGATATCCAAACGTCCTTAATACGACCTATAAAATATAGACGGAAATTGGAGTAAAATTTCCGTTAAAGTTCGGGGCTATACAATTTGTTATAAAAAATCAAAACGTATTCATATTTAATGATACACTGAGATAATTATCTGATATTTATTATTTAGAATTTATTACACTTATGATATTAGGTAAGTAAAGACGACAGCAATTGCAGTCAAAAACAAATGAAATTTCACTTGAAGAAAGGACGACTAATATTTCATTAAATTCAACTAATATTTGTCATTTGTTTTTACTGTTCAAAAAATTACTAACAACTGTAGTAAAAATAAACCACATATGGTAGTAAAACCACAACAAACATTTACTTTTTTTATTTTTTTTTTAATAACACAAACGACTGTAAAACATTAATGTAAAATCATAAAACAGTCACTACAAGGTTACTAAAGAATTAAATTTGTTCTACAAATGACTAACATTTACATTAAAAATAAAGAAACAACTACATATTTGTAAAGCAGAAGTTCCCTGATTGCATGATATCAATGTATTTTTGCATAAGATCTTTGATATGTTACTGGAGTTCGTCCATTAAAACTTTTCATTAACTTTCAAAAACTGCATTATTTCATAAATGTTATGGAAAAATTTCATTTCATTTATTAAAAATTTCATACTAAGAAAAAAAAAGTTTCATTAAACATAGTTTCATAAAAATTATAAAACTTTTTCAAAAAGTTTTAAAAATTTTTTATTACTCTGTAAAGAAAACATGATGCTAACCACGTGTTTGAAGACATGAAAGAATGAATCATCTCGCGCAATTACAGTGTTGCGATGTTTGAAGCCCTTCATCTTTCACCACCTTTCATCTCTCCACTATCCTCTTTCCAAAGAAAGCAACACATTAATAAATAGGAAGAATTTCCTGAGTGTTGCTTCTCGTTTAAAAAAAGAAAAAAAAAAAAAAAGTTGTCTGTGTAAAAATTCTATATAAATCACCTGCCATAATCCGAATTTTTCGATAAAATAACAATTTAAGATAAATTTCTTAAAGAAATGTGTATGATATCAGTAGATCCATACACTCAGGGACCTTCTACTGTAAATATTTGTAGTTGTTTGAGTTGTAATACAGTAAATTTATTTTGAAGTAAAAAAACAGTAATTTCTTGAAGAAATTTTAGTTTTGACTACAATTGCAGTACATTTACAAAAACTAACCACATCTAATTACTGTATTATGATTTTACATTCATTTTATACCGTAGTGTTTTTTTTATTTAAAAAATAAAACAAATAAATGTTTGTTTATTTTTACTGCATATGTGGTCAATTTTTACTAAAGGGTGTTTTTTATAGAGGTATACAACTTTGAAATGGTATAAAACAAAGATGAATTTTTTAAATTGACATGAAGTTTACTTTATTCGAAAGATGATCTTCTGGCATTATAATTTAAATATGACTTCTGGCATATGACCACCACGCCTGGCTTGGACATATTCTAATCTGGAGGTCCAATTTTCGATGAATTTTTCCAACATTTGTGACCGTATATTAGCAATAAAGCGGCGAATGTTGTAATCCAAGTGGTCAATCGTTTCGGGCTTATCTTCGTAGACTAACGACTTCACATATCCCCACAGAAAATAATCCAGCGGCGTTAAATCGCAAGATCTTGGAGGCCAAATCACGGGTCCGAAACGTGAAACTATGCGGTTACCAAACGTTTCCTTCAATAAATCAATTGTGGCACGAGCTGTGTGACATGTTGCGCCGTCTTGTTGAAACCACAGCTCCTGAACGAAAAAGTCAGTAATCATGGCTCAATAGCGGTCACCATTGACTGTACCGTTCTGACCAGCGTCGTTTTTAAAGAAGTACGGACCAATGATTCCACCAGCCCATAAAGCACACCAAACAGTCAGTTTTTCTTTATGTAACGGTGTCTCAACATACACTTGCGGATTATCATCACTCCAAATACGGAAGTTTTGTTTATGGACGCATCCATTTAACCAAAAGTGAGATTCATCGCTAAACAAAATTCGCTTATGAAAATTATGAACAGAACCATGATTTTCAAAATAAATTTGCACAATTTGAGAGCGTTGTTCAGGCGTCAGTCTATTCATGTTGAAATGCCAAACCAAACTAAACATAAATCAGTTGACAGCTGACAAAATGGCCGTCAGTTAAAAAAGTGTTGCCAACTTAAAGTTTTATACCTGTATAAAAAACACTCTTTACCTTGCTCGCGGTTAAAAAAAATGCACATTAAAATGAAAATTATAAAAAACGTGATTTTAGGTAAGTTAGCAAGACTCTTTTGCTCCCAGATTGAAAGTTTCTTCAGGAACATATATAGTGTTTATATTTTTTTAAAAGACTACTTCATATAGTTGCGTTTTATAAATTATATTGGCCAGTTGAGTATTCGAGCAGGTGCTCGAATTTACTCGAAATATAAGGACATGTAAAAAAAAATTCCATTTTGTTTACCATTGTTCCCAATGTTTCACTAAAATTAAAAATTTAACCAAGTTTTTCTTTGATTGCTCCACTGAAATTAGAATACAAAAAACGGGTGCAGGTGCTTGAATTTACTACAAATACAAAGCATAATCCTTTTGTAATATCGCTTCAATTGTGTAATGTAAAAAATCCCATTTTTGGATGTAAAAAAATCCCATTTTTGAATTTTTAGACTTTTCGAATCCATCGCACTTGATTTACCTTTTCCATTGGCTAAAAACCGGACCACGTTATTTCAAAAATACAAAAGATTGACTTTTAAATGCGGATAACTTATGCACTTTAAGGGATTACGTTAGAAAGCGTATGTTGACCATTACAAGCAGTTTACAGAATTGTTTAATTTTTGAAAATCGGTTGTGGTGTAATGGTTAGCGTGTAGGACTGTTACACATGTATTCCCGGGTTCGATTCCCGGTGACGACAACAACTATTTAGAAAAATAATATATATTAGTTTTCTATCCCTCATATGTATCGCAGCGCCCGCCGTCGGTGTTCCCATAGCAATTAACACCACCGAAGTAAAATAATGAATAATGAAGGACTATGAACCAAAAAGCTTCAATAAGTTCGCCAACTCTCCATCAGTGTTCCAAGACTTATCATCTCGCGCAATTATAGTGTTGACATGTTTGAAGCCCTTCATCTTTCCCCACCTTTTACCTCTCTACTACCCGATGAATTCTACTTTGGCGCTAATCAATTCAGCGCCTGATGATCTAATGGGCCTTCTTTAAAACTGAAGCTTGAAATTCCGTTGCTTATGGTTGTGTGAAGTTTCATGGCAATCCTTACTGGCTTATCGGATTGCGGTATGAACAGAGGTTTAATTGAGGTTAATCTTAATGATTTAAAAATAATGCATTCAAATCTAAACAAACAAATTATTATCTAAAATTTAAGAAACCTTTAAATCCTTGTACAATATTTACCCAATCTTGAAAGTATAAAGAAAACATCTTTAAACAACTTAAAGAACATCTTTAAACCACTCAGGCAAACTAACTTGTAAGAAAAATTTAAATAATATTCAAAAAACCGTAAAAAATCTTAATTACACATGAGCCACAAACAGTAACAAAGCAGTAATTAAAAATAATGAGAATTCATTGTTTCATGTAACAAAAAGGAAAAAAAAATCATTCAAAATATATATAAAAAACCGTAATAGATATAAAAGATACAATGACCAAAAAGAAAAATACAATGTATACTTGTCACCACTAAAAGAAAAGAAGAAGACATTTTGATATAAAAAACTACCCTCTTTTTTTTGGTGAAAAATATGGAAAAAATTCACCAAAATATGAAAAATATAGAAAAAAAACAGTGATAATATTACCCACTACTTCTTTTTTTTTGTTGAAGATGATGATTCCCAAAGCATATTATGGCAAAGATAAACATCTCGTTTGAAGAAAAATATTCTTAAAGTTAAATTTTTTTTAAACAGTATAAAGTTTCTTTCTTTTTATAAAAAAATTTAAATAAGGAAAATTGTTCAAGTTATAGTGGTTTTTCTTTAAAGCTTTTCATATTTCTTATTTTTTTTTTTTTTTTGATAAAGGTCAAGTTGGGAAAGTTTTATAATACTTGTAAATATAAGAATTTTTTCTTAAGGTGTATAAGGAAAATATATAATATAAACCAACACTACTACCAGTATGACTATTACTACCACCAACCAACATTATTACTGTGCCACACAGTTTTCCACACCAAAGCAACACTTGTTAAAGTGGTCAAGTCTGTGTTTGAAAAAAAAAAAAAAGTGTGGGAGCAACGAACGCATAAATCGATTTTTATCTACTCCTCTCTGCACACAATGGTTAAACGCGTAAAATGAAGGTAATACTCATTCGAAGGTGGTTTGAGAATTTTTAGGCAATTTAAGTGTTTAAAATTTAGTATAGTTCCATAGAAAAGTTTTGTTAGAATAGTGAAAATATCATATTGAAATGAGCCATATCAGTCCGGTAGTAGGTTTCAAAAGTTTTAAACAAAAATGTAAAGAGACTTCTGATATGTAAAATCATAAATATAACGCTTTCCAAGCCAACTGCCCGGCTATAAGAAAAAGTATGTCTACTAATGTCAAACTTACAGTATTTGTTGTCCTACCCAGCAAAAAATAGTGCTTACCCAGAAGCGCTTCCGGAAGGCATTATTTGATAACGAAGCGCTTCCAAAGCAAAAAAGAAGGCATGATGCCTTCTCTTATTGCTTTATAGTATGCAAGGCGGTGAAGCGCTATTTTGGAAGCATACAAATGTAGTTACTGCTTACCAAATCCAGGTTATTTTTTGCTGGGTATACACTGATAATAATCCATTCATAAAAATACGAAAACAATGGCAAAATAACAACAACTTTCTTAAAATAAGCAAAAATTTTTTTTTTAAATTATGAAAAGTTTGTCGACCTTTGAAATGAATGACTTTACACACAGAGAAATAAAGTGTCAACCGAATTGAAAAGCGTACTTTAATGATAACAACTTATAAATTAAGTTAGTACAACGATATTAACATTAGATTTCTGAATATTTTGGGGTTTGCAACTTAAATTCAGTTGAATTAACCGAATTTTGTTGCGAAACCTGAAATTCGTATTAGCCGAATTTGAGTCGTAGTAACCGCATTTCAGTTGGCAAATGGCTCTGTGTGTATTAAATAATTGAGCTCTAGGTCACGTTTGTATTTATAAAATATCCTTCATTATTTTATATATCTCCAATATTTCGTCATTCTTGGAATGACATCTTCAGGGAGTATGAACAACGACAAACAATATTAAAAACAAAATTTCCTGCCGCTGCCCTCTACTCTGGTCAACACAACATTTTTTTATAACACAACATTTTTAAATGTTTGTTTTTAATATTGTTTGTTGTTATGATGTGAGCAAGCTTTATCTACTGACAGGTCCTTTTTTAATTAATAAATAAACATTGCACGGTTTTTTGGTTAACAAAAAAAAAAAAAAAAAATGATCTTGAACTTGAATAATCTTGCCCACATCGTAATTTATAACTTTTGGTTTTATTTTTATTGGAGATATATAAAATAATAAATGATATTTTATAAATAGGTTAGGTTAGATCGAAAAGGGGATTCGGAGAAGGGAAAATGCTTCCCTAATCCGACTCAAGTCCCTGAGGACTTACACTTAAGCCAGAATGTCGGCTTGTTATGCGCTCTAAAAAATCGGTCCCATGTCTATTTCCTATCCCAGGAACTCTGTCGCACTGACGAAATTCCTCAACCTCTTCCATCCAATGACCCTAAGATCCCCCAATGTGGATGTTGGGTCACTGGATAGTATTTCGACCCGGATCCCGGGCATTCACAGGCATTCCAAGGTCTCCTCGTCCTAATCTCAATGCGCTCCCGTGCAGAGAAATCGTTAATTTTCCCTTTACACATGAGTATCGTCATTGATCCCACAGAGTCCGTAGATAGAGCCCGAATAGCCCCTTGGCTATCCGTGAAAATCACAATATCACCGGTGGTCAAGCCCATGATATTCACCTGCTTAATGAATTCCGTAATCGCGGTGACCTCCGCATGTAGTACGGTATTATGGTCAGGAAGACGGAAGCATTTGCGTACATTGAAGTCAGCGTCACAGAAGCCCAGATCCGTTTATTTTATAAATACAAACGTGACCTAGAGCTCAATTATTTATTAAAGTCAAAAAAAAATTTAGTTAGATTTTTACAGAAATAAGAAGTAAACATTTTTATTGAAAAATTTAACGTGTCCGTTATATGCCACACTGCCGCAAGTTCGTTCCCTGCAAGGACTCTCGTCAGTGGTTAATTTATGTGTCAATTGAACAAAGTATTTTCAATTGTTAAATTGCTCCAAATGAAAAACTTTTTACTTTGTGTCGTGGCGAGTTTCAAACCTACAGTCATTAAACAAGCTATGACTCGTACCATCAGCTCTTAGCGAGTTGAGCCACGGTTGACACAGCGCTGAGTGTGGCTAAATGGAGTTTTGTTAATCACAACATTCACAATGTATTGTTTTAATCAGAAGAGACGCAGTTAACTAATACCAATGAACAATTTATTTTTCAACTAAAATGCTTTCTCGGTTTTTAATCATATTGTTATCTCTTTTTCACAAGTAAAAGTTGCTAAACAAAACTTTTTTGCTACATCCAGAAAACAGTTTCTGCAACAGTTGCCAATCGAATGCTTCGGTTGTTGTGACCGAATTTTTCGGTTGTAATAACAGTCATTCGATTAAAGCAATAGAAATTCCATCACGACAATTGAATTTCGATTGGTTCAACAGAAATTCGGTGATAGCTTCCAAAAAATTCGAGAGCCACAACCGGACCATTCGATTGGCTACAAATACGGTTACTACTATAGAGTCTGTTTTCTGGGTGTAGGCTTAGTTTACTTTAAAAACAAAATAGTACAATATTTTGCTCAAATCAGCAACAAAAATTAGTAGAAAATATTGTAATACACAGAAAAAGTTATCAACGTAAAATATCTAATTAAAGATTTAATATGAATTTAATTTGTTTCTAAACAAATATTTAATTGAATCAATAAATATTTTAAATGACTTAAAATATATAAATACATATTTTATTTTAGACGTAATTCTCAAATTATTTTTTATACACTGTATGCTTAAGGGGGGACATGACATTGGCCGTTTTTTGAAATCGACTTTTTTTATAATTTTGTATTTTAGTAAATATTCTTAAGATTCTAAGAAAAAAAGTTTCATAGAAAAATTCCTACGGGTTCAAAAGTTACAGCCGGATTAGTGAGAGCGCGCTACCTACGTACGTTTTTTTCTTTGTTCACAAACTTTGAACGCGTTTATGTCGAATCCATGTTTTTCGTACTGGTTGCGGCACTACCGGATTCATTTTTTGACGAAAATTTTTTTTTTTTTGGTATTTTTTTAAACTTGATTCGCTATCGTATGACACGAGCTTTTTTTAATTTTTTTTTTTAATTTTTTATGAATTTTAAAATTTGGCACATCACCAAAAATTGAAAAAAAAAATTTTAAAAAAAGCTCGTGTCATACGATAACCAATTTTGTTAAGATTTAAAAAAGTAATTTTTTTTCCAGATCGGACAATTTTTGCAACTCCCAGCGCTGCAACCACGAGGCCCCGTTTTTGTTCTCTGTCGCCAGTTTGGAGCTCTATAAAACCATGTTGGATTTTTTTTTTCTTGTAATTTGTTCAATTCTCTACAATAATAGATTTTGGAAAAATGTTTGTTTTTGCCTGAGTTATGAATTTTTTAAAAAGGTCTGTTTTCTCTGCCGCGAATGTAATGTGCCCGCTTAAATAGAAAATTTTCAGTATAAAGTATCAAATGTGCATTAGCAGTCTACAAACAAAACAGAAACACACACAAATACACAAACAGGCACAGCATTAACAAAAACACACATACCAATGTATCGTTCACAAACTTTTTTTTGTTAGTATCATATTTTTTTTTTTTTTGTAGAAGTTATTTATAACTTTTTTTTTGTTTTTAAATTTCAATAAAAGTTTTAATTGATATTATCATTGCCGTGATAGGTCCAAAATCAATTAAAATATTAATTGATTTAAACTATTTTTTTTGCTTGAAACCCGTTTTTAGTTTTTTTCTGTGTATAGAGAATAGAAAAAAGTCAATATAAAAAAATAAATTTTGTACGAAAAATGAATACTAAAGCTGTTAAATGGAAAATAAAAGGTTTTACTATTTTTGCCACAAACTTTTTTATTTAATTGTATTTTGTGTTTATTTCCCTTTAATAGTTATCAAACAACCTTCGTCGATTTGAAGCACAGAAAATTGTTACTAATTTCCTTTTTGTCGACCATATCTTTAAGACGAAGAAAGTTTTGAAATTTAAAGATTAGGGAAAAATTATTCAAAAAAGGTAAATGATATGGTGTGTGACATATAACATAGTTAACGTGCTACAACACTATTTGGCTACTTGGGAAAATCTTATTTTTTTTTTTGTGAAATTTTTATTATATCTTAACAATCATATAAACAATTTTGTTTAATGTATGTATGTTGACCAAGTTAAGATTTTTAAGTCTTATGAGTAGTAGGTATGTATGTATTTCCATAGTTGGGGGTGTTTTTAATGCTTACATCTTAGTAGTAAAGTAGTAGTTTCTTTTATATGAAATAAAATTATGATTTAAGCGTGAGAAAACTTAGTGAATAGTGTGAATTTTTCACTGCGATCTTTAACTAAGTATATCTTTAAGATGTTTGTAATTTTTAAGTATATTTTTTTAACTGCTTTAGACCATGGCATAATAATAATTATGCGTTGTATGAATAAGTTTTTGTCATTTCTTTCTTAACATTAAATATGTGGTGTATGTTAATATAATTTTTATTTTAAGGTTACCCATGAAAATTTTAAGGTTCAACGAAGTTTTTTATTGTTTTTTTTTTATAAATGTTATTTGGGAGTGTGTTTTTATTTTGGTTATGGGAACAAACAAATCAATATTTTTGTTTAAGAAACTCATGAAAGCGTAACCAAGATTTTGATGATCAAATGTGGAGATAAACTTTTAAGATCTTCACTTATTTTCAGGGTAACCCAAAAATTGTTGTATCATATTTTCTCTGTGTGTAGAATTGAAAAATGTATAATATCAATATTAATATCATATTTTTGTTAAGAAATCCCTAAATTTTCAGCATATTTTTGTAACTTTCAAAGCAAAAGTGTACTTTTCCTTTTTTAAATTTTTAGTTATCAAACAATTTTATTTTCCAGGTAAAAATCGATATATCGCTCATTTACTTCAAGACTGTCATAAGTCAAAAATGCAATTTTTGAGTTAATGATGCAGATTTATTAGTTATATCATGATTTATATTGTGTAAATATGTCATATCAATATCATGTATACTTTTCGAGATAGAGTATTATATATTTTATTTTTTCTTTAAAGCGGATGCAAAGAGTATATACCTTATAGAGAAACTGTACTACTCATGGGTATCTCCATAATTACCGAATTCGCACAGAACTCTCACTAAGAGAAAAATGCATGAAAAATTAATAAAAAACGTAACCCAATAAATAGAGAAATGGTAGAGCGAGGCAGATATGGATTGAAAACTTTAAACTCGTTTTTTGCAAAATTGTGTTTTTTGAGTTATGTCACTCTTGCAGTAAATAAGCGATATTTAACGTATGTTCGTGGAAGTTCATAATCATGAAGGTATATCCATATATGGATGCATAAATATCGATACATATTTCCGTATGCCTCCATACATGTGCTTTAACGAAATTTGAGGTAAAGTTTGTAAAGTCAGCATAAAATGTTGCTGAGTCAGCAAAATTTTAGTCAGGAGGGTGCTTGCAAACAAATAATGCTAATGTCAGCAAAATCTTTTGCTGAAACTCAGCGAGATGATTTTTAGCAACAAAATAAGTAGATTCAGGAAAAGTTTTGCCATCACTTAGTTGATTAAAAATTAAAAAATTCTTGCTAAAAGTTAATAAAATTTTTGCGGACTGAAAAAAACTTTTGTAACTTTTGTAGACTGAAAAAAACTCAAAAAAATTGTAGAAAAATTATATTTTATTTAATTTATTAGCTGAAAGCACAATTTTTTTTAGCAAATTAAATTAGTAAAACATTAGTAAAATAATAGTTAAATATGTATATATAAGTATAAGTAAAATTTCAGCTAAAAACACAATTTCAGCAAAAAATTTGCAAGAAGTTTTACTAACTTTTCTACTAACTTATTTTTTTTTAGTGTACATACATGATCATACGTGTTCATGCATGTGTGATCATATATGTACGTAGATATTACCTCAAACTCTTTAATGTACATGTATAGAGATTTATACATTCATGTATGGATATGCATGCAAGTTTATGAGCATGTACAAACCATACATTGAACTTTATTGATCCATATATGAACATTATTAGCCGGGTTGTCAATAAAAAAAATGTTTAATATTTTTTGGTGGTATTGCTAGACCTATTTGGAATTTCAAGCCATTTTTTTTTTTTACAAATTTGAGTTTTCTGTTTTAAGGCTGTACCGATTTCGGTACCTATTTTGTTAGAAAGCGTGAATTTCCGAAAACTTACTCTAACTGTACTGAAAAAATAATTTAAAATACATATTTTAAAAAAATAATGTGATTTTAAGAAAATATTTTTATATATGGTCCATTCCATGAAAGTACGTTTAAAAATGTTAATTTTCAGACCTTAAGCCCTTTAATTATATTTAAATTTTTGCTTACATATACTTTAGGATGTTTATTACTCACTACCGTTTTCAGTTCCATAAAACTGTGTAAACTCGCGTTGTTATTCCCGCTTTTAGGTTTTGCAAAAATCAAAAAAAAAAAAAATTAAAAATAGTGAAATTTGAAGAGCCATCCGAGCAAAACTTTGGTAATGGGTGCGATAAAGTAATGCATTACCTTGTAATGTGTACTCCTTACCTGTATCATTATTTTCCAACAAGAAGTAATGAGTTACCGATAATTCAACACTCATGGATTACCTTGCAATGAGACCTCATTACATTTTACATTACTTCAAAACATAAAATAATGACTTACCGAGCATCAATTACATAATGCATGAATTATAAACGTAAAGTAATTATTAATATATATTTTTGAAAATCTATTTATAGACACATTACTTTGTGATTTTTTGTAAGCATGAGGGTAAGGTGTATATTTTTGATATCACGAACGAAAACACGAAGCACAACAACTCATTTACATTTTAAAAAAATAAAATATATGTATCGATAGCTCAGTTGGTAGAGTTCTCTTATAGACACATTACTTTTTCCCACCATGTAACCATATAAGTAACCAGTTACTTAACCCACTACAAGGTAATGAGTTACTTTGAGGCTCATCGCCTGTAAAATTCATCAGTGAAGTAACGTGTAAAGTAATACATGAAGCCCTATGGCGATACATTACTTTACTCATGATTTGGTAATGTGTGGCTTTGCTGGGATATTATCTAAAGTTTTCAGTTAAAACAAAAAAAAAATTAAAAAAATGGTTAAAGTAGTGAACTTTGCAGAGCCCTTTTTTAAAATTGCATTTGCATTACGAAAGCATTTTAAAGAAAGATAACGCAAGCCGACAAAACTTTGTAACCAACAATCAGACTAGACTTTCTCGAAGGTTTTAGACGTGCTAAATCCGAATCTGACTTTTGAATAGTCCCATCACGTCAGGGGGTTAATACATAATTCGATTCGAAAATAAATTCGATTCGAACAGAATTTTCACATTGAAAATAAAGTAATTAATAGTACTTTTTAATGGGTAAAAATGTTAAAAACGTGTAGACAATGATCTAGAGTTTTAAAATTTCCGAATTCGAACAAAAATTTTCGAATCGAATTACATAATAGCCCCCCAGATTTTCGAGATATTCTAACCTAGATACAGGTTTATGGGTACATTTAAGGTCCTGTAACTTCCAGAAGATTTTTTCAAAAAGATCGTTTCGGTATCTAGAAGTGCTATTCTTCCCCTTACAAAATCCATTTTGAATTTTTAAAAAATCTTTATTTGTCACTGAGAAGTCCTCTGTTGAACTTACTAAGTTTAGCGCCCTTAAGCTATTGCATGTGCAAGACATACACAGACGCCAACAATGAAGTGTTAAGAACTGTGTATCACTGTTTCTCAGTGACAAAGAAAGACTTTTTAAAAATTCAAAATAAATTTTGTAGAGGCGGAGTAGCACTTTTAGATATCGTAACGAACTTTTTAAAAAAAAAAGTTTCAGGAAGTCACATGTACCCAAAAAACGTATTTTTTGCACTTTTATGTTAGAATTTCTCGTAAACCTGACGTGATAGGGTTATTCTGAGGTCAGATTCGGATTCCGCACATCTAAAACCTTCTGGACATTATAGTCCGATTATTGGTTAGAAAATTTCATCAAATTTTGCCGGCCTGTGTAATTACTTTATAATTACAAATATTTAGATGCTTTTAAAATTTTTAAAATCTACTTTAGAAAATACGGCTCTGCAAAGTTCGCAATTTTTGGATTTTTTTTGATTTTTAAAAAAATTAACACATTCGCGGACAGTTCATTTTCTCATGTTCCCCTCGTGGGTCACATGCTGTAAGTCCCGTCTTGCTTTTGCTGATGTGATTAGGTACGCAACTTGTGTTTGAAATTGTGACTGTACGTTTTTTTTTGTTCTATGTCACATAGAGTGAAGCGGAAGAAAATTTACTATGACACTTATATTGGCAAACCATAATTTAACATTAACTTTGCTGCGGGAGTTACCGTCTTTTCAAAATGATTAAAAAAAACGGTTGACGGTATATACCGTGCTGTCATAACGTTTTGATCTCAATTTGACGGGATATACCGTCTTGTCCGCGAATGTGTTAAATACGGGAATAAAAACTCGAGTTTTTCCAAGGAACTGAAAACCGTAGTGAGCAATAGACATCCTAGAGTATAAGTGTGCAAAATGTTTACAAAATCAAATGGCGCGAGGTCAAAAAAGGTAGTTTTTGGACGTTATCTCATGAAATATGCCAAATAGAAAGTTTATAAAATTACTCTAACTTCCCTTCCTAAAATCTTTTCTTGGATCCGTCGCTGAGTAAATTCAAATTATGTCCATCGATATGTATACTCTTTTATGTCTACTACACTTAGAATACTATGTAGGTAAAGACCACTGCAAATGTATTTAAAAACAAATGAAATTTCATTTAAAGAAAGAACGACTTACATTTCAGTAAATTCAACTAACATTGTCTTTTGTTTTTTAATGTTCAAAAAGTGAACCACAATTGTAGTGAAAATGAACCACATGTTAGTAAAACATAAACAAACATTTATTTTTTTAAATAAACAAAAAAAAAACAACAGTAAAAAATTAATGTAAAATCATAAAACAGTCATTTGATGTGGTTTGTTTTTTTAAATGAACTACAAGGTTAGTAAAAAATTAAATTTGTTCTACAAATGACTGACATTTACATTAAAAATAAACAAACTGTATTACAACCTAAACAACTACATATTTTTAAAGCAGAAGTTCCCTGAGTGTAATATTCTATTACAAACCTCAAAAAACAATCTAATATTACTCATACTAAAGTGTAAAAGTATTAATCTAAAACTTACACTTAACTTAAAATTATAGTCATAAAAACTAAAAAAAAAAAAAAAAAAACCAATAAAATAAATAAATATATAGAAGTTGCCAACATACAAAAAAAAAAAAAACTTTATACAAATTCAAATGTTAAATGAAATGATCTTCAAACAATACAAAAGGCGTTCGCTCAACAACATAACAATTCAACAACAATTGTTGAAAATAACAACAGCAACAAAAAACCAAAAAAAAGGCACAACAAACAACATACGATTACATTTATTACAACCAGTTACATGCCATATACAACTCCCAAGTAAAGTAAGCAATCTTTAAAAAAAGCAACCCAAAGCCTTAGGGCTAATTTTAAGGTCATCGTCATGAATAGAGTATTACTCTCGTATAAGATACCAAAATGATATGCATAAACATTCAGTCGTCAGTCTTCTATACAACAGCAACATATGTACAAAAATTGCAAGGAAAATAAATCTAGAAATCCATACAACATACGAGTTTAAAATATTGTTGCAGCCACACCAAAAAAAAGCCGCAAATAAAATATAAAAATCTATTGTTTACTTATAAACTTAAAAAATAAAAAAAATCACTTGAAGATACAATAATATACATATTGAAAATAGATACCACCCATGAAAATTTCAAAAAAAAAATCTAGGGGAATATATTTGCAACACACCAACAAAATAAAAATGTTAGCCAGAAACAAAGCTAATGATGATGATGGCCAACAAGTAGCCGTTCAAAATTAGGATTTTTTTTTTTTTCATTTTTAAGTAGTAGCTTTAAACAAATATTTGTGTATAACAATTTTAAATAAAGTTTTATATCGTTGTCTTATATTCAAATGGAGATATCTACATTTTTTTCTAGAAAGTGAGGGTTTGATGCCAAAGTATTAACTGAGGTAGCTTTCATTTATTGTATTAGTTTAAAATTTTGAAAGACCATTCTAATACCGGTTTCTTTTCAAAATTATATTGAGATATCTACAGCAATCTTTATTTTTTAATGTAATTGATTACGGGTGATTACTATCATATTCTAGGAATCAAAATAAGAAACTTTGCCAAAGGAACCATGCTTCTAAAACGAATTCTGATGTCCCGACTTTTGACCCCTAGGGTCAAATTTTGAAAAATCCCACTTTGACCCATTTAGAGTGCCCCAACCGCATCCAACCCAATCGAATATAATTTATACATTCATCTGCTAGAGCGTCTTTCGGAGAAGAAATAGAGACCCTAATCTTGGAAAGACTCCTCCTACTTTCTGAAATATCTCTATCCCGAGATTTGCATATTTTGCTATAAAAACACGGCTAAAAAGGCCCTCCTTCAACTTAAATTTTAACCCCTTAACGATCACCTAGAATGATGATTTATGCATTAATCTGCTAGAGCGTCTCCCGGAGAAGAAGTAGCTCCCATAATCTTGGAGAGATTCCTCCTACTTTCTGAAATATCAAAGTGGGTCAAATGTCGGGACATCAGAATTCGTTTTAGAGGTATGGTTCCTTCGGCAAAGTTTCTTATATTGATTCCTAGAATACGATTTTCCTTGTACGTTGAGCGAATTTTTAGCCTCCCTACAAATCGACCCGCCATACTATATATATATAGATAAAAAAAAATCATATCGGTCGCGATCCGCGGAAATCTACAGGTTTTTAAATCTACCTAGAAAATACTTTAGTACGGACTTTAGAACAATTTTTCTCTGTCACATTTTAATTTTTCCAAATTTTTTTAAAATAGGTATCAGTTCTATGGTTATCTGAGAATACTACAAAGAAAAAATTTCCAAAAACAAAACAAATCTCAAAAGGTCAGCTTTGGAGCACTTTTTATAATACCCAGCAAAACTTTGGTAATGGGTACGATAAAGTAATGCATTGGTCTGTATCGGATAAATTTCTTAATGCTCTAACAAAAGACTACGGAACATTTTAAGATCAACCCGGCGAGTCGTAGCCGTATTTCAAAACAGTGATAATGTGGGTTTTAGTTTGTTATCCATTTATTTGCAATAAACTCTTGAATAAACCAATTAAAAAAGGCGTTTTTTATTAATCATTTAACAAGAAATTATAGAAATTAATGAATGAAATTAATTAATTAGATCTCGAATTTGTCCACATTTTTTGAGATCTCATTAGATTTGATCATATATGCTATGGGATCTATTCAAATCTGGTAAAACTTATCTAACTAGATCTGGTACGACAAGATAATTTTTACTGGGGTTAGTATATTTGGGATAACTTTTTCATTCCATGTATTAAAACAAAATACCCTTTAAGATGTTGAAGCGTTGTTATTAATTTGTTATATTAACACGAATTTTTTAGAATTCATTTCTAAAAAGTGTAAAAAAATATAAAACTATGTAAGCGGCTGATCATGAAGCTCATACGCCGGATCATTAGGTAGGGGCAATTTCGTCATCAAAAATTGGTAGCACTTTATAAGACGTACACTCAGGGAACTTCTGCTTTAAAAATTTGTAGTTGTTTGGGTTGTAATATAGTTTCTTTAATTTTAATGTAAATGTCAGTCATTTGTAGAACAAATTTAATTTTTTACTAACCTTGTAGTTCATTTAGAAAAACAAACCACATCAAATGACTGTTTTATGATTTTACGTTCATTTTTTACAGTCGTTTTTTTTATTTAAAAAAATAAACAAAAATAAATGTTTGTTTATTTTTTACTAACATAAAAACGGGCATAAAAAGGCGAATTTACACAATTTTAAGAAACTGAAAACGGTAGTGAGTAATGGAGTAATCGTAGAGTATATGTAAGCAAAAATATTTTATTTTTTTTATTTTATTAATTAATAATCATATAATTACAAATTATATACTATTACCCTAACCGAGCACTAGCTACTATGTCCTTCGGCGCGTTGTAGCGAAAAACAGACCAGTGCCTCTGGTGGGAATCGAACCCACGACCCCCGCACTGATAAGCCAGCACGCTACCAACTAGCCTACCGGGGCACACAGCAAAAATATAAATATAATTTTTGTTAGTAATTTTTTTGAACAATAAACAAATGACAAATGTTAGTTGAATATATTGAAATGTTAGCCGTTCTTTCTTCAAGTGAAATTTCATTTGTTTTTGACTACAATTGCTGTCGTCTTTACCTACATAATATCCTTAGTGTATAAGTAATATTCATTCATCACTTGGATTCTATGTGTTGCACGGGTCAAACGCAGTTTTCGTTCAACAAATTCGTAAAGAATTAAATTTTTTTAAAAATTTTTTGCTAAAATTACAGCTATTGATATCCATTTTTATGATTATTTATTTTAAAATATAAGTTTTCCACCAGTACCGTTATATTTATAGCTGCCAAATGTGCATTATCAACTTGCCGAATTTACCCCATTGGTGGGGCAGTATAGCCGATTTGAGTTACTTTTTAAATCTTAAAAAAATAATCATAAGGAATAAAGATATGATACTACAATTTTATAACTTTACGCTCCTGAAGAAGTTTGAATAAAGCAGAAGAAACGTTGACCAAAAACATGATAAATTGATTTTTATTTACAAATAAGAAAGATTATTGACCAAAACAGCCCGTAAGGAAACCATTTTTAAAATTTAATTTAAAGATAATTTATGTCTTAATCATACAAAAGTTAAGATGTGTAACATTTTAGATAATAAATAATTTTTTTTTAAAAAAATGTTGTTGATTGGGTAACGACAGCGCTTTAAAAAAAATGTGGTGAATGGTCCTTGTTTTACCCTACGTGATAAAACTTGCATGAAAAAGGGAATACTTTTAAAGTAAGGTCTTTTAAATTTTATCGTTTTTTTTAAACACAAAACACTTTTTACAAACAATTATTTTTTCGTCAACTACAATTGGTTGTTTTAAGCATTCGAGGTGTTTTATTAACATTGGTCTAATCATTAAAGATAATTTATGATTTAAACTTACAAATTAAAGTTAATATGTGTAAAATTTTAGATAAAAAGAATTTTTCCAAAAAGTTGTTCATTGAGTAACGACAGCGCATAAAAAAAAAGTGGCGAATGCTCCCCATTGTACCCTACGTGATGAAACTTTCATGCGAATAGTTTTAAAGTTAGGAATTTTAAATTTAAAATTTTATCATTTTTTATAAACAATTATTTTTTCGTAAATTACAATTGGTTGCTTTAATCATTCGAGCCATTATTTCATTACCATTGGTCTAATCAATGCCAATTAACAAAAATTCCATTGGCATTGGAATGGTAATAAAATTATTTAGCATTGGCATTGACCACAAGGAATGCCAATTTAATTTCAATGCCAATAAAAAATTCCCAAGTATGCTTGTATATATGTAGATAGCTCGTTCTTGCTTCGGCAGAACATATACTAAAATTGGAACGATACAGAGAAGATTAGCATGTCCCCTGCGCAAGGATGACACGCAAAATCGTGAAGCGTTCCACATTTTTAACGCCTGTTAAAAATCTTCAAGCTGAAGGTGGATGAACCGCTTCACATTAATGCAAACAAACTAAAATTGCGATTAATGCATAAGATTTTTTGCACCAATAACTCTCTGCTTCACAAACACATCTCTTTATTAAAAAAAAGAAAAAACGAGCTCAAATATCCATCTACGTTATCACATATTTTTAAAATGGTTAAGAAATTTAACATCGTAAAAGATAATACACCAATGGAAATCTCTCCACCTTGGCAGCTGGATGAAAGTGTTTTTTTGAAAAATTTACAAATATTCAATAAAACCAATACAACACCTCATATTTTTAAATCTCTTTTCAACGAAGTTTTTACAAAGCTAAAAGACGAAAATTGGCAATTCATCTTTACAGACGGATCTAAAACACCAAATCATGTTGGATTTGCTGTTACCAACGAAACTGGGTCAACACTAATATCCGGAATACTACCACAAAACGCAAACATTTTTGAAGCCGAAGCGGAAGCTGTTCTAGAATCTCTAAAAATTTGTAAATCCAACCAAACCAAAAATGTTATCTGCACTGATACTCAATGCCCGAAATAGAAATGAAACAATTATCACTATACAGCAGATGCTAATACAACTAAAGAATAGAGTAAAAATCATATGGATACCAAGTCATATTGGTATATTAGGAAACGAGGCTGCAGACAATGCAGCAAAAAATACTAGTATGCAACCAACATACCTTCACATACCCCAGACAAAAAGTTATATCTCAAGATCCACGATAAACAATTTAGAAACCTCCATTCTCCAAAAATGGAGCCGATATACTCATCTTTACCAAACAATAAACCCTAATAGAATACCAGTCCTTCTTCCAAATTCGACAAACTGTCATAAAACTAAATGCTTTACAAGGCTTCGCCTGACACACACCAGGCTCACACACCAATACTTGATGTCAAAAGATCCACAACCTGTTTGCGTTTTTTGTAATCAGGCAACATTAACAACAATTCATCTTCTATTAGAATGCCATGCGCTTTATAACACCCGTTTAAGAATATGCAACTCTCACAGTATTATAGATATACTCAAATGTCCTTCAGAGGACAATATAAATAAAACATATGATTTCCTACAACATCTTCAATTACAAACCAAAATTTAACGTTCGCGTAATTACTAATTCTTTTCTTTGTATATAATTTATTTTGTATATATGACACAAGCCGATAGCCTTAGTTGCTAGTGCTTTAGTTTTAAGATTTATTGTAATTTTAATTATAATAAATATCTAAATAAATAAAATAAATAAATAAAATAAATAAATGTAGATAGCTCCGTTTGAATATAAGACAACGATATTTAAATAAACAAGCCTTAAGGAAAATTTTAAGATTTTCATTTTCATATAAAACACAACAAAGTCTTTAATATATTTTTTTATAAATAAAAAAAAAAAGAAAATCTTTGAATTTGATGAGTGTCTATCTGTCTATTGTTTAATGCACGTGTTCATCATCTTCAGTTAATTTGTTGTTCTTATAAATAAAGATTTTTTTTTATATTTTTTAAAGATTTTATTAAATACTAGCGGGCGCTGCCCGCTACGTTGTTAGCGTGCCTTAGACCTAGTTTTTGGGATGATGGATAACTTTTCAGTTTGCCCACTATCTGTGTACCAAAATTTAATAAAATCCTTTAAGCCATATAAAAGATAACAAAAAGTGGGCGTAAAACTGCCACGCCCACCAAGTCTTAATCTATTATAGCAAATAGTGCTTATGAGTCATCCCAATATCTGTGTACCAAATTTCAATAAAATCTGTTCAGCCATATAGAAGATAGTGAAGATGTGGGCGTAAAAGTGCCACGCCCATAATATCTAAATTTGATATAACTTAAAGTGCTTAGATGTGACATCTCTTTCTGGGTACCAAATATGAATTGCATCGGTAAAGCCATATCGAAAATAGTGAAAAAGTGGGCGTAAACGTGCCACGCCCATCATATAAAAATTTCATATAGCCTATAGTTCCTTCCAGACCGCCCACTATCTATGTGTCAAATTTGAATAAAATCGGTTCAGGCGTTTGGACGTGATGCTCACACAAACAAACAAACAAACAAACAAACCAACAGTCATTTTTATAATATTAATAAGGATTGTTTTAAAGTTTTAATAAAAATATGTTTTATTATTTTATTGTTTATATTTATTCAAATATATAAACCTTGACATAAATATAAAATATGAATTTACTATAAAACGAACATCAAATAAAAATCAAATCAAACATATCTCAAAATCAAAAAATTAAGTTTTTTTTTTATTTATGACGTATTGTTGCAGAATATATATTAATAAATATTTCAAATAACATAATCAAAAAATAGTACACTAAGGGAAATAAAATTTAATGAACGCTAGGTTAGGTTAGGTCGGAGTGGTAGCCGGCTCCGTGAGCACCAGCACACTTAGACTCTGAGGTCCGTTGTGATGCCACGAGACTAACGGATTACCGATCAGACCTTACCGTTGAACCAGTTAGAGCTCCTTACGAAGCTAAGGAGGTGCGGAAAACCAGCACCTGAAAGATCCCCAAGATCATGAAAGAACGCCGATCCAAGTGACGCCCTCCTACGTAGCGCCAGCGCAGGACATGAACAGAGAAAGTGCTCAATACTCTCCTATCCTCCTCGTCCCCGCAGCTCCTACAGAAGTCAGGCGATAACACCCCCAACCTACGAGCGTACCTGCCAATAAGACAGTGGCCGGTTATCACCACCATCATGTCAGAGATTTTCCCCCTGGAAAGCGACAGGAGCGCCCTCGTTCGCCCAAGATCCAGAGTCGGGCAGATGTTCCTTGTCACCACACAAGTCACGCCATTAGCCCACCTAAGGTCAGTCGCCCTCTCGGAGTAGCCGATTGTTCAGCTTACAAGTTGCTAGGGGAACACCAACTCCTGCAAATTCAGCAGGAACTTGCAGGGTGGTTCCTAGCCTTGCAAGCTCATGAGCTCTACAGTTCCCTGGTATGTCCCTGTGCCCCGGGACGCACACGAGTAGAATGTCGAACTGCTTGGCCATCACATCCAAGGATGCGCAGCAGTTAAGGGCAGTTACCGTAGTCAGAGACGTTGATCCTAGGTAATTTACCGCCGCCTGACTTTCAGAAAAGAAAAGATGAATGCTAAAAATGTTGCAGTTATTACGGGAAATTTAACTATTTTGCCTTACGCTATTTTTTTTAGCTAAATTTAGCAACACATGTCTGCTGAACAGTAGTAAAATGAAATTAGTAGAAAAAAATAGTACTAAATTTTAGTAAAATTTCAGTAATATAACTTCATAGAATAAAAACTAAAAAAGTCATATAAAAATACTTTGTTTTTCAATCCCTTACACTTTTTTCCTAATATTTTTTAATTTATTTTTTATTGTATATTTAAATTTTAACTGTCATAAAAAACTAGATTTATTTAAAATAACTTTTTTTTCTGAGTGTAGTTCAAATAACTAAATAAAATTATTTTCTAGAAAAATCATCAAACTGAAAAAACTTTTTATATAGAAAAAACTCTAATTGAGAGGACAGTTTCTTTAAAAAAAATTATCGCATTTTTAAAGATTTTACCTCTAAAAGAGCTCTTAAATTGCAAGGACTTTTTTTCTACAGAAAAACTTAGAAAATATACGTTCTTTTTCCTGCAGATTCTGACAACTTTTTTCCATAAAATTTCCTTAGAAGTTTTGCCTATAAAAACTTGGATTGTGAGACATTTTTCCAATAGAAAAAAACTAGAAGATTTTTTTTCTTATAGAACAATTTTCAGAGTCTAAGGTCTTTTATTTAAGAAAAATTTTCAGATTCTAAAGTCATGTTTGTATTGAAAAACCCTTAGATTCTGATCACTTTTTTCTATACAGAATACCACAGGTTCTTACGACTTTTTCCTATATAAGAACCATAAAAATTGTTTCCCGTTGAAAAACAATTAGATTCAGAGGACGTATTTTAACAAGAAATTTCTTAGTTGTTAAGGATTTTTCGCAGTAAGTTCTAGATATTAAGAATTTTTAAACAGATTTAAGAAAATGTTGCTACATAAAAACCAAAAGAATTTTTTCTTGCAATAAAACCACTTAGATTATAAAGACTTTTTCTTGTAGAAATTTTCCCACGGTTTGAAAACTTTTCGAATTAAAAAACCTTAGATTGTGTGCAATGTCTACCATTAAAAAACGCTAAGATTTTTTAGACTTTATCCCTCAAAAAATTCTTTGGATTCTGAAGACTTTTCCTAATAACTTTCACATTCTAAAGATTTTTTTTTTGCAGAAAACCACCTCAGATTCAAAACACTTTTTTCTATAGAAATTCCCTCGGGTTATGAGAAGTTTTTCTTACACAAAATTCCTCATTTGAAGGCTTCTTCCTACAGAAAAACAATCAGATTGTAAAGTTTTGTTCTCTATAAAGATTCTGAGAGCTGTTTAATAAAGTAAACCCCCAGAATTCTGATAACCCTTTCTTCTACCAAATTCCTTAGGTTTAGAGGAATTAGAAAAGTAGAATTAAGCAGTTTTTGATATTTTTTTGAAGAAGTCGGACCAAACTATTAAAAAATCATCCATATGGAAGGGGTTTCTTTCAGAATCATTCCAATAAACTGTTTTCATTAATACTACAACCTGGGCCAACACTTTGTGATGGAACCAAATTTCAGTTATATTAATATTGCACAACTATTTTTTTCAACAACAATTTCAAAGAAAAAACTAAAACCGAATTTCAATTAAAATATTTGTAAATACAATTAAATATTTAATTGAATTCGGAACTAATTAATTGTAGTATCAATTATAATAATGTGTAACTATTAAACTGATTTAGTTTCAATTAAAATTTTAATCATGTCCAATAAAAATTTAATTGAATATAATTTTTTATTTCAAATGCATTTTTACAGCTTTAATTAAAGTTGTAGGAAATCGGAAAAATTTTACAGCCGCCGAAATTCAAAATGTGATTAAATTTAAAAAAATCACCAAAGCTCAAAAAAAAAAAATTCCAATAAAAAAAAAAAAAAAACTGAAAAAATCGTTCATTTGGATTTGAAACCAACTTTAAAATGAAATTATGTTCGCAGCTAAAATTTTAGTTATACTTATTCAGCACTTAGCTGTGTTGAACTAATTTTTTACATTTTACTAATGTTTTACTAATTTATTTTGCTAAAAAAAAATTGTGCTGATAATAATGCACATAATAGTGTGGACATACATAAACAAAATTGTGGATTAAAAGAAATTAAATTTTGTGTTGTCACCGGCTTGTGAAAGAAATGGTCTATTAAATAAATAAAAGACAAAATAAATTTCTAATGTAGTCAAATTGGCAATTTGAAATTGCAAACACATATAAGTTCAGGTAGACAAACTAAAGCGAAAGAAAAGGACACAAATCTTAGGTAATTTTTTATGTTTCCTTTTTCTTATTGCAAGAAATTGTTGTATGTGTTATATTTTGTTATTTTTTCGTTTCGTTTCTAGAATTTTTCTTCTTCAGAAGATGCCATTATTTAGACAACCATTGATGTAAGTAGTTGAAAGATACTTTTGTTTATGTTATATTTAATTATTTCTATATATTTTTAGATATAAGATTAATTCATGTCGCCAATGTGCCAGTATGAACATATTTATATTTTGTAACTTATTGTGAATTATTTAAAAAAAAATCACAAAAAGAATTTTATGATTTTAGCAAATAAATGAACCAAATTATAATTTTTTTACTAACTTTTTGAGCTGTTTTTCACTATTCAGCAAAAATTTTGTTAAGTTTTAGCAAGGAATTTTTCATCAACTAAATGTTAGCAAAACTTTTGCTGAATCTACTAATTATGTTGATATAAATCAACTCGCTGATTTTCAGCAAAAAACTTTGCCTACATTAGCAACTTTTTTGAAAACACTATCTTGACTAAAATTTTGCTGACTTAGCAAAATTTTTTGCTGACTTCCCTAACTTTTTTTTTTGAGTGTACTTTAAATTTGATCCATTCTTTTCTAATTTAGAGTTTTTTTTTTATTTTGTTGATTTTTTTTCAATTTTATGAATTTTTGAAATTGATTTTAATTCGGAGTCAATACAGTTAATAAAAACTGAAAAATGTGTATGCACCAAATTCATTTTCAATTAAAGTTTTAATAGATATTGTTAAACTTTTTATTAAAAGAGAGTTTGGAATCAAACAAAAGTTTAATTGAACTTTTATTGGCATTCATTGTTTATGTTTCAAAGAAAAGCAAGTTTCCATTAAAATCATCAAGTAATAGCCTTTAAAAATCACTTTTCTGTGATACCAAATTTGCATATGGTCACTTGAAAAGAATGCCCTAGTCTCAGAGCCTTACAAGGTCAATACAAAGTTAAAATTAAAATGTTGTATTTTTTAGGACTTTTTTTTTAAATTATAAAACTTCGGTTATAAATTTATATTAAATACATATTACACAGTGGTACAAAATAGAATGAAATAGAAAAACCTGGGGAGTGGTATTATTTTTCTTGTAGGTCTTGTCGAGTTAAAGAGAATCCAATAGTGAAATATGCCGGACACCTCCAAAATCCGGATTTACGGTTAAAAAACCGTTTTTTTTTTTTACCTTTGCGCACTTATAAGCCTGTAACTTTGTTGATAATGATCCAATTTGTTACTTGATTTGGAAAGAAGAAACTGAGATCTTTGGAATGATATATAATTTATGAAAAGTTAAATAACTCAGTCAATTGCTTATCTATTTTTAAACCCAAATATGCGTTGTAATCGTAAATAAACGTACTTTTTGAATAAATTCAATAGTATTATAGTTTCTTAATAAAATAATGTAAAAAACGTCACCAAAGTTGAAAATTTTTTGAAAAATCTACAAAATGTGTGTTTGCTGGACAGAAACACCCTCAAGTTTTCTTCGATAAATTATATATCATTCGAAAGATCTCAGTTTCTTCTTTCCAAATCAAGTAACAAATTGAAAATCGGATCATTATCAACAAAGTTACAGGCTTATAAGTGAGCAAAGGTAAAAAAAAAACCGTTTTTTTAACAGTAAATCCGGATTTTGGAGGTGTCCGGCATATTTCACTATTGGAATCTTGTTTTACTCGACAAGCCCTACAAGAAAATAATACCCGGTCCCAGATTTTTTTGGACTGTCGTTATTTTTGAATAAGGCATAATTTAAGACAAATACCAACATTAAACTTTTATCAAAATCTTAACCCATTCAGGAGCGGATAGTACATTAGTGTTTGAGCTTTACTACTATTTTTCTCCGGTAGGGGAAGAGACTTGGAGATCTAGCGATAGCGCTTAGTCTCCAAGAATATTCATCAACAAATTTTCATCAGTTTAAGTTCGGTTCTCAAAGGGTTAATATTAAATATTAATTCGATTCATTTGAACTGTGCCTAATGGGAGAATCGAATTTTTCTAGAGGTCATGTTTACTTTCATAAAGGGGAATTTTTTTGTCGTTGACTGTATGCAGACATTTCCATAACTTGTTCATTTATGATATATTTTTAGATTGTTCATACAAATAATTTGCAAAATGCCAAAAATATGTGTATATTTTCCAAGACAACACCAACAAAACCATGAAAAAAAAAACAATCAAAATAATATGTAAAACCACACCAAAACATATCCTTAGGCAAACATTTCAATATTATATGTATTGAAAAGATTTATACATAAAAAGGTTATCGTACAGTTGAAATCATCATCAAATATAACAAATCGCAACAAATT
Source organism: Delia radicum (assembly GCA_021234595.1). Lineage (NCBI taxonomy): Eukaryota > Metazoa > Arthropoda > Insecta > Diptera > Anthomyiidae > Delia > Delia radicum. Next base: position 34,038,943 of record CM037855.1, on the reverse strand, counting down.
TATTATTAAAAAACAAAAGATTGCTAGTATAAGAATTAGTAAGTTTATAGATGTATCGTTAGTTTAGCAAGTACAGTAGTAAAAGTTATTTGATACCAAAGTTTTTTTTTTGGCAATATTATTTTGACACAATACAAAATCGAAGATGTGTTGAGTATTATTTGATTGTGATGAGAATATTTGATTGTTGTTTTTGGTTTAAGAAATTTTTGGGTTTTGTTGCAATAAGATATTAGATTAGTTAGTATCCTTAGGTTATATATCGTTATATAAAATGCAAAAGGACCTAACTAACATATTTACTTTTTTACAGGAAAGAGGAAATATTTTAACAATAACGTCAATAAAACTAATATTTTTAATCTTAGAACCAAAAAATGTTGTGGAGAAATGTAGTTCTATGCAGTGCTTCATAATCACTCAACCCTACTTCAATATTTCACAGGGGTGCGCCCCGGTAGGCTAGTTGGTAGCGTGCTGGCTTATCAGTGCGGGGATCGTGGGTTCGATTCCCACCAGAGGCACTGGTCTATTTTCGCTACAACGCACCGAAAGCCATAGTAGCTAGTGCTCGGTTAGGGTAATAGTATATAATTTGGAATTATATTATTATTAATAAGTAAAAATAAAAAAAAAAAATATTTCTCTGATGTCTAAAGAAAACTAATTCTAATTTGTAATTATATGATTATTAATTAATAAAATAAAAAAAAAAAATATTTTACAGGGCAACCAAAAAAATGCGCGGAAACAAAAACTAATAAAATTCGATCTTTATTTATAAAACCGCTATTTTCTGTCGCAGAATTCCAAAATTTTGTGTTGGCATGTAGTTTAGCTTAGTGAATCATAATCATCACTAAAACCGGTTTTGGAAACATTGTTAGTTACGACATTTTGCATTTTAGGTGCCGATATATTGGATTAGAATGGTCATAAAAAGATGAAAGTTGTAATTTGCGATTTCGCCAATGTTGCCCCTATTCCTTAATGTCTAAAAACTCGATGTGCCAAGTTTTAGCTAAATTCGTTAACATTTAGATTTGGATTTCATATTCGCAATGTACGACCTAAAATATATTATATTTAACCCTCTAACTGGCAAACGATGTTTTGCAACGAAATTCATACCATGTGCTCCACTCGAAAAACAAATAATAAGTTTTACAACAAAATTGTTTATCGTTGCCTAATTTAGGCAATATGGGCCAACATATTTTAGGGCGCATTTTGGAAACTAAAGCATATATAAAGAGAAGTTTGGACAACAATTATTTCTCTTACCAAGATATATCCTATTTAAAAAGATATCACGATTTTCGCTTTTTGGAAAAAGCGAAATTAGGCGAAAAAGTATCGAAACTTCAATTTATATTGTTGAAACTTCAACGCTTTGTTATTAATACTTAATGTCTTCCTTTTGCCAAATTTCATAAAAATCCGTCTATTAGTTTATAACTTAAGATGATGTCCTTTAGAGGAATTTTGATAAAACCCTGTGATTCCTTGGACCAAAGTAATGACTTATTATTAAAGAAAAAGCCTCAATCTTACTTATATTTTATTATAAAAAGTTTTTAGTCAACTTAAATTCGTTTTTTAGATTTTTAAAAACTATCTATTTTCAAAAATAATTATTTTTTTAAATTTAACGAAATTTGGATTTTGAAGCTTTCTTGCTTCCAAACATTCTTTCTTCGCAAAATATTTAGTAAATTTAGTTTTCTTTCGATATATATTAATTTCTTAGTATAAAACGCTCATTTTAAGCATTTGTGGTCAATATTAAGAAGACTGCCCTGACATATCCTTACCGGTTAGAGGGTTAATGTATTTCACAAATGGTCAAATCAATATATACGTGAAACTGGAGACAATATCGCTCATTTACTTCAAGAACGTCACAACTCAAAAAACATGATTTTTGAGTTAATGACGCAGAATTATTCGTTATATCATGTATTATATTGTGTAAAAAAGTAGTATTGATATCTTGTATACTCACCTCTTAAGAGAAATTATGTCGTTATATTTTTCTTCAAGGTGGGAGTAAATTGAAGACTTTAAACTCGATTTCTACAAAATCAATATTTTTGAGTTATGACGTTATTGAAGTAAATGAGCGATATATAGTTAAGCTGCTTTTTCAGTTTTTCGTCATTACGTCAAAATTATTCTTAAAAGAACTTCAAAGTTTTCACTTTTCAAAAAATTACTAAAATATTTGTACTCATGATAGGTATCAAAGGATAGGTGAGAACTTCGGCTTTAAAAAAATATTGACTATAATTTTTTAGACTCAAAAATTTCAAAAATGCACTTAAAAAAATTTACTATCCTCAGTGATTTTTTATAAATTTGTCCAAAATAAAATCGTTATAAAGGCTTGAATATACTGAAAAACATACCCAAATTGTTTTCTCTAGTTTTACCAAAAATTTTGAGTTTCCTATAGAAACAAAAATCGAATCTTTTTCAAATGGAGTTTTGACCTAACACTACAGTGAGAGAATATACTTGGACGAGTATTAATGCAATTTTTCACTAATCTAATGAAGTTTTTTTCACAAAGTGAATGAAAAAATTCTTAAACTTAATGAAACAGATTCATAATTTGTATGAAACTATTTTTAATGAAACTATTTCATTTCTAATAAATAAAAAGTAAATTTTCGTAAAATTTTATGAAAAACTGCATTAATTCAATGAAAATTTTCAATGGACTAATTCAAGTGACACTTCATAGATCTAATGCAAAAATTCATTGATATCAGATATCAGTGTACAAAATATAAATTCTTAGTTAATACATAACTTATCGCTACGAATTCCCAATTAAGATAAAAGTAAAGCTCTTATGACGAAAAAAGTTAAAAAATTTGTGAAATACAGAGTAACAAAAAAATATACATATATCAATCAGGGACAAAAGTCTCATCATATTTATGAAACAGTTTCATAGGAAGAAAATCTATGAATCTTGTCAATCTGTTAACTTTGTGAAATAGAAACGGTGGAGATTAGAAAATAAACATATACCTAAAAATAAAATGTAAAAACTAAATTTTTTTTATATAAATAGAACAATTTTGGTTTTAAAAGTATAGTAATGTCATGATGCTGGTTAGGAAAAGACCATAGCCACGTGTTTCATTACTAAGAAGACAAGAATGGAGCAACGTTGATGATTAATAGTTTTTTTTTGTTAAAGGTCTTCCTATTCTGGAGGCTCTAGCTTTACTAAAACTTCGGGTTCTGATGAGCTCTTTAGCCAGATCGAAATACTAATATCAACCTAGCTAATGATTTGATTTGCTTTATTTTTGTAAATATACGGAGGTTGAAAGCTCGTTGTAAATTAAAAATAATCTCGATGTATATAAAAACAAAAAACTAATAAAACTGTAAAAAAATAGTACATGAGCCAGAGTACAAACTAATTTTTTTTATATAAATAGAACTATTTTGGTCTTCAAAGTTTAGTAACGTCATGTAGCTTGTTAGGAAAAGACCCTAGTTATGTGTTTGATCACAAAGAAGACAAGAATAGAGCAAAGTTGATGATTAATAGGGTTTTCTGTTAAAGCTCTGCCTATTCTGGAGGCTCTAAAACTTCGGGTTCTGATGGGTCTTTAGCCAGATCTAAATACTAATATCAACCTGGCTAATATATTTGATTTGCTGTTTTTTTGTTAGTACGAGTATACGGATGATTGAAGCTCGTTATAAATTAAAAATAACATTAAAATAATAAAACAAATTTTCGTTAATGCTCATAGATGGACATATATGATTCTCATATGAACAGATTAGAATGGTTTTTGAACACATATGAATCATGTATGGATGCATGTGGACATGTATGAATCAAGTGTGTTCATGTTTGCATCCATATATGACGATTTTTAACAGAGGATTAAAACACTTTTTTGTTTAACTTAGAGAAGGGTACGTGATTGAATTTCGACTCTCCCTCACATACGCTCACGAGCGAACGTTTTCAATCACGCGCAATCACTTAAGAACCATATTTTCTATTTTCTACTTACACGCTAACATGAGTGAATTCAGATTAACGTGAATCACGCGTGATTATGAAAATAAAGTCTTACCGGAAACAAATAAAATGTTAAGATTACAGCAAATTGTGAATGTGTAGACCAAAATTGTTATTTATTTTATATTTTAAAAATCCAAAAAATATAAAATCGGCGAAGAAAATTAAGGAAATCTTTTTTAAAAGCAATAATTTTGTTTTGGAAAAATGCTACTGACGCACTCTCACTCACGCAAAAAATTTGACTCATGTACACTCACTCACGAATAATTGTTTTAAAACGCAAAATTAAGAAATTTAATAAACTTATTTTAATATTTTTTGGAAAAATTTATACTATAAAGTTATTTTAAAATGAAAACGCAGTTTAACTGTATGTGGTCTCTAATTTCTCGAACATATTGAGCTTTCTATGAGCGAGAAAAAAATTTGAATTTGTGACAGGGTGTAATAGAATAAGTGCAACTTTGAAATTTCTGTCCGCTACCTCTAAACAAAACTTTTTTTGAGAGTTTTTTCGCAGACCATATTTATTTTTATAATGGCATATTTCAAGCGAATTTCAAATTTTTTTGGACCACCTTAACATAGGATATAAGATAGTTATAAAGAAATTAGTTTGATTTTGATTGAGGACAAAAGGTAAGTAAATAAATTGTATTTATGATACAGGCATTTTTGGATGTTAGATACACCACAATCAATGATATGTAGAGAAAGGAAGTATTTTTAATGAACTATTACTTAAGTAAAGGACTTTAAGCACTATGGGCTATAAACCGAAAACTTAATTCAACATTTAATTCCTATTACTTAAGTAAAGGACTTTAAGCACTATGGGCTAAAAACCGAAAACTTAATTCAACATTGAATTGCATAATTTTCTTAAAATTTTTAAAATTTAATACTCTTTACATGTCTACTAAAAATGTAGTCATATTTAATGAATCTATTGTCTAGACTTGTGACTAAAATATGTCTAAATATAGGATGATCCTGGCGCTTTGTCATAAACTAAATGCATTTACATCTAGTTCACTTCCTATATAACAATCTATCTCTCTCTCTAGTTACGGGTAAGTTATATATTTTCCTCTAACCAAACCTCTCTATTTCCTTTTCCTAAATATTTGGTTAGCGCCAGCTTAAAATATTTTAAATCCTTGTAAATCCTGGTTAGACAAACAAGAAATCAAATAAACATTAGTAAATCATCATCCTAACTAAGTAAGCACAAAACCCCTTCCAATTTTCTTTAAGATAAACATCGTCTGCATTGGGAAATAACTAAAATATGAGCATTTATGAAAAATATTTTCGTTTACACCCACTTTTTAAACATACAAACATGGAGAAACCACAAATATATATAATATTTAGCCGTTACCTAGAGGATTATGTGCCTCTTGATCTGTCATGTATAATCCTTAAAATTAGATGAGATCTATGTAAACCAGTGTTACCAACTTGGTAGGTTTTTGAAACTATTTATGGTGCTTTTCGATTACCAAAAACGCAGAAATTTTACTATTGGTGCCAAATTGTAGAAAAGCTCTAAGTTAATGCTTTTGCAATATTTCGTTGCTGCATTTAGTGCTTTTTAGCCATTTTTGTTTATTACCCCGAAATTGCAGTGAAAAAATCTAAAAAATTTACGAAAATCGTAAATTTTGGTCGAGAAATGTTTAGATTGTGATACTTTGCAATGTAAAGGGTGATTTTTTAAGAGCTTTCGGATTTGATTTAAACAAAAAACACATAAAATTTAGAGAAATGTATGAAATCCTCATTTGAATCGATAGAACGATCTATATAATTCAATGCTTAAAGATGTTTTCATGTAAATGTTGACCGCGGCTACGCGGTTCATACGCTGTACCAATTTTGGCATGCTCTCTGCAACATATCGGCCAGTATTATTCGTGAGAATAAATTATTCAATATTAGCTTCCAGTGCGTCAACCGTTGCGGGCTTGTCATTATAGACATGAGCCTTAACATAGCCCCACAAAAAATAGTCAAAAGGCGTTAAATCTCACGATCTAGGCGGTTAATTGACCGGCACAAAACGTGAAATAAACTGTTGACCGAACTCGCCTCTCAATTGGGCCATTGTTTCGCGTGCTGTGTGACATGTGGCACCGTCTTGTTGAAACCACATGTCACCCAAGTCCAGCTTTTCCGTTTTGGGCAAAAAAAAAAAATTAATCATCGCACGGTAGCGCTCGCCATTCACAGTAACGTTCCTGCCTTCGTCGTCTTTGAAAAAGTACGGTCCAATGATGCCACCGGCCCATAATCCACACCAAACAGTGCATTTTTCGGGATGCATTGGCAGTTCTTGCAATGCTTTAGGCAGCTTGCTCTTCATACCAAATACGGCAACATTGCTTGTTCACGTATCCATTCAACCAAAAATAAGCTTCGTAGCTGAACACAATTTTCCGATAAAAAAGTGGATCTTCAGCCAACTTTGCAACGCTCATTCACCAAAAGTTAGCCGTTGTGATAGGTCGTGTGGCTTCAATTCTTGCACCAGATGTATTTTGAAATGTTTTACACCCAAATCCTTCCGCAAAATTTTCCACGCAGTGTAGTAACAGAGAGCCAATTGCTGCGAACGGAGCCGAATCGATAATTCACGGTCATCAACAACTCTGGCGTATAAAGCTTCGATATTTTCCCTTTTCCGTACTCTACGTAAGTGTGTTGGTGGTTTAATGTCCAATAATGTAAATTTGTTGCGAATATCACAAGATTCTGAATAGCCGCCAAACTGACCATAAATTGGAAGAAGTGCACGATGCACTTTCTTAACCAAGCATGAATTTTGATAATAAAATTCAATAATCTGCAAGCGTTGTTCATTTGTAAGTCGATTCATGGTTAAATTATAGACCAAACTGAACATGTTTAAAAGTAACATGTTACACGAAAACAGCTGAGCTGCCAAAAACAGTGTTGCCAAAAAGAAAGTTGCTAAAAAATCACCCTTTAAATCTTTACACTGATAATAATCCATGCGTAAAAATACAAATAAATGTCAAAATAACCAAAAATTTTGTAAAATAAACGAAAATTTGTTCATTTTGTTTTGAAATTTTTTTCGTATTTTTAGCATGGATTATTATGATTGTATTCATTGCTTAATTTTAGTGGTTATTATAAGTTTACTCCCAACTATTTTCATATTTATTAAAATTAGTCATGTGTAAATTGATTAAATTCTAGAACTTTTTAAAAAAATTCACAAAATTTCCTTTTAACGATAAAAAAAAAAGTGCCATGTGTTTTTTTACGTCTTTTTTAACCGAAAAATACGCATTTTTATGCGTTTTGAGAGTTTTATTGCACTTTTTACTCTTAAAAAGTTGGCAACACTGATTTAAACAGTGGCGACACCATAGAGAGTTGCATATAGCAGCAGAAGTATGATGATGCCATTGTCTTTATCATGATCAATCATTATCCTTAACATAGACAAACAAAAAAAAAATAGATATTTTGCTGATGTCTGTGGTTTTAATGTGTCTCATTAGTTAGTTTTGTCTACTGCAAGGATTTAATAATATTGCACTTATTTGCAACCAAATATCTAGTTAGATTCATGTTTCTTGCTACTTACTAAGCAATGATAATGATGACCTGATGATGTTTATCATCACCTAAATGTCTCTTCTTTTGTTAAGGGGTATTGTTTGCTAATTACATTTGTCGCTTACTTTTTCTTTTGTAGTATTTAAATTTGTTTCATTGAACTTTATGTAGTTGTTGTCAGGTGATTAAATGGCGCCAGGCATCAAATTCATTTTTATTTTAATCATTTCCGGATTTGCATAAAATTTCATGTTTGTATAAAATTTTATGATATCCATAGATTTCTGCATATTAGATAAATTTTAGTTTAAATTTTCTAGATCTTAGTAATGAGTATCTATGAAAGATTTTTTTTTTTTTAATTTACTTTCGAAACAATAGGTTAGTTGAATATATTTTTAAATTTCCTTTTAGCTCGATTAATTTTTAACAATTTGAAGCTATGGTTTTAAGAAAATTTACCTTGAAATACACGAAATGAAATTATACGATTCTGTAGAAATATGCATAAGATACTGAGAAAATCATCAAACCTTTTCTAATATAACTACCTGAGATGACTTTAAAATTTGAGAGAGGTGGTTTCTTAACATTTTTGTGTCAATTCAAAATAAATAATTTCAAAATCGAAATCTTTCGTATGGGCTATATCTAAAGAACAAAAAGGTACGCGTAATAAAATATTAGTTAAAATGTTTGCTAAAACTACTAAAAATAAGCGCATCATAAAGTTGCAGAAAAAACTGCTAAAATTAACATTCAAAATTTACTGTTAATTGCATTCAACTACACTGATAGGATTTTCCTTCATACTATTAATGAATGTCTTTCATTAGGCGCTACGAAATAACCTCCAATGAAATAACACCCAAACGACAAAATGAAATAACCCCCAATGAAATAAATCCCAAAAAAAATGAAATAAGTCCCAACAAAAAAAATGAAATAATACCCAAAAGAAATGAAATATTCCCCAAAGGCGTCTCATTATCTTCCCTAGTGTGACGCGCGCAGGGACACTTTATTCAGCGAAGCCACCTGCCGCGTCCCATGGAGGAGAAAACCCCTAAAAGCGGCCGCAGGCCGCCACTCAGAAAAACTAACAAATATTAAAAAATTTCACTTTTAGCAAAATGAAATATCCCCCAAAAAATATGAAATAACCCCCAAAATAATTGCATATGAAATAATCTCCAAAGAATTTAAATTTTGGGCTTTATTTCATTGGGGGTTGCTTCATAATGAAATAATCTCCAAACCGTAAGATGAAATAATCCCCAAAAAAAATGAAAAAACCCCCAAACAATTTTACACAGTTTTTTTGGGGGTTATTTCATTTTTGGCCGTTGGGGGTTATTTCATAGGGGGTTATTTCGTAGCGCCCTTTCATTAACTTGGATTCATTGGTTGAATGAAACATTTTCATTAAATTAATGAAAAATTCATTGACTGAATGAAATTTTCATTAACTGTATTTGTTTGATCCTTAAAATATGCAATCATTTTTACATAAATATTTTTTCTACAGCAAACAATAAGTTCCATAAAATGTCCACTGGAGGCGCTTCAACTATTGAAAAAAAAATATTTTCCTACAAAAGTCTAAATAAGCACATCCTTTTGGTTTTGTAATTTAGGTCAATTGGTAAGGCGGTGCTGTTTGTATGGTAATGGCTGCGGGTTCAAGTCGTGTTCAGGGAGATAAAAAAACGGAAAAATAAATATAAGATAATAAAAAAGATAAAATTAACACAAAATAAATATGAAACAAGAAAAAAATATTTTTTTCAATTATTATTTGATTAATGAAAAATATTTCATTGAGCCAATGAAACTTTCTTTGGGCACTTTTTAATGAAAAATTCATTGTATTAATGAAGGATTTCATTAATACAATGAACAAAATTCTATCAGTGTACACTCAAAAAAAAATAGGTTAATAGAAAAGTTAGTAAAACGTCTCGTAAATCAAGTATACTATTTTTCAATAAAACTTTTTGCTGAAATCGTTTTTCACCTAATCGTTTAGTTATACTTATTCAGCACTTAACGGTTTTGAACTAATGTTTCACTAATATTTTACTAATTTATTTTGCTAAAAAAAAACTGAGCTGATAAGCACATTAATAGTGTGGACCATGGCAAAACAGTACCTGGTAGACTTATTAGAAACTTTTCTCTCGTTTTCAAAAAAAAAAGTGTCACGAATTTATACATACAGTAAACAAAAAACCATAGGAAGTCAAATAAAAAAACCCTATTTCTCCACAATGCCTTTACCTTGTATTGTTATGGCATGGTGTGGAAGACAACCAGATTAAAAGATTTACGCAGAAAGAAGTAGATGTCGCTGCATGTCATGATGTAGTAGAGACGAGGAAAATGGTACTAAAAAGTACAACTCTTGTAAGACGTATAAAAAAAATCAACCCTGGACTTTTTTTGTATCTGTTTTTCATATATAAGACATAAGGACGTCAACAATGTGTATACATAAATTGTGAATTAAAAAAAAAAAACTTAAATTTGGTGTGGTCACCGGATTGTATTTGGCTATTAATTAATTTAAAGACAAAATAAAATATTTAAATTTAGTAAAAATTAGATATGTATCTAAATGTTTATAGTGATTTTCAGTGATATGCATGTAGGGTGGTGGTCAAACAAATATAAGGTCAGGTAGACAGACTAAATCGAAAGACAAGGATTTGTCTGCCTTTAAAAGATGCCATCATTTAGACAATCATTGATGTAAGTAGTGGAAAGATAATTTTGTTTATGTTATATATAATTGTTTATATGTATTTTCAGATTTTAAATTAATCCATGTCGTCAATGTGGGTGTATAAACATTTTTATATTTTGTAACGTATTGTAAATTATTTTTAAAAGAAACACAAAATAAAATTATGATTTTCAGCAAATAAATTAACTTAAGTATAATTTTTCTACAAATTTTTTGAGTTTTTTTACTCTACTAATATTTAGCAAAATTTTTATTGACTTTTAGCAAGGATTTTTTAATTTCTAATCAACTAAGTGTTAGCAAAACTTTTGCTGAATATACTAATTTAGTTACAAAAATCAGCTCGCGGATTGTCAGCATAAGATTTTACTGACATTAGCATTTTTTTTGCAAGCACCCTCCTGTCTAAAATATTGCTGACTTAGCAACATTTTTTGCTGACTTTATTAACTTTTTTTTGAGTGTAAATTTAACAAAAATTTCTTTGATTTTACAGTTTTTGTCTACAAATGTTTAGCAAAAGTTTTTGTTGATTGAGCAACTTCAATTAACTTAAATTCCATACGATTATAACTAAAATTTTGCAAATTTAACAGTTTTATTTTTGACGTTCTTATCTTACTAATACATAGCAAAAAAATATTGCAAATTGTACCAGTTTTTTCTGCAACATAAATTTTAAATAATATTTAATAGCGTTTTCTGCTATTTTTTTAGGCTTATTTCTATCAGTGTATCCGTCGATAAATAAGAGTTGCTAATATCGAATATCTTGCATTTTTGGCATACAGTTTTGTTCCAAAATTTTGAATTTTTTTTTAATTGGTAGCTCTTCAAAATTGTTAACGTTTTTTGCGTTTCTCTGGTCCCATATGGCAGGGACCAGCCTTTTTATATGAAATAGACAAGTAACTTTTATATGGCGTTGTCAAAACGAAAAACAGGGCAATTTTGTTCATTTTGAATTTAAATAAAATCAGTTGGGAAAAGTTATATTTTTTTAAGATATTTTCTAAAGAAAATATTACGAACGTTTGAAAGTAGTTTTACGAAAAATTAATCAGAGAATTGTTCTGCAGAAATATGAGGCATTTGGCTTATCTGAAAATAAGTGAATGTCTATAAAAAGAAGTTCCTAAAACAATGAATGGGCGAGAAAGCTTCAACAGTTTTTAGCGCTTTTTTATACGAACAAATCTTTTGAGTCCCGAAAAAGTTGTCGTGAAGTAAACTAATTCATTGTGACAACCGAATTTCTTGCTAACATAAATGTTTTGACTACAGCAATCGATACAATTATTTATAGCAACAGAAATTTGGTTAATGCTATAAAATTAATGGGCGAGGAACCTTAAAGACTTTTCAAAGCTTTTGTATACGAGCAAATCTTTCGAGTACCGAAAAATATATCGTCAAGAAAACTGATTCGTTGTGACAGCCGAATTTCTTGTCAACATCATGTTTTGGTTACAACAATCGATATAATTATTTGTAGCAACAGAAATTTGGTTAATGCAATAAAATTAATGGGCGAGGAACCTTAAACAGTTTTTAAAGCTTTTGTATACGAGCAAATTTTTCGACTACCGAAAAATATGTCGTCAAGAAAACTGATTCATTGTGACAACCGAATTTCTTGCCAACATCATGTTTTGATTACAACAATCGATACAATTATTTGTAGCGACTGACATTTTTTTAATGCAACAAAATTTAGTTTGAATTCCTATATTTCAATTAACTTAAGGATACACTTAGGGAACTTCTGCTGTAAATATTTGTTCTTGTTTGAGTTGTAATACGGTTTCTTTATTTTAAGTAAAAAAAAAGTCATTTGTAGAAGAAATTTAAGTTTTGACTACAATTGTAGTTCATTTAAAAAAACAAACCACATCAAATTACTGTATTCTGATTTTACATTAATTTTATACAGTAGTTTCTGTTTATTAAAAAAAAAAAAATTAAATATTATTTTCTCATAATGTTGCCAGATTAATAAAATTATCCCTGAGGATATTGGGAATATCCAACGAAACGTCGAATGAAAAATAATTAAATAGTCTTTTATTTATTTTGAAAACAAATGACCTTAGAAGCCCACTTTAGATATTTCTAAAAATCTTAACAAATATGTACTAAAAAAGGTCGATAATACTAATAACACGGTGCTACAGTGAAAAAAAAACTTTGAAAACGACCTAGCGTGGGTTATAGGTCTTGTTCAGTACATTACAAATTGTGTCAAAAAAATTTCAGAAACACCCTCAAATTTAGAAGTTATTCTAAAAAAACCGTTTTCAGTGATCTTCGTCAACTTATCGACCTGTAACTCAGTCAGTTTTTATCCGATTTAAATTTTTTTAACGGGTTTGGAAAGAAAACTGATTACGCTTTAAAATGACGTGCATTGTTTGATACATTTGTAAGTTATAAGTATTGTTTTTTTTTAAGAACATCTACAAAAAAACGAAAATTATAAACTTTTTTGATTTTAGTAGCTTTTCATTGCTTATTTGAATATGAAAGCTTATAAAAATTTATAGCAACTTATAAAGCAAATTTAGTTATTAACAAAACATGATTTTCATTTTTCAAATCGGATGAAAATTGTAAAAGCTATTCAACTTTCAATTAACACCTTTTTTTAACTATACATGTTAACTTAGGTTAAGCTATTTGTAAAGTTTTTAATTTACGTTTGTCAAGTCAAGTGGTTTACCAACAGAAAAGTCTGCAATCCCAAAATTTTTACTTTAGAAAAAGTTTAGTAACTTTTGCAAATATAAACCGATTTTAACAAATAATATTTCGTTTTTTTCTATATAAAATTGTCTTTAAAATACAGTGCAAAAAAATGTAAGTTTTCATAGAAAAAAATTTAATTACAAAAAAAAAACTCTTGTTGAATCTGAAAAATTAGGAAAAAAAATAAAAAAATGAGAAACTTTTGATAAACACCTAATTTCTTGGAATATATATTTTATGAATACATTTCATGAAAGCTTAATTCTTTGCCTTTCCAACCCTGTTTAACATTTTGAAATCGGTCAAAAAATGTGTGAGTTAGAGGTGCTACGACCTATCCTAAAACAGTTTTTTGAAAATAACTCAAAATTTTGAGGTTGTTTTAAAATTTTTGAAAACGTTTTTTTTATGTCCTCACCTAGGCCTACAACCCTCACTAGGTCGGTTTTTAAGTTCTGACAAAAAGTGTTTTTTTGTAGCGGTGTGTAATCAATTCAAATAAATGAACAGTTCATGCGAATAAAGACGAATAGACTATTTGTAGAATTTTACAGGGGACAATAAAAACGCAGGAAACGGTTAAAAAATAATATTTTTGTCAACTTTTTGGTATTAGCTTAAAGATTTAAGTCACATCTACCTATATACAAAATTTTAGTAAGGTATTCGAAAGAGAACTTGCCAAAAATTGGACTTCAATTTTTGCTTAAATGGAAAAAGAGCGAATATCCAAAAAATGTATTGAAATTTGAATAAAAATGTGCAGATTTTGACTACATTTTCATGAGACTTGACGAACTATGGTTGGTATATGTTTGTAACACTTTAAGGACAATTAAGTACAATTTCAAATTTTAGCTAATATCAATTTTAAACTCGCAGCTAAATAATTTTTTGCTTTCCACACCCTTTCCACACACTTTTTGCTTTCCACACTTTAAAGTCTTATAACTCAAGAACGGTAAAATTTTTTCCCAATATAATAACGTGTGGTTTGTTCCTCGTAATGTTCTTTTAACACATTGTTACTGAAAGTAAAATTTTTGTATGTTTTTGTGTTGTATTTAATCAAAATTGTGCGTTAGTTCACTCCCAATTTAAACAAAAATACAAAAATATACGAATTATTGCACTTTCAAAGTCATTTTTTTAGCCTTAATAGACAAAATTTCCCCAAGATGTCTGCATAGGATTGTAGGGCTCTGCTAATAAAATGCATTTATGCAAAAAAACGTGTTTGCGAAAAAGTGGTCTATTCGTCCTTATTCGCATGAACTGTTCAAATGTTTGTTTATTTTTTACTGCATATATCGAGGGCCTATATTCAAAACCCTCTATCTTAAAAAACACAAATTTTCAATAGAGCCAAAAAACTGTTTTTTCGCGTATTACTAGAGTTATTAAAATTCGGTATTTTACAATATATTTTAAAGCAACTACTGAATCTCACATATAATTGGTTTTTAAAATATTGCATTATAGGGGACTTTATGATAGATAGAGGGTTTTGCTGCTCAAAAATGTTCTATGTTTATGTATGAAAATGATCAGATAGAGGGTTTTGCATTTTAATAAAAATAAATTATTTTGATTTCATTTATGCCATTTGTCAGTTTTTAAGGTGATTTATTTAAGATAACGGCTAGTACAACATGAGATAAAAAATTAATAATTAACAATATGAAACAAAAAGTTATGTTTTTTTTTTTTTGCTTTTTTTTAAGTTTTTTTTGGAGTTTGATTGGAGTAAATTATCGTAAAAATAATGGTAATCCGGTGGTATTACGCTCTTCAAATCTTGCAAATGCTTCCACTTATTTGGCTGAATTGATAGTGGACCAGAATATAGAGGTTTTGGTTCATTATGTCCTGTGTAAGGTTGAAGGAATAAAAAGCCACTTTATTTTTCTGTTCGCACAAAATATCAAAAGTTTATTATTAAAATCTAATTATTAAACTAACTTTTAAACTTAACATTATGTAAGTTTATCACGCGACAATAATATTTTAATTATGATTTTTAATATCATATAAATTATTTTTTTTTGACAATAATATCGTAGATGACACTTTAAAAGTAGACACTTTTTTTTAAGCAAGTTGCAAGTTTAACCATTTATTTTTATGCCATGGACATTATATTTTCCAAAAACCAAAAGGTAAAATATTTTCATTTTAATTCAATTCAGAATCGGCTTTCGCTATTTTAATAAACGATTAAAAAATGAAGAATTCATATTCAGCATGCAAAAAAAAAATAGTAAGAAAACATGTATTGCAAAAAGAAATTATTCCAAAAAAATATTTGAAAAGATAGAGGGTTTTGCATTCAGAAAAATTAATTGCGTAAGATAGAGAAACAACAAAAATGCAAATAAAACAGCAAAAAAAAAAATATTTTTGTTATGAAATTCACACCATACATGAGATGAGGTCTGTTTTACTGAACATTTTACCATCAAAAAGTCATTTTCGTGAAAATCAAAGATAGAGGGTTTTGAATATATGCCCTCGATATGGTATATTTTTATTACAATTGTGGTTCATTGTTTTGAATAGTAAAAACAAATGATAATCTTAGTTAAATTTACTAAAATGTAAGTCGTAATTTTTTCAAATGAAATTTCATTTGTTTTTAACTACATTTGCAGTGATCTATACCTACTTAGTATTCTAAGTGTACATTTGATTGTGGAAATCAAATAATTCGGTTCCTTACACCAAACCAATTAGTTGGCTAGAAATCCGGGGTTTCCAAAATAATTTAGTTAGTATTTAAAACTTTGCGCCAGCTATTTAGAGATTATTATTTTTTTTACCAAATTTTTCCCATTCAACTTACCTTCAAATTGAACTTGTGCCTTGAATTTGTTAATGTGTTGTTACTTTATAACCTCCACACATTTGATGGCATGATATTTTAGAATTAATAAGAAAAATCATTGAACAACATTTTTTTTCTCTCCAATATCAATTATATTCCATTGAATTGTTGTATATGCATAACATACAATTGTAATGTGAATTATGCAAAATAATATGTTGCATGCAGCACAAAGACACAAAACAAGAAATTTTAAATATTATCATTCACAAAATGCACAAAACACACATTCAAGTTAATTTGATTTTAATTAATTTTAAATTTAATTAATGCGCCAGAATAGCAAAAACTATTATTAATTAAAATTCTATATAAAACAATAATCACATCATACACAAAATTAAACTCAATCATAGATTTTAAATAGAATTCTTTATATATATATTTTTTTTTATTTAAACAAATTTTGAATGAGTTTCGTTTAATCAGATGCAGGCAGTCAGACAGACAGACAAGACAGAGTTGTCTGGTTTAAGAAAGTAAATTTGAAATATGTTGTTAACACAGGGTTGTATTATTTGTTGGTTTTGATTGATTGTATTATAAACACTACTTTCGAATATCTAATTAACACGTTAGAAAATGTGATTCTTTCAGAGAGTTAGTTTATATTCATGTGAATTGTAAATAAATTTAAATTAAATAACGATTGTTTTAAGTTTTCTTGGTATATAAGGAAACGTTTTAGTCGCTAATGTATTCAGGCAAAATTAGTTTAGGAACTATATTTTTTTTAGATTTTTGTTAATTTATGTCGTTTATAATATTTTATTTAAAAAATTTTTTTTTTTTTTCAAAATCTTTAAAACCGTCGGTTTTTTTTTATATGCCGCTTTAATAATGCGTAGCATCCGTTTAAGTTCCGTTTTTTGTTGTTGTTTATAACGTAGTTAAACATCTACTAAATATATTGCTAACAAATTTCCAGATTCTGAGCCTAAGCTTAAACCCTTTAATCTCATATTTTGTTTAAACTCGTTTAATTCCCACTCCAAGAAATCCTCTCTAAACCTGTCTTAAACAATTTGAGTGTTTAAGCTTAACTATAATTGGTTGTTTTTGGCCCATGCATTGTTGGTTTTAGCCATTTATGTTTGTTGTATGGTTTGCAAGTTTAACTTGAGTAAGACTTAAACATTTTAAACGTTTTTTTTTTTGTTATAACGTTTGACTAATTGCTTTTTGGTTGGCGCTCAAGTGTGTCTTTAATTGGTCAAATTATGAAATCAATAAAGCCATTAACAAGGTGCTTATTTTTTGTTTTATTAAGCCGGTTTTTATTGTCTAGTAGAGGGGTGTTATAGTATATTAAGACAGGTTTATTATAATTGTTTTTATAGATTAATTTTTAGTTCTTTATATTATTTTTTATGGTGTGAGAATTGTTGGTGGCTGATTGATTAATTACAACTTTGTTACAATGTATTTTTAAAGCAAGGACTTATAATTCCACAGCGCTACAAAATTTACCAACCCCCCATCCTCCATCACCCTATAATTTAAAACCAAGAGTACACTTAGAATACTAAGACCACTGCAAATGTAGTTAAAAACAAATGAAATTTCACTTACAGAAAAGACGACTTACATTTCAGTAAATTAAACTAACATTGTCATTTGTTGTTTACTGTTCAAAAAATGAACCGCAATTGTAGTATAAATTAACCATATATCGCTCAGTTACTGCAAGAACGTCACAACTCAAAAAACATGATTTTTTAGTTAATGATGCAGAATTATTCGTTATATCACGTATTATATTGTATAAAAAAGTCGTATTGATATCTTGTATACTCACCTCTTGAGAGAAATTATGTCGTTATGTTTGTCTTCAAGGTGGGAGTAAATTGCAAACTTTAAACTCATTTTATATAAAATCAAAATTTTTGAGTTATGACGTTATTGAAGTAAATGAGCGATATGTAGTAAGAAATATACAAACATTTATTTTATTTATTTTTTAAATAAAAAAAAAAAAAAAATACTGTATAAAATTGATGTAAAATCATAATACAGTACTTTGATGTGGTTTGGTTTTTTTACACTCAAAAAAAGTTACTAAAGTCAGCAAAAAATTTTGCTGAGTAAGCAAATTTTTTGTCAGAAGGGTGGTTGCAAAAAAATTGCTAGTGTCAGCAAAATCTTTTGCTGAAAATCATCGAGCTGATTTTTAGCAACAACATTAGTAGATTCAGCAAAAGTTTTGCTAACACTTAGGGACATTATTACAACTTGCCAATAGCTAAAGTTCGGATATTATCCGACAGATTATTACTTTTTCGTTTTTATAAGTATACTTTAAGCTAAAAGTGACCGATAAGCTAAAGGGAAGATATTGTTGCCTTTAACTTTAAATGTAAGGTTTATGTGTTTAAATTACCACATTTTCTGCTCTATAAAAAAGAAGAAGAAAATACCGAATTTCACAACCGAATTTCACAAATTATTGTTTGCTTGTAAACAAATAAATAAAAGTACGTTGCCACTACGTATTTTTATAAACCAATTCATAAACCAATAATCAGTTATTAGTTTGGTGCTGCCACATTATCAAAAATATTAATTTTATTTTATTGGGAAGTTGTAATAACGAAAAACATTATAGCTCACTTTATTCCTCATTTTAGCTAAAGTTACTTTTTACTAACATTTACTTTAAAGGCAAGTTGTAATAACGGCCCTTAGTTGATTAAAAATTAATAAAAATTATGCTAAATATTAGTAGACTGAAAAAATTTCAAAAAAATTTTCGAAAAATTATATTTCAGTTAATTTATTTGCTGGAAATTAAAAAAAAAAGATGTGATTCTTTTAAAAAGAATTTACAATACATTACAAAATATAAAAACGTTCATGCTCCTATATTGACGACATGAATAATTTAATATCTAAAAACATATAGAAATATTTTATTTTTCAACTATTTGCATCAATGGTTGCCTAAATATACAACCCTTTTTTGCAATTAGAAAAGGAAACATAACAAATTACCTAAGATCCTTGTTTTTCGCTTTAGTCTGTATATCGGAACGTATATTTGTTTGCAATTTGACCATACTACATTAATACTCACTATAAAGATTTAGTTAACACATTTAATTTTTAATATTTCATTTTGTCTCTAATTTAATTGACAATTTAATTAACAGCCAAAGGCGGTGACAACACAGCAAAATAAATTAGTAAAACATTAGTTCAAAACAGTTAAGAGCTGACTAAAAATATATATATATAACTAAAAATATAGCTTAAAACACATTTTCAGCAAAAAGTTGCTGAGAAATAGTATGGTTGATTTACAAAATGTTTTACTAACTTATTTCTTTGAGTGTAGTCAAAATTTAAATTCTTCTACAAATTACTGTTTTTTCACTTTAAAATAAAGATTACTGTTTAACTCAAACCACTACAAATATTTACAGCAGAAGTTCCTAAATACTTCGTCCACTTTGATTTTAAAGACGTGCCCCGTTTTTTCATTTATAGAAATATGTGAAAAACTTTAAAAATAAAATTTGAAAATATTTAGTACATCGACAAAAAGGATTAGAATTCGGTGGACACCATTCACATTTGTATGATAGGACTTTATTTTATTTGGAACTACCAACAATCGATTAATAAAGCAAAAATGCTGCACTGGAAATTAAAAAGAGGGAAAAAGGAACTAAAGAAGAATCCATTTATCCAATTATATGTATTTCCAATCAACTTTTCATATAAAATTCGGTTAGTAATTGTGTGCGGTAGAAACAACCATTTATTTTGTGATAATACAAGAGAATTGGTACCATCTATCAAATTTTTTTTAAAAAAATTCTCGATAATCAAAAGTGGTTAGTGCAAACACGGTATTCGCAATCAAATATGCCACTAAATTAGAGGTTCGGTAATACCAACCGAATTGTGGATTGCATTGTTTATAGAAGCAACTAATGATTGGTATTGGTAAACGCATTTGAGACAAAGTTTGTTTTCCTAACAAAATATTTTAATTCAAATTTATCACTTAATATTTATAAGTGTTGGTGGTGTAGTTGGTGGAGAGTTTGCCTTGTACTCCGAACTGCTGAGTTCAAATCTCAGAAAACACAAACACAAAACGTTATTTTTTTTAAATAAAATAAAATTTTCAAATGTTTAAATAGCAAATAAGGCAGTGAAAATTAAAAGTGATTGTGATACAATGAGTAGGGAAGAGGACTATTAGTCTGAAGGCCACGGTTCAATACCAGAAAAATCAAAAAAGTTTTTTTAACTTCAGCAAAATTTTGCGGTACGTAATAATATTTATTTGGAATGTATTATTGGGTTAGGCAACTGAATATTAGCTTTCACGACTAAAAATATAATTTAACATTACGATAGTTGCCGTAACCGCCAGAATTCGATTGGCAACAAATTCGGTGGCCACAACTAAGACAGTTTTTTGGGTATAGACATTTACTGTAGTGAAAGTTTTTGTTAAACTAACTTTCGCAAATATTAACTTATTTGGCTGAATTTTAGTACAAGCACTCTTTTAAGCTATTTACATATCATACTTAAATATGAACTCATGGGTCATCATTTTTCGCTACGCTGTCATTAAAATTTTAGACACATTTCGCGTTTTTCCCTTCAACCGCATTTGTTTTTTTTTGTCTTTTTTACACGAAAGAAGCCGATCAAAAAAAAATTATATCTGATATAAAAAATCAGATCTCATTTGACCGATATTTATTCTTATCCAAGTATATCTCGAAATTGGGGTATTCAGTAATATTCGATAAGATCCCTCAAATAAATTACTTGATTAAATTACATTAGTGTATGGACTATTACTAAAACTACACTGAGAGAATTATCTTCACTTCAGTAATGAATTTCTTCATAGCTTTGATGAAAATTGTCACTGGAACTCGCCCATTGAAACTTTTTATATAATCTATAAAACAGGTTTCATTAAAGTCAATGTTTATGAAATGTTTGCATAATTAATGAAACTTTTGAACTAATGAAATCATTCGGGTAATGAAGCATTTGTAGAATTTATGAAACAGTTTCATAAATTTTTTTTTAATAATAAGAAGTTTCCATGAATTAATAAAGCTCTTTATGAATGTCTTGAAATATACATTGGAACTAAACCAAGCAACCGTTTCACATAATTTTTCAAACAATTTCATTGAAGTCCAAAATTAATGAAAGGCTGTATTAAAATAAGAAAGCACTAAATCTTAAAACTAAAGTTTGAAATGTATGAAAATTGATGAAATTATGAAATTTTACGAAGAAAAAAAAAATAATCTCAAGTAATTTCATAGCTCTAAGAAAATTTTCAGTATATTTATGAAGAAATAATTGTAATTTATGAAATCGAAAAAAAATTTGAAAATCGAAATTTTTTTTTTTGAAACTCTGAAATTTTATGAAAAATTTCTTAATATTAATAACATTTCTAGGATATAATGAAACTCTTTATTGAATCTATAAAATTGTTTTGTTAATAACATTAAGGATAAATATTTCAGTGTGAGTTCAACAGTTCCTAACGGAATATCGACCACAAAGTTTCCAGACTTCATCATATTTATGAAAACTTCATAAATATGATGAATAATTGATGGCAAACGATTTATGAAACAAGTTCATCAATATAATGAAAACTTTTTCGCTGAGTGTACCCATGAGGATTATGATTAATCATTGCAGTTAATGGAAAAACTTGTTAAAGCACAGAGATTATTTACTTAATTACCTTCATCACATGTTCAAATTTAATAAAAATCAGAACGTTCGCAGAAAAGTGTTAGTCTGCATGACTTCTGGTAACTGTTTGGATCTTTTTCGGTCATATGTCGAAACATTAATCCTATATGAATCAGATTACATAAAAAATTAATTTTTATCAAATGAAAGACATGTTTCGAGCAAAATTTAAAAATTTTAAAATGCTGTTGTCACAATTCAAATTAATTTTCAAGGGTCATTTATGTCCCCAGGCCACTAAGGGCTAAATATTTTTTTAAATAAAAATAACTATAGACTAATTAAATTTAAAAATGTTAAGTTTTCTTTGATCTTCTTTTATTTTATTCTTCTTAGTTTAAACGACCTTAAGATTCTTTATTTTTTAATTATTTTTTTTTTTATTTTTATTTTATTAATTAATAATCATATAATTACAAATTATATACTATTACCCTAACCGAGCACTAGCTACTATGGCCTTCGGCGCGTTGTAGCGAAAACAGACCAGTGCCTCTGGTGGGAATCGAACCCACGACCCCCGCACTGATAAGCCAGCACGCTACCAACTAGCCTACCGGGGCGCACTTTTAATTATTTATTTCCAATATTTCGTCTCCACATTGGGTGACTTCTTCAGGGAACAAATATTACAATTTGAATAACTAGTTTTAATAATTAAAAACTTATATACATATAATACATTTTTTACAAAAGGCGGGAAATCAAAAATATTTTTTGTTAATATTTAAAAATAAAAATATCCTAGAAATTAAAAGTAAATAAAAATATCACAGAAAACAAAAATATTATTCAAAATCTTAACTAGAATATTGAAATACATATATTTATGATGTTTAATAATATATGTATGTCAACATTCTAGTTAAGATTTTAAATATTATTATAATTATTTTTGTTTTCTGCGATATTTTTATTTAATTTTGATTTCTTAGATATTTTTATTTTTACATATTGACCGAAAATATTTTTGATTTCCCGCTTTTTTTAAAAAATTTATTATATGTATATAAATTTCAAATTGTAATATTTGTTCCCTGAAGAAGTCACAAAATGTGGAGACGAAATATTGGGAATAAATAATATAAATGATCTTAAGCTCGTTTAAACAAAGAAGACTTAGGGCCATTATTACAACTTGCCAATAGCTAAAGTTCGGATGTTATCTGACAGATTATTAGTTTTTCGTTATTATAAGTATACTTTAAGCTAAAAGTGACCGATAAGCTAAAGGGAAGATATTGTTGCCTTTAACTTTAAATGTAAGGTATATGTGTTTAAAGTTACCACATTTTCTGCTCTATAAAGAAAAAGAAGAAAATACCGAATTCCACAACCTAATTTCACAAATTATTGTTTGTTTGTAAACAAATAAATAAAAGTACGTTGCCACTACGTATTTTTATAAACCAATTCATAAACCAATAATCGGTTTTTAGTTTGGTGCTGCCACATTATCAAAAATATTAATTTTATTTTATTGGGAAGTTGTAATAACGAAAAACATTATAGCTCACTTTATTCCTCACTTTAGCTACAGTTACCTTTTACTAACATTTACTTTAAAGGCAAGTTGTAATAATGGCCCTTATTAAATTTAATTAACATTTTCGGTAAAGCATGTAATCTTTAATGAGATCATTCAAGTTCTTATTTGTACCTTGTTACTCTAGAGTTTTTGGGGTTGCTAAATATCACTCTGAAATCGGATTTTAAAAACCGTTTTTGTTATAGTTTAAAGATTTTATCAATGATAATCCTAAACATAAATAATAAACATTTCTAAACTTTGAAAAGCTTTTTTTTATATATATATATACGAATGTTTTTAAGGCATTTAATATGAAAACACAAATTTCCAATAAGATTTTAAGTAATTTTAATCTTTCGTCTTTACTACTTCTAACTAAATAGACACTTAACATACATACATCTCAAAAATTATCTACATTTTTTTTGTTGTTAATGACTGTGATCAAAGACTTACAACTTGTATTTCATTTTAGACTCTATTTAAAAGATCTTAACTATATACTCAGATTATCCTTGCCAGATTTATGCTATAATCCTGTATGTTATGGTATAATAATTGCCTGCACCTCTTTGTGGTTATGTATGCTTGTGTATGTAGACAGTCTTTGGAAATTGGAAGGGGGTTTAAAGGTTTAACATAGTTATGAGGATTTTCTAATGTTTATTTGATTTCTTTTTTGTCTTGCTAGGATTTAAAAAGGATATGCTAGTCTAAGCTGGCGCTAGCCCAAAAAACAAAGGCGAATGTAAAAGAGAGTACGAAAACAAGCGCAAGGATAATCATATATTTAGACATGTTTTAGTCACAAGTCTAGACAAAAGATTCATTATGAATTTTGTTTATTAATTAGAAGAAACATTTTATATGAAAAACACTAAAGTTTCTGGAAACAGGGAACTTATGATGAAGAAAATATTTTGGAAACTAAAAACAGCTACAAAAGGTGAATATTTTTGTATACCCTTCACGACATAGGATGAGGGTATATATCAGTTTGCCATTCCGTTTGTAAAGCATTGAAATATAGGTCTAAGATTCCATATTGTATATATATTCTTCATGATTATAAAATTCCATGTTGAAACGGCGATCACTCCGTGAGAACGTAACAGAGACTGCTCGTTTTAACCTAGGTTATTCAGCATCCTCTCGAGCAGTTTCGTATTCAAAATGAGCATAATCGGTCCAGCGGTTCAATATACGGTAAAGCGGTAAATATCAATTTTTCAAACTAATTGATGTATAACTATTAATACAATTTCATAGTAGCGTCTTTTGTATTAAATGTAACGTCATATTAATTCAACCGAAGCTAAGAGGTGAATCCCATTTCAAATTCACCTTTAATTTGTATTTCACCTCAAAATTTTTGTTTCACCACAAACATAATTTTTCATCAAAAATGTTGTTTTATAATAAAAATATTTTTGTACACCCAACAAAGTTTTACGTCTCAAAAAACTTAGTTTTCGTTAATCCAAAATGTTGTTTTCGTTTAAGATATTTTTTCAATATAAGAAAAATATAAATTAAGGAAAAAAAGTTCAAAATTGAAAGACCATCTGTTAGTTTCTGAAATAAATTCCAATATGAAATAGTTTTAAATCATATAATCTTAAAAACACCCTATTTGCCACAAACCATACAACAGCAACAAACAACAACAGCATATAAATCGTGATCATGTGGTAGAAAAGCACAAAAAAAATCAAATCGAAAAAACAAAGTTAACAATTTAAAGAAACACAACGAACAAAAAATGAACAATAACAACAAAAAAAAAAAAGTCAAGCGATAATGTAGTTGGCGCGTAACAATTGTAGCAAACAACAACATGAGACATAACAACTATTTCGAAAAACCCCACACACAAAGCCATGTTGGTTGTATACAAAGACAACAAACAACAGCAGACAATGCAACAACAAGGCAGCAAGCAACAGTTGCAGCAGCATGTTTGTCGTGTCATACGAAAATGCTACACTATCTTCAAAAGAAATACAGCAACAACAACAGCAAAAAAAGAAAATCGAAGAAACGTATGAGCAGGCGCTATGCTACTTACTCATACTTAAAATAATACGAGAAGTACCTACGTGGTATGTATAAAAGTACTATGTAATCTCTATGGTGTATTGTAGAGTTCAGAGTTGAATTTGAATAAGAACTACCTAGGATAAAAACAACAACAACAGCAAGTAAGACAATCATGTACCCCCCATGGGTTGAAAATAAGTTAGAGAAAGAACAGCTTAAAGCTAGAAGTAAATGTAGGGATTAGTTTCAATCTATTTTTAAGGATGAGATACGAATATTTAGTTTGTCGATACATTTGTTACTTTTAGGTTCTTCAGTTTGATCAATATCTAAAAAATCGTCAAGATTTGTCCAAATGCTATAAGCAGTAAACAAACCATAACTTCTTGCCAAACGTCGTAGTCCTCCTGCCAAGGCATTGGTCATTGAATCATCTTGGGAATATGGGCACGCAAGTTTTTCACTTTCCAAAAGCTCAAGTGTCTGTTTGGACACTCTCATACAAACTTGTTAGATTTTTTTTTCATAACCGAATTACCTTGCAACAACCTCTTAATTTAATTTCTTTAACTGAGTTTGGTCGTGACAACCTAATACTATGACGCTAGAAGTGAT
The DNA here is from genome assembly GCA_021234595.1 of Delia radicum. NCBI lineage: Eukaryota > Metazoa > Arthropoda > Insecta > Diptera > Anthomyiidae > Delia > Delia radicum. Next base: position 34,012,977 of record CM037855.1, on the reverse strand, counting down.
CTGCTCGATGTAACCTAGTTACTAATTAATGCACAACACTACTTTCACCTCTACTAATGACGACACACTAAGCAGTAATTTCTCTAATTCTCCTCCCTTTCCATATCCTGCGAAATAAGCGAGCCTTTAAAGGAAGCTCCTGCATTCTAAGAAAATATCCTGACAAGTACGTGCGGCGTACCACTTCACATCCTCGAAGGTTATACGATTATCCTGCAAATATCCTGCAAGGTCCATTGAATATAGTGGAAAGTTCTACAAAGTTCTGCTGTTTACATCCTTGACGATCCTGTCCCGCAAATATCTAAATACCTAAATTTCTAAAAGCTCCTGTGCACACTCTTAAATATCATTGGAGTTCTTCTGAATGTCCTTGGAGTTCCTGTGGATATTATTAAAGTACTGAGATGGCCTTAGACGAGGATTTTACAAGGAAGTCCTCCATAGCAGGTCACAGCCTTCAGGGGTCCTGCAAATATTCTTGAAGTTTTGTTAGTGTACCTAAACATAGCTGCGTGAGGGCTTTTGCAGTACTAGGTGCCATCCTTCGGACGTGCTTTAGACATTCTTATCGTCATTTAGCTAACACATGGATTTATTTCGAAGGGAAGTATTTTGTACCAGTTCACGTCCTTATAAGGTCTTGGAACAGCAACCGCGGTTTGGAATTGGACAGGAAATTATGCAGTGCCAGGTCACACTCTACGGAAGCCGTGAATTATCTCATCGAAGAGATTTAGACAGAACGTTTGTCATCCCAGGTAACATCCTTTGGAGGAGCTTAAACATACTTGAAGGTCTGGCCAACAACTGTGGAAAAATGGATAGGAAATTGTGCCACACGTACTTTCACGTCCTGAGGAAACTCTGATAGTAATCTGTCGGGAGGGAATGAAAGAGGGGTGTGCCGTCTCAGGACATTTCTGGAGAAATCCAATCATAGCTACATGAGCGTCATGTAAATGGCCTTACTAACTATTTATACGTAAGCAGATAAATTAATTCTTTTAAAGTTTGAACACAAGACTGCAATTGACGAAGGCAGTAGCAACCGACTTAATTCGCACAAGCCTTACGCAGAATTCACTTCCTCCTTAAGTTTTTCTTTTTACTTACAAGAAATACGCTACTACCGCTTTCCTACTTCCCGTAAATTTTTTCCTACATCAGTCTATACTACAGGATTGTGTTGCCAATAAAGATGACTGGCAATTGGTTGGGACAAGGTATAATGCATAAAGTAAAGGATAAAGCGTTACGTAACCTTGCTACCAATATTTAGGATTATCCCTGCCAGTTTTATGGTTTAATCACATGAGAAACTTCTTAGCAGTAAAACCACTCATTTAATTTATATGCACAAACATGTAAGTTAAGGATAACCGTAGTCTTTGTTAGGAATGTAGATTAGTTTAGTTTTTGGTTCAGTTACAATAATCACTTCCTAATGTTTATTTGATTTCTTATTTGTCTTGCCAGCATTTAGGATAACATATTAGTATAAGCTGGTGCTAGCAAAAGAAATGTCAGTGGGTTAGAATGTAGACACAAGTAAAAGACTAATCCAGTGCTTAGACAAGTTTTAGTAACAAGTCTAGACAAAAGATTCATTATAAATTATTTTATAATTAATCGAGTAGAAACTGGCAGGAAGACTACTTTCATCATGCCCGTACAATTTTGATATGATTGAATATTCAGTTTAGTAGAGAACTGCCTTATTTTAAAATTATTTCCTAAAGCCGTTGTCAAATCAAATCGATTTTAGGTTTCTAACGCAATAAGGGAAAGTGAGGCGTGGAGATGGTAAAAAGGGCCATCCACAAAAGGGGCTCATTCCTCCTCTTCTGTGGAATATTAATCAATAAAATCCTCGACTGGATAGAAATAACGTAGAATAAGGTTATGGAATGCACTAACGACGTTGCAAACGATCAGTAATCTTATCGAAGGAGAAAGGTCTGGTAGGCAATTGTTCACAAGGAGAAGTTTGATCTCCCTTTACTACATGGTGCTACCCTTCAATTTTCGAAAGACGAAAGGTAATACAGTGTCATACTTGAGTCTAAACTTTCCTGAAAGAGCAGTATTGAGGAAAGAATAAAAAGGCCTGATATATTTTTAACAGCCGTCTATTATCCGCTGGATGTGCACGGCATTTATTTGACTGGTATTGATATATGAGGCACAATTAGATTGAAAAGCGATGAAGACGAACTCGTATCTCTCGCATTTCGATAAAATGTAAAGACTGGTTACCTCCCGTTGCGCTCCAAAAGCGATTAAGAGGTGTCGCTCGGCATCCCGCTTATGATTACTGTACTGTGTAAGGTTACTGATTCGTGATACGGTCTACATTTTACCGATCGCAGACTTCTGAAAGTGTTTTGAGCCATTTGTACCGACCAGGGAGCACTAAGCGCCCATTATTCGTAAATTCGTACGATCTTTACTGATTGTAAAATATCCCGAACCCTATGAATGGGTAATTCAAGGAGATCGATCGCTCCTCTAGATTTTGGTAAGCTCTGGGGTCACTAAAGTGCGGATTACTGTAGGGGATGAGAAAGAGACAATGCAGCATCTGCTTAACTATGAAGTAGATTCTTCAATGACGTGAATAGTTTGTGGGGTGTCTCTCTGTCCGGTCTTACGGTCAGTTTGTGAGAATCTGGATGGTTTCCTATTTTTTTAGGTCGTGGTTTTGCCATATGCATCTGAATGAGATTTAGGAATCGCAATACGTCTTATAAACTCCGAGCGAATTCATAATTAGGAATGCTATCACTTAACCATCTCACATAATAACTTCTAAAATAATCTAGAGTCTTTAACCATTAAGACTAATGGTTCGTTAATAATTTTCGGCTTCGACAGCCGTTTAATGATCTTTTCTAATCAGAAGTTAGAAGAGGCATTAAAATACGCCATAATTTTCTCTGTTAGAAGTTATTTTTGATAAATCGACCTTTTAAAAAAGATACTTCGATGTTTTAAATTTAACAAGAGGGTTCCAATTCTGTTGGACTTTATTTAAGCCAGCAAAAATGGGGCTTTAACTCCATACCAAGCAATTTACTCGTAACATTACTTTTGTTAGCAATTGTCCCATTCCATTGTACATTTGCGTGTTGTGCGTTAATAGTCTGACAACATATTCTCTAAAAAAACGATATCGTTACGTTCAAAACGATACCTAATTTGGCACCGTTTTGACGATGTTTCTTACGATAAAGTTAAACTAAACGATGGAAAATTGTTGTTTTTTACCAAAATTATTAACACTATTAAAAATTTATATAATATTGTCGTAATTTAACTACGAAAAGTGGACGATTATCATCGATCGTCCTACAGAATTCGTAGCCTGGTAATGAGTTGAAATCCTGTTTTTGCTAGAAAACAAATACCTTTGCTATATGGTATAAAAAATTCGGGCATTACTCTTCTTTACTTCTAAGATACATGTCTAAAGACTAATCCAATTGAATAACCTTATCTTCTAAAGAAAATCTGAAGAGACTCATATGTTAAGAAAAGGTAAATAAAATTATCTTATTGAATTTTTTTCAATTCCCTCCAGGAGAAGAGAAGACAATTGTAACTCTATATGATGAAATTGATGATGACGATGGTGGCCAAATTTAAACAACAGTATAAAACGCCAAAAACAACACAACATTGTCGTGTTGATTTGCTTGATTATTGAGCATCATCAATTTGATTCTAATTGCAACAAATACGAAACTTTCAAACAATTACTCTACATAACTATTATACTATGGTTAAGTATGAGTGTAGTGAATGGTGGATAGTGAGTGATCCATAAAATCATACGCTGGCTGGCTTGTAACTGGCTGTTGTTGGTAGGGTTTGCTTAAGATACAAGATATTTGATTACACCATAAAATAACCATAGATGATGTGATGATCATAGTGTAGCATGGATTTGGAAAAAAAACATGACTAGACTAAATTTAAACAACCACAAAAATAAAACCAACTACATCAGGGAAGAGAGATGATCTACAATTGTCTTTGTTGCAGCTTGTTACACGCGTGATTAGTGGGTGCACATACATTAACATGTGATCTTATTTGAAATTGTTTAGCTGGGATCTTTTAACCATCATATGGCGTTTCTCCATCGTTACTTTTTTTTTTTTTTGTGTTGGAGAGTTAATCATTTTAATTTTGATATCTTTTGTATGATTTAAAATAAAACACATCATCGTGCGTCATTGTTGGAATCGTCTTCATCTGCTTGGCATGATGATGATCTTCTTTTATCAGTCATGATGATTTAAATGCTTTTGCTCACACACAGCATGAGTATTTAGTATTCTTTGTTTTGTTTTTAATGTGTTTGAAGTGTGAAGATCAATTTCATGCAACATTAGCCGGTCATCCGTGTTTGGTTTATTTTTTTTTTTTTTCTTCTTCTCTTTAACATGATGAACAGAGACCAACAAAACATACATATAATGAACTTTGTTACTTAAATGGACAAAAATGATTATGATGATGAGGGAATTTTGGAATTTTATTTTTCGCTATATTTGCATGATCGTGTGCTAGTAGTGTGTAGTATTTTTACTAGGATGTTTGATAAGCGTTTGGGCTATATTAGAAAAGTTTATGATTTGGTAAAATTATATTTAGTTGTCAATAGCTTGTTTTAAATGGATGTATTGAATCTCAGTGGAATTTCGGCGGTTTTAATTAAAAAGCTACCTTTTTACTTTAATTAAAGTTCAAGATAAACCCAGAAATGGGTTCGACAAAATATATAATATTATCAAATCAAATCATTCTTTGATTTCAGGATTTTATTTTGAGTTTGTCTAATTTATATTCTAAAGGGTGTTTTTATACAGGTATAGAATTTTAAGTTGGCAACACTTTTTTAACTGACGGCCATTTTGCAAGCTGTCAAGTGATTAATGTACAGTTTGGTTTTGCATTTCAACGTGAATAGACTGACGCGTGAACAACGCTTCCAAATTGTGCAAATTTATTTCAAAAATCATGGCTCTGTTCGAAATACGTTTTGCGCATGAATTTTGCGATTTTTTTTTTTTTTTTAAAGAGAAGCAACACTCAAGAAATTCTTCTTATTTATTAATGTGTTGCTTTCTTTGGAAAGTGGATAGTGGAGAGTTGAAAGGTGGGGAAATATGATGGGCTTCAAACATGGCAACACTGGAATTACGCGAGATGATAAGCCTTAAAACAGTTGTTGCTCGCCACCTGATGGCGAGTTGGCGAACTTATTGAAGCTTTTTGGTTCATAGCCCTGATTCATTAGTTTACTTCGGTGGGGTCAAGTGCAATAGGAACTCCGAAGGCGGGCTCTGCGATACATATGAGGGATAGAAAACTTATACATATTATTTTTTTTAAATTGATGTTGCCGTCACCGGGCATCGAACCTGGGACCATCTGTGTAACAGTCCAACGCGCTAACCATTACACCACAGCGCCCACAAATATGTCAATAAACAAAACTGCCCGTATTTGGAGTGATGATAATCCTCAAGTGTATGTTGAGACACCGTTACATCCAAAGAAACTGACTGTTTGGTGTGCTTTATGGGCTGGTGGAATCATTGGTACATACTTCTTTAAAAACGATGGTAAGCACGGGACAGTCAATGGTGAGTCATGATTACTGATTCGTTCATCAATTGAACAAACATGATGTGCAGAAGCTGGATTTTCAACAAGACGACGTAACATGTCACACAGCTCGTGCCACAATTGATTTTATTGAAGGAAACGTTTGGTAACCCCATAGTTTCACGTTTCGGACCCGTGAATTGGCCTTCAAGATCGTGCGATTTAACGCCGCTGGACTATTTTCTGTAGGGATATGTGAAGACGCTAGTCTACGCCGATAAGCCCGACACGATTGATCACTTGGAGGACAACATTCGCTGCGTTATTACCAATATACGGCCACAAATGTTGGAAATAGTCATCGAAAATTTGACCTCCAGATTAGACTACGTCCGAGCCAGCCGTGGCGGCCATATGCCAGAAGTCATATTTAAATTATAATGCCAGAAGACTATCTTTCGAATAAAGTAAATTGTATGTCAATTTAAAAAATTCGTTTTTGTTTTATTCCATTTCAAAGTTATATACCTCTATAAAAACACCATTTACAACCAGTTCAATTTATATGGATCGTGGCTAAAGAGTTCACGAATCCCAAAATTGCTAAGCAACTTTACACGTCGTTTGTAAGACATATTTTGGAATATAGTTCAATAAGGTTCAATCAATCGTTCGGAGTGACCAGATCGTATCGGAGCAAAAACAATTTCTTCTATTTTGCTTACGAAATTCTTGCCGAAATTCTTCTTACACAACTAGACTTGATCAAATTAAATTGCCTACTATCAAAATCCGAAGAACTATGCTCAATGAGACTTTTTTAGTTAACCTAATTAGTGGCGATTTTTGTTTAGTTTTTCTTATAAACCACCTAACACAGAAAAAATTTTTTTCAACTAAATCGGTTTGTTCAAAATTTTAAAAGCTGTTAATTAAAAATTCATTGAATCAATTAAATATTTGCTCAAATTCGGAACTTGTTTGACATATATTATCGCTCAAAAGCACACATCAACATATTGTTGTTGTTTTTTGTAATATTTATGTAGTTGTTTTTTATAAATGTTTATGTTTAGTGGTATTAGTAATAAATATTTTAAACTCATTTCAGTTGGATATTAATTCTTATTCGGTTTATTAAGTTAAATAATTTTGTTTCAGTTGTTTAAATCTGAATATGTATTTATTCTAAAACATTATCATAAAATTGATAATATAATTTTTAAAGTTTAATTTCGTTTAATAAACATTTTTTTAAACAGAAAGGAAATACAAAAAATAGATTAGAATTCTTTCAAACAAAAAAAAAAGTACTCTAATTTCAACACAAGGGGCTAATTCTTGCAAAGAACAAATCCAAAAAAAATTTGCCATAGTCCCTACGCTTCAATAAAAAAAAACTAATTTCTGTCTGAATCTGTTCACATAAGTGTATATAAATCTGCAAACTAAATGAGAATTTCATGCCTTTTTGAATTCAATGTTATAAAATTTAAGCTATAAAAAAAACATTTGGTATGCCAACAACATCTTTTTTTTTGGTTTTTCGGAAGGTAAGGAAATGCGTTATTATTTAATTGAAAAAAAAAAATTTAATTAAAGAGCTATAAATATCTAATTGAATTAGCAATTTTCGTTTTTGGCGGAATTTTATCAATTAAAGTTATTGAATCGGTGGTTTTCGTAATTGAAATGGGTTTTTATTTTTTTTTGTGTGTAACATTCAATGTCTCTCAAGGCCCAACACGGTATTTTATTCCACTATATATTCAAGTTTTTCTTCAAAATTATGCTGATGCAGATCCTTTTATAAGAATGTGCAAAGAATAAAATTGATTAATTGATTTGATTAATTGATTTTGATTTGAATAATTTGATTTGATTGGTTGATTTTTCTTTGAATGTAAATGTTATCAAACGTAGTTTAGTTAAGTTCTTAAATACTTAACCAGAATTTGTTTTTGTGATTATTAATATATTATATCATAGTCTGTAAGGAATTGTTCCATAGACTTTTAACTATTTAATAAATAAATAAATGTCTTATTATATTAGGATCCTGTTATAGAACTGGTTCTGCGACAGGAACCTGTTCTAGAACATATTTAATAAAACTGACGAAAAATAAACATTTTCTGAAATAGATTCAGAAGTAACCAGTTTTAAGAAATTTCGCTGGAAAGTGACAAGATATAAACACGAAAAGTTTGGCAGACGTGACTAGAGAACGATCTTAGATTAATAGTAATAAATTAGCTTACCTGTGAACATTCGATATGTTTATTGTGTTCGTAAGGACTCGGACAAAATATGTGAAGTACCGCTGTTCCACCATATCTGAAAAGAAAAATTTAGTTATAGAAATTATTTTTCTACCAAGGAAAGTTTTATAAGAGCTTAGTCTTGGATCACGATAAAATTTGCATTTGTTCTTGAGTAGGTAATGAGTAGGTAGCGAAAGTGTTATTATTTTTTTTTGTGTATCAAGAAACTTCTATAATTTATATGTATACACAATGTTCTCGTCCTTTTGCTTTATGTATGAAAAACAGATGCAAAAATCTTCCGTGGTTAATTTTTGTATATATCTTACAAGAGTTGTACTTTTTAGTAATATTTTCTTCGTCTCCACTACATTTTGACATGCCTCTACATCTACTTCATTCTGTGTATATCTTTCAATCTGGTTGTCGTCAACATTATTTTTTTTAGCAAAATAAATTAGTAAAATATTAGTAAAACATAAATTCAAAACAGTTGAGTGCTAATAAGTACAACTAAAATTTTAGCTAAAAACACAATTTCAGCCAAAAAATTTGCTGAAAAATGGTATATGATATACAATATGTTTTACTAACTTTTATACTAACTTATTTTTTGCTTGTATGTGCTAATTCCCTTATAAGGTATATTTTGGAACTTTCTCCAGGAACGAAGGAAACTATAGGTTCAGAGGAGGAAACTCTTCTTTATGATAATAGCAAATGTTAAATGATATTCCTTTAAATTCTAATTGCTCATTTACGGTTTTTTTTTAACTAATGTAGCTTTACAATGACTGATTTGCATGTGACTTTATATATTTACAACTGTGATTATAAATATTTAGACTTATAGTAGAATCGGATATAGCATAAAGATTTCGCACCCCTAACGAAGTGAAGACAATATGTCATATTTCTATTCGTCAGTCTATGCAGAAATTTGGAAAAGAATTTTACTAAATAACTAGTGAAAATATTGGCAATTGGGTTGGCTGATCCTATTTATTTTCCAAACATTCTAGGTTGAATATAGTACTACTTTCTGTCACCACCACTTACTATAAGCCCCCGATAACAATCGATTTTCTAATGAATTACGACATCAAGTTTAGATATGATACCTATTAAGTTAAAACTATCACACTAGCTTTATTTTTGTAAGTATACAGAGGTTGAAAGCTCATTATTAATTGAAAATAACATAAAAATAATCTCGATGTATATAAAAACAAAAAACTAATAAAACTGTACAAAAATATTACTTGAGCCAGAGTAAAAACTAAAAATTTTCTTTATAAATAGAACATTTTTGGTCTTCAAAGTTTAGTAACGTCATGATGCTTGTTAGGAAATGCCACTAGCCATGTGTTTGATTACAAACAAGACAAGAATTTAGCAACACTGATTATTAATTATTTTTTTTGTGTTAAAGCTCTGCCTATTCTGGGGGCTATAGCTTTTCTAAAACTTCGGATTCTGATGAGATCTTTAGCCAGATCGAAATACTAGTATCAACCTATGTTTGATTTACTTTATGTTTGTTATGGAGGTTGGAAGCTCTTTATAAATTAAAAATAAAAAAACGTCAACTCACCTGTGCGGCTGCAACAGCACCACGGATATATGGATTACCGAAAATCCACAAAACCGGAATTCCCCTAAGACCAATAGTGTCCTCAATACAGGTACCGTGCTACTCCCTTTCAAAATTTGTAGGTAAAATACTCAAAAACATCATATCAACGGAATATAACATAAAAAACTCGACAGAATTGAAAAATCAGCTCATAAACGTAAAACTCGAAAACCGGGAAATATTGGTGTCTTTTGACGTAGTTTCACTCTTCACCAATATTCCGGTTCATAATGCCATAAAAACTATAATGAAAAAATGGCACATTATTAAAAAGCATACCAATATTCCAAGCTCAAAATTTATGGAGATTTTGAAATTTTGTCTAAAAGACAATAACTACTTTGTTTATGACAACCAAGTTTTTAACCAAATATTTGGTATGCCCATGGGCAATCCGCTATCACCTACTATATCAGATGTGGTTTTGGATAATTTATTGGACGATGCTATAACGGAACTAAAAAACAAGAACATTAATATCAAATACATAGCTAAATATGTAGATGACATATTAGCGGTAATTAATATTGACGATCAGGAAGAAATCCTAAAAACTCTAAATAATCACCACCCAAAGTTAAAATTTACCGTTGAAGTGGAAATTAACAGGGAGATAGCTTATTTAGACACAAAATTACGGCGTAACGGGGAAAAAATCATCTTCGATTGGTTCTCTAAGGAATCAGCATCTGGCAGATTGATGAACTACAATGCAACACAACCAAAGTCTCAGATCATTAACACAGCCAAGAACTTTATAGAGAGGGTATTAAAAATCAGCGACGAGCAATTTCACCATAAAAATATAGTTAAGATAACTAAAATATTGACAGAAAACAGTTTTCCAAACAATTTAATAAAAACACTCATAGAATCTATAAAACAGCGATTAAAATTAAACGTGCATTGTGGCAACACTGATGACAAACCAGATCGTAAGTTTCACAGTGTACAATACATCCCTGGCTTAACGGACAACAGGAATATGAGAAACACAATAAAACAAAACAACATAAGCTTTGCGTATAAGCCTAACAAAACATTAAGTGCAATATTTACAAATGTAAAAACACCGATTGATATCCAACAACAAAATAATGTGATCTATCAAATAGAGTGTAAGGGAGACGACGAACATACTTGTGATCAAATATATATAGGGACAACAAAGAGAGCACTATCTACTAGAATGGGTGAACACAAAACAGATATAATTAAAAGGAAAGAATCGACTGCACTTGCACAACACATACTTCAAACAGGCCACACAGCTGACTTTGAAAACGTCAAAATTATAGATAAAGAAAACATAGAAAGAAAAAGGTACACAAAGGAAAGTTTGCACATACAAAAGAAAATAAACAAAACTATGAATTTGAAGGAAGACACTGACAACATGAACGCGGGCTATAGAGTTGCCATTAATTGAGCTGTGATATTAAGTTAAGATGTTTTTTATTAAGTTTTGTGTTTAAATGTTTTATGTTACATGTTAAATGTAAAATGTAAATTTAATCCAGCTTAATGTAATAACGTCTATACTGTAAGTTCTTATTGTTTTTGGTGAAGTAATTGTGTAATAATTTTATGTTTTTTCATTAAATAGACGAATCCCTAGAAAAAGTCGACATATAATCGACGAAACGTCGGGAAAATTTAAATAAACTTGTTTTATTTATTCAACTATAGGCCTTATTAGCTTATTTAAAACAAAAAAAGCTAAATTTTTAGTTTGACATAAAACTTTTGATTGTTAAGCATATAAAATTAAAATTTAACTGTACGTTAAATTTAAATTGAACTCTTAATAATTGAACCATAATATCTAGCCCCCTGTATTACATTTAACAAATTGTTTTTCACTAGACTGAATCGTATGCAATTATATCAAACTCAGTGTAATATAATCCATTTATATATCCATTTATATTTATATATTTATATGGATCGTATATCCAGGATTTTTCGAAACAAATTGAATTTCAATTACAATTCAATTTCTTTGTTGCATCATATTTATTTTTTTTTAATCGGGTAGTTAGTTATTTTCGAAATGCAGTAATGTGCAAAAGGACGTTTTCCTTTGCTTCATTGACTACGAAAAAGCTTTCGACAGAAAATGTAGAAATTTCCAGAGGAGTCAGGCAAGGCTGTATATTGTTCCCATTATTATTTAATATATACTCCGAAAGAATCTTCCAGGAATCCATATGTAATATACGGAAAGGAATATATATGAACGGCATGTTCCTCAATGATATTAGATATGCCGATGACACCACCTTACTGGCTGATATCATGTCTGGAATTCAAGATCAAGTTAACAAACTGACTACATACAGTGAAGCATATGGCCTGAAGATAAATATCCGAAAAACGAAATACATGATTGTAAGCAGAAAAAGTAACCACAACATAACCACCTTAAGAATACAAAACTCCTATGTCGATAAAGTACAGAGCTTGTTTTTTTTTTTTTTTTTTTAAAGAGAAGCAACACTCAGGAAATTTTTCCTATTTATTCATGTGTTGCTTTCTTTGGAAAGTGGATAGTGGAGAGATGAAAGGTGGGGAAAGATGAAGGGCTTAAAACATGGCAACACTGTAATGCGCGAGATGATAAGTCTTTGAAAAGTTGTTACTCGCCACCTGATGGAGAGTTGGCGAACTTATTTAAGCTTTTTGGTTCATAGCTCTGATTCATTTTTTTACTTCGGTGGGGTTAAGAGCTATGGGAACACCGAATGAGGGCTCTGCGATACTTATGAGGGATAGGAAACTCATACATATTATTTTTCTAAATTGATGTTGCCGCCACCGGGAATCGAACCCGGTACCATCTGTGTAACAGTCCAACGCGCTAACCATTACACGACAGCGCCCACATTCGTCAAAACATATGTATGGTCAGTGCTCATATATGCAACGGAGGTGTGTACTATTAAAGCAGTTGACGTAAAAAGACTGGAAGCCTTCGAAATGTGGATCTACCGACGAATACTGAAAATACCCTGACCCACTTTATATCTAACAACGAAGTACTAAGACAAGTACACCGCGATAGAGAGCTTTTAGCCACTATAAAGACTAGAGAAACGGCATACTTGGGTCACATTATAAGAAACCCAAAATATAAGTTTTTACAAACCATTACGAAAACTAATATTGGAGGTAGACCTACTAGAGGAAGAAAAGAAACTACGTGGCTTAATAACATACAAGAATGGACTGGTATCCGAGATATGGGGAATCTCCTGAGCGAGGCGAAAAATAAGGACGGTTTTGCAGAAATTATGAAATTATTCATCATGCAATGTAATATAATCTACTTTAATTGTATTGGTCGCTTATGTTCGGAAAACGAATTGGCAAATAAAGAAGAAGTTATTTTCGGTATTTTAAAAAGTATATATGACAAAAATTCTAAAAGTTTGGTAAATTATTGCCGGATTTGTTGAGGATTCTATTCATAAAGGATTGTAGTAAAACCTGAACTTGAAGTAGAATCGAAACTGCCGACTAGTGTTACCAATGTGTTATATGATCAAGGCAGAAAACTTCTCAGACAACCTAGTAATGTTAAGCTTTTACTTTATATATAGGTATAATTTTTTTTTTTTTTTTTTTTTTTTTTTTTCAAATCTTAAACGTTTTCTAGAGTAAGTGATGTTTAGGTCACCTTCATTTGCCCACAGTATACAAAGTACTAGGTGGAGGTGCCGGAATTTTGTTATTGTTATTATTTTCTCGGTTAAACAGATTTGGTTTTATATTATTATATCTATTATTTCATTATTATACACATTATTCTTGTTATTATTATCATAATCATGATCATTTGCTTGTCTTTATTTTCTACTTATTACTATTTTTTTTTTTATTGTTGTTTTATTTTTGTTGTATATGTTATCGAATTAATGCTTTCTTTTCTTTAAAAAAAATATTATTTTTTTTTAAGATTTTTGTCGAAAACGTGATTTGTTCTGTAAAGTATACAATACATGATAACAAAAAAAGAAAACGGCGAATTTGTTTTATTATTTGAAAAAAAATTTTATAAATTGTGGGAAAATTTTTTTATTATAAATAATATATTTAAATGTTTACAGTAAACTTGTAAATATAATATTTGTTAAATACAGTTAGTGGTAACAAGAGATTTTTGTTTTACCAAAAAATTACTTTTAAGGTTAATGAACTTTAAAATTTAGGATAAGATAAAAAATTTGAAAATACTAAAGTTTTCTTCGAAGTTTTCTTCTGAGTTTTCTTAGTTTTTGCTAACGAATGTCAGCAAAATCTTTTGCTGAAAATCAGCGAGCTGATTTTTAGCAACAAAATTAGTAGATTCAGCAAAAGTTTTGCTACACTTAGTAGATTAGAAATAAAAAAGCGTTGGTAAAAATTAATAAATTTTTTGCTGAAATTTAGTAGACTGAAAAAAACGCGAAAAAATTGTAAAAAAATTGTAATTTAGTTAATATATTTGCTAAAAATCATAAAACATATTTTTGTGATTCTTTTAAAAATAATTTACAATAATTACGAAATATAAAAATTTTCATTTTCCCACATTGACGACATGAATTAATTTAATATCTGAAAATATATAGAAATAAATATATATAACATAACAAAAATTGTCTTTCAATTACTTACATCAAGCGTTGTCTAAATGATGCTTTATTTTAAAAAACGCAACTGCCGAAGATAATTATAGAAACGCAAAAATAAACAAAAACAAACGAAACGACAAAAACAACACTTTTTTTTGCAATAAGAAAAAGGAACCATAAAAATCTACCTAAGATGTGTGTCTTTGTCTTTCGCTTTACTCTGTCTACATGTCTGTATATGTTTGTTTGCAATTTGACCACACTAGATTATTAATCTATTAACATTTATTATAGAAATACATATTAAATTTAAATATTTTCTTTTGTCTTTTATTTTATTAATAGACAATTATTTTCACAAGCCGGTGACAACGCAAAATTTAAGTTGTTTTAATCCTCAATTTTGTTTTATGTATGAAAAAGAGATACACTTTTGTATCTCTTTTTCTTCCATGGTTGATTTTTTTATATGTCTTATTAGAGTTGTACTTTTCAGTATCATTTTCCTCTTCTCTACTACATCTTGACATGCCGCGACATCTGCTTCATTCTGCGTATATCTTTCAATCTGGTTGTCGTCCACACTATTAATGTGCTTTTCAGCACAATTTTTTTTAGCAAAATTAATTAGTAAAACATTAGTATATTAGTAAAGCATTAGTATAAAACAGTTAAGTGATGAATAAGTATAACAAAATTTTTAGCTGAAAACACGACGTTAGCAAAAAAATTTGCTAAAAAATAGTATACCTGATTTACAAGACGTTTTACTAACTTTTGTACTAACTTATTTTTTTGAGTGTACCCTATGTAAACAACTGGCAACTTTAACATGGGCTTGTCATAGTAGGGGGTCATTTGTCCTGCTTTAAACCACATAGTGGCATGCCACAGGACTAACCAAAGATGGGCATACCACAAGGCTGTCGCAAAAGGGGCATGTCGGAGGACTGACCAAAACGGACTAACCACATGACTATCCTGAAAGGGACATGTCGTACAATTTAACGATTTTTAATGTACAAAATGGTAGAAAATGAAACAATAAATTTCTAACTCATTGGCTTTTTCTAGTCAATATGTATACCATTTAGGTGATATGTCCTACTTCTACCAGTCACGGAACTAGTCTTTTTAGGGTGAATGCAATAACCCCCACTGAAATAACCCCCACCGCCGAAATGAAATAAGCTCCACCAAATTTATAAAAAATTTAAAGTGAGGCTTATCTCATTTTTGGTGGGCAAAGTTTCATTTTAATACGTGGGTATTATTTCATTTTGTTACCCACCACATTTGGTGGGGGTTAATTCATTTTCATTGATGGGGATTAATTCATTTTGGTGGGGTTTAATTCATTTTAATTCTAATATCAATTCTTGGTTTTTGAATTAATTCCTACTTTTACAGTACTAGTTTTATTTTGTAAATGTGATATTAGAAAGTACGAAAAAAGAATACGTTATTTCAATTAAAAAAACACATTTCTTCTTATTAAAAATTCATTCGTGCCCATATCACCAGGTTCCTTAGTTGGTAAAAAACTAATTATTTGTCCTTTTACAGAATGTTGACATAAAGGTGTATCCATTTTTTAGAAGGACACGGTGGGGTCCAATAACACCAACTGAAATAAAACAAAAATGGAAATGAAGTCAAATTCACAGGTTGACTTTATTTCCAACAAAAATGGAAATAAAACCAAGTTGGCTATATTTCCTTTTAAAGAATATCGTGTTATCCAATTTAAATCAATATTCCATTTATTTAATCTCAACGTGAAAAAAAAAAAATTAAAAAAAATGTTTATTGTTTGTGTGTTCGCTTATTGAGCGAAGCCACCTGCCGCGTCCTACTGGAGAAAAAACCCCTAAGAACGGCCGCAGGCCGCCACACAGAAAAGCTTAAGCTTGCGAAGCCATATTTCATAATTTGCCTCGTATTGACAAAATGTGCCAACTTTGACCCCTTATATCTTCTTTATTTAAAGGGTTATATCTTAAATGAAAGCTAAAAATGTGGACTATAATCAAATACCAATAACAATATACCTTAATTACGTCATATTTAAAGATATAAATCAATTTTATTTCTTATTTTGTATCGCGGGCAGGAAAACTTTATTGAGCGAAGCCACCTTCCGCGTCCTACTGGAGGAGAAAACCCCTTTTATAAAATAAAAATATAAATAATGTAAAGTGGGGCTTATCTCATTTTCGGTGGGCAAAGTTTCATTTTAATACGTGGGTATTATTTCATTTTAATGCCCACCAAATTTGGTGGGGACTAATTCATTTTCATTGGTGGGGAATAATTCATTTTGGTGGGGATTAATTCATTTTGGTGGGCACAAATTCGGTGGGGCTTATTTCATTTTCGGTGGGCACAAATTCAGTGGGGCTTATTTCATTTCGACGGTGGGGGTTATTTCAGTGGGGGTTATTTCATGCACCCGTCTTTTTAGATCAATTTAGACTACATAACTCACATCAATTGTAAATAATACTAGTCCTGTGATAAGTCCTTTTCCAGCAGTCCAGGTTCTTTTAGGTCAATTTTCGCATGCCGATAGTTTTTTAATAAACCCAAAAAAAAAACATAAATATCGACAAAAAAAAACAAAATTAATACTTTTTAGTTTAAAATATAAACAAAAACTAAACAGCTTCCAGTGGGTAAAATTCTGGCCAACTGGCTTTTTCTTGTTAATAAGCATTCTGGTTAAGTGGTATGTCCTCCCTTTACCAGTCACAGGATTGGTAATTTTAGGACAATTGACACTGATTAACCCACTTCAGTATTAAATTATACCAGTCCTGTGATAAGTCATTCCTTAACCAGTCACTTTTATGTCAATTGGCTCCTCATTCCCCCTTACATATAAATCCATTTCAATCACGAACACCACCGATCGATTCAATAACTTTAAATGCCGAAATACCGCTAACATTGGAAATTGCTAATTCAATTAGAAATTGATAGCTCTTTAATTGAATTATTTTTCAATTGAGACTACCAAATTATTCCTTCTTCCACTAAAATTATCATCGTTACAATTAACATTGTTTTTCTATTTTTATGTCTTTTTGTTTAATATTATTTAATTTGTTCGGACTAACTGCTTCTCACAACTTCTTTTCACAAAATCTTTAACAAGAATGACAATAAAAAAGCGAAGACGCTCATAAAAAACAGGCTGCTCATCTTATAGTTGGTGCAACTATAACATTGCTGTATTTAGAGAGAGGAATATGATAATAATATTACGATTGTATACAAGAGAATAATATGATAACCGAAAAAAGAGAGATCTTTACTAAAACATGAAAAAAGCTACTATATTATTTGTTAAAAATGATTGATACAATAAAAATTTAACTGAAACAGCCATTTATTGTGTCCTACAGTTTTGTGGCCGCAATCATATTGCAATCATATTTTTTCTCTGCGTGGGTCAAGTTGAAACGCTATATTTTCTTCAATAGAACTTCTGGAATGACTCTACTGCTTTTAATTTTTTTACAATTAGCTTTTAGAATTCTATTTCAATTTTAGGGATTTTATTTCAAATAATTTTTCCCAAATATTTTTAAAATTTTGGTGAGTTCTGCAGTTTTTCACTTTGTTGCCATTATGGGTTGATTATAAAAATTTAATATTAATGATAAGCTCTCTTAATTGAAAGTGAGTTTAAAATCAAACAAAACTTGTTTAATGTTTAATTGAAATTTTATTGGCAATAATCTTTTCTGCCCAATTACAAAAGTTTATATATATTCAGATATAATTTGCTACAATAAAATGTTTCAACCTATAAATTTATATAGTCATATAAGTGCGCCCCGGTAGGTAGCGTGCTGGCTTATCAGTACGGGGGTCGTGGGTTCCATTCCCACCAGAGGCACTGGTCTGTTTTCGCTTCAACGCGCCGAAGGCCATAGTAGCTAGTGCTGGGTTAGGGTAATAGTATATAATTTGTAGTTATATGATTATTAATTAATAAAAAAAAAAAACAAAAAAAAATAAATATTGTCATATAAACATATATGTTAGAGCATGAATATTTGTATCTTATTGTATCTGACGTTACAAAATTTTGAAGATCAAAAGTGTTTCTATAAAAAAAATTTAGTAATTACTCTGGCTCAAGTAATATTTTTTTAGCCTTTTATTAGTTATTTTTGTTTTATATACATGGAGATTATTTTAATGTTATTTGTATACATCCGTATATTTACAAAAATAAATCAAATTGAACATATTAGCTAGGTTGATACTAATATTTCGATCTGGCTAAAAATCTCATCAGAACCCGAAGTTTTAGAAAAGCCAGAGCCTCCAGAATAGGCAGAGCTTTAACAACAACCATATTAATAATAAATTTTGCTCCATTCCTGTCTCCTTAGTAATCGAACACGTAGCTAGGGTCTGTTCCTAACAAGCATTATGACGTTACTAAACTTTGAAGACTAAAATTGTTTTATTCATATGAAAAGAATTTAGTTTTTACTCTGGATCAAGTAACATTTTCTACAGTTTTATTAGTTTTTTGTTTTTCTACACATCGAAATTATTTTAATGTTATTTTTAATTAATAACGTGCTTTCAACCTCCATATATTTACAAAAATAAAGCAAATCAAACGTATTAGCTACACTCAATTAAAAAAGTTAGTAAAGTCAGCAAAAAATTTTGCTGAGTCAGCAAAATTTTAGTCAGGAGGGTGCTTGCAAAAAAATTGCTAGTCAGCAAAATTTTTTGCTGAAAATCAGCGCGCTGATTTTTAGCAACAAAATTAGTAGATTCAGCAAAAGTTTTGCTAACACTTAGTAGATTAGAAATTAAAAAACCCTTGCTAAAAATTAATAAAATTTTTGCTGAATATTAGTAGACTGAAAAAAAACTCAAAAAATTTGTAGAAAAATTATTCTTTAGTAAATTTATTTGCTGAAAATCATTAAAAAAATATTTTTGTGATTCTTTTTAAAATAATTTACAAAACGTTACAAAATATAAAAATGTTCATACTCCCAAATCGACGATATGAATTATGACCGTAATTTCAAGCAATATATACCTACTGGTGCTTAGATACCTACCGTGTACACGAACAAAATCGGGTAGGTATCTAAGCACCGGTAGGTATCTATTGCTTGAAATTACGGGCATTAGTGTAATATCTAAAAACAATAGAAATAATTATATATAACATAAACGAAATTATCTTTGAACTACTCACATCAATTATTGTCTAAATGATGCTATCTTTTAAAGGAACGCAAATGCCGCAGAGAATTATAGAAACGAAACGAAAAAATAACAAAATATAGCATATACAACCCCTTTTTGAAATAAGAAAAATGAAGCAGAAAAATCGACCTAAGATGTATGTCTTTGTCTTTCGCTTTAGTCTGTCTACCTATTGCATATTTGTTTGCAATTTGACCACACAAGATTATTAATATATATAAACATTTAGTTTACAAATACACATTTAATCTTTATTAAATGCAAATATTTTATTTTGTCTTTTATTAAATAATAGACAATTACTTTCACAAGCCAGTGACTACGCAAAATTTAAGTTGTTTTAATCCACAATTCTGTTTTATGTATGAAAAACAGATACAAAAATCTTCTATGGTTGATTTTTTTATATTATGTCTAACTAGAGTTTTACTTTTTAGTATAATTTTCCTCGTCACTACTACATCGTGACATGCCGCGACATCTAATTCATTCTGAGTATGTGTTTCAGTCTGGTTGTCGTTCACACTATTTATGTGCTAATCAACACAATTTTTTTAGCAAAATAAATTAGTAAAACATTAGTAAAATATTAGTAAGACATAAGTTCAAAACAGTTAAGTGCTGAATAAGTATAACTAAAATTTTAGTTTCAAACTTAATTTTAGCAAAAAATTTGCTGATAAATAGTATACCTGATTTACAAGATGTTTTACTAACTTTTCTACTAACTTATTTTTTTGAGTGTAGGTTGATACAAGTATTTTGATCTGGCTAAAGATCTCATCAGAGCCCGAAGTTTTAGAAAAACTAGAGAGACCAGAATTTTTGTTAGCCAGATTTGGATTTAGCGTACATAGATTTATTATAAAAGATGTGTTTCAAAGCCAGTTTTTTTTTGCGTTCTAGTAGTGTTATTTTTGTCATTTATTTTTCTTTGGACAATATTGATATAAAAAAAATTTGCAATTAAAAAGTTGTACATTTTTTAAAGCCTAAAGTTCAAAGATTCCAAAAATATATGAATTTTCATTTTAATTTCAATTATAGAATTTGCACAAATAACAATTAAATTTGTAAAAAAAAAAATTGTTAATACCCTTTATTGCAGATCTTATAATATTTTTTAAACAAAATTTGCTCATCTTTGTTGAACTAAATAAGGTTAAGCTACAAACACGCACGATAAATTACATAAAACTTAAATGCACTCAAAAAAACGATGACAAAATCTATTTTAACTTAAATAATTTTTGAAATATTGCCACATTTTGAATCTTAATACAAATTATACAGTATCTGATTGACCTAATAAAATACTTTACAATAAAACCAGTGAAAAATGTAACCAAACAACAAGACAAGATAGATTAGAACTTTGTCAAAATAACCAGCAACTCTACTACCAACACAAAAAATCCTAATATTTATAAAGGGCCAGTTAATAACTAATGATTATGTCTTTGCTAACTAGACGAAAACCACCACAAAAAATTGCACGAAATGACATTTTCCCTAACGTTAACTACGAAAAATAAGAGTAATCATCTACAAAACATCATCATCATCGACAACAACTTTACCAAAAAAAAAAAAAATTATACTTACCGTAAAATGAAACTGAAAATTATTCCCAAGATCATAAAATATGTATTAAACAAAAAAATGTAACCTCCTTTTTTGGCCAATACTGTTTTTGAATCTAACATATAAAATTGAAATACATAAATCATTACAATTTTGTTTTGAAAAATAAAAATTGTTATGAAAAAAAAAAAGTTTGAAAAACTTAAAAAAATCAGTAAGTCATTAGTAAATGAGTAAAAACTACTGACGCCTCTACTTTTCGTAAAACAACACCAACCAAAAAAAAATACTCTTTTTTTGCAAAATACGTTCCCTATACTCTGACCATTCTTAAACAGAGCTTTGAAAGAATTAAAAAGACTGCAAACATTCTTATGCTTTTCCAAGTAAATACAGTGCCACAGACAAATTTATGCATACAAAAGTATAATTTTTAGTAGCCGACCGAACTCACTTTTTTTGATCGAAGCCGAAGCCGTAACCGAACTTCGTCTAGACTTTCAATGTTCCGCCGAAGCCGTAGCCGAACTTTAAAATTTACTTTTTAATTTGAATAAACATGAATAAATCTCAAAAAAAAACTAATTTACAATTTTCTGTCAAAAATATGAAATAGTAATGAGTTCAATTATTTTAATGTTGTCTTTTGAAAAAAAAAATAGCAATGCTTGAACTTTGTTATTTTTAATAAAATATGTAACGAATTGCACTAGAACTTACAAAATTTATTCTTAAAATGTACTCAATTTCTTCAAAAACACGGAGTTTCGCCAAGTTCGGACAAAATTTGGCACAAGGCCGAACTTAACAGAACATCACTTTTTGGCCGAACTCCGAAGCCGAATACTCTAATAATTTTTAAATTTATGACCTAAGACGTATGAGTATTACATAAAATGTTGAATTAATATCAATTATACGCACTGATGGACATTAGCTCGAACATACATTTTAGTTGTTGGTTGAATAAAATTTTAATGATCATATTTTTAAAATGATTTGAGGTGTATAAAATAATTTTAAAAAATTAGAGGAAAACATGGTTTAGTGTTGAAAAATCTTTTTAAGGTCAAGGTTTACGGTTTATTCTTCTTCTTAACCTCAACATTTCTAAATTAAATTTGTCAAATGCATACTAAACATTTTTGAGGTTGAAAAAACGAGAGGCAAAGTTTTTGAGCTGAAATAATCAATAAATGTTTTGAGGTGGAAACCATTTTTTGAGATGAATATAAAAATTAAAAAATGTTGTTGAAAATAGTTCGGTAAAAAAAATTTATATGACGAACTTCTAAAATTCTGTTTTTGTATAACATGAATAACCTTTGTTAGCCGATGTTTAGGCATGCTAAATCCATTCGCTTTAATAATTTATTTTTAACGGCGCAAAAATTATGGCGGTTTTAAGTTTCAAATTAAAAATATTAAAATTTCAGTTTATGCTTGCATTTAATTAAAGCTATATAAATTTATAGATCTTCTTGTTTTCATCACATTTCAAAATATATATATTACACCACCAAAAAATATAAAAATACACTCAAAAAAATGTTTTGTCATATATTATAACTTAAAAAGTAAACCGCGACTGTTTTGGAAAACATGCTTTTTTTGCCGGTTTAATGATATTTGTAAGAAAAAAGGCATTTTTTGTGATGACACAGTTAAAATCTCTTTATTAAAACTAATAGGACAGAAAAGCATGACATTTGTAGAATGTTGTATAAAATTTTCACGAAGCAATGGCAGCAATTATTCGGACATGTCCCGGAAAAAAAAAAAAAAAAATTGAATTGCGGTGCCCCTCATAACTTGGTGCTGGTTCATCTGAAATCTAAAAATCAAAGTTCATTTGTTAGAAAATAGCTTTCCCCATTTACGCTGGGAGGGTTTTTCGAAATTTTAATTTTTCACTTTTTTCGAACACTTTAAAGGGAAAAACACGAATTTTAGTGAAAAAAAATTGGGTAATTTGTTATTGTAAAATAAAAATTATTAACAAATTTTGAGAAAACTCTTCAGCGTTACCTCGTAGATTATATACAGAAATAGTGTTCAAAATTTCAATAGGATCGGTGCAGTAGCTTTGAAGTTGTGAGGGGCACCGACGTGAGTTGTGGGAAAAAGGCTTTTAAGTTTCGAACACTAAAAAATCTAGTATTAAACGTTTATAAGCAAATTTTATCGGCTTACTTTACACTGAATCATCAATGCCAGGTCCACAAAGGATGTTGCTATCATTCATGATGTCTAAAGCACCTTTTTGCTCCTGTCTACGACGAATCCTCCCTTCGTTAGTTTGTCTCTCAGCTTCCTGCTCTGTTCTGTTTATACGTATGGAGTCAGTTGATCGCGCCCAGTCATGAGACATAAAAATACTCGTAACTTCGTCAATTTTGCTGCAATCCACTTGAAATTTTAACACAATATTCTTAGCATATTAAGCATTTATTTAAAAAAATGCAAAAAAAAATGTAAATACCTTAACCACCCCTTAAGTTGGTTTGCAGAAAATTATATCAAATAATTTTACTTTCGAAAAATTAAAATTTTTATATAATGATGATTTTTAGAAAGTATAGCAATAAAAAATATTTTGAAGTAAATAAATTTTGATCAAAAAATTTACCCCCCTAATGGAAAAGCTGGATCCGCCCGAAAATGTATTACTTTTAGAACAAACTACCTTGTTTTAATATGTCAAACTAAATTTTGAATGACTTCATCTTTGTGAAAACAGCCCAATTTTTAGTGTCGAATCTAACAGCCACTTTACTCTGGTCTTTCAATTTTGATTAACAAATTTACCCCCCCCCCCCCCCTAATGGAAAAGCTGGATCCGCGCGAAAATTTATTACTTTTAGAACAAACTATCTTTATACTTGTTTTAATATGTCAAACTAAATTTTGAATGACTTTATCTTTGTAAAAATTGCCCAATTTTTAGTGTCGTATCTAACAGCCACTTTACTCTGATCTTTAAATTTTGAATAAAAAATTTACCCCCCAAATGAAAAAGCTGGATCCGCGAGGGAATTTTTTATTTTTAGAACAAACTATCTTTATAATTGTTTTAATATGTCAAACTAAATTTTGAATGACTTCATAGTTTTACAAACTGTCCAATTCTTAGTGTCGAATCTAACAGCCTCTTTACTCTGGTCTTTGTAGTTTAATGTCTGGCACACGATCGTTGCAAGAAAATATCGACAAAGTCATAAATTAAATATTTGCTAAAAATCCAAATAACATCAAACATGGAAAAATTTACACCATTCACAACATCAATAATGGACATTTGGTATAAACACTTTGTTTTTTGTGTAAATATTTCTTACTTCAAAGTTCTCTATACAGTAGGGTATTCAATCGGTTGATCGTTACTCGATTAATCACTGAATTTTAATCGAGCTATTGTTTGAGTAAATTAAAATGTCCAATTTCGAGTAATGAATAACTCGAAAAATTTTGGGCGATTAATCAAGTTAATCGAGTAATTCACAATATGGCCTATTTCAGTTTATATTTAGTAACAAAGAAACTTAAATTTGTTTGTATTTTTGAAAAAGATTTTTTTATGAAGTGTCAGTTACCGTTTTAATTTACATATTATATTTGTATAGTAGGGCTATAACTTGCTTACGTGGGATATGGACAATATTGAACTAAAAAAAAAACGTTCGGCACCCAGACCAATACCTAAAATATCATATTTTTATCAATTTCTAAAGATGTTTTTAAAATATCCCTGAACAAATAACAGACACTGCATTATTCAAATGAGGGGTCGAAACTATAAAAAAAAACATTATTACCAAAAGTTTAGATGTACAGAACTGTGTAATACTGTGTTTTTTGCAAGATTCGAATCATCATAATTTTTTGGTGTTACAGCTCGGATAAGCCTGTTCACTCTATTTGCTGTCATTCGGATCCATAAATTAAAAAGTATCTATTTTGCAAAATATAAAATTGGAGCGACAATTTTTTTAACGACGGCGAAAAAGTAATATAATGTTTCCGTATATAGACATAGACTGCATGGATAGTAGTTATTTTTGATATCCCTGTTATATATATGGAATCATACATGAGCACAAATGCTTCATACATTGGACATCTATTCATACTTGATACATATATATGTGTGCATGAATAAATCATACATATTCTTATGTTGGACCATACATGTTCATGTGTGTGCATTAACGAAAATTGAGGTAATATTTACATATATGATAATACCTGTCCATACATTTTCATACATTTTCATACATGGCCATATGTGTACATTAACGAAAATTGAGGTATATTTCTATGTATGATCGCATATGAACACCCCTGAGCATATATGAATCACATATGGAGGTACATATGTGGACAATTATGAACTCGAATGTCTTCATATGTAAACATGAATGAGTCCATACATGTTCATAAATGGATACATATATGTTTATTTTTAACCGGGATTTGCAAAAAAAAATGCTTAAAGTTATATCACTTATGTTTTTTTTAAAGTCGAACTTTTTAAAAACGAAATCAAATAAAGTAGAACACCTCAATTGTATATTAGTTATTTCAGAAGATCTTTTTAATTTTAAAATAATTCAGCAACGTATATTTATTAGCTTCCATAATATTAATGAAACAATTTCATATAATTGTTTTTCTTAGATTCAATGAAGAATTTCATTATATCCAAGACATTTTATTAATATTAGGAAATTTTTTATAAACTTTCTTCCTAAAATTTCATAGTTTCACAAAAACAATTCATTCGGTTTCATAAATTATCTCTTCATAAATTTAAAGAAAATTTTCTTTAGAGCTTTGAAAGCATTTCAAAGACATAATTTTTTTATTTTTTACATAAAATTTCATAGTTTCAATAATTTTCATACATTTCAAAGTTTAGTTTTAAGATTTAATTCTCAAGTGTTCAACATATTATATTAAGTGCATTTTTATTTTAAGGTAGCCTTTTATTAATTTAGGAATTCAATGAAATTGTTTGAAAAATCATATTTATGAAAGGGTTTATTGGTTTAGATCCAATTCATATTTCAAGACATTCATGAACAGCTTTATTAATTCAAGAAAACTTCTTAATATTAACAAATTTAATAAAAATGTTTCATAAATGCTGTAAACGCTTCGTTGTCGGAATGATTCATTAGTTGTATCAAGATTTTCATTACTTCTACAAACATTTCATAAACATTCACTTTAATTAAACTTGTTTTATAGATTCTATGAAAAGTTTCAATGTCCGAGTTCCTGTGACAATTTTCATTAAAGCTACGAAGAACTTCATTACACAGAAAAAACTAAAAACGGGTTTCAATTAAAAAATTTATTGAATCAATTAATATTTTAATTGATGTTGCAACTATAACGGCAATGATACTATCAATTAAACCTTTTATTAAAATTAAGAAGGAAAAAAAGTTATAAATATCTTATACAAAAAAAAAATATGATGCTCACAAAAAAAAGTGTGTGATCTATACGTTGGTATGTGTGTTTTTTTGCAATGCTGAGTCTGTTTGTATGTGTGCTTGTTTTGTTTGTTAACTTCAAATGTATTTGGTATTTTATACTGAAAATTTTCTATTTATGCATACAATGTGTGAAAAAATAATATGAGAATTACGTCTAAAATAAAATATGTATTTATATATTTAAAAGTCAATAAAATTATTCACTGATTCAATTAAATATTTGTTTAGAAACAAATTAAATTCAAATCAAATCTTTAATTAGATATTTTAGGTTGATAATTTTTTCTGTGTACTGAAGGGAAGATAATTCCCTAACTAATGAAATGAAATGATTGAAGTTATTCGAGTTTGTCGAGCAATTTTAAAATCTTACTCGATTAATCGAATAAGTAAAAACCTCAAAATCGAGTTAGTCTTTAACTCGAACAAAACCAAACCCGAATAATTTGAATGCCCTAATATACAGTATTTGACGCCTAAGACGGCCGAAGGGCATGTTATGACTTTAAAAACAACAGCAGACCAGCTAAAGAAAAAAAAGAAGCTAGTATTTAGTTTTAGCCAACCATATTTACCAGAGGTTGTCTTTTAATAGTTTAACCAATACAGAGGTTGTTCTTTCAAATTCTGTTGCAGTGTTGTTGCTGTTGTTGTTAGGCTTATACGATCAATCGTCACAATCACTTAAATGAATATAAAAATTACAAGGGTTAAGTGTTTTGTATTTTTATTTTTAGTTTGGAGTTGTTCTGTCATTTTTGGTTGCCAATAGTTAGGAGTGTAGATTAACTAACTGAATATGACAACTTTGTTGGAGAATTGTATTAGAAAAAAGCTGATTTCATATAAAAGATTCCATAAAATATTTTTTTTTCTGAATGACAATAACCCAGATCTTTTAGCTCCTCGAAAGAAGAACTAAAGAAAAACGGATATTTTTGTGAACAACTCTTTTAGAAGTCGAAAACCATTTTGATTCATTATTGGCCAACTGTTCCGTGTTCAATCCAGTACTTTTATACGACTATATTTTTTTCTGGATAAAAATAATTGTGACTTCAATTGTAAATAAAAAATAGCAGAGCATTTTTATCCAGAGTTGCCAAATAATTATTTAAAAAAAAATTGATTTAGATTTTGCCCCTTTGTTTAAGGCAAAATCTAGAGTCATCGCGAAGCCATTGGTACTCATGTGGGAATAGAATTTTGAATTTTTTTTACACAAGCATAAATTCTTTGGTTCCTGACGTAGCCGGATACTAAAAGTTTTTGATTTGCATTAAAATGGTAAGTGGGTAAACTGAAAAATTACAAAAACATCAAAAAAATTTAAAAATGGTTTTTAGTTTTTAGTCTTCCACAAACAGAAAAAAAAACGAATAGGAATCGATCTATAAGTTAAGCCTGCACAGTGGCACACCATTTTAAATATGTTTTTTTTTTGAGAAAAGGGCATTTAAATTAAATATTGCGCAAGTAAAAAAGCTTTTTTATTTCTGCCAAAATTTGTGTAGTAAAGGGTGATTCTTAAGAGTATTCGGGTTTGATTTAAAAAAAATACATACATACAAGATTTAGAGAAATGTACACTTAGAATACTATGTAGGTAAAGATCACTGCAAAGGTAGTTAAAAGAATGAAATTTCACTTAAAGAAAGGACACCTTACATTTCAGTAAATTCAACTAACATTGTCATTTGTTTTTTATTGTTCAAAAAATGACTAACAATTGTAGCAAAATTGAACCACATGTTAGTAAAAAATAAACACACATTTATTTTTTTAAATAACAAAAAAAAACTGTATAAAAAGAATATTAAATCATAAAACAGTCATTTTATGTGGTTTGTTTTTTTAAGTGAACTACAAGGTTAGTAAAAAATTTAGTTTCTCCTACAAATGACTGACATTTGCATTAATATTAAAGAAATTTATTACAACCCAAACAACTATATATTTTTAAAGGAGAAGTTCCCTGAGTGTTTAAAATCTTTATTAGGTCGATAGAACGATAATTCAATGTTTAAATATGATTTTATGTAAATAATGACCGCGGCTACGCCTTAAATGGTTCATACGCTGGGTTTAATTTTGTCATACTCCCTCCAACATATCGGCCGGTATCTCACGAATAAATTCTTCAATATTGGCTTCGAATGCGTCAACTGTTGCGGGCTTGTGATTATAGAAATGAGCCTTAACATAGCCCCACAAAAAATAGTCTAACGTCGTTAAATCGCATGATCTAGGCGGTCAATTGACCGGCCCCAAACGTGAAATAAACTGTTCACAGAGCTCGCCTCTCAATTGGGCCATTGTTTCGCGTGCTGTGTGACATGTGACACCGTCTTATTGAAACCACATGTCACCTAAGTCCAGCTCTTCCATTTAGGGAAAACGATTTTTTAACCATCGCACGGTAGCGCTCGCAACTCACAGTAACTTTCCTGCCTTCGTCGTCTTTGTAAAGTCTTTGTACGGTCCAATGATGCCACCGGCCCATAATCCACACCAAACATTTCATTTTTCGGGATGCATTGACAGTTCTTGCAATGCTTTTGGCTGCTCTTCACACCCAATAAGGCAATTTTGCTTGTTCACGAATCCATTCAAGCAGAAATGAGCTTCGTCGCTGAATACAATTTTCCGACAAAAAAGTGGATATTCATCTAACTTTGCCAGCGCCTATTCACCAAAAGCAAGCCGTTGTGGTCGTGTGGCTTCAATTCTGGCACCAGCTGTATTTTAAAAGGTATTACACCCAAATCGTTCAACAAAATTTTCCACGTAGTGGAGTAACAGAGGCCCAATTGCTGCGAACGGTGCCGAATCGATAATTTACGGACATCACAACACTGAGGATACAGCTGCGATATTTTCCTGTAGGTGGTTTAATGTCCAAAAATGTAAATTTGATGCGAAATTTAGTCACAAGATTCCGAATAGCCGCCTCAGAAGGTCACCCAAACTGACCATAAATGGGAAGAAGTGCACGATGCACTTTCTTAACCGAGCATGAATATTGATAATAAAATTCAATAATCTGCAAGCGTTGTTCGTTTGTAAGTCGATTCATGGTTAAATTATAGACCAAACTGAATATGTTTAACAGTGATATGTTACACGAAAACAGCTGAGCTGCCAAAAACAGTGTTGCCAAAAAGGAAGTTGCTAAAAAAATCACCCTTGATATAGAAAAAAGTTCATACTACGAATTAAAAAAAAAAAAAAAAAAAACTTAAATAAAAAAATCTAATGATAGTTAAACCCTGAAGACGAATGAAATATTTAACACAGTATTTCACCACAAAAGTATTAAAATTGAACTATTAATGATTTTAAATTTAGAGTGTAAAAAATTGTATGTTTTTTAATTTGCAATGTCATTTACAATTAAGATGATTCTTTGTGAATTTTGTAAAAATTTTACCATAAAAAAGTCTGGCATCCCTTAAATGTGTGCTCCAATTATTCGTTTATAATAAATGAAGTCAATTATTGTAAATAAAGTATTGCCCAGATAAATCATTTTCTAAATGTATAATGCAAAACTTTAAACTCATAAATATTTAAAAGAAGTTTTACTTAAAACTTTACAATAAAAATTAATCACTTTCTGATTAGTTAAAGCCATCGACATGAACACGTAAATGTAAAATTAACAATAAAAAGAATTGAAAAGTTAAACTTTGAAGATTGATAAGCAGTAATTAAATTAAAGTTTGATTAAAAGCTAAAGGTAATTAACAAGATGTAACAACAGTATACCAAACACATACAAAAAAAGGAAATCCTTTTTAGAAAGTCGCCTATAATTTGAAATTGAAAAATGAAAAGACAAACTGGGAGTAAAAGAAAAACTGTATTATATATGAGCTTCTTCAAAAATGTTCGACATCTGCTGAAATTTACTTTAGATGCCTAGTATTTCTCAATGGTTGACCACACTCTAATTAATTTCTGTTGAATTTTATCCAAACTTATAGCAGGAAACTATACTCTTACTATAAGTTGGGTACCTATGTATATGTGTGTGTTAACAGATCTATTTTTGCTGTTCTTATTTAAGTAATATTACCATATGATTAATATTACTATAGAATTTAAGATATAATAATATATGCAGTCGTATAAAAAAGATTTTTGTGTGTTATATAAGATATGCTTATATATGGTGTTATATAAATAATGCAATTTAAGATATAATTGTATATGACATTAAGATTAACCATTTAGTTTGAGGCGTATAAGACATAATTGTATATTGCAATATATAACCCCATATATAATTACATATACGCAGATGTTCAAATCTGGAGGCTCTAGCTTTTCTAAAACTTTGGGTTCTGAAGAGATCTTTAGCCAGATCGAAATACTAGTATCAACCTAGCTAATATGTTTGATTTGTTTTATTTTTGTAAATATACGGAGGTTGAAAGTTCGTTATAAATGAAAAATAATTTTTCTTTTTGTAAAAAATAAAATTTGTTATGGGATATAAGAAAATCCAATTTAAACTCAAACTATCTCATTCTATGCACTAAAAATTAATTATCTTTATGGGTAGATCTAAATCCATCCCATGGGATATTTTGGGATCCATTAGGCTCTTAAATTAGATATTTGTGGATGCCCCAATTTTAAGATCAATTTTGATCTAACATAATCCGGTAATATATTTAAGCTATCTAAGCAGATATTACTGGATACCACAATTTTGAGATATACTTGGATAAGAATAAATATCGATCTACATCAAATGAAATCTGATTTTGTATCTGAGATGTACATTTTTTTATCGAGATACGAGAAATACAGTGAGATCTAAAAATTCATGCCACTTAAATTAAAACCGTTATCATTTTTGCGCCGTTAAAGATAAATGATTAAAACAATATTTTAATATATACATTCAGGGAGCTTCTGCTTTAACAATATATGTAGTGGTTTGGGTTGTAATACAGTTTCTTTACTTTTTATGTACATGTCATTTGTAGAACAAATAACATTTTTTACTAACCTTGTAGTTCATTAAAAAAAAAAACAAACCACATCAAATGACTGTTTTATAATTTTACATTCATTTTGTACAGTTGTTTTTAGTTATTTTAAAAATAAATGTTTGTTTATTTTTAACTAACATGTGATTCATTTTTACTACAATTGTTAATCATGTTTTGAACATTAAAAAACAAATGACAATGTTAGTTGAATCTACTAAACTGTAAGTCGTCCTTTCTTTAAGTGAAATTTCATTTGTTTTTAACTATATTTGCAGTGGGGTTTAACTACATAGTACGTATTCTAAGTGTATTTGAGAATGAAAATTATTCAAGTTCGAGGCCATACTCTATATTTCTTTATTAGGATATGGTCCTAACAAATCTATAGACTTTTTGTAATAAAGATTTTGGATTTTTGTTTTCAAATTTATTAATTGACCACTTTCAGCAATGTGTTGATGAATCTATTTCGGGAATTTTCTACGTTCCCATCTTTAAAACACGTTTTGAAAGAAGTGACAATCCCATGCAAAACATCAAACATTCATATAAACTAGTTTTCTCACTATATGAGAACTAATATTTGAGCTCGAAGTTAACGATTATCACCATTGATCAAATGGTGATAATCTCGAACTTAAATAATTTTCATTTTCATTGCACAATTAAAGGTAGTAAAAGATAATTTTTATTTTTAATAAAAATTATATCAAACTTGTATTTCAAAATTTTTGAAGTTCGTCATATACTTAATTTAAAGTTTTATAAATGCTATTTTTTAGTCTGCTTAACTAAATTCAATTAATCAATAATTTGCCTTAACTATGTGTGTATTAAATATACGAACAAACACATCTCATTACAGGACGACTACTACGTTGTAACTCCCGGTTTCTGCACCCACCCCCCTGTTACAGCAACTTTATAATGAAAACATGGGTAACATCATCATGTTGTAAGTCATTTACAACAAATTCATTTTTAACTGTCTGTCTTTATGTATCTTTTCCTATACCTACATACACATATATTTCGTTAACGGTCCTTAACCCTTTCTGCCGTTAATTTTTATTTTGTTGATTTTTATTTTCTTTTAAAACATTAATAAAGTTTTTATATACTAAAATGAGAAAAACTGAAACAATTATTTTGAGTTTTAAAAATAAAAAGCTTATATATTCACTACTACATTTAACCATATTGTCACTACATAAAGAAAATCTACACCAATACTTATAAAAAATTGAAAACTTGTAGGTAAAAAAGCTCAAAAATTTCTTTATTTTACTCAATTTTTCTCTTGAGTTATAAAAAAAAAAAATCATCATCTCATTGTTTTTTAACAACTCAACTCAATAAGGGGAGCTTTACTTTTAGTATCCATGGTAGACTTTATGTCGTCAGTATCTTTTTTTATGCTTAACTTGGAGTAGAAAATGTTTTTAAAAAAAATTTTTTTTTTTTTTTTTTGTTTTCTTCATTTTTAATTTTCTTTTACAACCTGCTGTATATTTGGTATGAGTTTGTTGATTATTTCATTTATTTTTCTGGATTTTTCTCATTTGGCTAAATGAATATTTTTTTCTTTATTTTTATTTGTTTTCCATTTCTTTGCCTTACAACTCGTATGGTGGAAAATTTATTACTCTATCTTCCAATTTCAAAGTTGTTGTTGGTATAAGTTTTTTTTTTTTTTGTTTTGCCGCCGGTAGTTTTTAAGGAGATTTTTCTTTTTACCATTTCTCTACTCCACTACTTCATCGTTATTACTCTAGCATTTTTTTTAATTACATAAATGAATGGTCTTGTTAAGACGAAGACATTGGAGTATGAGTTTGTTATAGTGGAGTATGGTAAAAATGTTAGACTGTTTGCATTTTAAATATACATAGAGATGAAGATATTACAAATTATGTATTTTAAATTAAAATCTTAAAGTTTAACAAACATACGAGTATTCAAAAGAAAATGTAAGAAAATTTTAAAATTATAACTTTAAATTTTGGTATTTAAATAATTAGTTCAAAAGGCTTTGGTGAAAGTAGAGTGATAACAAAGACAGAACACTTTTTCTATATCGGATCATATTTTGGTATTATGAGGATTTATTTTTTTAACCCCTGATCGAGGAACAAATACTTTAAGGGTTAATATTGTTGTAAGGTCCTTTAACAAATTGGAAAAATTCCGCGTAAAATTATTCTTAATTGTCGGGAAATGTTCAAGTTTGTTGTAAGGACCCCCGTAGGGGGTCATGGCTAAATTATAGACCAAACTGAACATGTTTAACAGTAACATGTTACACGAAAACAGCTAAGCTGCCAAAAACAGTGTTGCCAAAAAGGAAGTTACTAAAAATCACCCTTTACAACTTAAATTTTCCAGCGTAGAAACTACTCAGTGTACATTAAAGGAATTCTCTGCATAATATCAATGAATTTTTGCATTAGATCTACGCAATGTCACCTGAACTCGTCCATTAAAACATTTCCTTTAATTAGTGAAGATTTTCATACAATTTAATGAAAAATTTCATTTTATTTATTCAAAATTTCATACGACGAATGAAAAAGTTTCATTAAAAATGTTTTCGTTAAAACTATGAAGCATTTTCATAAAGTTTAAGAAATGTGTCATTCATATTGTGAAGAAAGCTTCATCAGTTTAGTGAAAAATTGTCATTAAAACTTGTCTAAGAAATTTTCTCTGTGTAGAAACGGTAATGACATGCCATTATTTTTCTTACTACCAGTAATGACAATTATTTAACACAAATAATAAGGACTTACTAATAACTAGTTAATTTTCCCATTATATAATACAAAAAATAATGCATTACTTACTTAACTTGATGCGTTACTAACGTTACTTAAGTACTAATTTTTCTTCTTTTTTTTAAGAATAAATTAATGATCTCAACATATACACTACTATATATATATATATAACTACTTATTTTTAATTTTTTGTAAGCTGACCAGTAATGACATGTTGTGGAAGCAAGTCATTTACATATGTGTTTGTCTATCAAGTATAACATGTGGCGACAGCTCAGATGGCAAAGTGCTTGAATGAAAACCTAGAGCCCCAGGTTCGAAACCCGCTTGGGCACATTTTATTAGAAAAAATTTTCCAATATAAAAAAATTTTGTTTTATATTAAATTTCATTTATTTTTAATTTATTTTTAGACTAATTATTTTCGCACAGACTAGTAAGCATATAGGTAACCACATATTTTCGTAAGGTGTTTATAAATGATATTATTTTGCGCTACATCCCCCTATTAAAGTAAAGCGATTTGTAATAACAATTATAAGTAGCTGCCAAAAATGTATTTTAAGTTGATTCGTTGTAGAAAAAATTTTTAGTGGCCCCCTGAAAATAGACGCTGGCATTTTCTAAGAATATTTCCGAAATAATTCCTGGTTTGCGATAACTTTTGGTGAGCTAGACCTATTTTTAAAAGGTCTTCTTTTTAGATTTTTCAAGATATTTTTTCTTTCCAAGAAACTCTATACAAAAGTAGCATCAAATGAAAGATCATTTGTTTTTTATTGTTCAAAAAATGAACCACAATTGTAGTAAAAATTAACCACATATGCAGTAAAAAATAAACATTTATTTAAAAATTAATGTAAAATCATAATACAGTAATTTGATGTGGTTTGTTTTTATAAATGAACTACAATTGAAATCAAAACTGAAATTTTTTCTGCAAATGACTGTCATTTAGAAATAAAGATACTGTATTACAACTTAAACTACTACAAATATTTACAGCAAAAGTTCCCTGGGTGTATCGGCGATAGTTTTTGTATATCGAGCAGTTAAGATCTTATTTTAGTTACCGTAGAAATTACATAAATGGAATTCACAGTTTAAGTGTTAACGTACTATCATTGTAATAGTAATATAGCAATATTTTGGATAATTTTGGATAATTATGTATAGTTTCAAGTTCAAAAATCATGCCATATTCAACGATATAACTATATCTGTGAATTCCTTCATATTGTTGGCTGGAAAGTACATATCTCTCATTTATTTCAAGACTGTCATATGTCAAAAAATGCGATTTTTGAGCTAATGATGCAGATTTATTAGTTATACCATGCTTTATATTGTGTAAAAACTTCATATTCATATCATGTATACTTTTCGAGATAGAGGATAATATATTTTATTTTTTCTTAAAAGTGGGTGCAAAGAGTATATCCTTCATAGAGAAACTGTGCTAATCATGGGTCTCTCGATAATTAGCGAATTCGCACACAACTCTCACTAAGAGAAAAATACATTAAAAACCCCTATTTATAAAAAACGTGACCTAATAAATAAAGAAAGGGTCGCAGATATGGATTGAAAACTTTAAACTCGTTTTTTTTTTGCAAAATCGTGTTTTTTAAATTATGTCAGTCTTGCAGTAAATGGGCGATATCTTGGAAAACGATTAATAAAAGTTCTAAAATTTCAGTTTTTTCTTCAACAGAATTGTGGTTAGTTTGCAGATTATAAATTTTTATACAAATTTTCCGAAAATTAGTAAATTTTTGAAAAAGTTTTATTAAAAGAAATATTTTTTAAATTATTCATTTTATTCGATTAATCGTCAAAATTTATTTGAATTATTCCTTATTCGAAAATCATGTTTTTTAAATCGTTCCTTTGTATTTTTCTTTTTGTTCGTTCGATTAATCGAATATTTTTTGTTCTAGTGACAACCCTAGTTTCGACACACTTTAATGTACATATTATATAATCACCTATATGGTAATGCTTTTCTACACTGGGTTTGATTGAAGTTTATTTATAAAGTAATAGGAAAAGAGCACACAGAAAATTAATTGGTTGGAATTACCCAGCAAAAACATTGTAATGACAGGTCATTACCGTATATATTACCAAGTAACAGGTGCATATCCAGGGGGAGGGAAAATGACACATTTCTTACCACCAAATGAATTGTTTCAATACAAAAATAAAAGAAATAATACAACATTTTGTAAAAACTTCTAATTTGAGTCTTAGTAACTGAATTTCTGTTGGCAAATAGCTAAATTTTCGTCTGTGTGCAGATAATGCATCTTCAAAAGTGCTTTCATTTGGTATCGCATTAGTATAAAATTTCTCTGAAACATTTCGAAATTAGACGAAAAAACATAAAATGGGGAACTTTTTGACCCCAATTTTAACCCCCAAACATAAGATTGGTCAGTTAAAAACTAATACGTGTCCTTTATTTTTCTTTTTCTTTTTCACATATCCAAATTTCATTAAGATCGGAAAGAACCCATCGAGAAACTCCCTTGTTAGTGATATGACAGATAGAGTTATTAACTTAAAACTCATGCATACTAAAAAACTACGATTTTATTTCGCAATAAAATTTTTTTTGTATTTTTTATTCTCATTCCCGTATAAGGACTATGAATAAATAATATTATGTTGTTGTTAAACTGGTGATGGCGATGATGTTGATGATGACGATGACATTGTCCAAAATATGTACGTATGCCTCCTGCATGTACATTAATTTATTTTCTTTCTACTTTTTTATAGTAAAGACTGGCATCGAAATAAGTGTTACACGATAAAGTCGTAATAACTTTCAAACGCATTCATAAATTTTAACAAAGGTGACCATTTATTGACGGTAATTGCATGCAAATTTTTAGTAACTTAAAAGAATTTATGAAATTTTATTTATATACAATTTATGGGGATAATCTAAAAAGTTACATTTTAGGCATTTTAGTATATACGAGTATTTCATAAGGGTTTGGTTTGATGGGTGACTTTTGTCAAAACTTTTCGGCGTTATTGGCAATACGTGTAGTGGTTGTCACACATGCAGAAACAAGAGCATCATGTTATAATTGAAATACGTACTAATCATAATATGATTCCCATAATCATATTATGATTCTAGATGATGATAAAAGCGTTCCCAGTGATCATAAAATGATCAACCAGAATCATGTTGATGATTGTTAGTACCATAATATGATAATTTTTTGTCGACAATCATGTCCAATCATACTTTTTCTCTGCGTATAACTGTTTAACAAATATCCAAATATCTATTTACCGGTCAAACTACTAAGAAGTTTTTCCGATTCGAACATTTTGACTAAAAACGGATATTTTTGTTTTGTTTTCAGTAATCCTGTGGTTTGTTATAGTGTCACTATCAAAGATCATATAATTAATAATCGTGATGTATTAAATTTTTATATTAATCCCAGCAAAAACACGGTAATGTCAGGTCATTATCGTATAGATTACAAAGTAATGACAGGTCATAACCTATTGCATAACTTGAAAATACAAAATAATGACTTACTGATAATGGATTATAGAAGTACTTATATGTAATTGCAAAATAATAAGTTACTGGTAATTGGTTGCATACGTATCGATTTTATATTTTTTATTACAATATCCCAGCAAAAAAAAACCTGAATTCTGTAGTGCTTCCCAAAATGCCTTCTTTGATGCAGTGAATAATGCATACAATGAAGCAATAAAGAATGCATACCATGAAGCATTAATGTTGTCAACATACAAAAAAGCGCTTCTTATTGCCTAAGATGGCATGAATTTATTGCTTCTAAGAGCACATGAATTAAAAAACCTGATTTAAAAAATTATGCCTTCTGCATATGCTTTGGAAGCGCTTCGTAATTAAATAATGCCTTCCAGAAGCGTTTCTGGGTAAAACTATTTTTTGCTGGGATAATATTGTATTAATTAGTTTTACAAATGTTTACAAGTAAATTTTCCAAGCTAACTTTTATTTAAAATTTATTTTTCGAGATTTCTTGAAAAAAAAATAACTTACAGATAACCACTTATTTTGTAACTCATTGGTAACCACTTATTATATAATTGTGAGTATCCTCCTATTCCTAATATAAAGGTTACTATACTTAGGAAATTATGTTGGTAAAGACGACAGCAATTGTAGTCAAAAACAAATGAAATTTCATTTAAGAAAAGGACGACTTACATTTCTTTAAATTCAACTAACATTGTCATTTGTTTTTTAATGTTCAAAAAATGACTAACAATTGTAGTAAAAATGAACCACTACCATAAAAAATAAACAAACATTTATTTTTTTGAATAACAAAAAACAACTGTAAAAAAATGAATGTAAAATCATAAAACAGTCATTTGATGTGGTTTGTTTTTAAATGAACTACAAGGTTAGTAAAAAATGTTATTTGTTCTACAAATGACTGGAATTTACATTAAAAATAAAGAAACTGTAGTACAACCAAACAACTACATATTTTTACAGCAGAAACTTCCTGAGTGTACTTATTCTTTCACCATGAGTAACCAATCAGGTAACTCATTATTCTCTCTTTTTTTTAAGCGAGCAAAAGTAATCAAGCTAATAAATAGCCTGGTAACTTTCATCACGAACAAAAGTAATGAATGGAGTGAATATCCTGGTAACTAGTGTATTCCTATGTGCGCTACTTACAAGCCTTGTCTGTTTTTGCTGGGAATTCTATACATTATCAGATCCAACTGATTTTCTTACATGTCTACCAATGATCCGCCAAATTAAATAATTTTTAAAGAAATGTTAATTTTTTCATTCTTAATTTTCATTGATATTTTCTACAACATTTAGATGGTAAAAATGTTTACCTGAACTCTGTTAGGATTCTGCTGGAGAGTACCGTTATCTGATATCATGTAGCACAAACAATTTTTACTGATTTTTTCAAAAAACAGTTTGATCTGAGTTTGTAACTCCCCGGGTTAAAATTTAATATAATTATATCTCATTTGATATGTTCCCATATATAAACACATGGAAATTGGGCAGAAAAATGGGTCATCTATAAGGAAAATATGTTCAGCATGACGTCACATATAGTTTAATAAGACTAAGCATTGGAACATATGTAATCATATCGATCTCTTACATATATTTGAATTATTATAATATGGCTTATGTATTTATATATGGAGTAAGATTTGGAGACATATAATAATATCAAGAACCATAAAAATAATGTCTTAATAAAAATTATCAGATGTATTTGTATATAATGATATATGTCGTAAAGTGACTATACATTAGGGCGGGTCGATTTAAAAATCGCTCAACGTTCGAGGAAAATCGTATTCTAGGGATCAAAATAGGAAACTTTGCCGAAGGAACCATACCTCTAAAACGAATTCTGATGTCCCGACTTTTGACAGGCAGGGTAAAATTTTGAAAAAGCCCACTTTGATATTTCAGAAAGTAGGAGGAATATCTCCAAGATTATGGGAGCTGCTTCTTCTCCGGGAGACGCGCTAGCAGATTAATGCATAAATCATCATTCTAGTTGACCGTTAAGGGGTTAAAATTTAAGTTGAAAGAGGCCTTTTTAGCCGTGTTTTTATTTCAGAAAGTAGGAGGAGTCTTTCCAAGATTAGGATCTCTATTTCTTCTCCGGAAGACGCTCTAGCGGATGAATGTATAAATTATATTCGATTGGGTTGGTTTCGATTGGGGCACTCTAAATGGGTCAAAGTGGAATTTTTCAAAATTTGACCCTACGGGTCAAAAGTCGGGACATCAGAATTCGTTTTAGAGGTATGGTTCCTTCGGCAAAGTTTCTTATTTTGATCCCTAGAATACGATTTTCCTTGAAAGTTGAGCGATTTTTTGCCTTCATACTATACATAGTCAGATATGACATAATCATACTATATATGAATAGATATAACTATTTGTACCCGGGTCTTGAGACCATTTTAAATGCCTCCTTCGGACTTTTGACTAATTGTAAATGTCAATGAGCTGCAATCGTTTTTTCCAAAAACCATCAAGAAATCAATTTTTAGCGCGTATAAATTTTTACAATTAATTGGCTCCTTTTTTGTTTAGGAGCCAATTAAAGGCAACAAAAACTTTCAAGGCTGATTTTTGGTACACGATTTTTAATACGTTTTTCAAAGTTAACTTGATATTTCTAATTTTTACATAAGAGACAACTTACAAGTGAAAGAAAAGCCATGTTCAACTTATTTCGATATCAGTCTTTATGTGTTGTGCATGTTGTAGATACATAGAAGATGTAAAAGATACTGCACACGAGTTGAAAATTTATTGCTGTCTTCCAGTTGTTGTTGTTGTTGCTGTTAAGCTGTCTGTTCTGTTTTTTTTTTTGTTGTACACAAATTTTTTTTTTTTTCCAGCTTTTGGTTGGAGTACACCATGGAAGAGTTGATGTTGATGTTGTTGGTGTTATTGTTATTGTTGCTGGTGTTATGTATGTTTTTATACTCACACATATTTTTATGTTGTTGTGTACATGTG
The DNA here is from genome assembly GCA_021234595.1 of Delia radicum. Taxonomy (NCBI): domain Eukaryota; kingdom Metazoa; phylum Arthropoda; class Insecta; order Diptera; family Anthomyiidae; genus Delia; species Delia radicum. The sequence continues at coordinate 33,972,171 of CM037855.1, read as the reverse complement.
AAGCTTTTATGTATATTTTTTACACGATTTTTTTTTTTTGTATTTAGTTATTGTTGTTGTTTGTGTTGTGTATATGTTTTCAGTTGTTGTTGTTTTTGTTGTTAGTACCATACCAATTGGGAGCTCCTCCATATTTAGACTCCGCCCTTTTTAATGTTGTTTTTTTTGTGTGTATGTTTTTTTTTTTTACTTTTGTTGAGTTAAACTTAACAAAATGTATTCTATTTATGTTTGTATGTGTTATATGAATTGTGATTTTCATGCATATTATTTTTAATGAAGTTTTTTTTGTTGTTGTTTTATATGAAATTTAAAATATATACATATGAAAAGTGCATAGATGTGAAGAGGTTAAATTGATAAATGTATAAAAAAACGGAACCTTTTAGGAATTAGTTTTCTTTGACTTCAGAGAAATTAGTTTTTTCTAATAACTCAGAAATCGAAAAAAAAAAACGAAAACTGTAACTTTTTCTAATGCGATACTTTCTATTTGCCCAACATTTTCGATCAGCTAGATAACTTTTTCAAATCAAACACTAATATAGAAAAACTTGCTCACATCATAATATAGAACAAATTTAGAAAACATTTTAATAAATTTTTTATACTTTTTTAAATGTCCTTTTATTAAATAAAATTATTAAAAATACGGAATGTTAATATTTTATTTAACGTAAAAGAAAATTTCGATTAATCTATAAATTTAAAGGTATTATTCGAATAATCGGTTAAGAGAAAAAAACACAAATTATGTTTGCTAGATTTATAAATTAAAAATTAAAGTCAAATATTGAAATACCCTACACTCAGGCAACTTCTCCTGTAAAAATTTGCAGTTATTTGAGTTGTAATACAGTATCTATATTTTTAAGTGAATACACAGCCATTTGTAGAATAAATTTAATTTTTGACTACAATTGTAGTTCATTTAAAAAAAACAAACCACATCAAATTACTGTATTATAATTTTACATTCATGCTATACAGTAGTTTTTTGATTATTTAAAAAAATAAAACAAATAATCGGCTAGAGAACGCCGAAATTCGAAAAAAATCACCAAAATTGAAGAAACGTGAATTTTCTACTTTAAAACGATTTTTTTAATTTTTGCGATTTTTTTAAAATGTTTGCATTTGTTTCTATGTTGTTATTATACGTTATAAAAACTGAAATTTTTTTATACCAAATTTTAAATTTAACAGTTAATTGAAAGTAAGTTTGAAATCGATGTTGTTTTTTTTTTTAGAAATTTTAAAGGGTTTTTATTTAAAAAATTGATTAAAGACAATTTGAAAAGCGTTTGAAATTGTCCAAAATATAAATCAAAGTGAATTGGAAATACATAATTTAGTTTAAAACAGACCTGGGCTATGTCAGGTATATTTTTAAATTTTCCAATTGTATATTTTTTCTTTATCATTATTTCTTTCAGACTACAATCACGCTTGCTTGAAAAATTTACAATTTTTTCAATACAAGACATGAAGCATAGCCGCCGATCTTAAAAAAAGTCGGATATATGAAAAAGGGGAAAAAATAATGAATAATTTGTTAAAATAATTCAAATAAGTGACATCCTGCGTTCACGACATAGTGCCAAAATGGTTTTCAAAATGTGTGTTTTCTCGAGCATTTAACACTGTTTTTAAATAAGTCTAAATTACCTAAACTTTAGACATATTTTCATACAAAGATGTGTTAAATTTCACTGGCAATTTTAAAAATAAATACGTTTTTCATATATTTTTGCTGCTTTATCACCTAACCGAATTTCATTAATTTTAAAGGGAACCCATCGGAAAAGCTTTCTTGTAAGTGTCAGGCAATTTATATAGGATATTTGCCTTTTAATTTGTTTTTTGACGGTTATAAATCTTTAATTTTCCGAGTTAAAACGTTTGCATAAAATAATACATTATTTTATATACACTTATGAGGTTTTGTCTGTCAGTGCATTTATCCGGACATAATTATATAAATTCATATATAAAATTAATTTCGTAGAAAAAAATTTTTTATAATTTTATACACAAAATTTACCCAAATTTTTGTCTTTTGAATTGATTTCTTTCTGGTTCTTAACACTGAAATAAGAACTTGTTTCATTTGTAACATTATGTGTTCTTAATTTAGTCTTAGATTTTTTTCAATGTAAAACTCTAAATTTAGTTTCAACGTTTTTTTCCGAGTTTGTTATTTAATAGTGTAAGTTAATAAATGCCGCAAAATCTTCATTTTCATTATATTTTGAAAATTAAATGCAAACAAAAAGAAAATTACCAATTCTAAAAATTACACATAATGGAATTAAAGAAATTGTGAAAGACTATACATTCCAAATGTAGATGAAAAAATAAATTTGAAATACACAACTTATTTGCCACCTTGAACTTTTTCACCACGTTCAGAGCCATTAGATTGAGATTGTTTGATAGCCTGAGCTGGATCCGGTTGTTTTACATTCAAATGAGCAGGACCAGTCTGCTGTATTTGAACAACACGTTCATTGCCTGTAACGGCCCGAGTTGGTGGTGGAGGAGCCTTAACTGTTAGCACGCCATCCGATGAGATGCTCGATGCAACATGACTTGGATCATAGTCTTTGGGTAAAGTGTATTTGCGTATGAAGTGACGCTGAATAAGACCATGATCATCTTCACGTTCCTCGTGTTTGCCCTCAACGACAACAGTGTTGTCCACTGTTTTTACTGTCAATTCGCTTTGCTTGAATTGAGACACGTCCATGCATACTTGAAAACCATCTTTACCAATTGTTGGCATTAGCGCAGTGGCGGCGTTTGAGGTAGAGTCGTGTTTTTCACGATTATGACGATGGCGTCTGCCTAACAAATATGGCGCATAAGCTGGACGTCTGGCTGGTAAATGCGTTAGGCGTGGACGGAAAATATCAACGGGATTTATGCCAAAACCAAAGTCATCATCCAATAAACGATCCCATTCGTCCAAGCCACCACCACAACGATGGTAATCAGTATCAAATTCACGAGCCAAGTTGACTAATAATGGGACAAGCGACATTTTAAATTTTTTTTGTTTTTCTTTCAATGCAACAAAATGGCTTTACAAATAAAATTTTTTGTTGTAGTGTTAATGCACACGCTCTGCACTTTTCAAGTTTACTTGTTTGATTTCTTTTCACAACTCATTTTCATTATATCTTCATTTTAAACTTTTTTCTCAAACAACTTATGTTTTTGGTAATTTCAAGAGAGTTTTTTGAATATAATAAAATATCCAAATGGAAAGGAATTTGTTACAAATTATAAAGTTGTAAGCCTTTTGCAAGTGGCTAAAGTCTAAAAGGATTAATAGATATTTCGGATTTTCATGAAGTTTTAAAATCAAAAACCGGATACAACTATAGCTTATTTTGTATATATCAGTATCAGTTCAGATATAAATTTATACCGCTGTATAAAATCGTAAATTGTATCGCGTCATTATTCGGATGTTATTTATTCTGATATTATCAAATTAAAACTAAACTAATGGAAACTTATATAATTATTATGCCCATTTCTCGGATAAAACTGTATTAATGCCCGTAATTTTAAGCAATAGATACCTACCGGTGCTTAGATACCTACCCGATTTTGTTCGTGTACACGGTAGGTATCTAAGCACCAGTAGGTATATATTGCTTGAAATTACGGCCATAAGACTCATATTAAATTTCGTATGATTATAAAAAGCATCATATTAATTTTAATCGGGTTATTAGAAGTCGAAACTTTTTACTTTTTTTTACATTTATCAAGTTTTAGCTACCCTAGACGTATATTAGCACATAAAAATATACGGTAGCGCAATTTTGTTTTTCGCGGTTTTCAAAAGGTTTTCCGCATAATCCTTTTTTTATTTATTTAAACTAAAAATTAATATTTAGCTAAAATTTTAACGGAATTAGACAATAACGATGCATATCCAACTTAAAGGACACAAAGGTTTTCAAATTTGACGTGTTTCGCGGATTGTGATCAAAATGCAAAAATGCATTTTAAGGACATGCACTCTATGCGGGAGGTTTTTGCTTCAAAATGACCTGAGAAAGCGATTTTTATTATTAATACATGATGACCCATTACATGTTGATAGGGAAAAATTTAGCAAAAAAAAAAAAAACAAAAAAAAAGCTGTAACTCTAGTGTGCACATATTTTTATAAGTTTCCCCGGGTTACACAAAAAAAAAAATATATATATAATCAAAATAAAAAAATCGAAAAAGCCCCCCCCCTAAACAAATTCCTAGCTACGTGCCTGCGTCCTGTTTTCAAGTGAAATTTCATTTGTTTTTAACAATATTTGTAGTTTTCTTTACCTACATAGTGTTCTAAGTAAAATTATACCCAATGGTAAAATGCGTATGATCAATATTAAAAAAATATATATATCACTCATACGCAGCCAATTATAAAGTAATAAAAGAGGCCGATATTTGTAGATTTTTGAACTATGCCATTGCGAAAAAGTTTGTCAATAGTAGGAAAAAGATAACACAAATTGTGGATTAGGCGGTCCTAAATTTCAATAACTTGCGAATTTTGTGACGTATACGCATAGAAATAAACCTGTTAAAATAGCAGAAAAAGTAAAAAAAAAAATTATTTAAAAAGCTACGTTGCAGAAAAAACTTGTAAAATTATTATTATCACGTCAAAAAAACAGTTACTATTCGTAAAAATTAATTTATTTTTTATTAAACAATAACGCGAAAATGTTCTAGAATTAATTACACATTTATATTTTAGTATGACAAACGGGTCTGCTGTATATTTTTTTCTTTCTAGTAAAATAAAAATTTTATTCACTTTTGTAATTTAAATTACTATTTAAGGCCTTTAAATTTCAAACAAAATTTGTGCACGGTAAAAACATCTCACTATGCCCAAAAACTTAGTTTTTTTTTAACTATTTTTGATCCCAATTGATCTAAATAAAAATTAAAAATCGGTAGAAAAACACCGGTTTCCCAAAAACCTTAATTGGCATTAAAATCTGGTTTTCGGTTAACCATTTAACCGTTTTGGAAACACTAAAAATCTCTTATTTATTGAATAATTTATTTTGAAAAAAAAAACACAAAAAACTGTAACCTTTTATAATGAAATACTTTCTATTTCATTAACATCTTCGATCAGGTACACTCAGGGAACTTCTGCTGTAAATATTTGTAGTTGTTTCAGTTGTAATACAAAAAAACTTTGTTTTTAAGTGAAAACAAACCGTAATTTGTAGAAGAAATTTAATTTAAGTTCATTTAAAAAAAAAACAAACCACATCAAATTACTGTATTATGATTTTACATTCATTTTATACAGTATTTTTTTTTTTATTTAAAAAAATAAAACATATACAAATTTTGTTTATGTTTTACTGCATATGTGGTTAATTTTTACTACAATTGTGGTTCATTTTTTGAACATTAAAAAACAAATGACAATGTCAGTTTAATGTACTGAAATGTAATTCGTACTTTCTTTAAGTGAAATTTCATTTGAGTTTAACTACATTTGCAGTGGGGTTTGCCTACATAGTATTCTAAGTGTAGATAATTTTTTCCAGTTCAACTTTGTACTTATGAATTTTCAAAGTGTCAACGATGTGGTTTTATGGTCCTTTTTTATAATAAGATTAAAGAAGTTAGTTTTTTATTAAACATTAAAAAAATTGATTAATCGATTATTTTGAAATAGTATTCGAATAATCAATTAAAAAAACTCGAATAATTATTAGCTCGTTTAATCAATTTAAAATAAAAGTCAAATATTTAAATACCCCAATTAACCCAACTAATTATGGTACAATACGTATGAGCAATATTAGTTTAAAAAAATGTCACTCATACGCAACCAGTTACAAAGCAATAAAACAGAGTGATATTTGTCAAGAGAGAGTTTGAAAGAAAAAGTTTGTCAATAGCTGAAATAAGATAACATAAATTATAGAATAGCCAGTTCTACTTAGTAGAAGTTAAATGTAAAAAATGTTTCAATTAAAATGGAATTTATTTATTATAGGCCAAACTCTATATTTCTTTATTGGGATATTGTCCTAACAAATAATATATACACTCACAATATTTTTCCATAAAGACTACTGAATACACACATTAAATTAACTGAAAATCAGTTAGAAACAGGACTACTTACTTTTCGTTTAAAACAATTGTATTTTTTTAATTTATTTTCAACTGTTGAAAATTTTATTGACAAAATCCATAAAAACAATAGATTGTTTTCGTTTATTTCAATACTCAATATAATATAACAACTTTTTGTTTTAAATAGAAAAGTTAAGCTGAATATTTCAACTATTACCGAAAGTCCGTATTTTTGTTTATTTTGTTTATTGAATAACAGACAGAAAGTTAAAAAAATATATTTCTTTGGAAATTTAACAATATAGTAAATTGAAACAACTTTACCCATTAAATTACTAAATAACTGTTGATTTTTTATGGAAAAGTTCTTGTAAGTGTAGAGTTTTTGTTTTCAAATTTATTAATTGACCACTTTCAGGAATGTGTGGATAGCTCCATTTCGGGAATTTTGGTTTTATTTGAGTTGAATTAATGTTAATTAAAAATTGCAATTTACTTTACTCAAATTGGCAAAAAACTATTGCTAAATATTTTTTGACAAAACAGAAAGCAAAAACTGTAATATCATTAATTTTTTTTTGCTATATTTGCCTAAATTTTACTTATTTTGTGGTGCGTTGTGGTGTAATGGTTAGCGCGTTGGACTGTTACACAGATGGTCCCGGGTTCGATTCCCGGTGACAACAACATCAATTTATAAAAATAATATGTATGACTTTTGTATCCCTTATATGTATCCCTGCGCCCACATTCGGTGTTCCCATAGCACTTAACCCCACCGAAGTAAAATAATGAATCAGGGCTATGAAACAAAAAGCTTCAATAAATTTGCCAACTCTACATCGGGTGGTGAGCAACAACTGTTCTAGGACTTATCATCCCGCGCAATTAGTGTTGCCATGTTTGATGTCCTTCATCTTTCATTACCTTTCATCTCTCCACTATCCTCTTTCCAAAGAAAGAAAGAAATTAATTAATAGAAAGAATTTCCCGAGTGTTGCTTCTTTAAAAAAAAAAAAATTACTTGAATGCAAAAAAACCGTATACTCTGCTAAAATCAACAAAAATATGTGCTAAAAAATTGCTCACACCTGGTGTAAGAATGGCTGAGTTTAAGTTACTTAAGAAAAATTAAAAAAAACTTTGGAAATTTCACATTTTTTTTAAAATCTTCGGTATAAGTAGACCTTTAAGACCATTAAGCAAGATTTTTCGATTACACTAGCAGATACATTTGTAACTTTCAATTAACTAAAATTATGCTAAAATATAACTACAATTTTGTAGATTTAACAAATATTATTTTGCTATACTTATCTTACTAATATTTAGCAAAAAAAAAAAAAATCTGCCATATTCAGAATTTTTCAATGCAGAGCCATTGTGAACTACATTTTAGTAGTTTTAGCAAAAAAAAATTTTTTTTATAAGTGTACAAAATGGTACAATTTAATGCTTTAATAAAATGTATAGGGAGCTTTTCAAACACTTTCGACACACCTTTTAGATACTGGTTTTTCAAATTTTATTAAATTTTGTATTTACATTACGAGAAAAAATATGTAAACTCCACATTTAGAGTTTATGTATTTTTTCTACTTTCAAAATTCGTTATAGCTCGCGTTTAGATGCTGCTGTTTTTAACAAATGTTTAAGAAATATAAAATGTTTGAATTACCATAACTTTAGAACGCGTCAACAGAAAATTATAAATTTGGAGTCATTTTAAAGATCAAATAAAGAAAAGGATAACGAAATTGAAAAAATGTCCTTAATTTGAGAATATGTCAAAAACCCATAATTAATTTTTATGAAATTTATTTTGCAATTAACTAAAAGTATCACTTACAACATCTACAAATTTGAAGTTGGGAATAAGAGGTGTTCACATATAAACATATTTTTCCCGAAAATATCTTTGAAATTTAATATAAAATTTTATATATTCATATAGTGCCCTACAACAAATTTAAATATTATATTCCACGCATGGGACAATTAATATGCATATTAAATAAAAACCACATAGAGTTTAACCGAGTACTCAGATTTTCGAAATCTCATCTTATCTCTTTACGAAAAGGACATTGAAAGTTAAATTTTTAAACAAATTATTTAAATATTTGTACTCATTAAATGATGCCAATATGGATATCAAGAGAAATATAATAATGTCTTCCATTCCACAAAATTATTTGTCGTAATATTTTAGGACCAACAATCTTAAAAATGTCCTTTTGAAAATTGTATCCTTCAATATTGTTTTAAATAATTGAATTGAGAGAAACGGACTTATTTAAAACAGTTTAGGATACTGAAAGATCAAATTTTTAAGGGGCATTTATAAATTTGTTGGTCCTGAAAAATTAGGACAACTTATTTTGTGGAATATTAGAGACTAATATCTTTCATGTGATATTCCTATGGGTATCGCTTAATGAGTACAAAAATATCTTTAAGAATGGACATAGAATGAGATAACGAAAATATGAGTAAGCAGTTTAACTACATGTAGCCTCCTGTTCAATATGCTTATCGGTTTCAATATTGCGTGTCATAAAATATTGAAATTTATCGTAGGGTACTTTGTGAATGTACAAAATTTAATAATAAATATCAAAGATACTTTCGGAAAAATTACATTTATTTTTGAGCACTTCAGCTTTCTATCTTAAAATTGTTATATGTTGTAAGTGATACTTTGAAATAATTGCAAAATAAATTTCATAAAAGTCAATTATGAGTTTTTTTGAGATATTTGCGAATTAAAGACATTTTTTAAATTTCGTTATGCTGCTGGAGAAAAAATTAATTTTTGTGCAACACTATTTAAAGAAGAATAGTTGGTATTTCGCTTGACACCTTCAAAAGTTATGATAATTCATACATTGTATATTTCTTACACATTTGTAAACCATTGAGCAGCGATTAAACGCAAATTATAACGAATTTTGGAAACAAAATATTAACTAGGAGAATTTTTATACCAAGTTTTACTAAAATCAGAAGAGGTAAAGTTGAAAATGTCGTTTTTTTGTGCTCATTATTTTCCAAAGTTCCTATAATTTCGTATAGAGATTTAAGATGTTTTTAATCACCACTTTTTAACTGATGAACCGATTTTTATAATTTTTCACAGAAAACTGCTTGAGAGAGTTGCTCTCGAGTTGTTGAGGGTCCTAAAAATCATAATTTTAAGACTCAAACATATTTTTGTTTCTCTAACCCAGAAAAATTGCTAGCACCACTGGATTTACAGTACCTCAATTAGGTTTATCCTGGAAGGCAGATGCCCAGCTTGTTAAGTTTTACAACTAGCACTATCATCTTTAATCGCTTATAGGAAACTTGAGATTCCCTCAATTTTTTTTTCGTATTCAGCTTATTTTTTTTTTTTTTATTAATTAATAATCATATAATTAGAAATTATATACTATTACCCTACCCGAGCACTAGCTACTATGACTTTCGGTGCGTTGTAGCGAAAACAGACTAGTGTATCTGCTAGGAATCGAACCCACGACCCCACACTGATAAGCCAGCACGCTACCAACTAGCCTACCGGGAAGCACTAAGCTTATTCAAATGCATCATTTGAGTGCAATTACTTTAATTAATACCCAAATAAATTGTTTATCGGTACACCATAGAACGTATGATGAATGTGTAATTCCATATGGTTATTAATATCACTCATACGTTCTGGTTATGTTAGAACGTTTTCTATCTTGTTACTTTTACTTTTTTCGAGACTATTAGATCTTAAATTTAAAATGTTCAGCATTTTAAAAACAATATTCTTACACATACTAGCATCTCTACTTTTTTGCATAAAACCTAAAAGATTTCATTGTACTTTTCCAAGAAATCATCATCATTTTAAACAAAAAAAAAAAAAAAAAAAAAAAAAACAAAAAATAAATAAAAATGACCATCAAAAAAACAAACATATTGAACTTAAAAATTATCCTTTTGACTCACGTTTTAATATAAAATATCATCAAAATTATATCTACAAACGAAATTGTTTTTATGTAGTATATGTTGAATATTCACATATGTTTGATATTAACATTAAATCATAAAACAAAAAAAAAAAAAAATTATATAAAAATTACCTGTACTTAAACATTATTTAAATTTGTTTTTGATCTAAAACGTGACCATGCAAACAAAAATAAAAAAAAAACCAAGAAAACAGAGTAACTCAATTGCTACAAAAACTCCCATAAGGTGAACTACATATTGTTCAGTGTATAATTTTAGTTAAGGGAAAAAGTAATTTCGTAAGATAATTTATGAAACTTCAGAATATGTTTACTACTTAAATTTTTTGTTTTTTTATAAAACATGTTGAATAATTTTTCAAAATAGACAAGAATGCGTAAGACATTAAAAAAAAGACTCAAACTTGGAAAAAAAAAAAAATAAAAAATAAGAAAATATATCAAGGTCCACTTTAGCGAACGTTATGAAAATTGAGTTACTAAAGTTTTTATAGCAAATTATTTGTTTTATAGAAACAATTAGTTTTATTGAAATTGTGAAAAATTTCTTACCGTTTGCACAAAGCTGATTTGCAAAACTTTAAAAAATTTCCTAGTTATTCACTTTTTATGTTAAGGAAAAATTATACTTTATTTCTTTTTCAACGACACAGTAATACCAGGGAAAACTCGAGCTTTTAGGTCGAAACTTTTTTAAAATACAGATTGCGGAAAATAAACTTGATGACAGTTTTTACATATTCATGCTACAACACAAAAACACGAAAGGCTTACTTTAGCGAACATTAAAAACGAACTAAAAAAAGAATCTATTAAACTAAGTACAAATTATGTTCTCAATGTTAAAAATAACATTGAAATTTCTTAAATTAACGAAAATATATAAAAAGACTCATGGGTCGATTATGGATAGCGACCGAACTTCAGTTGCGTTGCCAGTTGCCAAAAACATATTACGTATGGCAACTGGCAATTGACGCTGGCAACTTCAGTTGTCAAATAGCGATTATATTCGCAACCGAAAAGTTCTGGTTGCTGTAGAATTTTAAGCAAACAAAAAAGGCGAGAACATTAAAAATTAAGTATATTTTATTGTTAAATTATTTGTAATAAATATATAAATAATATTTTATATATATTTTACATCATATATTTCATATAATAAATATTTGAAATAATTTTATTTGTACCTGTAGATTTTAAAATGGTGAAAATCACAACCCGAAAACAATTTGAGCTGTTGGTCCAACAACTCGAAAAATACCCATTTACAAACAACATTTTTAATTAAATAATTTTTTTACACAACACTTTTATTAATTTATTTTTTATACAAATTCACATTTGTCAACCTTTCTTTTTATTTGTTTACATTTTTTCAGTTGCTGAACTGTCAAAATAAGATTTTCGATAACTTTTTGGCAACTGGCGAAGGTTGCCGTACATAATACCAATTTTCATTCGAGTTGCGTTGCCAGTTGACAACGCAACTGAAGTTCGGTTGCTATCCATAATCGACCTATCAATCTTGGAAGAAATATAAAAAATAAGAAAATATATCAAAGGTCCACTTTAGCGTACATTCCCAGCAAAAAATAACCTGGATTTGGTAAGCGGTAACTACATTTTATGCTTCCAAAATAGCGCTTCACCGCCTTGCATACTATAAAGCAATTACGGAAGGCATTCTGTAGTGCCTCCCAAAATGCCTTCTTTGAAGCAGTGAATAATGCTTACAATGAAGCAATAAAGAATGCATACCATGAAGCATTAATGTTGTCAAAATACAAAAAAGCGCTTCTTATTGCCTAAGAATGCATGCATTTATTGCTTCTAAGAGCACATGAAAAAAGAGCTTTTCACCTGTTTAAAAGAGACATACCAAGTGGGACATTGCGAACAAAAATCATGCCTTCTGGATATGCTTTGGAAGCGCTTCCTAATTAAATAATGCCTTCCAGAAGCGCTTCTGGTAAGCACTACTTTTTGCTGGATTATGAAAATTTAATTATTAAATTTTTTCTTGAAAATTATTTGTTTTATAGAATCAATTAGTTTTATTAAAATTGTGGATAAATTTCTTACTGTTTGCAAAAAGCTGACTTGGAAAATTTGGAAAAATTTGCTAGTTATTTACTTTGTATGTTAATGAAAAATTATACTACATTTGGCGTTTTTTTTTTTTCAACGACACAGTAATACCAGGGAAAACTCGAGCATTTATGTCGAAACTTATTTAAAATACAGATTGCGGAAATTAAACTTGATTAAGGTTGACAGTTTTTATATTTGAGTTTAGGTTAATTGAAAATAGCAAAAAGTACTTCTGAACATTTTATCAAATGCATATTAATTAAAAATTAATTGCGGCTGTCTATATGACGTTAAAATGACACTGTACTAAAATACGTTACAAAATTTGCCCTGTGGCGATGTCGCAACTTAAAACGCAAAGTTGTTAACACTGAACGTAAAAACCATACGTTGTGTAATGTTGTGAAATAGAGACGATTAGAAAGATAAACAAAAATCTAAAAATAGAATATTTGTGTTTGTTAGTGTTGGTCACTTCTGAGTATAATATACAATAACAGAAAAGCTAATAGGAAAGAAAACTGCAATTAAGCTGCATTACAATCGAGGGTGTGATCGCTAAACGGTCACGACTTGGTATTGTTACGTTTGTAATGTCAGAAGAGCGCAGGTTTGATTCCTACAGCCGCAGGTTGTTGCAAAACTCATCATATAGAGACAATCTGACAATTGTAAGACACAAATAATAATACAATTTAAATAGAAAAGGCAGAAACTAGTCTAGTTTGATTTAAAAATTAATAGTGTTAAAATTTTTTTGAGAAAAACGTTTATTCTTCTTCTGAACATCAACATTTCTAAATCTTCTTAGTTTTGTTTGCAATTTTTTGCAATTATATTAAACAAAAACTGTAACATCAAAAAATTATTGCTATATATACTTAGTATTTAGTTAAACGCAAAACCCAGTATGACCTGCTAAAATCAACAAAAATATTTGGTAAAAAATTGTAGACTGCTGATTTTGGAAGGCCCGATAAAATAGCAAAAATTTTTACTGAGTTTAACTCAAAAATAACTAAAATTTTATAGATTTAGAAAAATATATAGTTTTGCTTTTCTTATCTTACTAATCTAAATTATCTTACTTAATCTAAATTCAGCAGTTTTAATTTCAATGCCATTTTGAACAAATTTTTAATATTTTTAGCCAAAAATGTTACAAATTTGTTTTTATAAGTGAAGAAAATGGTAGAATTTATTTCTTAGCTCTAATGTATAATTTGTATAGAGACTTTAGAGGATTCCCACTTTTTCAATCAGCAGTTTTGAACCGCTAAACCTGTTTTGTTAAAATATATGAAAAATTTCGAGTTTTTGCGGTACCACAATTTTAAACTTCAAATATAGTGTTTTAGTGCTAACCCAGAAAAATGGTTAGAATCACTGGATTCAGTGTACCTAAATTAGGTATATCCGCCTGGTGTCCCGCTGGTTTAGTTTTACAACTTGCACAGTGATATTATCGTCATCTTCAATCGCTTATAAAGGGTAGTTAAATTGTAAGGGCCGATGTTGAATGTGAACCACACCTAAACGTCAAGTTTTTTTTCTGCATTTAATTAGGCATTTTTCAATTTCAGACTAACTCAATTTGAACCATGGAAAGATACACAATCGAGCAACGCGTTAAAGTTATTCAGGCTTATTATGAAAATGGGCGTGATTTTTTCGGTCAATTTAATCGTGCAAATGTGCGTACAATTGGAAAAATCGTGCAAAAATTTGAGGACACCGGGTATGTAGGAGATGTGAAAACACCAGTGCATGCTCATACTGCAGAAAATATTGTTGCTGTTCGCATTAGTGTGGCTGAAGAGCCGTCCACCTCAACTCGTCGTCGTGTT
>CM037855.1:33930934-33957997 GCA_021234595.1 Delia radicum | reverse complement strand
TACACTACCAATAATAAGCAAAAATACTGTACTGGAAATTAAAAATAGGGAAAAGGAACTAAAAAGCAATCCACTAATCCAATTATTGGCATTTCCAATCAACTTTTCATATTAAATTTGGTTAGTAATTGTGTACGGTGGAAGCAACCATTTATTTTGTGATAATACAAAAGAATTGGTACCATTTTTTAAATTTTTTTTTAAAAATTGTCGATACTCAAAAGTAGTTACTGCAAATACGGTGTTCAGTAGTACACTCAGGGAACTTCTGCTTTAAAAATATGTAGTTGTTTGGATTGTAGTACAGTTTCTTTATTTTTAATGTAAATATCAGTAATTTGTAGAACAAATTTAATTTTTTACTAACCTTGTAGTTCATTTTAAAAAAACTAACCACATCAAATTACTGTTTTATTATTTTACATTAATTTTTTACAATCGTTTTTTGTTATTTAAAAACATAACAAAAATAAATGTTTGTTTATATTTTACTAACATATTTTTTGAATAGTAAAAACAAATGACATATGTTAGTTAAATTTAATGAAATGTTAGTCGTCCTTTCTTCAGGTGAAATTTCATTTTTTTTGACTATAATTGCTATCATCTTTACTTACATAATATCCTTACTGTACCAACCGAATTGTGGATTGGTATTGGTAAACGAATTTGAAACAATATTTGTTTTCCTAACAAAATATTTAAATTAAAATTTAGCACTCAACATTTATAGGTGTTTGTGGTGTAGTGGGTAGAGAGTTTCCTTTGTACTTCCGAGTTCAAATCTCGGAAAAGACAAACACAAAATTTTTTTTTTTTTAATTAAAATAAAATATTCAATATCAAATAAGGCAATGAAAACTAAAAGTGATTGTGGTGCAATCATTAGGACAGAGGACTATTAATCTGAAGGCCAAGGTTCAATACCAGAAAAATCAAAAAAGTTTTTTTATTTTAGTAAAATTTTGCGGAACGTAATAATATTTATTTGCAATGTAATATGGGGTTAGGGAACTGAATATTAGCTTTCACGACTAAAAATATAATTTGACATAACGATAGTTACCGTAACCGCCAGAATTCGATTGGCAAAAAATTCGGCGACCGCAACTAAGACTGCTCTCTAAAGTTTTTAAACTTCTCAGCCCATTTTTACCGCTAAAATATAAAAATAATAACCAAAAATGCTTTATTTGATTTTGTTCTGGTCATTAGATGAAGCTACATGCAAAATTTCGAGATTTTATCTTTTTTAGTTTACGAGATATACCAAACATGCTTTTTGGCGGAGATAAGGGTTCATTGTTCTAAAACGAACTGATCCAATTACAAAACCTGAGGACTGTTACCATCCTACTATTGAAATCAGCTGTAATTTACCACTGGTACTTAATCGTAAAAAACTGGACAAACCCGTAAAAACTTTCTGTTTTAAACGTGCTAATTACAACGATTTAAATTTTCTTCTATGTAATACAAACTGGCTACAACTGTTATCAATTTCCAACAATTCTTTAACTGCTATTGATGACATGATTAATATTTTTTATGAAACAATTTTTACGTATATGGAAGATTGCATCCCAAAACAATACGTTCGTAAACTTTCTGGCCCGCCGTGGAGCTCTAAACAATTATCGAGAATCAAAAATTTAAAAAATAAACGTTATAAAAACTACAAGAAATCTGGTTCTCTTACAGATTATGGTAAATATTCAGTTACACGAGCTGAATATCACTTACTTAATACGAAATTATATAATGAATATCTAAACAATATAAAACTAAATTTTAAACGAGATCCGAAAGCGTTCTATAAATTTGTTAATTCAAAGCGGAAGTCTTGTGGATATCCACATGTCATGAAATATTTATCTAATGAGTCTAGTGATGATTTACTGATAAGTGACATGTTTGCCGATTTTTTTGCAACTACGTATTCTGATGCTCGCTATGATGATTCTGTCAATTATCCAATCCCTTTAACTGAACAACAGTCGTTATCGTTTTCACTTCTTACCACTTCAGATATAAAAAAATGTATTAAAAGCTTAAAATCTTCATTTTATCATGGACCTGATGGCATACCCAGTTGCTTGCTAATTAATTGTGCTCATGCTTTAGCTACTCCTCTATCGATTATGTTTAATGTATCCATCAAATACGGTTATTTTCCTAAACAGTGGAAGGAGTCCTACATTATACCTTTATTTAAATCTGGTAATAAATCGGCGGTAACAAATTATAGAGGTATTGCTAAATTGAGTAATATCCCAAAACTATTCGAGAAATGTTTAACAGAACAACTATGTCATAATATCTCCTCCGTATTGTCACCATTTCAACACGGTTTCCGAAAAAATTGCTCTACAACTACAAACCTGTTACACCTTACAACTTTAGTTAACCGGGGATTTACCAAAAGCCAACATACTGATGCTATTTATACAGATTTCAGCAAAGCCTTTGACAAAGTAAATCACAATCTTCTTGTAAAAAAGTTATCTTTAATGGGTTTCACAAACAACGGTTTGGATTGGATTAAATCTTATCTAAGTAACAGAAAACAACGCGTTCTATTTAACAATTCTTTATCTAAGAATATTGATGTTAAATCAGGAGTACCTCAGGGTAGCCATCTTGGTTAGTGATTAAATTTTCAAATGTTTTAATGTACGCTGATGATGTGAAAATCTTCCATAGCTTCGATAATTTTTCTGATCACATATACCTTCAGGAAGATTTGGACAGTCTTAACGAATGGTGCAGTTTAAACTTAATGGAGTTAAACCTGAAAAAATGCAAACATATGAGATTTTTCAGAAAATTCTGTGTTCCCGATTTCTACTCTTTAGGGGGCTATCAGCTGGAGTTAGTTGATACCTTTAATGACCTTGGTGTTCTTTTGGATCCTAAATTAACTTTTATACAACATATTACTTTGACTGCAAATAAAGCACGCGGTGTGCTTTCATTTATCAAACGATGGGCAAAAGAATTCATTGAACCGAATATCACAAGGCAACTCTATACTTCCCTTGTAAGACCAATTTTGGAATATGGTTCCATAATCTGGGATCCTCAGGAAAATGTTCGTATCCAACTAATTGAGTCCGTCCAAAAACAATTTTTACTATTCTGTTTACGGAGTTTTTATTTGGGGGCTGCAGCTGATCTTCCATCCTACACTACTAGACTGGCTCGCATCAAGTTGCCAACCTTGGAAAGCCGAAGAAAAATGATGAATGTTACGTTTTTATTCAAACTGATTAATGGTGAAATTTGCTCGGAATTCCTCGTCAATAACCTGTTATTCAATGTTCCTCAACGCCCTACGAGGTACTATATTCCTCTATTTATTCCATTTCACCGTCAAAATTATGCTGATGCTGATCCTCTTTTACGAATGAGCAATGATTTTAATAATTTTTATAATTGTATCGATTTTTCAAAAAATGTTAACTTTGTTAAACGTAGTATAATTTTAACTTTGAATGTCTGATTTCTGTTATATTATGTTAGGTATATACTTATGTAATTTTTATGATATTGTCTGTAAGGATTTTTTCCATAGACTAAATAAATACAAATACAAATTGAAAAAATCGATCTTTCTGAACAAATATCGCGACTATAATAATGCCCTGATGAGCAGTTGATCCACATAATGATTTTTTTTCCAATGTCCCATATCCTAATGAACATATTTAAAGAAAAATTTAAAGTTTTATTGCATTATCAAAGGTGTTATATTTATTTAAAAATGTGTACACTGTAGCGTACAAGGGTAGGAAAAGGGTTAACACAATATTGCCCATCACTTGGTAATGGTAAACATTTTGCAAAAACAAAGTTATAACCCTAATGAATATTTGCGAAAAAATTTTTGAAATTCATACGACCATTTATATTGTAAATAAGTCTTTTTTTGGTTGTATAAAGTGAAACATTAAATTTGCATATTGTTTGCATCGTTTGACAATCACGATGAGTCCTGCTGCTGCTCCTTGCTATAGACGATTTGATTTTGTATTCATTCTTCCTGCTTATATGTTGTTTATACAATGAAACCATTAAAAATCCAATGAAATAAAATAAAATTCCAATAAAAATATTTTGGCAATTCGAGTCCTTTCTTGTTGTTTGATAAACTGTGTGTGTGTGTATCTGCATTTAAATTTTATTTATTTGTATTGATGGGGGACAGGGTTGGCAAATTTCGTTGTTGACATTTTGTCTTTGAAGTGTGGAAATGCGTGTATGCAGTTAAACGCGTTTGTGCGAATATTCAAAAAGTCTTAAAGTTGTAACCTTTGTGTGTTGACAAGAAACATACAGGTTTAGTTTTTCTAGACTTTTTTTGTGAGTGGATTGTTTAGTTAAAATATAAGTTAGTTTTTTTTTTTTTGGTTTTCAAGTGGAAAAACCACTAGAATAAAGTATTTATTTTATAACGAAAGTGTTTTCTTTTTCAAAAAAAAAAAATGCATGACTTTTTAAATACTGGTTTTCTTAAATATCGCAAAGCTGTGTGAATTCAACAATTATTCGTAAAGAATTTGGAATTTAAACAAAAGACCGGTCTTTTATATTCTGTGTGGGAAAGGAACCTATTGCTAGACACGTCACGTGACCATTTCATTGTGATAGGACCGGTCACGTGATCTTTTTTTTATATGAAAGGGACCGACCACTTTAATATGGCTTTGTTTTTTGAGGGGGGTTGTCAATTCCCATCTGTGACATGTCACGGGACCGGTGTAAAATAACATGTCACAGGACTGACACAAAATAACATATCCTTGAACTATCGCAAAAGAACATATCACAGAAACACAGAACTTTATGGGAATAATTTTTAGAAAATACTCATTTTTTCAGATTTACAAAGATACTTTTAAACCGGTAACGTGATAGGTACTTTAGGAACCGGTCATATTTTCACGTACCACTGACCTGGTACTTTCAGACGCATTACCTGATAGAGGCTCTTAAACCGATCACGTGGTAGGAACTTTTGGGGCCGTCATAATAGTTATTGTGTATTATTTTATAGAAAAAAAAAACTGCTACTAACAACTACACAAACAACAGGCATGTAGTAACTGTAACATTTTTTTGAGCGTAACTATTCGCTATTTAAATATATTGCGCTAGCAGTCCATTAGGCTTGTAAAAGTTTTCCAATTCTTACCTACTTCCCTAGAACGGATCGATTTCAACCTCTGGAGGAATTTAGCTTGCGGCAGGTGTAGACATGTTGTGGATAGATGTAAAAAATATTAACGAAAAATATTGTTCTATTCGCTCTTATTGATGATAAAAAATTTTAAATGTTCAAATAATATGGAAAATAGTTAGAATTTTAGGAGGGATGAAATATGGGCAAGATGAAAGGCTTAAAACATGGCAACACTCATTATTTTACTTCGGTGGGGTGAAGTGCTAAATATCGGCCAAAATTCGTATTTATTTTTATCTATCGATTCAGAAAATTTCACAGTGTAACTCGGTTTTGCTTTGAAGAAAATAGTCGTTAAATATAGTCCATCTCAAAAATTCAAAAACTTGTTTGTTAGAACTACAATGCTTTCAATGAATATTATTATATATATATATATATTTATATTATATAATTTATCATACGCATTGTAGTTTTAACTTCCCGATCAAAAAAATCTATATTTCATATACAAAATCAGATCTCATTTCATATAGATCGATATTTATTCTTATCAAAGTTTATATAAAAATTGGGGTAGCCAGTAAGATCCCTCAAATATATACTTTATTGTATTAGATAAAAATTTATCTCAAAATTCTGGGATAAAATAATAACTAATTTAAGATCCCGATAGATCCCTAAATATCCCATGGATTTAATTTAGATCTAATTAGATCAAAAACTATAAGTAATTTTTGATGGGTCGAATGTGATATTTTGAGATTAAGGTATTTTAAAAATAATTTAGACATCTGGCGCATATATAGCGATATATAATATATAACAATATATAATTATATCTGGTACGCATACATACATATTAACCATATATGATCTTATCTCAAACTAAATGGTTAATCTTGTGTCTATATGAAATCTTATATAATTATATCTTATATCATCTAATGTCATATATAATTATATATTAACTTGTGTTATACATATAACACCATATATAAGAATACCTTATATCACACGCAAAGATATTTTTTATATAAGACCTCGCGTTGAAAAAACGCCCTGCTGGAAATATAAATACTGGTAATATACTTTTGTTTGGAAAACATTTCCGTTTCCATGTTTCTAATATAACATGGTTGCTTGCAAATATAATTATGTTTGCCTCTAACTGGAACTAGTAAAGAACGCCTACCGGTAAACATATATATGTTTGGCTGCAAATATATTATATGTTTATTATAAGTATGTTTGTATGTCCCAAACATAATATCTAAACAATTTTAAATTGCAATTATATCTTTGTTTAGATTTGAAAAGTGTATTTTTTCTGCGTGCTTATATACTATAATATCATAAGTTATAGAACTTATATTGCGCCATATATAATTACATATTATGGTATATATGAGAATGTATTATATACATATCTTATTACCCAGCAAAAAATAACCTCGATTTGGTAAGCAGTAACTACATTGTTATGCTTCCAAGAAAGCGATTAGCCGTCTTACATACAATAACGCAATTGAGAAGGAATTTGGCTCTGCTTCCCTGAATGCATTCTTTGGCAACAGTAAATAATGCATACAATGAAGCAGTAATGAATGCATAAAATCAAGCATTAATGTTGTCAATACGCAAAAGAAGCGCTTCTCATTTCCTTCGAACGCTTCTCCTTTCCTAGAGCACATGAAGGAAGCGCTTTTTACCTGCTTAAAAGAGACATACCAAGTGAGACATGGCGAACAAATATCATGCCTTCTGGAATTCTTTCGGAAGCGCTCGGTAATTAAATAATGCCTTCTAGAACTATTTCTGGGTAAGCACTATTTATTGCTGGGTATATATAGCACATATATCTAATTTCATATAGGTTAATATTTAAAAATATAAGAAGCATATACTTACATATGGCTATGCATGACACCATATATAATCACATATTATAATAAATTTTAAGATTAAAAACATAAGACCATTGATAATTTTTTTTTCCTAGGGATACAAGTGTTTTAATATTTGAGAAAATATTTAACGAATGTTTTATCTAAAACGAAGTCAAAAATTGATGATAAAAATTGGCCGATTAAATAAACTTAGGTTTTTCTTACACTAAAAATTCAGAACTAGTTCGAATTTTTTTTTTTGTTTAAATATATTTTTTTTTTTCAAATTCTCTATCAAAAAGTCTATTCATACAGTAACATTTTTAGCAGTTAAATTATTATACAGGGTGTCCGCCGTTTATAATTTTTGATTAAATGGAAGAGAATGGATCTTATATTGATAAATGTTTTATTTAATGTCGGCAATTATGTATGGAAACAATATCAGATAAATGTCCGCCTCTTTTAGACTCACAAATGCGAGCCCTTTTGAGCACATTTTGCATTACATTCTCACACATTTCACGCGGTATTTCATTAATTTCATCGCGAATATTTTGTTTGAGTTGCTCAAGCGTTTCTGGTTTGTTTGCATAAATCTGCTTTTCAGATATCCCCACAAAAAGAAGTCCAGAGCAGTCAAATCAGGCGACCGTGGAGGCCAATCAACATCACCATTCCTTGAAATAACTTGTTGTGGAAAGAGGTCTCGCAGTAATTCCATTATAATCCTGACTGTATGCGATGTGGCACCGTCTTGTTGATACCACTGAGTCTTCAATGGAAACAAATGCAAATCCTTTGTGCAAAATTTTGGCCAAAGTTGTTCTTTGAAGACCAAGCTCCAGAACACGGCGTCGAATTGAGGTTGATGGATTGTTTTGAACACTTTCTTGAGCAGCAGTAATGTTTTCAGCCGATATTGCAGTACGTTGTGGTCCATGCTTGGGCCTATCACCTACAGACCCTCTTTCTTCGAAATCATTCACTACACGATAAATAGTGCGTTTTGTTGGCACGTTGTTCCTCCCAAAAATTTCACGTAACTTTCTCATCGTCACAGTAATCGATGATTGATTTTGATAAAATGTTTTAACGATTAAAACACGTTGGTTTATCGAATATTTTTCCATAATAAATTTGCCACGTGTCTACTTCACAACTGCCAAATATGAACTGTCAAGATCAATGTTTACCAAAATGGCGGCAAAACAAAGTACCTTCCCGGCGGACACCCTGTATATAATATACTGAAAGTGAGCTAAAATTTGTTTGATATTTAACAACGCCTACTTCGCCCACTTGTTGGAAAAGCAAAAAAAAGTTGTTTCATTTCATATCCGTCGAATTTATAACGATAAATACCATATGGGCAATTCCTGGGTAACGGACGCGACATTCGAACACTTTTAGTTGATAACAAATAACTTCTATATTTGTCGCGTCCGTTTCTCACTGATATTTGCTTATATCTTTTTACTACATTATTGATTATGTCCAATGTTTATCCTCAAATTTAATACTCTTCCTAGCTTCAATACACTGAGGATATATACCGCATCTGCATATTCCTTTATTGTTTTTGGCTCAACTAAAAATGTGCGAATGTCGTGTCTGTCGCCCAGGAATTGCCCATATGTTTGTCATTGAGAATATATCGCACACCTAGTTCAAAAGTGACTTAGCTCAAATTTTTTGTTTTTCGGAATTATATGCTTAAACTATGCACAATACACTTGTTTATCTATAAAAAAAATTTCAGTGTGTTTTGTTGTTGTTAACTGTTGCTAAATTCTTTATGCTTCAATTGGTATAAACTTGCAAATATTTTTTTTCGATTTCTGAAAAATTAAAAATTTTGAGTTGAGTCACTTTTGAACTAGGTGTGCGATATACACTTTTCTTGTAGCGGAGTAGTTGACTTGTAAAGCAGCTTATATGGAGTAGCTAAATAAAGTTTTCTAATTCTAAAATCTTAATTACAAGTATCATTTACAATTCCAATTTACCTTAATTGCTCTTACTATTAACCCCCACTTTGAATACATTATAATCAATTCATCGATACCCAACCACCCAGTTAAACAAACTTTAAAACTACCTCTATATACATACCTCCCTTATTTTGCAAAATCTCTAGGGCAATCTATAATTTTTACTAATAAATCTAAATTCGATTTAATGATAATCGAATGCTAAATATTGTTAAGGTGGTTTGTTGTGGGTAACAATTGAACAGCAACACAAACAACAATTTTCGAAATAAAATGAAGAAAATGTAGACAATAGAAAAGAACAACCCACAAATCCAACAACTAACATCAAAATCAACATCAATAACACCTCCTCCCCCCCTCTAAAAGGAATCAAGTTTAACACATGCACTATAAAAACAACCCTGATCTTTTGCAAACCAAAAAAAAAAAACAAGTTTTTCTACAACATTTTTTGCTAAACAAACATCAATAGCCACAATATTAAATAAGCTATTACAACATTGCAAAATGACGACGACATCTTTTTCCAAAGTTATCTATTTAAGCGGGTTGTCTAAACCTTTACATGAAAGACTGCTAGTAAAATGGCAACAGCAACAACAACAAAAATATGGCAATCCTTAAATCTGATTGTGTAAATCCTTAATATAAACCAAAAAAGCAACAACATTACAAAAATCCTTGTTAATATACAAAGGATAGTGTTGGTCTTGCAACAACATGTTTACTTACGCATTATTTTATATTTTTTTAATGCAACATAACACACACACACACACTTTATGATTGTTTTGTGGCATGAAATTGATGTTTTGCCAATTTTCAATTCAATTGCAAAATATGCCTTCCCGATCAAAAAAAAAAAAAAAGTTATAGCTCAAATATTAAATCATATCTTATTTGATATAGATCTTAACCAAATTTATCTCAAAATTGGGGTATCCAGTGATATTTAATTAGATCCCTTAAATATATTACTGGATTAAATTAGATCAAAATTGGGGGATCCGATCTGATTTTAATTAAGATTATGATGGAAACCAAAATATCCCATGGGATTAACTTTGGTCTAATTGGATCTAATTAGATCTAAACAGATTAGTAATTTTTGGTGAATCGAGCTAGATATTTTGCGATTAAATCGGATTTGCTTAAATCCCAGGAAATGTTTGAATTTTTAATAAAATATAAAAAAAGATTTACTGCATTAAACACTTTTGCATTTTTGACCTCATGTCATACGATTTTTTTTATATTGTGAACACAACGACTGTACAGAGCAATATAGACAATGGGAAATTCCATGTCAAACCGCACAGAAAACTGTTATTTTCGCATTTGTCACCTTCGATTTTAATGAAATTCGGCACAAATATTGTAAATGGGTAGTGTTTAACAAATCATTATTCTTTCGACGTCAAAATTTTAATAAAGTGCCCATACAAAGTCGCTGATAACTTCAAAGACCCATATCTCAACATCCAATTTTTTTAAAATTCTGAAAAAAAAAATATGGTAAAAACTAAGGCCTGTCTACATTTGTGGCAAAATTTTAAGGTGGAAAATCATTTGGTTCCACAGTTATGGAGGAAATCGTGCTCGTAAGCAAATTTTCGTCGACGAGTTCATATGCAAAATCTTTTACATGCTATGAGTGTGTATATTCCCTATGGGGAATGGGACCGGTTCAGCGTGTGCCACAGGATCGGTCCCTTCGTGCCAGAGACCGGTCCTCTTCTAAGCCCTACCCTATGTAAACGACTGGCAATTTTAACATTGGCTTGTCATAGGAGGAAGTCATTTGTCCTGCTTTAAACCACATAGTGGCATGCCACAGGACTAACCAAAGATAGGCTTACCACAAGACTGTCGCAAAAGGACCATGTCGTGTAAAATAAACGAAAACTAAACAGCTTCCAATTGGTAAAATTCTGGCCAACTGGCTTTTTCTTGTTAATAAGCATTCTGGTTAAGTGGTATGTCCTCCCTTTTCCAGTCACTGCTTAACCCACTTCAGTATTAAATTATACCAGTCCTGTGATAAGTCCTTCTTTAACCAGTAACTTTTAGATCAATTGACTCCTCATTCCCCATAGGGTTGTGTATGTGTATGCTATGAGTGTGCAAGCTTTTGCATATGAACCCGTTAACGAAAACTTGGTACCAATAGGAAAATTGTAGTTCAGAAGTTATGGGCGACTTTGTATGGACACTTTTTGCAATACTGATGTTTTTGCCAAATTTTCATGACGTCATATTTCGAAAACCAAATGGGTTTGGGCCGAAAGGTTAATGATTTGGTAAACACTACCCATATACAATATTTGTGGCGAATTTCATTAAAATCGGAGATGACAAACTCGAATGCGCTGCTATTTGACCTGGAATTACCACAATACTGCTTTTGGATCTTTGAAATTTAAAAAAAAATGGCGATTTTATTTACGTTTTTCATTTATAAAAAATTTTTTAAAATGCTAAAAGTTGTGAAATTTGTGAAACCAGAGTTTGTTAAAATTCAAAAAGTATCTGAAATTTGCAGTTGTCTTTTTTGACGATCTGTAATCATAAAATTAAATGCAAAAATGCATATTTACTGCTAATGCAATTTTTTATAGCATTTCGCAGTTTTTTCACCCCCGTCATTTTAAAAGCGCACTCACATAACAAATTCGGTTGTCTCAACAGAATTGCATCCAACCTCGTAAATTCAGTTGTCACAACTGAATTCGGTGCTTTAACCAAATGGGGTTCTGTGACAACCAAATTTACGAGGTTGCAGTAACCGAATCGATTCGATGGAATTTTAGAATTTTTGTAAGAGCGCATTTTAAGGAGGATAAAATTTACCTTTGACTTATACTTACATCTTTAAGTTTAGTGTCATATGGTTCGAATCTTCAAATGTCATTAGAAAATACCGTCTCGAAACAGCCGGCCATTTTTTTTAGCATTGAGTTTCGCCATATAAATAATAAATAAAATAAATTCAAAAGAGATGTTTTATTTTTTTGAAAGAGAAGCAACACTCAGGAAATTCTTCCTATTTATTGATGTGTTGTTTTCTTTGCAAAGGGGATAAATAGTGGAGAGATGAAAGGTGGGGAAAGATGAATGGCTTCAGACATGGCAACACTGTAATCGAGATTATAACTATTAGAATAGTTGTTGCTCGGTTGTTGTCACAGTGTTGTGTTGTTACACTCAAAAATCGCTCGAGTCAATGCAAACTTAAAATTTAAATAATCTTTTTATTTTGAGCTAACCAATTGAAATGGATTCTACAACCCAAAATTAGTTCTAATGTCTTCATAAAATTTCATATATTATTTAAAAAAAAATAAAAAATCCTAAAAATACAAAAATTTTAGGTTTTTTATACGAAAAAATTTAGTAAACTTTCAAAAAAAAAAAAAAAATCCAAAAAAATTTTTACTTTCTTGTTCCAAAAAGATCTAATCTTAATTCAATATCAAAAAAATCAGTATTTTGCAAAAAAGTTAACTTTTTTAAAATCGAAGGAGGAGGCAAAAGTGCAAAATGCATTAAAAAATGGCTGTATTTATTTTTTTGAAAGAGAAGCAACACTTAGGAAATTCTTCCTATTTTTTGATGCGTTGTTTTCTTTGCAAAGGGGATAAATAGAGGAGAGATGAAAGGTGGGGCAAGATGAATGGCTTCAGACATGGCAACACTGTAATCGAGATTATAACTATTAGAATAGTTGTTGCTTGGCACCTGATGGAAAGTTGCCAAACTTATTGAATCTTTTTGGTTCATACTCCTGATTCATTAGTTTACTTTGGTGGGATTAAGCGCTATGGGAACACCGAAGTTGGGCGCTGAGATACATATATGAGATAGAAAACTCATACATATTTTTTTTCTAAATTGATGTTGCTGTCAACAGAAATCGAACCCGGGACCATCTGTATAAAAGTCCAACGCTCTAACCATTACACCACAGCAGTACAAATGCATTTTTGAAAGAAGGGATTATTTATAGATTTAAGATCGTAAAAGACTTTAAAATTTTTTTAAAAAGTCCATCTACTTAACAAACTATGGCTCTTTAAAGTTCTTTGTTAAAAGCATTCTTTTGTTTTTTTGGAAAGATTTTAAACTGCTTCTTAAATGTTCGTCAAACATTTGTTCTAATGAGTTTTCTACTAGTTTTTTAAATTTCAAAACTTTCAAATCAGGATTGTCTTTATTTCTGCACAGAGTCTTTTTGTTCACAATTTTAAGAAAATCGGTCAAATTTGTGGCAATTTCTCATGTAATTAATGATACATTTTTTTTTTACTCGGGTTTAGAAAGAAAAGAAAGTAAAAATTCAAAGCATAGTGAAATTTAGTTAGGATTGTATAAACGATTGCTCACTTAGGGTATTAAAACTGAAAACTGTTTTTCTTTATGGTTAGCAAAACAAAAATTAGAGGGTGCTTTGCCAAAAATGGTTTGCAAAAAATTATGCGTAAAACCTTTGGAAAAACAGGGGTGTTAGTCTTTAACAATAGACTCTTATGTTAAAAGAAAATGTTTCCGTTTCTGCACTAACAAGTCAAGTATGATTTTCCTCTACGGTGTGGGAGGAGGATGACGACGATGGTGGGAGTAAGTGTTGTAGTATTTTGATTTGTTTTCCTTTGTGTTGCACGTATTAACCGTGGTGTTTAGTTGATTGGCTTTTGGTTTATATATATTTTCCATAGTCTTGGAAACGTTTAGCGAATAAATTTTTTTTTTCTGCGTGTCATAAAATTTGCACATGTTGACAGGCAATATCTGTCATCGCATGCGTTGCCACTTTGTAGACAACCAAAACATATCATTATGTTAAAGAAAATTGACTCTTTTCTTCTTTTGTATACAGTAGCAGGAGCATACCCCTTGGTATGATTTTAAATAATAGCTATACAGGCTCATAAAGGGAATTGCTATTGGTATGTAAAGACTCACTGGTATCATTAAATAATATTTTTTCGGAAATATATTGTCGTTTACTAATAGAAGTATGTAATTGCATAAATAATCTCAGAGGTATGGGGGTGCTGTATACCATAAAATTTGGTCTTGCTGTTGACTTGTTTAATGTGGTGAAATTTCATATAACATTTATGCCTTTGTTATTTAATATGATTGGATAATTTTATAGTCAATTAATAAATTATAGAGAGATTAAATGTGTAATACAAGTGAAAATAAAGGAATTTTCGAACTGGAATGGTGTAGTTGAACGACTTGTGCCATTTTCGAAAAAAAAACGAATTCTATGGTTTTTATGATTTTTTTTTTTTAACTAATAGAAATTTAGGCGAAATGCCACCTTACCGAACCCTTTATATGGAAAGAAGCTGTCTTTTTAACAAGGTGTTGTCATAGGAACGGGAAATTGACCTTTGTGTAATGTCACAGACCTAATCTGGGACATGTCTTTAAGTGTAGTTATACACTGCGTTGCATAGTTATAATAACAAATGATTTTTGCTAATTTTTCTAATATGACAAACATTTTTTTTAAAACTTATAACTGTTTTCAAGAGTATGATAACTGATATCTTATTGTGTAAAATTTACATATTACAAACAAACATTTCCAAATTAAGAGAATTTAAGAAAGCATCCTGAGATTTTTTTATTTTTTTAATATATTTACCATGTTTATAGAGAACTTCGCTTATAACTACCTAAATTGTTCAGTTCCTACGAGTTCGTTATAACGGTACTCCACTGTATTACCTAATAACTAATATAAATTATTCATTGTTAGTGATATTTAAGTAATTTAATCACTTTATATAAGATATTATTAACCGAGATTCACGGTTGACCTTGAATAATTGCAGGTAGGGGTGAGCGCTCCGGAGTCTCTGCCCTCTATCTCGAAAACGGTTGAGCACATAAAAAAATGTAACAATATTTGTTACAAATTGCATGACCTAAAATTTTTATAATAGATGTTGACATCATTGAAGCTATAGAAACCGAGATAATCGCCAAGAACTGATTTTTGTGACCTTTGACCTTGAATAACTCACGACGCAGACACGAGATTTTATGAGACTTTTGAGACAGTATTTAGAACACCAAAATAAAACCATATACGAGTTTGCAGCCTATTACCTGGAATTCGGAGGTGAAACCCTAATTTGACTGGACTATTTAGGGAAATTGCTTTAAAAATAAAACGCTCACATGTGGTTGTCACAAATTTTGCAAATAATCGAAGTGCTTATGGCAGGAGTGCCCAAAAGTTCCTTATGGAAGAGCAAACACCAATACATTTAAAGAAAAACTAATTGTGTATTAAAACACACAGCCTATAGCTAAGTGTTTTTACAAAAACAAATGAGTACAAAGCGCATAGGCCGTGGGCACCCCTGGCTTATGGTAAAAAAAACAGGCGCCCGAAAAAAAACTTTCTGATAGGGACTGGCGTAAAATAATCACAAAATAATCAACTGTGCCAGTAACTCAATGAACAGGGTCCATCAATCAAAATTTCATTCATGTATCGATGAATGTAAATTAAATGTGTCGAAATCAATCATAAGTACACTTAGAATACTAAAGGGTGTTTTTTATACAGGTATATAACTTTAAGTTGGCAACATCTTTTTAACTATAGGCCATTTTGTCAGCTGTCAAGTGATTTATGTTAAGTTTGGTTTGGCATTTCAACATGAATAGACTGACGCCTGAACAACGCTTCTAAATTGTGCAAATTTATTTAGAAAATCATGCTTTGTTTAGAGATCAAGCTCACTTTTGGTTAAATGGAGATACTTCAATAAACAAAACTGCCGTATTTGGAGTGATGATAATCCTCAAGTGTATGTTGAGACACAGATACATTGGTGTTGGAATCTTTGGCCCGCTGGTGGAATCATTGGTCCGTACTTCTTTAAAAACGATGCTGGTCAGAACGTTACAGTCAATGTTGACCGCTATAGAGCCATGATTACCATGCCAGAAGTCATATTTAAATTATAATGCCAGAAGATTATCTTTCGAATAAAGTAAATTTCATGTCAATTGAAAAAATTCAATTTTGTTTTATGCCATTTCAAAGTTCTATACCTCTATAAAAACACCTTTTATGTAGGTAAAGACCACTGTAATTGTAGTTGAAAACAAATGAAATTTCATTTGAAAACAAGACGACTTACATTTCAGTAAATTCAACTAACATTGCCATTTGTTTTTTACTGTTCAAAAAATCCACCACAATTATGGTAAATATGAACCACATATGCAGTAAAATATTAACAAACATTTATTTGTTTTAATACAGTAATTTGATGTGGTTTGTTTTTTTTAAATGAACTACAATTATAGTCAAAACTGAAATTTCTGCTACAAATTACTGTTTTTTCACTTAAAAATAAATATACTGTATTACATCGCAAAAAACTACAGTACAAATATATACTGCAGAACTTCCCTGAGTGTATGCTCCTAAAGGATGCCCAGAGAATTACTCGCTGAAAGCTGATGTCTGTACCAAGGTTATAATCCCGCTACAAAACTGCTCGACTTGAATTTGCTAAAAGGAATTTACAAACCAACTGGAGAAAAGCAAGTCAATAATCGCTGTTGTTGGTAGGACTATTTAAACAAAAATTTCTAGTAAAGGTGATTTTTTCTGATGAGAAAAAGTTCAATCTTGATGGTCCAGATGGTGTTAACAGCTATTGGAGAGACCTACGTAAGAAACCACTATTTTTCTCCAAAAGAAATTTCAGAGGCGGATCCTTAATGGTTTGGAGCGCTTTTTGTTTCGACGGTATGGTTGATTTGTCATTTACAAGCACCGGAATAAATTTTTCTGAGTATATTATAGTATTAGAAGAGAAATTGTTGGCGGCATTTATAGAAAATAGCAACGAAGAAGAATAAATTTTTATCTGTGTGCGCTAAAAAAAAATACATGTCTCTTATTTTGTTCTGCTCTATCACATATCTGAATTTCATTAAGATCTCAGGAAGCCCATCGGGAGACACTCTTCTTGTTAGTTATTAAATTAATCATGCACACAGAGAAATATTTAGCTATTTGCCAACTGAAATTCGGTTACTATGACTCAATTTCCGTTATTACGAGTTTCAGTCGGTTGGTACAACTGAACTTTAGTTTTCACAACAAAATTCGGTTAATTCAACTGAATTTTAGTTGCAACACCCAAAATATTCAGAAACCTAATGTATATATCATTATACTAACTAAATTTATTATTTGTTACCATTAAAATACACTTTTCAATTCGGTTAGCCCTTTATTTCTCTGTGTGTGCCTAAATGGAGTACATTTTTGGAACTTTTTTAGAAAATTTTCTTTTAATAATGCTCTCTTGGTAAATTTTTTAAAATTGTATAAACTTATATAGTTATTAAGTTTTAGTTAAGTTTAGCTACACAGTTTACTCTCTGTCACTGAATCAAAAAAAAAAAATGTCGGTGACGATCGATGCTTTCGCCAGCTTTTCTCAGCAACTGAACTCGTCGTTACATGTTGCACTAGTTGCTTACTATTTATATTGCTTTAAATATTTTACTAAAATGTCCTTAATGGCAGCGTTCTAATTTTAAATCAAAATAAATTGCATAAATATTTTGCAAGTTAAGTGAACAACATTCATCACACACACACACACACACACTACCTCTCGGTAGTTACAATACTACTATACAAACAAATTATAACGTAAATCCAAAACACCCCCCAAACCAATCACAGGATAATATTCTTGTACTCGTTTGCAAAAAAAAATTTACTTAAACAACAATACAAAGTGGCCTCATTAATGCACGCAACAAGTCTAAAGTCTGCATGTCCTTTGCCTTGGCCCCAGAAAAAATAAAAAAAATACGAACGTTACTCTGGCTGTAACCATGCATATTATTAGGATACTCTCGTTAAGACTGCTGCTACTGCCACAGCCATTTAGCTAAAAAGCAATCATAGTCGAAAATCCAAGAAAATATTTTCAGTACTGGAAAAATCTCATCATGTTCGACCAATTGTAGAAACATGCAAAATTTGGCAATAAAAATTCTTAAAACGGCAAAATTTGCAAAAACAATTTTTATGGCTAAATATTTTTTATACGCTTGAATATCAACATCATACTTACAACCGACTACAAAGTTACTACTACTAAACCACAAAATTTTCAAATGCCATAAAATTTCCGTTTTAAATAATGCCACACTTCCTGTTAAATTGTGAATTACAGTGAAGTCTTTTATAAAAAGACACCTAGTGAATTTATTTGAAGAAAACATGCATAAAAGAAGAAAAAAAAATATGCCATTACTAAATACACTGATAATAATCCAGGCGTAAAAATACGAAACATTTCATAATAACAAAAATTTTTGTAAAATAAACAAAATTTAGTACATTTTACGAAAGTTTTTGTTAATGTGACATTATTTTAGTATATTTGTGCATGGATTATTATGAGTGTATAAACAAGATGCAGGCTACCAAATTTAAAGTGTGAATTATATTGTTCCTGATATCTAATGGGTCCGCCATCTAACGTTTTTTTTTCAACTAGAGCGTATTTCGTGAATGGTAACACTTAGCTCATGTCTGATTTGACAGATAATTAGTTTTATCCGTCCGCTGAACGAATATGGTTGTGTATACGCTTGAACAACGCTGGGAAATATTGCGACATTACTTTGAAAATCATGGTAATGTTGCAGAATGTGTGCGAAAATTGCGTACGGATTTTGGAAGAAGAGAAGCACCGTCAGCTCCCGTATGTTCGTTATCTTGTGAAAAAAGTGAAAGAAACTGGCATCCTCATCGATAAACCAAAGCGTGAAAAGCCAAAAACAGTGCGTACACCCGAGAATATTGCTGCTGTGGCAGAAAGTGTGCGTGAAGCGCCAGCAACATCAATTCACCGTCGTTCTCATCATTGAGACGAATTTTGCATAAAGGCCTTGGTATGACGCCATACAAAGTCCAATTGGTTCAGGAGTTGAAGCCAAGTGACCATCCAATGCGTTTTCGCTTCGCTAAGTGGGCCTGCGATCGACTTACAGAAGATGCCGATTTTGCCAAAAAAATCATCTTTTCATATGAAGCTCATTTTGATCTTGGCGGGTATGTAAACAAGCTGCGATTTGACACCGTTGGACTATTGTTTGTGGGGTGCCGTCAAAGATAAGTGTTACACCAACAAGCCAGAGACAATTGACGCTTTAAAGGACAATATTCGTGAAGCCATTGGTGAAATACAGCTGCACACAATCGAGAATGTGCTTAAAAATTGGACCGATCGTGTAGGCTACTGCAAGGCCAGCCGAGGCAGCCATTTGAATGAAATTATTTTCCATTATTAACCGGAAGGATTGTACTTTCAAATAAAAAAAAGAAATTTGAGGAAATATTCAGTAGTTTTCAAAAAAAAAAAAAAAGTTATTTGGCGGACCCTTTATTTGGTTTACCTGAAGCTGTTTTGTCGAGTAACGTTTTTTGTAAACTTTTCGGTAAAATTTTTTGTCAACTACACTCATACAAATAAGTCTGTAAAAAATAACAGAAAAAGTTACTAGAAATTAGTTAAAAATGACGCTGCAGTAAAAAGCAGTAAAAATTAGCAGCATATTTTTGCTAAATGTTAGTAAAATAAAAATAGCAAAAAAAAAACTTTAAAATCTACTAAATTTTAGTTAAATTTTTAGTTGTTTGCATGAAAACTAAGCGGCTTCTATTTGTAAAAATTTTTACTATAAGTAATAAGACAGCTAAAATACAGCACTGTATTTATAAGATAAATAAAATACAGAGTTTTATTTGTCTTTATTATTTTCTTTGTTCCTTTTTTATGTACACTAAAAAACCAAGTTAGTAAAGTCAGCAAAAAAACAATGTTGCTGAGTCAGCAATATTTTAGTGAGGATTGTGCTTGCACTGATAATAATCCATGCATAAAAATACCAATAAATGTCAATATCACAAAAACTTTCGAATAATAAACCAATAGCTGTTCAGTTTACGAAAGTTTTTGTTGTTTTGACATTATTTTCGTATTTTTTTGCATGGATTATGAGTGTGCAAAGAAATTGCTAATGTCAGCAAAATATTTTGC
Source organism: Delia radicum (assembly GCA_021234595.1). Classification (NCBI taxonomy): domain Eukaryota; kingdom Metazoa; phylum Arthropoda; class Insecta; order Diptera; family Anthomyiidae; genus Delia; species Delia radicum. The sequence goes on along the minus strand of CM037855.1, from coordinate 33,937,818 downwards.
CAAAAATCAGCGAGCTGATTTTTAGCAACAAAATTAATGGATTCAGCAAAAGTTCTGCTAACACTTAGTGGATTCAAAATTAAAAAAATCCTTGCTAAAAGTTAATAAAATGTTTGCTAAATATTAGTAGGCTGAAAAACACTAAACAAATTTGTACAAAAATTATAATTTAGTTAATTTATTTGCTGAAAATCATTAACATTTTTTTGAGAATCTTTTAAAAATAATTTACAATACGTTACAAAATATAAAAATGTTCATACTCCCACATTGACAACATGACTTAATGTAATATCTGAAAATATATAGAAATAATTATATATAACATAAATAAAATTATTTTTCAACAACTTACATCAATGATTGTCTAAATGATGGCATGTTTTAAATGAAGATAAATGCCTTAGATAATTCTAGAAGCGAAAAGAAGCAAAACAATATGACATATACAACCCTTTTTTGCAATAACAAAAAGGAAGCCTAGAAATTACCTAAGATTGCGTCCTTGACTATTGCTTTACTCTGCTTACCTGTACGTATATTTGTTTGCAATTTGACCACACTACATTATTAATCCCTATAAACATTTGGTTTACAAATACTCATTTCATCTTTATTAAATTTAAATATTTTATTTTGTCTTTAATTTAATTAGAAGACAATTACTTTGACAGGCCCGTGACAACACACAATCTAAGTTGTTTTGATCCAAAAATTTTTTTTACGTGTGTAAAACAGATACAAAAAACTTCCATGGTTAATTTTTTATATGTCTTACAAGAGTTGTACTTTTTAGTATCACTTTCAAAGTCTCTACTACACTTTGACATGCCGCGACATCTACTTTATTCTGTTTATATCTTTCAATCTGGTTGTCGTCCACACTTTCAATGTACTTATCAGTACAATTATTTTTTTTGCAAAATAAATTAGTAAAATATTAGTAAAATATTAGTAAAACATTAGTTCAAAACAGTTATGTGCTGAATAAGTTTAACCAAAATTTAAGCTGAAAACATAATTTTAGCAAAAAATTTGCTGAAAAATAGTATACCCGACTTCTAAGACGTTTTACTAACTTTTCTATTGTACTAACTTATTTTTTTTTGAGTGTGCACCGGAATGATATATGTCAAAGACTGAAGCGTAATCTAAACAAATTAAAATAATAGAAAAATAAGTAAAAATTTATTTAAATAAGCGCTGATTTTTCCAAAGCTTTCAGCATCTATTCATTGTTAAAAAATTTTATTTTTTTTTATTATTTTATAAATTTTTTTAAACATTATAAATTATTTTACAAACTCAAAAACCAATTATTATAGTCTAATACGACGTGTTCCTCTGCACTTCTCTGACACAATATAAAAAAATTCACAAATACTGAAACGCAAACATCGTATTACAACGACCTCTGCTAGTTTTGAATATAAAAATTATATTTTTAGACTTTAGTAAATTTAACAAAAAAAAAAATAGTTAAAAATTTAGAATTTCATCAAGTAAAAGAAGCAACACTTTTAACTAAAATATCAATTTGAACTAAAAATTAGCTTAAAACTTGCAAAGTTGGTTTACTAACGGCTTTACTAATTTTCTACTAACTTTTTGCTATCAGTGTATGGTTTTTCGTTAACTCTGGTTTTTACTGTATAGATTTTTTGTAATTTAAAATCATGGAATAATTCCAAAAAATATATACAAAAGCAATTCCTAACCTTACTTAACAACTGACCGGCCTTTTGACCAATTTTTTAGTACAATAGCAAAAATAAAATATAAATTTTTCTTATTATTTTGGGGAAAAAAATGAATTAGGTCGCGTGCCTGTTGCCATATCATCATTATTATGATTATTATTATTATTACAATTCCTTATTCACTCTCGAAATCATTCAATAGTGGCGAATGGTATAAATTACCCTTTTTACAAATGTTTGTAGGTAGTGAGTATGGCTTTGTGTTTATTATTAAGAATGGATGTGTGTGTGTGTATTTTTGATCCTTAATAACACTAGTTTACAGCAAACATGTGACTATTTTTTTATTATGTATTAAGGCTTTCTAAACCGAAAACAAATACCATGTGATGTATAATTTATCCTTTGAAAGCTGTTTTTAAATCGGATCAGTAGGTCCTCTATGGGTCGAATTTGCACAGAAAAATCTTTTTTTTTTTTTTATATAAATTAAAAACTGAAAATTTCGAAAAATATATAAAGTATTGTGTTGCAATAAAAAATATAAAATGTCTTTGTTACCTTTCTTATATTTTAATTATATTTAAATTTTGTATCATTTAGGAATTTTTATGTTCAAATATAAAACCTAAATAAACACCAAGTCCTTGAGTTTTGTATTTGTCGTTCAAAATCTAGTGGAAACTCTGCGGTCGGGCAAATTCCCGTAACAGTGTTATTTCTTAAACGTACACACAAAAAAATGTTTCCCAAGTAATTAGGATCATTTCAACTAATATAGTTTATTTACAAAAGTTATCAGAAAACTAGTAACATTTTACCAAGTTTTTACTTGTTTCTTGTTTATTATTGAATAATTTATGCGAAAAAACTTTGTTAGTTGAAATGCTCCTAGTTACTTGACAACTATTTTTTGTGTGTCGTAATTCAATAAAGAAAATAAGTGATTTTCAATTAAAATCTATGGATAAATTGCAAAGTTGGGACCATTTATGTAAAAGTATCCAAATTTAAGATTTTCTCTATATTTGTCCCATGTATTTGTTGTTCGCATGGTACATGTTGCAAATATTAAGAAATTTTGATGAAATTTAGCACACTGACTTATATAGATTATATCGTGGTTGATTTTTTTATATATCTTACAAGAGTTGCACTTTTTAGTATCATTTACCTCGTCTCTACTACATCTTGACATGCCACGACATCTACTTCATTCAGTGTATTTCCTTCTATCTAGTTGTCGCTCACACAACTTTTTTTTAGCAAAATAAATTAGTAAAACATTAGAAAAATATTAGTAAAACATTAGTGTAAAACAGTTAAGTTCTGAATAAGTATAACTTACATTTTAGCTGAAAACATGATTTTCTTTACATTCCACGACATCTACTTCATTCAGTGTATATCTTTCAATCTGGTTGTTGCCCACACTAATAATGTGCTTATGAGTACAACTTTTTTAGCAAAATAAATTAGTGAAACATTAGTCAAATATTAGTAAAACATTAGTTCAAAACAGGTAAGTGCTGAATAAGTATAACTAACAGTTTAGCTGAAAACATAATATTCTTGACATTCCACGACATCTACTTCATTCAGTGTATTTCTTTCAAGCTGGTTGTTGCCACACTAATAATGTGCTTATGAGTACAACTTTTTTAGTAAAATAAATTAGTAAAACATTAGTAAAATATTAGTAAAACATTAGTGCAAAACAGTTAAGTTCTGAATAAGTATAACTTACATTTTAGCTGAAAACATGATTTTCTTTACATTCCACGACATCTACTTCATTCTGAGTATATATTTCAATATGGGTGTCGTTCACAATAACAATGTGCTTATCAGCACAACTTTTTTTTAGCAAAATAAATTAGTAAAACATTAGTAAAACATTAGTTTAAAACAGTTAAGTGCTGAATAAGTATAACTAACATTTTAGCTGAAAACATAATTTTAGCAAAACATTTTCTGAAAATTAGTATATACTTGATTTACAAGACGTTTTACTGACTTTTCTACTAACTTATTTTTTTGAGAGTATATAAATGGTTATAACTTTGATATTTATCCCTAAATTTGCTATGGTAATGTCTTGTTTTCGTAGTTAAAGTACTAAGTTTAAAAAAATAAAATATTTTATATTTTTTATTGCAAGACAAATTTTTTATTTATTTTTTTTCTCGAAATTTACCATTTTTGATTTTGGTCAAAATAAAAAGATTTTTCCGTACAATTTAGATCGATAGTTAAAAAAGCTACTAAACCGATTTAAAAACTACATTTCGAAAATATGTTGCGCATTAAATATTATTTATTTTGCAATTTGACTGACCAAAGTAGCTTGATTCCGAACCGAGATATAGCCAACATAGTCAAATAACTCAAAAATTAAATAAAAAATATTTCAGAAACTACCCCATACATTTTTTTAATGCGACTTTCGGTTTTAGTAGGCCTACAAAGATAAAACAAATATTTACTTGTGTTTAACATTTTCGCTGTAAACTAGTGTAATTCTTCTATATTACACCCTTATTAAATTTGGTAGGTTTTATTTTTATATAATAAATGATTAGAGTAGTGGTGATTAAGAAACTGACCTCTATGGTTATTGATTGACCTTCATTTATTTCTGTTTTATGTTGTCGTCATAATTATGTTGCTTGGTTGCCAGTTTGTCTATGTGGCTGGCTGCCTTTCCTTTAATTTTTTTTTTAAATTTTTTTATTCAATGGTTGACCGACCGGTCAATGTTTGATTAAGTTGCAATTAGTTTCGGCAATTAGTTGTTAAATAAAGGGTTGGTTTTGTCAAGCTAACTTTCTATTTAGATTTTGATTATTAATATTTATTTATTTGTTTACTTTTCATCGAAACGAGTTAATTAATAAACTAATATATTTTTGAACGGAAGTATAGATATTATTAGTCATAAGTTGATGCAGCTTAACCCTCTAACTGGCAAATGATGTTTTGCAACGAAATTCATACCATGTGCTCCACTCGAAAAACAAATAATAAGTTCTTCAACAAAATTGTTTATCGTTGCCTATGAGCTAAAGATGCATTTACGATATGAGCTAAAGATGCATTTTGAAAACTAAAGCATATAAAAAAGATGTCTTGAACAAAAATTAATTCTATTACCAAGATATAATCACATTCCAAAAACTATTTTTTTCCTGCTCCTATTTAAGAAGATATCACGATTTTCGCTTTTTGGAAAAAGCGAAATTAGGCGAAAAAGTATTGAAACTTCAATTTATATTGTTCAAACTTCAACGCTTTGCTATTAATACTTGATGTATTCCTTCTGCCAAATTTCATAAAAATCCGTCTATTAGTTTATAAGTTAAGATGAGGAATCCTGATAAAATCCTGTGAGTCCTTGGACCGAAGTTAGGTCTTATTATTAAAAATAAAGCTTCAATCTTACTTGTATTTTATTATAAAGAGTTTTTAGTAAATTTAAATTGATTCTTTAGATTTTAGAAAACTATTTTTTTCAAAAATAACTAGTTTTTGAAATTTTACGAAATTTTGATATTGAAGCTTTCTCGCTTTCAAACCGTGGACGGCATACGAAAATTTTTTTCGCAAAATATTTAGCAAATTTAGTTTTCTATCGGAATATATTAATTTATAAATGTAAAACGCTCATTTCACGCATTTGTGGTAAATTTTATGACGACTGGCCTGAGGCAGCCGTACCCGTTAGAGAGTTAAGTGGGTCCAGGATTCCCCTGACATATGTAGTAAGATAAGAGGTGAGGTTAAAAGAAATATCACTTTACTGATTAAAAATCAATGAATGAATTGTCAAAATTTATCAATATATGTTTTTTTTTACAAAATTTGACTTCAGTTTTTCCAAGTTTTTAATTTAATTATTTAACAATCTTCCATTAAACAAAAAATTAAAGTTTTGTATTTTTTCTTTTTTATTTCTAGATACGAGACTCGGACAAAAATTCTTCTTGATAAATACAAATTTTATTTCTATCGGTAAGTGCAATCAAATATTTAGTAACAGTAAGCACTGATTCAAGAGATAAGTCACAATCTGCAACATTTAAATTATACACCCAGAAAACAGTATCAGTTGTGGCCACCGAATTTGTTGCCAATCGTATTCTAGCGGCTACGACAATTATCTTCATATTAAAATTTATAGTCGTGAAAACTAATATTCAGTTGTCTTAATCAATATTATATTCCACTTAAATATTATATATATTATATTTATATATTTGATTAGGAAACCCGTATTTGCAGTTACCACTTTTAATTATCGACAATTTTTTAATAAATTTGATAGCTGGTACCAATTTTTTTTTGCATTTTCATCAACTAAATGGTTGATTCTACCATACACAATTACTAACTGAATTTCATTTGGACATAAACAATCCTTTCTGGTTGGTCTACTTCAACACAGCAGATCCTGAATCAGATTCGTGAGTTCAATACTCACTGGCACTAACAGACTATAATATGCAGCATATTTTTATTAAATAAAACTGTTAATATATATTTGAAAGAGACCATTGATGAGCTGTTGAAAAACAGCATTCATGCACTGTTTAAAATGCTTATAAAGAACCCAGCCAGAAACAGCCAATGGTCTGAAAAATCAAGCACTGGCAAAGCACTATTTGCCAATGATCCAACAAATAAAGTGCTGACAAAGTACTGATTTACAACGCTCTGCCAACGTTAGTAAAAAGTGCTTTGCGATTGCTTAATTAACAAAATTTACAAAAGTAAAAATAATAAAAGCACTGGCACAGCTCTGTCTTAGAACGCTCTGCCAACGTTCGTAAAAAGTGCATTGCCAGTACTTATTTACAATATTTACAACCGTTAACTTAATAAAAAACAGTGGCACATCCATTGTTCACAATGGATGCAGTTTATGATTTAAAGTATTAAGGTCTCCTATTATAGTCAGCACAAAGTATAGTTTTTGTACTAAAATTTTACTTAAGAAATTTATTTTCAAATTTCTTTCTTTAGTAAAATTGTAGTAAAAAAAATCGTGCTAACTTAACACAAAAATAATTTGATAAAAAAAATATTCAGTTATTTTGTAATTAACTTAGCAGAAGCAAGCCTATTGTTATTTCTATTCAAATTACCAAAATCATTCAATAAGAAATAATACAACTCTTTACTGAA
>CM037855.1:33655834-33930834 GCA_021234595.1 Delia radicum | reverse complement strand
CTAGCTTTTTTATTTTCTAAGATATAGAATTTTGTCTTCCATAAATGGCGATATCTTACACTGTGTGATGTACAAATAATGCATTATATACAATGTATTTGTAGGTACTTTAAAATATTGATGGTTAGTAACTGTTTTTAGTGATGATAAGATTTATTTTTAAATTAAGGTCTAAAAATATGTATTACAAAGTAATAAAAACTGTAACAATTTTGTTGGGAGGGTTTAAAGTATTATAAAATAACAGACTATGATGGTAAAAGTGGTTTTTTTTCCGTTATAGGGAGGTGCTGACTATTGTAAGGGAGTCAAAAAAAAAAATACCAAATGTTTTCTTCACAACACACTACCCCATGGGCAAAGGGACCTATCACAGGTGACACGGAGACAGGAACCGATCCTTTTCGGACTTTTGATATGAAGGGGACCGGCGAGTTTAACAAAGCGTTGTCATAGTAGGGTGTCGATTTATACATTTTATGTACTTTGTGCCGAATTAGAACAATCTATTAGGCGTCAGTAGGGCTCGACCACAGAGCGTACTGCTTACACTGCAAAAGAGCTACCGTTTGAGCTAATGATGCTAGACCATATTGATTGGCTAAAATCGCCGGATTTACCACTGTGTAGTTTCTTTGTTAGTCAAACTTGTTTCTGGGCTACTGGCTACAAACATGTAGTTGCATGAAAGTCGCTGCCGTGGTTGTAACTTAGTGCTATGTAAGCAGAAGTCTGTAAGAATTTTCGTTAAAAAAAACTTGGGTGTGTTCGGTCGTAGTGTGAGTTCGGTCGTCAAATGGTTAACTAATTTCTAGTAGTTTTGTAATAATTTTACATGTTTATTTCTGTGAGTGTAGACTCAAAAAAAAAGTTAGTAAAGTCAGCAAAAAATGTTGCTGAGTCAGCAAAATTTTAGGATTGTACTTGCAAAAAAATGCTAAATCTTTTGCGGAAAATAAGCGAGCTGATTTTTAGCAACAAAATTAGTAGATTCAGCAAAAGTTTTGCTAACACTTAGTGGATTAAAAATTAAAAAATCCGTGCTCAAAGTTAAGAAAATGTTTGCTAAATATTAGTAGACTGAAAAAAAAACTCAAAAAATTTGTAGAAAAACTATACTTGAGTTAATTTATTTGCTGAAAATCCAAACATATTTTTGCGATTATTTTAAAAATAATTTACAATAAGTTACCAAATATAAAAATGTTCATACTCCCACATTTACAACATGAATTAATGTTATATCCGAAAATATATAGAAATAATTATAATATAAACAAAATTATCTTTCAACTAATTACACCAATGGTTGTCTAAATGACATCTTTTAAATGAAATGAAATACTGTAGAAAATTCTAAAAACGAAGCGAAAAATATGACATATGCAAAACTTTTTTGCAATAAGAAAAAGGAAATATAAACAATGACCTAAGATGTGAGTCCTTGTCTTTTGTTTTAACTGTCTACCAGAACGTATCTTTGTTTGCAATTTGACCAACACTACATTAATAGCCGGTATAAACATTTATTTGACAAATGCACATTTAATCTTTATTAAATTTAAATACTTTATTTTGTCTTTAATTCAATTAATAAACAATTACTTTGACAAGCCGGTGACAATACAGAATCTAAGTTGTTTTAATCCACAATTTTGTTTTATGTATGAAAAACAGATACAAAAATCTTTCATGTTTGATTTATGTCTTACAAGAGTTGTACTTTTTAGTATAATTTTTCTAGTCGCTTCTAAATTTTGACATGCAGGGACATTTACTTCATTCGGCGTATATCTTTAAACCTGGTTGTCGTTCACACTATTAATGTGCTTATCAGCTGAATTTTTTTAGCAAAATTAATTAGTAAAATATTAGTAAAAAAATTAGTTCAAAACAGTTAAGTGCTGAATAAGTTTAACTAAAATTTTAGCAAAAAATTTGCAGAGAAATAGTATACTTGATTTACAAGACGTTTTACTAAATTTTTTACTAACTTATTTTGTTGAGTGTACCTTAAGAATGTCCATTATTTTTCGTTTTTGACAGTGCACAAAATATTATTTCTGAAAATTTTAAAGACTCATAGCTATGTTAGTTCAGCTATTTTTAATTTTCTTAATAACTCAACAATTTTTATTCTTCGTTAGTTTTCTTAAATTTTCTTTTAATTCTAAAGAACATTAAAATCAATAATATCCTTAAAAAAAACTTGAGAAGGAAAAGTATGAAGTAAGACAAAAAAAAATTGAAGAAAAATCAACATAACACTCGTTAATGAACTTCTTGGCTATACAATATATATATGTACAAATATTAGGGTGGATCGGTTTCTGGTTTTGATAAAATTTCGAGTGTGAAAGTAGTTTTTATACGCCAACCAAGTTTCATTTAAATTGAAGTGTTGGACGACAAAAGATTCTTAATATATTTCTAGATCTTTTTTATAACAAATTCCTGATTTATGTGATATTTTGAAACTGCCAGTTTAAAAATCTCACTAGATTTACTACTATTCGAAAGTTTAATCTACTTTTCGTACTGAATTTTTTCCAGCTGTGGTAAATTGTAGGTAAAACATTATCATATTCATGAATTTTTTTTCGAATTTAGAAAAGTTTTAGAAAAAGTAAAGGAAATTGTTTTAACAAAGAACTGTCGAGCGGTGTTGCGACATTTTAATATTATGATTTCATACTCTTCCAAGTAATCCTCAGTAGTACTTCAATATAATGTTTTGTTTATATTGATAATCAAGCAAAATACAGCCATCGCCAACACAAGCTTTGAGAGAAATTTGTTTAGAAACTTAATTTATTTTATTTGTGTTTACTGGAAAATTAAGTTTTCTTCAAATAAACGAATTTTTCCTGTGATTTGGATTATAATTTTTGAAATCACGTAAAAACGGAAACCTACGATTGAATACCTGTTTATCTAAAACCTTCCGAAATATCTACTAATCTAAAATCTATCCATCCTAAAGTGTTTAATGAACAACAATTTTTTTTTTTTTTGCAAAAAATTAATTTCTAAAGTTAGTAGAAAAACTCTACTCATACTCTTGTAACAAGAATAAAATGCCTCAGGGTTGTTGTACCCTTCTCAAGAATATCTACATTTTATCTTCATATTGTATACAAGAGCTTTAAATAAATATACTAAAAATTTCTAAAAGAAATTGAAAAACAATCGCGAAAATATAATGCTATAAACGAAGGAGAAAAATAACTTTCATATTTATTAACTATAAAGACAAATTGAAGTTTTAGAAATGAAGTTAATATTTAGCACTGGATAAAATAAGAATGTCATTTGAAATATCTAATTTAACACTGGATATGTTAAATCAAAATCAGTTTAGATTTTAGCTTAATTTAATCCACCATTGTATGACAATCAGTAACAAATGTTAAATTTTCTTAACTATATTGTAAAATAAAATGTATTTATTAAAAACACATATTTTTCAAAATTCACCACAATTAAAGAAATTCACCACGGTGTCAAAATGTTATAGCTTGCTCATTTTTGTATATTTACCAAAATATAACTATTTATATACTAAATCGACAGTCAAATAACAGTATATGAATTCACCACACTTTTAAAATCCGTAAATTATAAAATATTTCAGTACAGTGTTATATTAAAGTCATATAGACAGTCGCAATTAATTTTTAATCATCACAGTAAAAATGTTGATGTTTCGTATATTTCAGTTAATGAAATATAAAAATATCTGAAACTTTTATAGTAAATATTCATTGAAGAACTCACCACATAAGGATGGAGCAAAATTGATAATTAATAGGTTTTTTGTTAAAACTTTGCCTATTCTGGAGGCTCTAGTTTTTCTAAAACTTCGGGTTCTGATGAGATCTTTAGCCAGATCGAAATACTAGTATCAACCTAGCTAATATATGAAACTTTCATAGTAAATATACATTGAAAAACTCAACACACAAGGATAGAGCGAAATTGATAATTATTAAGTTGTTTTGTTAAAGCTTTGCCTATTCTGGAGGCTCTAGCTTTTCTAAAACCTCGGGTTCTGATGAGATCTTTAGCCAGATCGAAATACAAGTGTCAACCTAGCTAATATGTTTCATTTGCTTTATTTTTGTAAATATACGGAGGTTGGATCTCATTATAAATTAAAAATAACTTAAAAATAATCTCAATGTATCTATATAAAAACAAAAAACTAATAAAACTGTAAACAAATTTTGTTTATGCCAAATTAAAAAAAAAACAAAATCAGTGGAAAATTAATGAAATCTTTTTTTTTGGCTAAATATTTACTAACAAGCGGAATATTAAACTATTTACAAATTCACCACACTTAAGCAACTCACCACAGAAAATGTTTCGAATGTATTAGCCAAGGAAGTAATATAAATAAAAACTTTTAATTTCCGTTTAATATTTAAAAACTCAAAACACTTAGAAATTTCTTGTTTTGCCATGTTTTGAAAATACTCAACGAAAAAAGTATGATATCTTATTAAGTGGTTTACCATTTTACTAATAAGCTGAATATTAAAAAAAATTGAAATTCACTACGCTTTTAAGAAATTCACCTAAGTAAAAAAAAATTATGATTTTGTGTATTTCAGTTCAAAATATAAAATACCTTAAATAGTAGTAATAAAATAAAAATATTTTTTTATGCCTCATTTCAAAAAAATTCTAGAAAAATCAATGAAAAATTTATAAAAGCTTAATTTTTGGTTTAAATATCTATAAAAAAAAACGAAATTTTGAAAATCAGCACACTTTTAAAAAACTCACCACTGCAACAAATATGATTTTTGACATATCGTAGTCCAGGTAATAAAAAATATAAAAACCTTAAATTTTAACAAAACCTTGAAAAACTCTAAACACTTAAAAATCTGTTGCTTCTGAAATATTTAAAAAAAAGTTTAAAGAAACAACAACACATACAAAATTCTCAGTTTAAAGAAAAATCTAAAGAAAAATCAAAGAAAAATTGATAAAATCTTATTTAGTGGCATAAATATTAACCAATAAGCCGAATATTAAAGAATTTAGAAACTCACCACACTTTTGAGAAACTCACCACAGTGGAAAAATTACTGTTTCTCATGTTACAGTAAATGAAATAAACATTATAAAAAACCTTTTATTTTTACTACTAAACCTTTAAAAACTCACCATACTTAAAAATGTGTTGTTTGTGCCATATTAAAATAAAAAAAAAAGTTTTCTAAACTAACACATTGTTAGATTAATAAACTGTATGTTAAAATTCGGCAGGTTTTATATTAAAATTAATTTCATTTATGTTGTGGAGACATATTTGAATACCATTTCCACATAAAATTTAGAGAAAAAACTTTTTTTTCGAAATATTTTCTGTTTTCTTACAAAAAAAAAAAAAAAAAAAAGTCTATTTGCATAATTTATATACATTTGTTTAAACTTAGTATATATAGAAGAGTGTTGTACAGACACCCTGAAGTTTTTAGTTAAAAAAAAAAACACTCTACTTCACCCCCTTCCCCTGTTTTTTTTTTATGAATCTAAAGAAAAACAAAATATAAAAACAAATTCAGTCCAGCAGTAAGTAAGTCCTTTTGCGTTACTTACGCCTGTCACACCAATAAGGTGGTCATACATCTTTTGAAAACAAATACTCTTCCTTAGCACAACAACATTTCATCTTATCCTCCAACATTATTAGTATGGCTCAAAAGACTTTCTTCGCGTGTTTTAAAAATCGCGGTGTTCACATCCATCCGCTACACATTTTCTGTTCTTAATCTCCTACCCTTACTAAACACAATTCATACACACACTTACAACAATGGTTAACGTCCGTTTTGTGTCTATCTGTAGAATTTTATAGTTAACATGCCACCCATTTAATAATCATCCCTAAACAAATCCTCAATCCACATGCAAATGAAGTTAAGGTTTTTTTTTCTCTAGATTTTATAACCTCGGATTTTTTTTTGTGTAAATTTTTTAAGGATTTTTTTTATAAATACAATTTTTACATTGAATTTTAGATGTTGGTTGTTGTATTTCCTAAATAACAATATTTTATACTTTAGACTGATGTATTAGTGTTTTTTGTTGCTGTTGTTTACTATGTATGGATGTTTGGATATCTGTATGTATGTGGTCTTGGTCGCTCTGGGAGTCATTTGTATTTAAATGAAAGGTGAAGGTTTTTCAATTGAATTTTTTTTTTTTTTTGTTACTTTTTTCATTTGTTTCAAAATATACAGCATTTTTTTTATATTTCTTTTGTTTTTTAGTAACACAAACGAAACTTCAAATGTTACAGTGATGCAAGAGTTAGACACAATAGGAAAGAAAATACGCGGAAAAACTCACCACACTTTGAAAACTGACCTACAAAGTAATTTACGTTTAAGAATCCTTAAAAAATTAATAAAACTTAATTTTATATTAAAAACTTATAGAAAGAAATAAGGAGAATGCAAAAAAAAAATTCACCACACCTTAGAATAACGCCACCTTAGTATAAAAATCTTTAGTTTTGAGTATGTTTCGTTAATTATATAATATGAAAAAGATTTGCTTTTTTTCACGAAACTCAACACCCTTTTTTGATTAAACAAAAACTCACCACGGTTTAAAAAAACAACAACACAAATTAAAGAAACTACATTTTGATACAATTAAGCTAAATTTTAACAAATTTATAAATACATACTTTACACTTGATAAACATTTATTTATTTCAGATAATTTGGAAATTCACCACACTTTAAAAATGGCAATATTACTTCAAATACCTTGCTTGATTTCCAATTAGGTGTTTTTATAGGATTTTTTTAGACTTTTTGTTTAATTAAGCAAAATTTTAACAAATTTATAAATACTTTACACTTGATAGAAATTTTTTTATTCCAGATAATTTGGAAATTCACCACACTTTAAAAATGGCAATATTACTTCCAATACCTTCTTTTGATTTTCAATTTGGTTTTTATAGGCATTTTTTTAGACTCTTTGTATATATAAGTAAAATTTTAACAAATTTATAAATACTTTACACTTGATAGAAATTTATTTATTCCAGATAATTTGGAAATTCACCACACTTTAAAAATGGCAATATTACTTCAAATACCTTCTTTTGATTTAAAATTAGGTTTTTATAGGCTTTTTTTAGACTCTTTGTATTCTGTCTTATGATTTTTCATTCATATAACACTACTAAATCTATTCATCTTTATCTTGTCTTATAAAATTTGTGCTCACAAGTCCTGTTTATTTTTTCCTTTAGTATAGTATCGTCATCAGCCAGTCACACTTTTATTACAAGAAGTCCTTTTTGAACGTTAATTTTTATTGCATGTAAATAACGCATTTAGTTAAGATTTCTTTTTTCCTTTTGGGTCCTTTTTCACCATACATTTATATATCTATGTAGAGTTGTAAGGAGTAGTGTGAGTATTATGTGAACACTTTTTATGTATTTTCCATAAATGAATAAAATATAGTGAGTAAAAAAAGTCTAAGTGGATGTTTTCTAGCTAAACCATCTATAGAAGGGTGGAGGGGGGAATATGCCACATGCTGTTTATTGTATAGAGAAAATTATGTCCCATGCTTACTAATTTCATTAGATCAATATTAAGTTTAAAAGCACGTATACATTCTTGAGGAGTTTCTTAACAAAAAAAAATAAATAAATTACTTCAAATAAAGAAATTTCAAAGATTTTAGTTAAATTGGTTTTTATTATTGAAATACTTAAAAAATTACTGAAAATTAGGGAGTGGTGAGTTTTTTTTAAGTGTGGTGAATTTGCTTACTTTGCAATATTGTATACACAAAAAAGAATTTTCTTATACATATTGTTGGTGCGTTTAAAATGTCTTATAATTAGCAAGTGGTGAGTTTTTATTGAAAGCGTAATTTTATTTTTTTAAAGTGTATTTTTTTTAAGACTGACGCAAACCATCCAATATAAACAATTAAAATAATTTTATTGTGTATGGTAAAAGGTGTGATTTTAAAGAGTGGTGAATTTATTTAGTTTTAATTAATACTATTTTCTATAATTTGATTTGTATATGTTATTCAAATCATCCAAAAATTACTTAAAATTGGGTGGTGGTGTGTATTTTAGAGTGTGGTGAATTTTTCACTTTGAAGTATTTAACAAAGAAAGTACGATATTTTATACGTTGTGATAAAAAAAAAAAACATAATTTTTTTAATATAGGCAGTGGTGAGTTTTTAAAGAAAGAGCAATATAATATTTTGAAAACAAATTTTAAAGATTGCAACAGCCTATAAAATATAAACATGTGTTATAAATATATTGGCGGTGGTTTGATTTTAATTTTTTGTAGTCAATGCTATATTCTATAAATTTATTTTTATATATTTTTCAAAAATTCAAAAAGCTAACTAAAATTAAAATGTGGTGAGTTTTTTTAAAAGTGTAGTGAATTTTTAATTTCTTTGTTACTTTTATGTATTCAATAAAGAAATAAAGATTTTTTACTTTTTAATGCCAAACTTTATATTTTTATATTTAGACAGTGTTGAGTTTTTAATTAAAGCTGAATTTAATGTATTTGACGTTGCGTGTTTTTAAGGAGTGGTGACTTTCTTTAGTTTTAATCAATACTAGCTACTATTTTACAATTAGATTTCTAAACGGATTGTTGTCAATTTTCATATTTACGATAGTGGTGAATTTGACAGTTTCCGTGATTAAATTAAATATAAGGTGAATTTTAAAGTATGTGGGAAAATTTTTCATCTTCTATTCCAAAATTAAATTTTGTTTTTAAATTGCTTGTTAAAGTTTTAAATTTTATGTCAATTGAATATTTTAATCAAGGAAGTGGTGAATTTCTAGACTTTATAGTTCTTAAAATATGTAAGCGTATTTTAAAGAACTTTTGTTAAGATTTAAAAAAAAAAAATTCTTAAACATTTTACAAACTTAAATCGTGGTGAATTTGTAAGTTTAGTTTAAAATTTCTTTTTTGGGTATTTAAATACTCATCATTAAGGATTATGAGTAAATCTGTTAACTTTAAAGTTGGTTTTAAGTGCAGCTTTTCTAAGTTTTTTTTTTTTTTTGTTAATTTCTAGAAATTTTAGTTTTAAACTTAAAAACTTTTAAGCATATCTTCAATTTACCAAAAATCATACCTACACTCAAATAAAAAAGTTAGTAAAGTCAGCAAAATTTTAGTCAGGAGGGTGCTTGCAAAAAAATTGCTAATGTCAGCAAAATCTTTTGCTGAAAAGCAAAATTAGTAGATTCAGCAAAAGTTTTGCTAAAACTTAGTGGGTTAGAAATTAAAAAACCCTTGCTAAACATTAATAAAATTTTTGCTAAATATTAGTAGACTGAAAAAAAAAACTCAAAAAACTTGTTGAAAATTTTTACTTTGCTTAATTTATTTTGCTGAAAATCATAAAACATATTTTTGTGATTCTTTTTAAAACAATTTATCTTTCAACTACTTACATCATTGGTTGTCTAAATGATGCTATCTTTTCAAGGAACGCTAATGCAGCAGAGAATTATAGAAACGAAACGAAAAAATAACAAAACGTAACATATACAACCATTTTTTTGCAATAAGAAAAAGGAAACATAAAAATTTACCTAAGATGTATGTCTTTCGCTTTAGTCCGTCTACCTGCTGTACATTTGTTATCAACTTGACCACTCAATTTGACTACAAATACACGTCTAATCTTTTTTAAATTTATATATTTTATTTTGTCTTTTATTTAATTAATAGACAATTACTTTCATAAGCCGGTGAAAACGCAAAATTTAAGTTGTTTCAATCCACAATTTTGTTTTATGTATGAAAAACATATACAAAATCTTCCATGGTTGATTTTTTTGTTAAGTGTCTTACTAGAGTTGTACTTTTTAGTATAATTTTCCTCGCCACTACTACATCTTGACATCTAATTCATTCCGCATATAACTTATTAGCCTTAAACGTTGGATAATTTCTATAAATTCTGAATATTTTGGTAAATTTTTCATAAAAGTGTGGTGAATTAATAAAAGTGTGGCTGATATTTCAAGAAGTGTGGTGAACTTTTAAAAGACTGTCTTTAATTGGCAAAAAAAACTACATTATTCCATTATATTCTTTAAAAAACTGCCTTTAAAAATAAATCTTTAATTTTAAAACCCCTTTAAATAATGATAAATCGCTGATAAATTTCTTATATTACTTAACAATTTTTCAATTACCATATCCTTTATGCTGTGATTTTTTTTTGTTGCTGCAGAAAACCTTTTAAGAGCACTTAAGGTAACTACAACAAATTAATTTACTATAAATTGTAGATTTTGAAAGTAATATGGCGCCTAGCGGTCAAAAGTTTAATACAAAACAAAACAAAAAATATATGCGCATACCCACCACTACCAATTCATATATTTACAAAATCAATACTAGGAGAGCAGAGAAAAAGGGTATTTCACGTGCAAACTGATCACGAACAAATCAATAATCTCCTGTGTTGAACACAGCAGAACCTCTGGTAAAAAAAAACATAATATTCAACGCATATAACAACTTGGCGAAAAAATCTCAGTTACAAAACTAGAAAATTAACCGCCAGTAAATAAGAATAAAATAAATCGCAGGCGATAGAAAAAAAAACTATTGAATTCTATTAATATTAAATAAAAAAAAAAAAAAAACTTAAAACACACGATGCAATTGCTACGAAAATTCGTATTTGATCTAAGCCGCTGGAACGTATGTAAAATGCCGCGGCTACAAGTCCAACAAATGAAAAAGAAATGCAGCAGGGCATATTGTTGAAATATTTCAATTAACTTTTTTTGTTTTTCTCTCCTTCAAGTTGTTCAAACTAAAACTGCATATGAACATAAGGTTTAAACTTTAGTTGTTTTTTTTTATTGTTTAAATGGCTAAGAACAATCACAATACATGTTTAAACAGGTAGATTTCTGTTTCTTGGCCCCATTAAGTTTAACTTAAAATAACCGCAGGTTTTTTCTGTAACTCTGGCCAACAGGAAAGAAAAAAAAAAAAACTAAAACATACATAAACAATGTTTTGACAAATCGCTGAAAATTGAGTGCGCAAAAATATTATTTTCAATTTTAAAATTTTTGCAAATACAGAAAAGTACACGTTATGTGGTATGTTTTGGACCTTACCAAACAATAATATGTAGGATGTTGATGGCTAAAGAGTAGCAAGGATCGAAATTTAAAAATTTTCAAATGTAAGAAATCGAATCGTGAAGATCATTTTTTATCAATAGCTGTCCATGCACACAAAAAAAATAAAAACACATTTCAATCACAAAAACCACCGATTCAGTAACTTTAATTGCTGAAATTCCGCCAACAACGAATATTGCTAAATCAATTACAAATTGATAGTGTCCGACCGAACAGTTCGGCCAAAAAACTATATTTTGTCGGTTTTTTGATATCTAGAGGCAATGATGACAAATTTTGGTATTGGAAACATGTTTGTTGAGCCGATTTAATTCGATTTTGTGTATAAAATTTAAGGAAAAAGCCGAAGTTTAGCTATAAAGTTAAAAGTTCGGCCGCCGAACTATTTTCGATTTGGCCGAACCTTCTGAGGCCGAACAGTGATTTCATTGCTTAATTACAGACTTTTCTTCAAATTTGACACTCAAAATAGCATCTAATCAGTTCAATAAACATTTTTCCATCCGCCAAATTTGTCCATAATGCTTTAAAATACCGAATACAGACCAAATGCATTTTCTAGCCGAACTGTTCGGTCGGACACTACAAATTGATAGCTATTTAAATTGAATTATTTTCAAATAAATAATAACTCATTTGATTGAAAACTGACCGAGATTGTATACCTTCTCAAAAAGCAAAAAAAAAAAAACAATTGGATAAAGTGTTGTTGATATACCAAATGTTTTTTATAGCTTGCATATAATACTCATTTAGTTAGCAGATTTATTTATGCTTATGTGAACAAATTCACACAGAAATTAGTTTTTTTTTTTCGATTTGGGTGTTTTTGTGGCACAACCAGAGTATTTTTTTTTTTTTAATAACTTTTAATTTATTTTTATCTTTTTTTTGTAAAAATGGTTACATTTTTATTAACCAAATTTAACTTCAAAAATTACATTTTATTTTAATATAATGTTTTAGAATAAATTAATCGCATGGGTTCTACATTCCGAAAATGAAATGTAAGTGAAACTTACGCTCAATTTGTGTTCTCAATTCCACATTTGTGGGCGTTGTGGTGTAATGGTTAGCACGTTGGACTGTTACACAGATGGTCCCGGGTTCGATTCCCGGTGACGACAACATCAATTTGGAAAAATAATATGTATGAGTTTTCTATCACTTATATGTATCACTGCGCCCACCTTCGGTGTTCCCATAGCACTTAACCCCACCGAAGTAAAATAATGAATCAGGGCTATGAAACAGAAAGCTTCAATAAATTCGCCAACTCTCCATCAGGTGGCGAGCAACAACTGTTCTAAAACTTATCATCTCGCGCAATTGCCGTGTTGCCATGTTTGAAGCCCTTCATCTTTCACCACCTTTTATCTCTCCACTATCCCCATTCCAAAGAAAGCAACACAATAATTAATAGGAAGAATTTCCTGAGTGTTACTTCTTTTTAAAAAAAAAGTGATTTGAAAAGAAAAATTTAATTTTCATTTTATTTCTAGTGGAATTGAAGTGATTTGATGTGTTCTATAAAACAATTTCACTACAAAAAAGTAATTGTAAAACGGTATTCGTTAACTGAGTGAAAAACCAAACTTTTTAGAAAATAAAATTATTTTGGATATTAAAAGTAAAAAAAAAACGAACAATGTAAGCAAATGTGATATGTTTTTAATATACGTTTATTTAACTGAAAAAGTGTTAGATTTTTTAGGGGAAAACACATGAATACGGAACAAGAGGCCGCATTTTAACATTCATGGAAAAAACTTCTGGTTTGGCCAAAGATTTTGAGAGGCGCAACAAAACAGTTGAACGCCAGTTGTGGAAGGACTTAGCAAGTACATTAAACAGCTTAGGATCTACAGAAAAGAATGCAACTGGTTGGAAAAAGGCTTGGGCTGATTGGAAGGCTACCATTCGTGAGAAATTGGTGGAAAATAGAGCAGAGGTAACTGCAACAGGTGGAGGACCCAACTATATCCAATTCAGTTGCCAAACTTTTTCGCCTTTATATAGCAGTCGAAGGTGTTCCAGCTGCTAAATCATTCGGGACGACTAGCAAAGGGTTAACAACCGCAAATTCATCTAATGAATTGTCAAACTTAGATGGCACCAATTCCGACAATGTAGTAAACGTGATTTTACCAGAATTAAATGAAAATGACGAAGGTACAGAAAATATACAAAATGAAGAACCGCTACCGATGATTTCACTTTTTAATTTCTGAATTTCTTCGCGACTTCTTTCAAATCTAATCTATTTTGGGCATATGACAGTTTTCAAAACATTACACATATTTGTTAAAATTTTTGACGCTGTACTTCCTTCCACTGCTAGATTGCAGTCTTTTGCGATCATTTGTTGGTAACTTCCTTGTCCGAAATAGCGTAGTGATGTGGCCAATTGCAAAATAATTGGAATGCTTGCCTTTTTAGCAATTGGTGATAATTCTTTTAAAACCATCATAAATGCATTTAGTCTAAAATATGCAATAAAACTTTTTTTTTTTTTTATTAATTTTAAACATTTGCCACTCAGTTTTAATTATTTTCTTACGATTTTTCTGGTAGTTCCAAAGGATTTGAACAGTCACGAAGCCTTTTTCTATTTAGATTTTCCGCTCTTTGTTTTTCTTTTTCAATTAAATACCAGGAAATCACAATTGCGAAACTCATTTTATATTATTTTAAAAGTATTTTATTGTTTAATTTTTATTTTTGTTCTTTATTGCAATTTCATTCACTTTATTGCAATTTCATTCACTCGTTTTTTCCCGCATTTTTTTATGTTGTTGCTAAAAACAAAATGAAAATGAAATCGTCGTGAAAAAAAAGATTCACTCGTTTTTCAGAATACAGCGGAATTGAAAATGTGGAATTAGAAACGATTCCTCTTTTACTTCGTAGTGGAATATAGAATCCAGGCCAATATTTACTTTTAAAGCACTGAAATTAAATTATTTTTCTTTATTAAGTAATAAACCTAATGAGAATTAATAAAATATAATTAAAATGGACTTAAAATATTTATATCATAAACATAACATAAACATTTATAAAAAACAACAAACTACATTCATAAATATTATAAAAAACAACAACAATACCCCAGCAAAAAATAGTGCTTACCCAGAAGCGCTTCTGGAAGGCATTATTTAATTACGAAGCGCTTTCAAAGCATATGAAGAAGGCATGATTTTTAATTCGCGATGTCACACTTGGTATGTCTCTTTTAAGCAGGTGAAAAGCGCTTCTTTCATGTGCTCTTAGAAGCAATAAATTCATGCCTTCTTAGGCAATAAAAAGCGCTTTTTTGTATGTTGACAACATTAATGCTTCATGGTATGCATTCTTTATTACTTCATTGTATGTACTGCTTTAAAGAAGGCATTTTGGGAAGCACTACAGAATGCCTTCCGTAATTGCTTTATAGTATGCAATGCGGTGAAGCGATATTTTGGAAACATAATGTGGAGTTACTGCTTACCAAACCCAGGTTATTTTTTGTTGGAATGTTTTGAGCGATAGTATACAAAAATGTCAAACAACTTCCCAATTTGAGCCAATATTTAATTGATTCAATTAATTTTTAATTCGCAGCCTTTTAAATATCCCACAAATCGATTTAATTGCAAAAAGTAGGGAAATATTTTTTTATATAATGACAATAGCAATTAATTTTATTACAATTAATTGCTGAAGATATTTTTTTTATTAGATTTTTGCAGGAAGAAGAAGAAAATATTTTTGTTGAAAAATTTAACTCTTGTCTTGTCGCTAGTAAGGCTCGATCACAGAGCGTTTAGCTTACAATGCAAACGCTCTACCGTCTGAGCTAACTTTGCTTTTTCGTATTGACAGGCTAACAGCAAAGTAATATTTTTGCGTGTGTATTCAAATACAAAATAAAAAAGGAAAATCATTAGCATTACAAACAAATTAATAGTGTTATGCTCTCTTCTAACCGGTTACGGGCTATGTCTTTTGTGGTCAATGTACTCATTAAAATTGTAAAACTTTACCAAAAATTAAAGGCCAAAATGACTTCAAAAATTAACTAGGTAATTAAAAAAAGAAAGACAAGACAAAATTTTTCAGTTAGATTTTTACAGGAAGAAGAAAAAGAAAACATTTTTATGGAAAAATTTAACGGATATGCCAGACTGCCGCAGTTTCGAGCCCTCCACGGACTCGTCAGTGGTTAATTTATGTGTCAATTGAACAAAGTATTTTTTATTGTTAAATTGTTCGATATGAAAAACTTTTTACTTTGTGTTTTTACTTTGTTTCAAACCCACAGCCATACAACAGGCTATGACTCATAGCATCACCTCTTAGAGAGTTGAGCCACGGTCGACACAGCGCTGAGTGTGGCTAAGTGGAGTTTTGTCAAGCACAGCATTCACAATGTATTGTTTTAATCAGAAGAGACAGAGTTGTTCACTTATACCTATGAACAATTTATATTTCAACTAAAATGCTTTCTCTTTTTTTAATTATATTGTTCTCTTTTTCACAAGTAATTCTCGCATTATGAAGCGCTTTATTCATATTGATTAGTTGGATAACAAGTGTATGTTAGAGATAGAGTTGCCGCTGTGCAAATTTTTCAATTGTTTCTGGGGTAAAGTGTTTGTAACCGTCATATAATGACAATCGTAATTAATTTTATTACAATTAATTACTGAAGATTTTTTTTTAATTAGATTTTTACAGGAAGAATAATTTTAATATTGAGAAATATTTAAAAAAAATATATTTGTATAAAGAAGCAAACTTTTTCTATATTGAAAATTCTATTTTTCCCTTACTTTTTGTATCAATTTTCTGCAGATCGAAAAATTTACAACATTTTTTGAAATTTCATTCCCCTCTAGTGTTTTGTAGTGGTCTAGTACTTTATGCCATACTAAGATCATGTTCATGTATATTGTATCTGTAGCCGCAGGATGCTAATGATTGTAAATTAATAATTTAATATGACTACATGAGCCAAAGTGTGTTTTATGAAAATTACTTTATGTAAATCATATAAAGATAAATTTTCAAATCAACGCATTAAAGCATAATTGATTTACTTAAGATTAACAACATGCAACAAAAAAAGGTGTGAGAAAATAAATATTTAAAAAAATTAAAGACTTTGATATAATTTTAAGCTTTTAACTGTAAAAACATTTGGTAATTTGACAAAAAAATAAATAAAAACAAAAAAAAAAACATTAATTTAAAAATTCACCACTCGTAAAATGTATTAGAATTGAGATTTAGTAGAAGAAAAAAACTTGAAATAAGTCAAATTAATAATTTATATCAAAGAATATGAAAAAGCAAACAAATTATAAAATTCACCACACTTTGAAATCGCAGCACACAGAAAAATTTTATAATTTAAAAATTATAACACAAATGATAAGTGTTTAACGAAAACGTATATATTACCACAATCAAAGTATTACGGGATTCAAATTGAAGTTAAATTAATTTAAATTTGTTGAGCTAATAATTGCCGAGACACTAGTTAGTTTGCAACAACCCCAAACAAATCGGCTCACTTTAAAAATTCACCACATTTAAAATTTGCTATAAGTTAAATTTATTTAAGGATACTAAAACTTCAAATAAGACAATTTAAATTGATATCAAAGAATTTGAAAAATCAAACCAACTAGAAAATTCACCACGGTTTGATAATTCAACAAACCAAAAAATTTAAGAACTTTAAAATTTTAACAGAAATTGTCGATTTTTAACGAAAACTAGTTTAAAAATTTTAATTTAAAAAATTCACCACTTTTCAGAAGTAAAGTGGTGATTAAGAGATTCAAAATCGAATTAAACAAACTTAAAGCTTTCGATAAAGCTTTTGGTTAAAAATTGCAGAAACGCTAGTTACTTTGCTGCAAAATAAAGAAATCACCCCCACCACACTTAAAATTGTTTATAAGCTGTGATTTTCTTTAATTGGTAAAACAAAACAGCCCGATTACAAAAATTTAAATTGTCGATTTCTAACGAAAACAGTTTTGAAAATTTTAAATTTGGAAATTCACCACTTTTCAAATTAACCAAACTCAAAGCTTGTAATAAAGCTTTAGGCTAAAAATCACCCCATTTTAAATATTCACCACACTTAAAATTCTTTATAAGCTGTGATTTTCTTCAATTGGTAAAACAAAACAACCCGATTAAAAAAATTGATTTGGAGCATTCTGTAGTCATATAAATTTTTATGTGACGATATATCAGGCGCGGATCGAGGAAAATCTTTTGGGTAGGGTAGTTAGAGTATTTTTGATTAACTTTTTTTTTAGTATTTTTCACATTTTTCTACAGAACATTTTAATTTTCGGGGGAGGAAATGTCCCTTATTCCCTTCCCCTGGATCCGTGCCAGCGATATATGTAATCTTATTAAAGTTTATCCGAAATATGGGCCCATATAATTGTATATGTTTGTATGGTTTTATATCTAATCTGATGCAATTACATAATTATGTCCCTTTAGAGTTATATTAGAAAATGTCAGTTTTGTATCAAATTGTACTATATGTAATTATATAAAAACCGGATATTACTGCATACGCATTTTGACCTGATATAAATGTATATAATTTTATATAAATTAATACATCCAAATATAATTAGATCCCAGTTTCAGTCTGGTAAAATTGCACTAAATGTTACATTGTTGTATATGATTGTATGAAAATATACACAATTTCATACAAATATATGATCATCATATTATAAAAAACTACAGCATAAATAAGTTTTAATGTACATTAGGGTGTCCCGAAAGTGTACAATTTTGCGTAATAGTGCTCAAACGATGAGTGATATACAGTTGATTATGAAAAAAATAAATAAAAATCGAGAATACTTATAGTTCGCCACTCATATTTTTTAAATATTTGTGCAAAATTGGGCTTAAGTTTGGTAATGCTGAGCATGTTTTTGGAAAAATATTTATAAAATTTCCATAGAGTAATTTTGTTCACTACATCTTTCAATTTAAAACAAGTTTTAAATAAAATTATTTGCTTCAAACTAAATGATGCTGTGGTCGGCTAAGATTCAGCTATTGAATTTTTAATGTTGTCCCCATAATATGCTCAGCATTGCCCAACTTTTAAACTCTTCTCTGTCTAAAAATTTTAAAAATACACTACGAAGCTCGCTGGTAGAAACTGCAAGTATCCTCAAAAAAGCTCAAAAATACCCATCGTTGGAGTACGTAACGAAATTCGTAATTTTTTCAAGTTCGGGACAGACTTATATACAGCCATTTTTCTGGTATGGAACGATATATAACAATGAATAGGTCAAGATATCGTTTTATCCAATATGTAATAAGTTTTTTTTTTGAATATTGCTCTATATGTTTTGATTTGTGTTATATCTAATTGTACATGCATTCGAACATACTTAGATTAACCATATATAATTGTATATGATATATGACATATACGATTATATATTGGTAGATACGTAGAAGGATGTAATTATAGGTGACATCGTATTAAAAAATTTAGAAGAAACTATTTGTATATATAAACATACATAAACATTAGAGGTGTTCAAAAAAAATGAAAGTGAGTTCTAAAATCAACGAATGGGCTAGCTTGGTTGCTTTGTACATAAAAACATTTAATATGAAGATCGGACAAAGAAAAGTCGAGGCGGAAATCGATTGAAAATTGACAGTGTGTTTTGTATGGGAAAAAATTACTTTTTTTTGCATTTTTTCAAAAAAGAAGTAATATTGAAGCAGTTTTTGTGCCATATTATAAATTAATCGAGATGAAGACACAAAAACGTTTTCAAAAAGATATAAAAATCCGATCTCGGTGACGAATTAGCCCAGTAATAAATAATGCCCCACTAATGTGCCAAATACCACTTGATCACAAATTTCGAGCCCACATTCTAAACGTTTTCGAAATTAATTACCGAAATATTTTTTTTTACTTAGTGGACTCATTAACTGTGAGATATGAAATATATTATTTTTTGGATGTCGTTAACCTGTCCTAAGGTGACGTCAAAAACCAAAAATATTTTTAGGGTATTTTTCAAATCTCCAAAATCAAATTTTAAAAAATTTTGTTCAACAAAAATGGAAAAAAATAATTTAGCACACTAAGGTTTTATTGAGCATAAAATTCTAAATTAAACTACCAAAAATTAGACATATCCCCCGGTTAATTTAGTTAGGGCACCTATTTAAATTCGGGGGATTTTGAGGAAAATGGCTTTTTTTGAACAAAATTTAATATAAGGGTAACATTTTTCTACTTTTAACAAGTACCGATTAATGCTATTTGGGGATTTAATAACACAAGCTACAAGAAGTATATTCTGAAAATTTTGTCAAAATCGACCCACTCCAAAGGTCAAAACACAAGGTCAAAGGTAAATTTTTTGGAAATTTTGAAGATTTCATGAAATTGATAACGAAAAATCGTGTAATATCTTCGAATTTTGATGAAAGTTGACTTAATTATTTTTCGTAGTTGGTATTTGTTATTTAAAAAGAAAAAAACCTAAATTAACCCTTTTGTGCACTTGGGGCCAAAAATGTCCCAATATTTTTTAACATTAAAAAACGTAGTTTCTTTTAAATATCTGCATAATGAAGGTAAAATTTTTGAATTATAAAGAAAAAATACAGATCTGAGGAGCATATTTTTGATAAAAGCTCAAATTGTTATGCATAGTTTTTTTAGAATAAAAGTATTTTTTTAGGCCTTATTATATTTTTTTTTTTTTTTTTTTTGTTAAGAAAAAAATTTTGTTTTTGAATCGTTGATCTTTTTTATTTAATGAATTTTTAAGCATATTTTTTTATAATAAAAAAAATTTTTAGGCCTTATTATATTTTTTTTTTTTGGTTAAGAAAAAATTTCAGTTTTTTAAAAAAAATCTGATCTTTTTTATTTAATGCTTTTTCGTTATTTTTTATTTTTTATTTATAAATTATAATTATTTATTTCCAATATTTCGTCTCCACATTGGGTGACTTCTTCAGGGAACAATTATTATAATTTAATTGAAAAAATTTTGTTTTAGCAATTAAAAACACAATCAAAAATATTTTCTGTCAATATGAACAAAAAAAAAATGTTTTGCAAATTTGAATTTCCTGTTTAAACACTGTACCTAATTAGGTTTAATTAATGTTTTAACTCATTTTTTGTAAAAAATTTGTTTAAAAAGAAATGTTACTGTAACTAACACTGAAAAATAAGTTCGGATAGACGAATTTTTTCACAAAAATGCGTTTTTAACGGCATATTTTTTGGAGTTTTAATGTCATATTTTCCGTTTTTAGGGCTTTTATGTATATTTCTGGTTGCCCTGATTATTATTGATGTGACGACCGCGTCGAACTCGTTTAAGTTTTGTTTAAATATATAAATTGCATTAATTTGCACTTACTATTTTGCCACTATTTTTTTTATAAACTATTACTTTTTTTTTGTTGCCAATCATTCACAATAGTGAAACGTCACTGGTTGGCAGATGACAATTAGGATTTGTGATGTAGCCATATTTTGCGTTGTTAGGAAACAGAGGTGTTATGGAAAGAGACGGTCATTTTACTCGCTCTTTCCGATTATACTTTCGTTTCGATTACACGTGTGGAATCAGAAATTTATATAAAATTAAATAAAATTTGTATTAAAGTTAACTGGAAATTTTTTTTAAGACGTTTAGAGAGTTTGCGTTTAATAATATTAAACGTTCGTAATTTTTTTTAAACAATTTAAAATACATCTAAATTTTTGGCAAAAAAGGGGGTATATACACAGTCAATCACCATTGCGAACATTTTCCGCTAAAACCTTAAGTTAGAGTTAAAACAAGTGATACCAGCACCTGAAGGCAGAGGGTGGCCGAGACATTTAATACACACCTGGCAACCACCTTTGGAAAAGGCCAGGCAACAACCAAATTGGCTAGAGATTGGTGGCGTCACTTTTATATAATCGCAGCTTTTTATCGATTTTGTATTGCGGATTAGTGCGATTTTCCACCATTTCATCGGCATTAACAAAAAAAAAAAACAAACCCCTATTGTATGAAAGCAGGTAAATTGGTAGTAGTACAGGTAAATTGGCAGTACCGTACTGACGGTCAATTTTGAAAGAGGGGATCAGAACATAAACCTTTGTGATCTGAGAGAAAGTAAAATTAAGTATCAAAAAACACCTAACCCTAGAATCACTTAGATTAACCTATTTGTAGATATTTCATAATTAGTTAACTAATTTAAATCATATACACTCTATTATAACACGAACTTAAAATTCTATTTAATCCTTTAATAAAAAAAAAGTCAAAGTATTACTATAAAAAAAAAGTAAAGATTCAAGGGAATATAATTAATATTATTAATTGGCAATACAGATTAAAAGATAAACTACAATTTTTTTTTTGATCAATCTAAAACAGTTTACATTATAATATCAAATTCTAAAGAATTCGAACTTCTATTTAAAAGAAAAAAAATATATATATATTAACATATAGTTTGCTATTAGAACAGTTAATTTTATTTACACAGAATGAAAAATAGAAAAAAAAAAAAGAACTAGAAAACTAATTTGTTAAATTTTGAACTGATAATACAGTTGATAAATAAACGCGCGGTATAAAGACTTAAAAAAAAAAAAAAAAAATTAATTAAAAATATAATATAATAAAGAAAAATAAATATTCAAAATTAGAAAATAAAAAAAAAAAAAAAACAAAAAAAAGAAAATCATAATTATATTCTAAGAAAATTTATAAAAACGCGGTTATAAAATTAACAATAGAAAAGAAAAATTACTAAATTTACAAAAATAAAAGATAAAGATCGTAAACATCTAAAGTAAGGAATAATAAATAATAATAAAAAAAAAAAAAAATAGAATAAAAATAGCAGAAATATCGGGTTTTATAATAATTTTGAATTTTCTTATAATAATCATAAGAAATAATTATAGAAAAAAAAGGGAAATAAATCATCAAATTAAGTAAAAATCATAAGAGAAAAATTAGAATACGTATAAATAGTAACAAATTATTTCTAATTATACTAACTTTAAGATATTTCTTTTTGTATTTTTTTTTGCACAGTATAGACAATTTATGTTATCATTTGTATTATTAGGTTTTGTATTAATGTTTATATTTTTGAATAAATAGGAAATTTTTTGAATTGTTATGATGAAATTAATCATGGACTAAGTTTAAATTTATTTGGTTGAAAAAATGTAACAAAAAGGGGAAAGTTTGGTGGAAAATAACAGGGGTATTTCCATGATCTTGCTACAGGCAAAGGACATACCAAAGGATGACTGCAGAAGTCATAAGGGGAGGGCAGCCTAAGGGTACAGTTCCACCAGTAACCCCATGTGATTCCCCATTCCCTAAATGTCCTTCACAATCATCTGTGTGTTATCGAAAGCCGGTCTTTTAAAATATCGAATTCTCATAAAGTTTAGTGTGGTAATATATATGTAGGGTTTGGTTGGCACAAACTATTTATTTAATGTGCAGCCTTTGCGGTGAAAGAATTCCCCCGTCCGGCGAGCTTAGCCCAGCTACCATCTATGTGCCACTTGCCGCAATGTCAAGAAGGTTGTTACATTGATTTGATAACAAAATTTAAGAAATTTCACACTTTATTTTTTTCGAACCAAGTTTTCTATAGTAAAAAAAAAAATTAGTTGCATATTTCTAAAGAAATTATTAGTTGAAAACTCAACACACCTCAAAAAAACTCACCATACCTTAAAATTTATTAATTATAAAGTGTTTAAAGAAAATATACAAATTTTAATAATAAAAATTCATCTTATGCAAATTTTCCATCATGTTTTATAGAAATCGCATACAGGAAGGATATCTTAACTCTTTAATATTTACCCCCCACTAGCCCAGATTCTCAAGAGTTTGGCTAATTACAAATAAAGCGGTAAATATATATAATCTACATGAATGCATTTTCTGCTTTATCACATCATAAATTGCCTGAATATTCTACCCTTTTAAAGACTGCATTTCATACTTTATAAATACAAAAAAAAAAAAAAAAGTGCATAATTCTTCAAATGCATTCCCTGCATACACAACATTTAACATTTGTTAAATTCTTTTTAGCAGAAATCCTCCCCTTTTTTGTTTAATAAAACTCCTTTTAATTAAAAATGACATAATGAAGTAAGAATAACAGCTAAAAAACAAAACACCTCTAAACACAAAATTGCATAATGCAGCAAATGCATTTTCTAAAGTAAAATGCAATTGAATGCAAAAAAAAAAAAAACAGCAACAACATCAAAACGCACTTGTTGGTTTGCCTTTTGTTGGAACAATATTATTATAATGTTGCATGTACTATTGTGAAGCAACATCAAAGGCTATATTGGTGATAAAACAACACTCATTATTTTGTTTGCGCAACAAAGCAAAAATTGCGTAAGGATTTCGATGCCTGCTGCATTACACTTCAGCATAGACAAGAGGGGTGGTGCAAAAAAAAAAAAATAAACGATTTCAACAAAACGATAAAGATTTTTGCAAATTGGCCTTAACAATGTGAGAAGAAAAGCGAAGGGTGATTTTTCGCACGACCTTTTATTATTTATATTATTTGTGTAAGAAACTGTGTAAGGGAATGTTTTTGTTCGTTACGAGATTTGTAGTATTGTTGTGTTAATGAGCATGGGAAAATTTTGCAAAATTCCGTTACATTTTGCATATTATTTGAAAATTTTGCATAATGCATTTTTTTATTTTTTGCATAAACAGATAATAATGATGGTTATGGGAAAGGAATTAAATTATAATTTATGAATGAGATGAGAAAAAGAGTTAAGGTTTCGTTTAAAAAAAAAAAGGATTTTAAGGATCAATATTTGACACATACAACAAAATTTTGATTATTTTTACCTGAAACGGTATTTTGCAAAAATTTCTAATGAATGAATAACTTTATAAAGAAGATGGTAGTGTAGGGATATTGATTTGAGCATTTTTTTATTATTTTAAAACAAAATACATTCAAGGATATTTCTCACATTCTAATTTATACACTTTAAAGCCCGATGGTCCGTAAAGGAACGATGGGAATATATATCGCTCATGTACTTCAAGACAGTCATAATTCAAAAAAATGCCTTAATGATGCAGATTTATTAGTTATATCATGTTTTATATTGTGTCCGAATTTCATAATAATATCGTGTATACTTTTAGAGATAGAGGATAATATATTTTATAATTTCTTTAAAGTTTGTGCAAAGAGTATATACTTCATAGAGAAACTGTGCTACTCATGGGTCTCTCGATAATTAACGAATTCGTACACAATTCTGACTAAGAGAAAAATACATTAAAACCCCTATTTATAAAAAAAGTGACCAAATAAATAGAGAAAGGGTCGACGAGGCAGATATGAATTGAAAACTTCCCTATGGGGAATGAGGAGTCAATTGAGTGACTGGTTAAAGAAGTGACTGGTTAAAGAAGGACTTATCACACTGGTATAATTTAATACTGAAGTGGGTTAAGCAGTGTCAATTGTCCTAAAATTACCAATAATGTGACTGGTAAAGGGAGGACATACCACTTAACCAGAATGCTTATTAACAAGAAAAAGCCAGTTGGTCAGAATTTTACCCATTGGAAGCTGTTTAGTTATCGTTTTTTTTATACGACATGGCCCTTTTACGACTGTCTTGTGGTATGCCCATCTTTAGTTAGTCCTGTGACATGCCACTATGTGGTTTAAAGCAGGACAAATGACCTCCTCCTATGACAAGCCCATATTAAAGTTGCCAGTTGTTTACACAGGGTACACTCAAAAAAATAAGTTAGTACAAAAGTTAGTAAAACGTCTTGTAAATTAGGTATACTATTTGTTAGCAAATTTTTTTGCTAAAATTCTGTTTTCAGCTAAAATTTTTGTTATACTTATTCAGCACTTAACTGTTTTATACTAATGCTTTACTAATATACTAATGTCGCGGCATGTCAAGATGTAGTAGAGAAGAGAAAAATGGTACTAAAAAGTACAACTCTAATAAGACATATACAAAAATCAACCATGGAAGACTTTTGTATCTGTTTTTCATACATAAAACAAAATTGAGGATTAAAACAACTTAAATTTGGCTTTGTCACCGGCTTGTGAAAATAATTGTCTATTAATAGAATAAAAGACAAAAGAAAATATTTAAATTTAATATGTATTTCTATAATAAATGTTAATAGATTAATAATCTAGTGTGGTCAAATTGCAAACAAACATATACAGACATGTAGACAGAGTAAAGCGAAAGACAAAGACACACATCTTAGGTAGATTTTTATGGTTCCTTTTTCTTATTGCAAAAAAAGGGTTGTTTTTTTCGTTTCGTTTGTTTTTGTTTATTTTTTCGTTTCGTTTCTATAATTATCTTCGGCAGTTGCGTCCGTCCTTTAAAAGAAAGCATCATTTAGACTACCATTGATGTAAGTAGTTGAAAGAAAATTTTTGTTATGTTATATATATTTATTTCTATATATTTTCAGATATTAAATTAATTCATGACATCAATGTTTGAAAATGAAAATTTTTATATTTCGTAATTATTGCAAATTATTTTTAAAAGAATCACAAAAATATGTTTTATGATTTTCAGCAAATAAATTAACTAAATTACAATTTTTTTACAAATTTTTTACGTTTTTTTCAGTCTACTAATATTCAGCAAAAAATTTATTAATTTTTACCAAAGCTTTTTTATTTCTAATCTACTAAGTGTTAGCAAAACTTTTGCTGAATCTACTAATTTTGTTGCTAAAAATCAGCTCGCTGATTTTCAGCAAATGATTTTGCTGACATTAGCAATTTTTTTGCTAGCACCCTCCTGACTAAAATTTTGCTGACTTTACAAACTTTTTTTTTTTGAGTGTAGGGTTTAGCAGAGGACCGGTCTCTAGTACGAAGGGACCAATCCTGTGGCACACACAGAACCGGTCCCATTCCCCATAGGGTTTAAACTCGTTTTTTGCAAAATCGTGTTTTTTTAATTTATGTCAGTCTTGCAGTAAATGAGCGATATACTTTATAACTAACAGAAAAAAAATTGTAAAAATGTTTGCTGAAACTATTAAAAACTAGTTCAAAATGACGTTGCAGTAAAAAACTGCTTAAATTTGCAGATTTTTGTTTGCTAAATATTAGTCGGATAAGAATAGCAAAAATAAATCTGTTGAATCTACAAATATTCAGTTATATTTGAGTCAAAGTTTAGTTAAATAAAAGTAACAAATTCGTCTGCTAAAATCAGTAAAAAAGTTGCTAAATATAATTAGATAAAGAAATCAAAAAAATATGTGAAATTTTAAGTTATTTTTTTGGATTTTTTTAATGCGAATACAAATCTGCCTTGCTGAAATCATCAATATAAAATTTTTTTGCAAAAATTTCGGTGGATTTTAGCAAAATATACTGTTGCTTGCATTCTACTAAATGTATGATGAATATTGCAAAAATTATGTTAAATTACATTACAGTCTTTACTACTTTTAGTCTACAAATATTCAGTAAAAGTTTCGAACCAGAAATATGCTTTAAACAATTTATTTATGCCCATAAAAAATGACCCGGAAAATATGCTTTTAAAAGCAGATTTTTCTTTAAAGATTCTTATTTTAAATGTTTTTTTTTTTTTAAAGAGAAGCAACACTCAGGAAATTCTTTCTATTAATTACTGTGTTGCTTTCTTTGCAAAGGGGATAGTGGAGAGATGAAAGGTGGTAGAAGATGAAGGGCTGCAAACATGGCAACACTGTAATTGCGCGAGATGATAATTCTTTTTGTTTCATAGCCCTGATTCATTATTTTACTTCGGTGGGGTTAAGTGCTATGGAAACACCGAAGGTGGGCGCAGCGATACATACAAGTGATAGAAAACTCATACATATTATTTTTTCTAAATTGATGTTGTCGTCACCGGGAATCGAACCCGGGACCATCTGTGTAACAGTCCAACGCGCTAGCCATCACACCACAACGCACCAGTTGCTAGCAAAAAAAATGACATTAAAGATTAATTATAGCAAAATCTGTATATTCTTAATACAGGGAACTCTAAAACAGGAAAACAATTTATTAAATATGCGAAATTGATATTGTAAACCACAGAATATATAAAATTAAAAAAACCTAAAAACTTTATTTTTCGAAGAAAAAGAAAAGTAAAAAATATGCTCTTAAAATACAGGTTTGTTCTAGAATCTACAACAATATGCTTTAAAAAAATAAGATTTTTTTATTAAAAATATGCTCTTAAGAACAAAGTATTCAAAAATAGGCAAAAATATGCTATTACCCAGCAAAAATTTTTCGTGTTTTTAGAAGCAGGATAAAACAAATGCGCTGATGTAAGTGCTTACCATTACATAATACTGAGAAGCAGTAAAAGAATCGAATAATTTTCGTATAAAAATAACCAAAAAAAATTTTGAGCTTTCTGATTTCCCTTGCAAGAATGCAGGTTGTAAGCAGCTTACCTTATTCCCTTACAAGGATGCAGGTTGTAATGCAGAAAGTTTAAAATCGTGGATTATAAACGATCTGTACCTGTTTTACCGAGTGATTTCCGATCGTGTTTGGTGTTTTTGAGTATGTTGCACAAAATAAATAGTCATTAAATTGTTTCTGAAGAGCTAGCACGTGGTACGGAAACAAATTAAATTATTATATTAATATGTCTAAAATTTTAACAACAAAAAATTAATAACTGTAGAATTTTATGTAAAATAAATTATATAATATTCATATTATTACTTTTAACCGTAATAATCTAGACATGAAAAATGATTTTACTGAAAGCCATGAAATCACAGCTTTTTATAAGCGCTAAAATCAGCGCTTAGTTTGCCAAAAAGTAATGCTTCCAAGTGGGAATTCGCCATATAAAAATCATGGCATATATAAGCAGGTTTGTAAGGGATTCTTTATGGTTTACTCCCTTACTGGGTAAGAGCAATATATGCAAAAATATGCTCTAACAAATCGATGCCAATATTTCATCAATAATTCTTCATCAATTATTTATCAATTATTCTATAACTGTGTCTTATTAATATTTCAATACTACGCATAGGAAAAAACATGATACAGCATATTTCTGGTTGCCCTGATCATGATGCTTGCTAGGAAAAAACCCTAGCCACGTGTTTCAGTACTAAGAAGACAAGAATTGATTTTTTTTTTGTTAAAGCTCTGCCTATTCTAAAGGCTCTAGCTTTTCTAAAACTTCGGGTTTTGAAGAGATCTTTAGCCAGAACGAAAAACTATTACCAACCTAGCTATAATATGTTTGATTTGCTTTATTTCTATAAATATACGGAGTTTGAAAGCATATAATTAATAAAAAAAGAACAGTTTTTCATGTTTGCTGTTCTTGTATTATTAATATTTACTTAACAAACAAAATCTGCTAATTTTTGCAGTTTTTTCTGCAGTGAAATTTTTAACTAATTTTGAGTAAGTTTTTCTGCTAAGTTTACACGTTTATTGCTATGAGTGCATAGTTTGTGAATTTTAATTGTGTGCTCTTAATTGAAAACAATTTCAATTGCCATATTGGTTTGAATTATTTAGCTATCTAGTTAATTTTATTATTTTGTTAAAATTTTCCTGGAAAAAAGGCAAACAAATAAGTTAGTAGATTTTAAAAGGGCCTATTGCGTGACAGGTCAGCCGAGGAAATATACTACATTTCAACACTACACTTCAACCATATTTTGCTTTTATAGTGTAAGTACTTTTATTTCAATTTTTTATTATTCTTTTGTATTTAAACACACATGCAAAAAACATCAGTTTGCTGTAAGCTAGCCAATATTCAACAGCAAGCAACAGTAGCTCAGACGTTATAAAATGTATCAGTTGACCCAATTTTATGACAGCGTACTGGTCACCTTTATATCATGTTTTTCAAACTACTGCCGCCATCTATACGTCAGGTCAGCTAGTTTTGGGCCCGCTGATTTTCAGACTAAAACGAGTGTCATTAATTATTTCTCTATTTATTTGTTTTTAATTATCCTATTATCCTTTTTTATAAACCTCTCATTGAAACCTGATTATTTCACAATCAAAATTATCTTTTGGTTTTCCAAAAAAAACTCTTATTTATGCTAATTTATGCATTTAGAAAGTAAACATTCCAAAAAAAAAATTAACATAATGACCAGCAACATTTACTAAAAGTCAAAAATTAAATCAACTGACCACTATAAAAAAAAAAACTTCCCCTAAAATGACCGGGGTTGTGAGCATGTGAAATTTGACCACTCCATATGAAACTATTAAACAAACATGATTTGTTTATTTACATGTAGTCACCCATGTTTACACTTATCAAAAAAATCCAACAATTATCATTAGAATATTTAATGACCATAAAGGTAACTAAAAGTCAAAAAGGGTCAGTTTCAATAATACAAAAATAAAATGACCACCACTCAACAATAGTAATTATCTAGTAGTTCAAAACAAATTTTAAATGGTCAGTTATAAAATAATGACATTAAAAATCACACATTTCGAGTAAAAACTGTTTTTGTAATACTCAAAATTAAAAAGGGATGTTTAGGTGAAATAAAAATCTTGCTAAAATTACCCTTATTTCGATAACTGTGAAAAAATCTGATTATATTTATCTTAAGTCTTATAAGAAGTTAGCAATTCTTAAAAGATTGTTGTTTAACGAATAATTTTAACGGAACTTTTTAAAGGATTTTAAAGAGATTTCATTTTCTTCTTTCTCAATCAGTACTTCTTAGGGTTCAAGTATTTGCTAAATAGCATTACAGTTATGGTAATAAGTTACAAAAGGGAAATATAAATCCCCCTTAAGTTTCACTTAAGATTTTTAATGTGAAAAGGAGTATGAGAAAAATAGTACAGTTTTTATTTAAAAAATTCCTACAAATTTACATATCACAGATGATAATCATAAATTGTGTCTTGAATATGAAAAAAATTTTACAAATTGAGATCGGCTAAACTGAACAACGCTAGGAGATTATTGAATTTAATTATCAAAATTCATGCTCGGTTAAGAAAGTGCATCGTGCACTTCTTCCTATTTATGGTCAGTTTGGGCGACCTTCTGAAGGCGGCTATTCGGAATCTTGTGACTAAATTTCGCAATAAAATTTTCATTATTGGACATTAAACCACCAACACGCATATGTATAGTACGGACAGCGGAAAATATCGCAGCTGTATCCGCCAGTGTTGTTGATGACCGTGAATTATCGATTCGGCGCCGTTCGCAACAACTGGCCCTCTGTTACTCCACTGCGTGGAAAATTTTGGTAAGGATTTGGGTGTAAAACCTTTTAAAATACAGCTGGTGCAAGAATTGAAGCCACACGCAAAGTTAGATGAATTTCCACTTTTTTTTATCGGAAAATTGTGTTCAGCGACGAAGCTCATTTCTGGTTGAATGGATGCGCGAACAATTAAAATAGCCGTATTTGTTGTGAAGATCACCCAAAAGCATTGCAAGAACTGCCAATGCATACTGAAAAATGTACTGTTTAGTGTGGGTTATGGGCCGGTGGCATCATTGGACCGTACTTTTTCAAAGACGACGAAGGCAGGAAAGTTACTGTGAATGGCGAACGCTACCGTGCAATGATTACCATTTTTTTTTTTTTTTTGACCAAAATGGAAGAGCTGGACTTGGGTGACATGTGGTTTCAACAAGACGGTGCCACATGTCACACAGCACGCGAAACAATGGCCCAATTGAGAGGCGAGTTCGATGAACAGTTTATTACATGTTTGGGGCCAGTGAATTGATCGCCTAGATCGTGCGATTTAACACCTTTAGACTATTTTTTGTAGGGCTATGTTAAGGCTCATGTCTACACTGATAATAATCCATGCATAAAAATACCAATAAATGTTAAAATTACAAAAACATTCGTAAAATAAACCAATATTTGTTCATTTTACAAAAGTTTTTGTGTTTTTGCCATTATTTACGTATTGTAAGCATCGATAATTATGAGTGTATATGGACAAGCCCGCAACGGTTGACTCACTGGAAGCAAGTATTGCAGAATTTATTCTTGAGCTACCGGCCGATATGTTGTAGAGAGTATGCCAAAATTGAACAAAGCGTAATCTTAAAAAATCCCACGTTATGAATTAACCAGGGCTTAGTTTTAACTGTTATGAAAATTTTATTTATAAGGTCTCAGATTATGACCATCGAATATATTCATATATACAAATTACCACGTATTTTTTTTTTTTTTTTTTTTTTTGATATTTCTTCTTTTAACCTTTCTTCTATTTCTTAAGATGTTTGAATAGGAGAGTTAGTAAAATTTAATGAATGTATGATTATATTTGGTAAGAACGGACTATTGTTTAAAGTTGATGTTAGTAATCTGGGCTAGCTGAATGGCTAAAATGTGACGTAAGGATATTTCTTTCCTACACTTGCTTTCTGCTGATGGACGTTGCCTAAGAAAATATAAGATGAATATTAAATATAAGTTGAACAAATACATGGTGTCAGCGATATAATTTAGACTGTAAATCGTACTACATTTCGGCGCCAGTATGAACTTAAAGATTAACCAGAACTATAAGAAAGTTTAGCTTAGAAAACAGTCCACGCTTATTTGGAGCATAATGTGAAGAAGAAAATTTAAAACTATTCAAGGATAAAAGACAGTTTGAAAAGTAAACTGATAAACGATTGGGCGCCATGGTGGTGATCAATATATTTTGTTGAATTTGGGCTTTTTATTCATGCAATTTTTTACTTATAGAAGATCCGAAATTTATATTGCATTTGGACTATTAAGGGATCCGTGATAGGCTAGGATGGATAACGCAACCATTAGAAAAATATAACCGCTAAAATACTGATACATATTGTAAACCGAAAGTAAAGAAATTTCTATATAAAAAATAAATTTTCTTTCTTAATCCAGTCATGTCATCTCAGCACCCTGTATAAAAAATTGATTTTCTTATTAGAAAATACAACAGAGAAAAAAAAAATAGCCCAAAAGAAAACGGAAACGTCTGCGGAGGAAAAAAAATTAAAAAAAAACTTTTTTCTTAACATTGTTTTTTCTTAATGAGCAAACATCCTTAACTACATACAAAAGTTCTTACTACATATTTATAACAATATTCATATATACATCTGATAAAAATACACACATTTTACTTAAAAATAAAAGAAATGTTAGAAAAAAAATTTACATATAAACACATTAAGGGTGCGTAAGGATAACAAAACATTATTTAGAGAAATGAAGGAAAAAAAGCAAGTGTACAAATATTAATGTCTGGCCATATAATAAGAAACCCACATCCTTACACATATAGAAACCATAACCCACAGGACGTAGAATATAAGAAGCTTCTAAAGAACAACAGCCAGAAAAGTATAAAAAAAAATTAAATAAAATTTTCCATTAAAAAAATCGAAAAAATTACTTGATTTTTTTTTTTTTGTTTCTTTTACTCTAAATGATGAAAAATAAAGGACATTCGGGGTTTGAGATGAGTGCGTGTGTGTGTGAGTACGTTGCTCAAAGAATGAGTGTACACAGAGAAAACAGATTCATTGTGACAAGCGAATTTCTAGCCAACCGTATGATTTGGTTGTCAGAATCAAATGTAATACTGGATTAATTGAAATTTAATGGTCCACCCGAAATTTTGTTGTATTAATCAAATTTTTGTAGCCACACACAAAAATATTGATTGATGGATGTAACCGAACCATGTGGTTGGCGAAAAATTCGGTAGTCACAATGAATTTGTTTTCTATGTGTAAATAATAATAGAAGTAATATGGATTTTGTTTTGGAATATATACGCACTTTTTTAAATGAAAAACTTTGGGTGTACGAGGACGGTCCCAAAATTAGCCGACCTGACATATAGATGGCGGCAGTAGTTTAAATAAAATTACTAGTGAAAAGTGGCAACGTTATAAAACATATGTTTTAAGATTAAAGGCGCCACGTTGTTTAGTATTTTTTTTGCAACCATCAAATATAAACGATCTTTGAGAATTTTATCGAATTTGGAAAAAATCGGTCACTGTTAAATTCTTCAATACTTTCATTTGAAGGGACACAGTTTAACCAATATTAAAGCCGAGCTAGATTCTACTCTGGGGGAATCGGCTCATTCGTGTACGACTATAAAATATTGGGTGGCAGAGTTTAAACGAGACCGTACTAGCTGCCAAGACGAACACTGTAGTTGTAGACCAATTGAGGTGTCCACGCCAGAAACGGTTAAGAAAACCTTCAAAATGGTATTGTGTGATCGTAGGCTGAAGATGCGTGAGCTGAATGATATGATAGGCATTTAAAAAAGTGCCATACATCGCTTACACTGTGTGTAATTTTTTAAGTCATGGCAAAATAACCATATACGGACACCATTACGTGATAAAAGACTAAAAAAAAAGACCCGTGTCTCCCAATTTTTCCCAAAGTCATCTCCTTTTATGTTTATGGGCCGCGGTATCATTTTCGCAAAAAAGTGATCATTTTCTCAGGCTCATATCTTGCAAACCGTTCAGAATTTTGATTTACTCTTTATGGCAAAGTTGTAGCTCTTGT
Organism: Delia radicum; assembly: GCA_021234595.1. NCBI lineage: Eukaryota > Metazoa > Arthropoda > Insecta > Diptera > Anthomyiidae > Delia > Delia radicum. The sequence goes on along the minus strand of CM037855.1, from coordinate 33,896,949 downwards.
CATAAAGAACAAAAATTGCGAACATATAAAATCAAAAAAACTTCACCTTCCAGACCAAAATCGCAAAAAACTTAAAAAATTCGATTTTTTTTACCTTTTTTCCCGTGTTCAGGTCCATAGGTAGCAAACCGTTCAAAATTCAAGGAAACAATCAACTACAAAAATTTACCTAAGATCTCTATAAACAAATTTCTAGAACATATAAACTTCCTAGAGATGATTCTTAACACTGTTTAGGTAGCGCGCAAAAGTGAAAATTTTTTTAATTTAATTTTTTTCCTTTTTTCTCCTCTTCAGGTGCATAGGTAGCAAACCCAATTCCCAGGAAGTTTATATGTTCTAGAAATTTGTTTATTGAGATCTTACAACTTTGCCATAGAGAGTAAATCGAAATTCTGAACGGTTTGCAATATATGAGCCTGTGAAAATGATCACTTTTTTGCGAAAATGATACCGAGGCCCCAAATCTTCGGCGGCCCATAAACAAAAAAGGAGATGACTTTGGGAAAAATTGGGAGACACGGGTCTTTTTTTTTAGTCTTTTATCACGTAGTGGTGTCCGTATATGGTTATTTTTTTCGTGTTGCACTGTGTTATTGACTGAAAGTTTGGAGATGAGAAAGATGTGCGCAAGATAGTTGCAGCGTTTGCTCACAATATAACAAAAACAAACAGTTCACACATTCACTATAGCAATGGACAATATCAATGAATTAAAGTACGAGCTCAAAGTTTTTCCCAAATTTCTTGTGTTTTTTTTGGTTAAGTCGGCTTATTTTAGAACCGCCCTCGTATGTAAAGTCTTGATGTACCTTGCGATAAGTGTTTACAGTTTAACAGATAGTTTGAATTTATTTGAGTTTTAATAACTATAAATCATACAAAAAATATTGTCAGTGATGAGTAGGCCATCTTTTGTTTGGCATTTGCTATTAAATGCTGAAAGTTTTTCATAATAAGTTTATAAATATATGTCCGAAAGTTTTTAATGAAAGTTTTTATTTTTAAAAATTAAAATTTTTTACACACAAAAACAAGTTTTCAATTTATTTTTTGATCAATGGTGAAAATCTTTTTTACTTCGAGCTCATATAATATATATTAGTTCTCATGTAGTGAGTAAACTAGTTTATATGAATGTTTGATGTTTGGCATGGGATTGTCACTTCTTTCAAAACGTGTTCTGATGATGGGAACATAGAAAATTCCGAAATATATCTATCAACACATTTCTGAAAGGGTCAAAGAATAAATCGGAAAACAAAAACTCTATAGATTATTTGTTAGGACAATATCCTAATAAAGAAATATAGAGTATGACCTCGAACTTCAATAATTTTAATTTTCATTGAAAATTATTTAAGTTCGAGGCCATACTTTATATTCCTTTATTAGGATATTGTCCTAACAAATAATCTATAGAGTTTTCAATTTATTTTTAATCAAAGGTGATAATCTTTAACTTCGAGCTCATATATTAGTTCTCATTTAGTGAGAAAACTAGTTTATATGAATGCTTCATGTTTAGCATGGGATTGTCACTTCATGTAAAACGTGTTCTGATGATGGGAACCTAGAAAGTTCCCGAAATAGATCTACCTGACTCTATAGATTATTTGTTAGGACAATATCCTAATAAAGAAATATAGAGTATGGCCTCGAACTTGAATAATTTTCATTTTCATTGCACAGTTAAAGGTCGATAAAAATATAATTTTTATTTTTTAATAAAAATTAAAACAAACTTTGTTTATAATCTATATATTTTTTTATAATTTTTTATAGAATCGATATTTCATAAGATTTCAGATGTTTTGTTTGTTCCAAACTTCCGAAACATTGTACTTTTATAATCAGTAAATTTTTTCATATTGATATGTAGTAGTTAGTTTCAAATTCGGCCTTAACGAATATAATGCTCACACTTGTATTTCTTAACTTTTAATAGCTTGAGTATATGGTGTGTAGCTGCATAATCACTTTTTTCAACTTTTCTTACTGCTGGGGTATAAATTATATGATTTTTTTTTTGAAGAAAAAAAATCTACCCTCTAAATATATTAAAAAAAATGTATGTTTTTTGGATATTTTTATATAGAAAAAAACTTATAACAAAAAAAAAACGTAATCATTAATGTTTAAAGAAAGGAATATAGAGTAGTAGAAGTAAAAAATTAAAATAATGTGTCCCTTGTCGTTAACAGACGACAACGCATAAACATATAAAGCTAATGGTCTATCTCGATAAAGGACCAAATTTTAATTTCGAAATGATGTTTTCAAAAATCAACATTTTAAATGCAATGCGTGTGTTAAGAAAGATTTGCAGATGAACACAATAAAGTTTTGGAAAAAAAAACCAATAGAAATTAACAGATATTCAGTACGAAAATTTTTGAAGGAATCATAGAAAAATATCCTTAAAATTGTGCTTTCAATACAATCAAGTAAATGTTCTGTAAATATATAGTACAGGATATACGCGTAACGTATGTGTGTAAACATTTACGCATGAAGAATGAAAAAACAAAACACCAAAAAAAAAAAAAACGTTTCACTGAATTTAACTTCCCTTTTTATTTTTTTTTGGTACGTTCCTGTATTAACATTGGGAAATAATTATGCAAATTAGTACGAGAAGTAGTACGTGTATATTAGAAGTTTACAATACTCGTACATAACAAATGGTAATAGAAAGAAAAGTACAGTTTAGTTATAACACTATAAGGGAATGTTCCCTAATGTGGTACTACACCTGGTGCTTGGGCTATATAAAAAATAAAAACTAACAAGGAAACTACCTAGTGGTGAATTTGCAGATTTTAATGAGTATTGGATAGGTTGTAGATGAGAGAAAATATAAGACATGTAAGTTTAGAGGTTAAAAATGGAGGTAAAAAATAACAATATTTTTGTATGAAAATATGTCTAAAACAGGGGAGCCCACGGCCTATGCGCTTGGTACTCATTTGTTTTTGTAAAAACACTTAGCTATATGCTGTGTGTTTTAATACACATATAGAGCGCTCAGCACTAGCAATACGAAATACACAAACAACTTTGTCTTATTAGTTTTTTTGTCGTTCTTCACTGTATACACGCAAGCGCAAAGCAACAACACTTTCGTATGCTTTGCTGGTAAACATTGAAATATTTTTTTCTATTTTCTTTGTATGTATTGGTCTTACAACAAAAAATATTGAATAAAAATTAGTTTTTCTTTAAATGTATTGGTGTTTGCTCTTCCATAAGGAACTTTTGGGCACTCCTGGTCTAAAATGTAAGAAATTCAGAGGTAAGAAAAATTTTGATATCCATATTGCCTACACTCATAATAAGTCATGCTAAAAATACAAAAAAAAAGAATTCAAAACTACGAAAACTTTCGTAAAATTAACAAATTTTCGTTTATTTTACGTTTTTGTTATTTTGATATTTTTTCGTATTTTTATGCATGTATTATTATCAGTGAGTGTACACATAATAATCCATGCTACTAATACGAAAAAAATTTCAAAACTACGAAAACTTTCGTAAAATAAACTAAATTTTGTTTTTTGTTTTGACATTTTTATGAGTGAATTATTATCAAGATATGATGTGAGTCCAGAGTGGCCACTTATTTGAAATATTAGTTATAACAGCTCTTTGGGAAAAGTCATGTTAAAGACGAACGATTACGATAATTAAAAAAAAAATATTCTTCTTAGTTTAAACGAGCTTAAGATCATTTATTTATTAATTATTTATTTCCAATATTTCGTCTCCACATTGAGTGACTTCTTCAGGGCACACATATTACAATTTGAAAAAAGTATTTTAGTAATTTATATAATAAAATTTTCATCAAAAATATTTTTTTGCTTATTTTACAAAAGTTGTTGTTGTTGTTTTGACATTTTTATGCGTGGATTATTATCAGGGTATGATGTGGGCCACTTATTTTAAATATTTCTTCGGGAAAAGTCGTGTTAAAGACGAAAACATAAAAATAAGTTTTTCAAATTGTAATATTTGTTCACCAATGTTAAGACGAAATATTGGAAATAAATAATTTGTAAATAAATGATCTTAAGCTCGTTTAAACTAAGAAGAATAAAATAAAAGAAGATCAAAGAAAACTTTAAAAAAAAATATTATTTATATTGTCAAGAAAAACCTTGTGAATTCAATTCGAGAATAGTAATAGAGAAAATTAAACTCTATGACAGTTGACATACTGAGAGAATTATAACTCATGATATCAATGAAACAATTTCATAGAATATTTTTCGATTTTTATATTCAATAAAGAATTTCATTATAACCAAGAAATTTTATTAATATTAAAAAAAAAAAAAAAATCATAAATTTTTTTTCTATAAAATTTCTAGTTTCATAAAAAAAATCATTTGATTTCATAAATAATTCATTCGATTTCATAAATTATGAAAAATGAAAATTTTCTTTAGAGCTATGAAATTATTTCAAAGAATTAATTTTTTATTTTTTTTTCATAAAATTTCATAATTTCATTAATTTGCATACATTTCAAACTTCAGTTTTAACCCTCTAAGCGACAAGCCCGCCTCCAGGCTAAGTATTTTATACTGGACATAAATGTGCCAAATCAGTGGATTTTTTAAAAGAAATTAAGCTATTTTAATAGAAAACCAAATTTACAAAATATTTTCTGAAGTCAGTTTTTGGAAAAAGTGTTAAAAGTTAAAATTTCGTAAAATTTAAAAAAAAAATATTGTTAAATGAACACTATTTTAAAAAATCGTAAAAATATATTTATGTTGTCTGAGACTAAACACACAGTAAGACTGAAACTTAAGTTTTGAGAAAAATCTCTTAATTTGGTGCAAGGACATATATGTAGGATTACAATAGGATACCTCAAAGAGGTAGTGGGTTACGATTTATTCTCAAGTGTTCAACATATTTTATAAAGTGCCTTATTATTACAATATAGCAGCCTTTTATTAATTTTAGACTTCTACGAAATTGTTTAAAAAATCGCATGAAGCCGTTCATTTGATTAGTTCCAAAGCATTTTTTAAGACATTCATGAAGAGTTTAATTAATTCAAAGAACTTCTTTATATTAAAACATTTTATGAAACTGCTTCATAAATTCTATAAACGCTTCATTGTCGGAATGATTTATTAGTTTAATGAAGATTTTCATTAACTCTACAAACATTTCATAAACATTGACTTTATTAAAACCTGTTTCATAGATTCTATGTAGTTTCTATGAAAAGTTTTCATGTACGTGTTCCAGTGACAATTTTCATTAAAGCCATGAAGAATTTCATTACTGAAGTGAAGATAATTCTCTTAGTGCTGTTTGGACATATTCATGTAACAACACAAAAAAAAATAAAAGTTTCACTTTAGCGAATAAGCCACATTAGGGAACATTCCCTAAAATACTTTCATATTTGTATATAGAAAAACGTTTTAGTAGTAAAATTTCTTTGTTTCTTTTAAATTGTGTTATATTCATTAATATTCATCAAAATATTGATCCTTTAAGAATATCCACATTGTAAATACATAACAACCAAAATATTTCAAACATATCGAACTAATAAAAAAAAAAAATATTTATAATGTTTTTAAAGATATACAAATTTTTCAGTGGTTTAACATGCTTCACTAATATTTTTTGCCATACAAAAATACCAAATACTCATTATTCGGTATGGCATCATTAATTTTTAGAGCTTAAACAGATGACATATCCAAACAATATTCAAAATAGAAACAATTTCCACACACCATATTTTTAGGCACATTACTAAATCCTGAGGAAAAAAAAACTCATTTCGATGCGTTATTATAAAAATTCTTTAAGGTTAAAAAATATCAAAAGTTTTAATGGGCGTTTTTTTCGCCGAAATGAAAAAAAAAACAGAAACAAGCGGAGGGTTAGAATCTGTCATGTATTGTTTAATATATCAAAAATCAAATAAAATCGAAAGGATGAGAAGAAAGTTACATTGCTGGAGATTTTTTGGAATTTCAATAAAAAAAAAATAAGGTTTAAATCAGAAACATATACTAATATCGTTTATAATATAGCAATAATTTGCAGAAAAAAAAATAAATCTATCGCTTCATCGAATCCCCAATATTCGACTCAAAAAAAAAAAAAAAAGTTAGTAGAAAAGTTAGTAAAACGTCTTGTTAATCAAGTATACTATTTCTCAGCACAATTTTTGCTGAAATTGTGTTTTCAGCTAAAATTTTAGTTTTACTTATTTAGCACTTAACTGTTTTGAAGTAATGTTTTACTAATATTTTACTAATGTTTTACTAATTTATTTTGCTACTAAAATTGTGTTAATAAGCACATTAATACTGTAGTTACATATGCTCCTACTAGAGTTTTAAAACTATCGAGTCTAAAATTGATTTATTTAAAATAATGACAAAAATAAGTACTAATGGGTAACGAATTTTTTTTTGACAAAAAATAAATACTTTTTTTTTAAAGAGATGCAACACTCAGGAAATTCTTCCTATTAATTAATGTGTTGGTTTCTTTGGAAAGGGGATAGTGGAGAGATGAAAGGTGGTGGAAGATGAAGTGCTTCAAACATGGCAACACTGTAATTGCGCGAGATAAGTCTTAGAACAGTTGTTGCTCGCCACATGATGTAGAGTTGGCGATTTTATTGAAGCTTTTTGTTTCATAGCCCTGATGCATTCTTTTACTTCGGTGGGGTTAACTGCTATGGGAACACCGAAGGTGGGCGCAGCGATACATATAAGTGATAGAAAACTCATACATATTATTTTTCTAAATTGTCGTCACCAGGAATCGAACCCGGGACCATCTGTGTAACAGTCCAACGCGCTGACCATTACACCGCAAAGCCCACATGTGGAAATTTACGCCCTCCTATGACAACGGCATGTTAAAGTGACTAGTGTCTTTCATATAAAAAGTCCCATCAAGAACCGGTCCCTGCACCTTGGGATTTCTTTTGCATCAACGCTGACAAAATATGCTATTTGTTTCAAACGAGCTATAAATTCAGGTTTTATTTTGACACTGAATGATTACTAAAGGATCTTTAGTCTGTTTGTAATCTTTAGTATCTTTATAACTTCTAGTACAGATAAGTTTAACCCTTTGATGACGAATGGCTGATATATGTCCCAGTTTTACTTTTTGCAATTTTTGGAAAACCTGCAGAACGATTTTAACAAAACTTGTTGTAATCGGCAATAGACAGATGTGGCCTTTTAGCGATATATAGTCTAATAATCTCAGAACCTTACATGGCCAACCCAAAGTCAAAAAAATATTTTTTTGTTTTTTTTTATGATTTTTTAACGTTTTTGTTGTTAGTTTTTATAATGTTTTAAGTTTATACAAAAATGGTTATTATTTTTGGATTAGGCATAACTTAAAGCAAAATACAAAATTAAAACTTAGACCACATCTTAACCCATTAAGGAGCGAAAGCCCATTAACTATTTAGCTTTATTACTATATTTATCGGATAGGGGAGCAGTAAAGCACCGGAAGCAGCACAAAATTAATTTCTAATAATAGGCCCAAGTCGCCACGCAGTTTCGTCATAAAATCTTAAGCGGTTTAAGTTCGGCGGTCAAAGGGTTAAGAAAGGATTATGTAAATGTGTAACTTAGTTATATCATGTACTAATCCAGCTTCATAATACTGATCATATTATGATAATTTAAAAATCATAAACATTGTTATTTTGAACCATAATATGATAATATAAGGATAATATTTGAATCATAAAGTTATAATTCAAGGACTATATTATGATCAAATAGGTATGAGCATGCACGCCACAACTATTTAACACTATGATTCTCGTAATTATAAACTTAAAAATATATAATGCTCTTCAAATATTGTCCTCCAATCATATTTTTTCTTGCGTTTATTGACCATAATATTTTTTTAAAAATTGATTAGAAAAGATAACATTTTGGATAATGTGAGAGTGTTTCGGTTAAATTAATATATTTTTATTGCACAATAAAATTTAACTGATGGTGAATTCAAATAAAAAAATCTAGTCTGATTTGAAAATTAATAGTGTTTATAATTTTTAGAGAAAAACGTTTATTCTTCTTCGTCTTCTTAATCTCAACCTTTCTAAATTAAATTTGTCATAAAATTGCGACTGTCTATATGACGTTAAAATAACACTGTACTAAAATACATTACAAAATTTTTCCCAGTGGCGATGTCTCAACATAAACACAAAGTTGGTTACACTAGAACTTAAAAACTATACGTCAATCTGGTAACGTTGTGAAATAGAGACGGTGGAGATTAGAAAAATAAACGAAATTCTAAAAATAGAATATTTGTGTTTGTTAGTATGTTGGTCACTTCTGAGTATACTATATAATAACAGAAAAGCTGATAGGAAAGAAAACTGCAATTTAGCTGCATTACCTTCGAGGCCATACTTGGGTGTGATCGCTAAGCGGTCATGACTTGGTATTGTTACGTTTGTAATGTAAGATGAGCGCAGGTTTGATTCTTACAGCCGCAGGTTGTTGAAAAAATTTATCATATAGAAACAATCTGACAATTATAAGACACAAATAATAATACAATTTAAAATGGAAAATCACTGATGACGCATGTCCATAATAAAAGGCAGAAACTAGTCTAGTCTGATTTAAACATTAATAGTGTTTATAATTTTTAGAGAAAAATGTTTATTCTTCTTCTTAGGATCATATTTATTATCATAAGGACCATACAGCGATCAAACCGTTTGCAGAGTTTTTTTATTCAGACAGTTTTAATTTTTAGTTACAAAATTTTCTAATTTATTTTCCCCGCATAATATCGTCCTAATTACATTTATATCGTTTAATTATAATTACATTTATACATGATTTTTCTTTATACAGTTTTTCTAATTTACACGTATGGTCATTAAGTTAATATGCAAATTATAATCTTGGCCCTATAGAAATACATAAAATTAACACAAACGCCTACAAATTGCTACATAAAAAATTAAATAATAAAAAAAAAATGTATAACCAAATGTATTCTGACCTATGTGACACACAATCATGTGTATACACATGTCCTTTTTATTACACGTGCTTTAACGGTAAGTATGTAAATTTTTCTTAATGACCTTTGACTTTATATCCGTTTTAACTGAACCTGTATGTGTTGTTGGTTGACACCATAGTCTCACACACACACACACACTTACATTGTGTTAGAATAAACACTCTTGTAAGTGAGGTTATGACTTGACATTTTAGTTTAGGATTTGTTTTCGTTGTTTTTTTTTATTAATATGCGTGATTTTTTTTAGTATTTTGGTCAAAAGTATTTCTTTTTGTAAATATTGATAATTATTAAAATTAGGCTTTAACATAAGTTTCTATTTTGTTTTCGTTTATTTTTTTTTTTTTGGTTAAGAGTGTGTCGTAGTATATTAAAAAGTCATTTGGTTAGTAAACAGTTTCATAATTTTTGTTTAGATTTTCGGTTTTTATAAACAACAAACTTTGTTATGGTCAACGGAAGTTTAACACATACCGGATATGCGTGATTTCTTAGTGTTGGTATAATATACGTATTATATGCGTAATAGTTCTAAAAAAAATAACACACATATAGTTTTATAAATGAACATTTATGAGGATATGCTAAATAAATTTTATATTGAAGGACAACATCATTTATAAATGTCCTTAAGGTTAGTTAGTTTTTTATTGTAGGAAAAAGTGAAAGTTTTTTAAGATATTTTGTACACACAGAGAATTAATTGGTTGGAATTCCATTGTAATCAACACAATTTAATCATTATTCAATAATTTTAATTGTAAGTACTTAAAATTCAACATCAGAAAAATTAAACAGTATTTTAAACAGAAAATATATAAAATTAACCAAAACACAGTCACATCATTCAACCTATAGGGTTTACTAATCAATATTGAAAAAAATATTATCTTCTACATTATCTTTAATACCAACAACCAACCACTTTTCGGAGATTTTATCCCTTGAATAAAATATTTGAAGTTAAAATCGAATATTACTTACGCCTGCAAAAAAAACAATCACTCTATCAAAAATATTAGCTTTCGTTACCAATTTTAAAATAATATAAAATTTTTTTTAATAGTTTTGGTAACTCTAATAAAATATTGAGATTAGCAACCGAATTTCTGTTGTACATACAATTCTATTTTTAGACATTCATATTTAACTTGAAAGAAAAAATGTATTCAACGTATAAATTTGAAAATACAAATTCAAATTGGGTGTGGGATAGAGGTAAAGTAATTGCCTGACAAGCAGAAGGTCACCGGTTCGAATCCACAGTTCGCCGCATAAGTTTTTTTTTTAATAACATAATTTTAAAATAATATATTAATTTTTTGATAGTTTTGTTAACTCTAATAAAATATTGAGATCAGCAACCGAATTTCTGTTGTGTATACAAATCTATTTTTAGACATTCATATTTAAATTTGTAACAAAAAAAAAAAAAAAACATTTATGCTATAAACACATAGACGACTGCAGCTACACGACTACAGCCTGTCAAAAATAAAATACACACGTTTATATGAAAACGATTATTTTGGCACCAACACAACTACACGGCTACCCGACTACTTTTGCCGCTGTAGTCAACTTAGGTTAATTTCTATTTTTGTTGGCTGCAAAACAAAAATAGTGTTGACAATAAAACAAAATATGTAACAAATTAGTGCTTAAAAATATTTTATTTTGTTAAACACAAAAAACGTCGCAACATCAAATGGTATAATTGCATTAATATTCAAGAGGGGTTATATAAATTTATTTTCACGTTATAATAATGTATTATAAATAAGTAATTGTATTTTTAAGTGAACTTTATATACGTGTCTACAACCAAGCATGTTGTTCTATTTTAATAAAGAAAAAAAAAGATGTAATTGGCACTACTGAAACAAAAATGCATTTGTATCAGGGATGTTAAATGGAGTTTTCAATTTTGTACCAACATCCAAAAAAAATTGTACTTTTTGGACGTTGACGGTACCATTTTTTTTAAATTTATTAAAACAACAAAAAAAAAAATACATAAAAATTCTCTTGTACAGAAAAAAAACAAAACCTTCCAATAACATACATTACATGTATGAATAAAATAAGGCATAAAAAAGTCTTATGAATATATGAGACCAAATCATGGAATTATTTGTTTAGTTAATAAACTATTTGGAATTTCTACATCATAGCAGCATAAATTTGTCGCTCTTAACCAATCCTTAGTCTGTATGAGACTTGATAATGTTGGCTAATGTAGTCTGTTTCTTTCCTTAGTTTTTATTATATTTTGAAAAGAAAAAAACTCTTTCCACATTTGCAGACCAGTGTGGAATGGATAAAATTCCAGCAACGACTAGAAATGTCTGGAAACATATTGACATTCAGTTCATTTTGAAAATTAGCTACTACCGACCAAAAACTACAAACGTTTTAATTTTTTAACGACTTCAGTTAAAAAAATTTTAGTTTTTACTCTGGCTCAAGTAATATTTTTACTAAGAAGACAAGAATGGAGCAAAATTAATGATTAATCGGTTTTTTGTTAAAGTTCTGCCTATTATGGAGGCTATAACTTTTCTAAAACATTGGGTTCTGATGAGATCTTTAACCAGATCGAAATACTAGTATTAACCTAGCTAATATGTTTGATTTGCTTTGTTTTTGTAAATATACGGAGGTTGAGAGCTCGTTCTAAATTAAACATATATGTATAAGATTGTTTGGAATTTTCTTTCATTTCTTTAACAATAATTTAATTTTCGTTTGAGTTTGAATTTTAACGTCTTTTTCAGACAATTGCAGTTAATACTATAATTAATATGCAATTTTATTTAATTTAATTGTGAAAGGCGTGGTAGAGAAGAATGAGTGTATTTTCTAAAAATCATAACTACATTGCAAATATTCAATTTTTTCTGAATCAGACTGCGCAGTTTCTGGTATTGAACGTTCGTCAGTGACCCTGTTTTTTTTTTGAATTTTTGAATAATGTAATATTTGTTATGTTTTTATTTGTTCGATTGCGTCTATATGAAATTTTTCTGTGCAATCACTGACCGTGGTATAGATAAACTGATTTCTAATGCCACATGCACTCGCACTACACGTTATACAGAGCGCTTTAGCCCTCTGAGCTATAGTTAGGTCGAGTTTTGTTGTGATTAAAACTAGTTTTATTCAATACACGGTGTTTTTGTTCTTGCATACATAATCTCAGAAGTACAACTCCAACAACACAACAGTTCTATTTTTAGAAACTCACCTCACTCTAATGTCCACTGTTTTCCCATATGTTATAAGTGATGCCATATCTATATATCAATTTTCACTTCTTCAGAATTTTAATAAATTCAAAATAAAAGTGAAGTTGGCTGCAACAAGTGTCAATATATGTAAGAGCTGCCAGATAATTTTTGTAAAAAATCGTAAATTTTTAATCGATATTAAAAAAAAAAAAAATTGCCAACTTTATTCTTCAAAATCCTTAAAATGATGATAAATCGTAAAATCTGGCGGATATAGTCGCATATATTTTAAGAGCTCATTACATAAAACGAATAAATGCAATGAAAAAGGACACAATAACAATTTGTTTGCTATACTAAAAATTCAAAAAGGGGAAAAATTAAAAATTTTTAAATTGTACCAAATGAGTAGCGGTAGTACCACGGTACTTTAGAAGGTCAAAATGTACCAAAAAAAAGTACAATTGTACCAACTTTAACATCCCTGATTTGTATAAAAAACAGCTGTTGATATTTTTAAATTGAATCGTGATCAGCTGTTTACTATGCTGCTGTCGTTTCCAAAATAATAAGTAGCTGACCACACGGCGACGATTGCAATCAACGGCATTTGCAGTCGTGTAGCTCTGCAGTCTGCTGTGGTCTATGTGTTTATAGCATTACAATAAAAATTCGTAATTGGTAAATTAATGTCGTTTGTTACAATAGTAAGAAAATTTTATAACAGTGATAGTACGTGGAACCACAAAAATTCAGTTGGCAAACAATTTGGTTTCAACTACAAAACTGTTTTCTGTGTGTAGATTTGATAGTTGATTAATTATGATAGTATGATTAACTCATTTTTGACACAGTGTGCATTTTCCGATCCAATACATTTAAACGGCTATAATTTTTTACTGGAAATAGCTCATTAAGCAATTTAAAAACCTTAGAATTATTCAACATCTTCACTACAATTGTGAATAAAAAAATTGTGAAAAATTGCTATCTAGAGTTGCCAATTTCTGGCTTAAATAATGAAAGCTTAAACTAAATATTTTTAGACTTGATTAACTTATTAATAGCATGTGCGACCTAACCTAGGCTAGTTGGTAGCGTGCTGGCTTATCAGTGCGGGGGTCGTGGGTTCGATTCCCGCCAGAGGCACTGGTCTATTTTCGCTACAACGCGCCGAAATCCATAGTAGCTAGTGCTCGGTTAGGGTAATAGTATATATTTTGTAATTATATGATTATTAATTAATAAAATGAAAAAAAAAAATAAAAAAAAAATCTTAATGCCACATGACATTTTGTTTGAAAATTAATAAGGAAATTATTTTAACAAGCTTTAGCTTTAAATTTGATCTGAAATTATTGATTTTAACTCAAAACAGGGTGGAATTCTCCTAGAGGTGTCCATTTTTTTCTAAACCTGGTGACTCAAAATTATAATTATTAGAAATCAGTTTCCAAAAATGACAGCGGGGTTACGGAGTAACTCGATTCGAAAAATTCGAACTCAGAAAAAAAAACGTTTTATATACAACCTTCTTCTATTTTATGGTTCTTTCTCGTAGGCACTGCATGCCTTGGGACATGTCCTGCTAGTCAGCTGTTACCGGACCCTTTAACCTTCGGGCCCATACCCACATTTTTATGTCTAAAGATTCCAACTGGGATGTTAAATAAATATTTTTTTTTTTCAATTTATTGTTCTTATATATATTTCAATTTTAGCTAATAATCTTAAGCATTCATGTGTACGGAATAAAATGAATCCTTGTCTTCTTATTTTGAAAATTGATGCAAAATATTTTTCATTAAATGATGAGATTAAACCACGAAATTCCTTGTTTTTTTGTGTCGAATGCCCTTCACATAAAACGACTTCATAAAAAATTTAATACACAGCAGCAGCATCAATAATAGAATAGCGAAAAAATTTGAAACGGCGAAAAAAGTCCAAAATAAATGAAAGCCACAAAAGATAAGGGTTTTACTTTATGAGAAGAAGCTACCGATGGTTTGTTACTTTTTTTTTTGTTTTTCCACTGTAACAAAAATAAAATTTATTATAATGGCTGCTGTTGTGATAGTAACAAATGCCATCAAAATTGTTATAAGAGTTTGGCAGTGGCAGCCACCAGCAGTCAAAAGGATGTAGTGTTGGCTGGAAGGGGGGGTGGTGGTTTTAACAGGATACAAGAACAACAAAGATATATATAAAGTAATAAAAAGAAACAACTCTTTTTAAACAAATTCTAAAACAACAACAAAAATGATAGAAAAATACAATAAGCCTAAGTTATTTAACCCTTTAAGGGAACAATACATATAACAAAATTAAAAAAAAAAATCACTAAAAACTTTTAAAAGCAAAAATCAAGTTTAAAGCAACTTTAACATTCCGGAAATTGTTAAAAAAAATATTTATTTTGAAAAATGTTTAAAAATTCTGAAAGTTTTATGACGCCTTAAATTTTTACATGTTGGCTAACCGAAAACTTAAAAATGAACAAATAATTCTTTCTGACTTGTATTATTAAAGAAAACTACTTTAAATTGATTAAAATAAACATTTACCTAATAAAAATATATGTCACATTACGCTACGTAACATCACGTTCCACTTACTGGGTTGGAAATAGAAATCAAAAAATGTTTTATTGATTCAGGAAATTTTAAAATAAACTTAAAATAATCCAAATCATGTTAAAAAAGTTTTTGTAAAAAACGGAAAAACAAATTGTCACATAACGCTACCATCTTCAATTGCTTATAAATAGGACCTTGCGGTACGATTGTTTTCTAATTTTTCATAAATATATAGCTCCTTACGTTCTACACAAAAATATAAAGATGTAAAACAACAAAGTTATGTTTTTCCTTGTTTCTCATGTCATTGAACCGTACGACTGTAACGTATGTGACTATGGAAATGTTCGTATAGCTAATGTATAAAACACTTTTATTTTAAAAATGAATTTGAGCATTTAAGGTTTAAATTTACAAAACGATACGGCAACTCTTTGTATTTATCTCCCAGTGGGTTTAGTATAGGTTGTCATATACTTTTTATAGTACTCGTATTTTGTAATGTAATTCTTTTGAATTTGATTTTCAACCCTTTTTCGTTAACATATACAGACAACGCAAGTATGTATGTTTGTTAATATATACACATACGCAATGCGTATATGTTTGTATATTTACTTTATTCCACACTTTGACATTATTTAGCGGGGAAATGTTTCAAAATGTTTCGATGAAGGCGTTTATATTTTTGCTTTATATACTCAGTATCCTTGAAACACCAACACTTATTTACTTAACATTAATATGTGTCTATGTGTGCGTGATATACGCATTTTCACACCAATATATTGGTTACATTTAACTTTATTTGTTCATACGTATGTATGTTTGTAATATGGTGCCTTTAATGTTCGCCAAAAATAACGTTAATAAAAATGAAAGGGTTGTCTCGCGTAAAACCAGTGTAATTTAAGGAAGATTGATGGCTAACTGGAAGCTCCATTTTGTAAAAAAGTTTCATTTAACACAGATGTGTCAGAAAATCATTAATTTTGATTTATTTTTATTTTAGTTAAAGAAAATTTTTGTTATTTTTAGACAGTAATGCAAACAAATAAGTACTTTTTGGGTACTAATGTTTAGACTAAAATAATTAGATAAATTATGAATACAAACATTATGATGGCAAGTGTAAAAAAAATCATAAATCAAATATGATTTATTGAAAATTAACAACTCACTCTTCTAGAAAGTTTCAAGTACGTAAATAAGTTTAAAATTTCTCAGAAATATTTCAGATTTTCGGTTAAAAACTCTCCTGAAATAAACAAATTTTTAGGTAAAAGGAAGTTAATCTAGGCCAAACATTAAAATCCAAAACAATTAACTTTTTTTAAATTTATCATAAAAAAAGCTTAACGAATTTATTTCCATAAAATCATTTTTGTTTAAATTTACAAAACTTAGAAAGAAAACTGTGTTACTATTATAATTTGGATTAATTTACTACGAGTGTGTAAATAAAATAACTAATTTGTGTTTAAACATACTCAACTTTTAGTATATATAAAAATTTAATTAATTATTGTTAAATTTGGCACAACTTATAAAAGGATATGAACTTAGAGTGTTTACGTAATTATACACCTTATGAACTTTAATTATTTTTTGTTTAAATTTACCAAAGATAAATTAAAAAACTGTACACTTACTAAAAAATTGTGTAAATTTACTCTGAGTGTATAAATAAAATAATTAGAGACATTACACACTTTAAATAATTTATGTATTAGTAAGAAATTTTATAACTACTAAACAATTTATCAAATTTACTCTTCTAGAGTGTAAATAAAATAATCACAGACATTACACACTCTAAATCACTTTTGTTTAAATTTACCCAATTTGATAGTAGAAAATTCTACCACTACTCCTAAAGTGTAAATAAAATAATAACACACTGTATATAAACTGATTAATTTTTGTTTAAATTTACCCTACTTTTACCCTCTGATTCATTTTTGTTTAACTTTGCACAAATTATGGTATTAAACAGTAGTCCTATATATAAACTGGATAAATTCACTTGGAGTGCGTTAATAAAATAATACACATTTTACACTCTATTAAATTTTTGTTTAATTTTACATAACCTAAAGAAGGAAATTGTAAATTTACACTTAATATAATTAAGCAATTGTACACATAATGTATATTTTGATTATGAGAACTTTACTCTTTTGTGAAATTTACCATATCTATAACATAAAACTATTTTAAACCATAAATTGCTAAAATTCAACATATGTGTGCGTAAGAGTAAAATAGTAAACACATGCTTAAGTTGGTGCACACAAAATGTGTAAATTTACATCACAAGCGCATAAAAAAGTTATGTCTTTAAACATTTTGTCCTTTCGCTTTTGAGCACTTTTTTATTTAAAATAGCTTAAGATACATTTAAAAAAAAACTCAGATTTGGAGCAGTTTGCTGCACAGAAATAGCAGCCAATCCTAAGTACATTTTCGGTTTCCTAGCATTGCTTTAGAAGAAATATGAATAATTTTTAAATATCATGAGACTGGAGCGATAAGAAAACAATACAAATCCGTTATATCTTTACTGAATTAAACTGGCCCCGCCCCTCTTTGCTACAGTGCAGTTATTTCTACAGAAAAATGGTATCATTCTATAAATAGATTACAGAATCGGAGCACCTTAAAAAGAAAGACTCATTTTCGAAAGAATTTTTTGTTCACGGTTTAAGTCTTGCTTTCCGACATCCTTTCCAGACTTTTTAAATGAAAGAAATACATATTTTCTTTAAAGAAACAGGCCTCAGAATTGAAGCACTTTTTTCACAAAAAATACTCATTTACAAAGGAATTATTTTAAAGGTCCAAATCCTAGTAAATAAGTGACACTTTTTCCTCACAGAGCAGTTATTATTTTTTATTCCTAACATTTTTTTTTTCCTATAGAAAAACCCCTTTTTCTTATAAAAGGACCGCATTTAGAGCATTTTTTACAACAAAAACTACAACTACATAAGAGCCATTAGACTCTGAACACTTTTGCTTATAGAAAAGCTCCATATGCTAAAAATGTTGTCCAATAAAAAATTTCTTCGATTAAAAAAATTTGTTATAGCTTTAAGAGAGCTTTAGCAAAAATACCTTTTAGTAGAATCGCAATGTTTCGTCTTATTTTTTTTTAAATTCAAATTGATTTAAAACTAGAAATATCACCTCAACAATTTTGATTGAATTTTGATTAAACTGAACACAGAGCATTTTTTTCCAATTAAACATTTTTTTTTATAGCTTGAAGAGTGTAGATATAGGGTTTTTTCCAATAGCAAAAATACCTTTTAGCAGAATCGCAATGTTTTGTTTTATTTTTTTTTTTTTAATTCAAATTGATTTAAACCTAGAAATATTACTTTAACGATTTCGATTGAGCGCTTTTTTACTACCCAACCTGAATTACCGAGGTCAATTCTACCAGCCGGCAGGAAAACTTCCAAACAAAATCTTTTAACAATATAAAAATTTTAAACTTACCTTCTAAGTATTGATGTTTCACTGAAACATTCCAACAATTTTCTGCTACTACCAAATCTTTGAATTTGCCAATCAATTCCTGTATTTATAGGCTGCAAACAGAAAAAATAATGAAATTATGGAAAGTCAAAAAGTTATTGAATTTGAAGTTAAATTTTTATTGCAACTATTTGCAGAGAATCCTGCGTTTTTCTTATCGACCAACCTGAAGCTGATAAACAAAAATAATAAATATTATTATTTAAAAATTGTGAAAGGCGTGTTAGAGAAGAATGAGTGTATTTTCTAAAAATCATAACTACATTGTAAATTTTAAATTTTCTGAATCAGACTGCGCAGTTTTTGGTATTGAACCTTCGTCAGTGACCCTGTTTTTTGTTTGAATAATGTAATATTTGTTATGTTTTTTTTATTTGTTCGATTGCGTCTATATGAAATTTTCTGTGCAATCACTGACTGTGGTATAGGTAAACTGATTTCTAATGCCACATGCACTCGCACTATACGTTAGACAGAGCGCTTTAGCCCACTGATCTATCCTCAGGTCGAGTTTTGTTGTGAATAAAACTAGTTTTATGCAATAGTTAAAATTTTTTATATTTTTTCAAATCAACTAAAAAAATGTAGTCTCTTATAAAACAACCTTTTTAAATAGCTATCTAATGGTGTATAAATTTAGTATTATTCAATTTAATACACCGTAGTTTTATGGGATTTGGAATGAAAATTCGTAGTTAAACTTTTTCACGGACGATTTTAATGAGGCCATTCAAGATCGTTCATTCAAATAAAAAGCCTTTAAAGCTATCTAATGGTGTATAAATTTAGTATTATCAAGTTTAATAAACCGTATTTTTATTTTTTTGGAATGAAAAATTGTTAACATCAAGATCGTGATTAGCTCATGATACAAATTATGCTCTTACTGGTATGATATATCTTTAGCCCTGTGCATTTTCACTTTAAGTGCAAACCATTATATTGAATACTCTTAATATTTCAATAGTAATATTGAAAATACAACAAATCATTTTTTGCTAATAGTTTGATATGACATACAGCATCTCTAACAAACTAAATCCAACAGCTGCCTGCCTGAAAATAATAGGAATCTATAAAAATTAAAAAAATTTGCATATCATAGGAACTGATTGTTACAACTAAACAACAACAGCAAAAACAGCATCCCGAATGAAACAACAATCACAGGATATGCATTTTCTATAATCAAGGATGTCATTGAATAAATTTGAAACAGTAACACACTTCATGTATGACAGTAATAAAATACACATCATTAGATTTAACAATAAATTTAGAAAAAAAAAAATAAAAATCAAGGTGGAACTTTAGTATTTGTTATGCAAATTTTTTTTTAAGAGTCACTGTACATAAATAAGAATGATACATTTTTCATGTGAATGCAATAAAACATAAAATAAAATCAATGTTTTGGAAAATTTTTTTATTAAATTTTTTTTTTTTATTAATTTAAAAAGTATACGTTTTTTTATGTTTTTGTATGAATGGATTGCAAGTGCTGTGCACTCAAAAAAAAAAGTTAGTAAAACAAAGTTAGTAAACAAATTGCCGATGCCTGAAAAATCGTTTGCTGAAAATTAGCGAGCTGATATTTAGCAATAAAATTAGTAGATTTAGCTAAATTTTTGCAAACACTTAGTTGATTCAAAATTAAAAAATCATTGTTAAAAGTTAATAAAATTATTGTTTATTCTTTTATGTTGATTATTAAAGGTTGATTTTTTAACAACATTCTTTTTGGCAACACTGTTTTTGGCAGCTTAGCTGTTTTCGTGTAACATCTTACTGTTAAACATGTTCAGTTTGGTCTATAATTCAACCATGAATCGACTTACAAACGAACAACGCATGCAGATTATTGAATTTTATTATCAATATACATGCTCGGTTAAGAAAGTGCATCGTGCACTTCTTCAAATTAATGGTCAGTTTGGGCGACCTTCTGAGGCGGCTATTCTGAATCTTGTGACTAAATTTCGCACCAAAGTTACATTATTGGACATTAAACCACCAACACGCACACGTAGAGTGCGGACAGAGGAAAATATTCGAATTGGAATGGGATGAAACGAAAAGCAAATGAAAGTGGACATTTTCCATAACAAAACCCTCAAGGGTTTTTTTTAGTTTAGTGCAAGATTTTTTTTTTATACACTTTTGAGGTTGGTAATTTTGGATCGCTAAAAAAATCATCAAAATATTCATAAAATAATACTTATTTATTTTTATTATACTGAAAAGTTGTGGTATCTTTTTGTTTTTGGGATCGAGAAATCAATTTTTGATATTTATTTTTACCTAAAACTCACGCTATATAGCGCAAGTTTTTACTATTTCTTGTAGATTGTCATAGAAAAAACGGTGGTTTTACTTTTTTTGAGACTAATAAATCAATTTTTGATGTTGGCTTCATTATAAAACATATTTCTAATGATATTACGAAGTACATTTAATTATTCCCAGTACGTTACCATTCCAAAAGTGTGTTTTTTATGGGAAAAAACTATTTTTTTATTACAAAAACAACTTTTTTTATTTAAAAGAATTCTATTTTTATAAACATATAGGTAATTCTATTTATCTTTACAAAATTAAAAAGAAAAAAAAATAATACTGAAATCGGTTCAAAGGTTTATTTTATTTTGAAATACAATAGATGGCTTAAGTTATATGTCTCAATAAGATGCCATAAATCGTACGCTAAAGATTGAACACGTTTAGTGAACAAAACGTACACAAACTGTGAACAAAACGTACACAAACTGCAAACAAATATACGGTTTGTCTACCTGAACGTATATTTGTTTGCAATTTGACCACACTACATTAATAGTCACTATAATCATTTAGTTCACAAATACGCATTTAATCTTTATTAAATTTAAATATTTTATTTTGTCTTTAGTTTAATTAATATACAATTGCTTTGACGAACCAGGACAACACAACATGTAAGTTTTTTTAATCCGCAATTTATATGTATGTCCGTTTGTTTTATTATGTATGATACAAAAATCTTCCATGGTAGATTTTTTTATTGTCTTAGTAAAATTTTCCTCGTCTCTACTATATCTTGACATGACGCGACATCTACTTTATTTTACGAATATCTTTCAAATCTGGTTGTCGTCCACCCTTTCAATGTGCTTATCAGTTTTTTTTTTAGCAAAATAAATTAGTAAAATATTAGTGAAACATAAGTTCAAAAAATTTTAGCTGATATCACAATTTCAGCAAACATTTGTTAAAAAATAGTATACTTGATTTACAAGACGTTTTATTAACCTTTTTACTAACTTATTCTTTTGAGTTTAGAATATATTTTTTTTTTTTTTATGTTAATAAACTAAAATGGCGTCTCTACTTGAACTAATCCAATTTATTACAGCTTTATAATTTTTTTCCTATTTGTTTAGTGAAAGTTGTTGGAGAATTCAACCCATCATCTTCATAAACAGCAGCAGCAAAACGGCAATAGCAAATGTTAGTTATCACTAGATAAAGGACCCCCTGCTCTTGTATGGAAAGTATAACTTTAAAAGAATGAATTCTTGAATAATAAGAAAATTTGGCAGCAGCTTCGTAAAAGAAAGCAAAATAAAATGTTATCTTTTTCTATGATTTTTTTAGTTTATTAATATTTAACAAAATTTTTGCTGATTTTAGCTGATTAAATGGTTATTAAATTAACCACAATTTAGCACAACATTTTTGTATTTCTAAGTTTTATTTTTTCTCTTCTTACACTCAGGTGTAAAGTTTGGTCATATTTATAAAACAGTTGCATTGGACGAAAATCTAAACATTGCCATATTTAAAAAGTTTTCAATTTTCTCAAGAAACTTTTCATAAATATATGAATTTATAAGTTTTAATTATTCTCTTATTACATTAATGGGAAACGTTTCGTCATATTTATAAAACGGTTGCATTGGACGAAAATCTATAAAACATTGCCATATTTAAAAAGTTTTCAATTTTCTCAAGAAACTTTTCATAAATATTTATAAAATATTCTTCAGACCAAGCTTTATAATTTCATAGAAAAATGTCATCAACATCTGTTGATATCTCGAAAACCGAAAAAGATAGGGTAAAACGGACAATTTTTTTTGTCTAGTGGAGTATTAATTCACTTCAGTATATACATTGAGCAATATCCGGGTGGAATTCAAAATCACAGCACTTTAACAATATATTTTATAAAACAGTTTCGTAAAAGTTTATGAATCAGTTTCATAACTATTTATGAAACAGTTCCATTGGACAAAATATAATGAAGCTTTCATCACATTTATGAAGATTTTTATAAATATGATGAAGCTTATCGTCTGAGTGCATCTTACTAATATTTAGCAGAAAAATCATCTACATTCAACATATTTTCCTGTATTTCTTTATTTTCAACCAATCTTTTTCTGTTATTTTTACAGGTTTATTTCTACGAGTGTATCTCAAAGTGTGGATGTTATTATTTTCTACAGATAATACCGATATTAATGATTTTTTAAAAATGTGAATGATTTATAATCATGAAATATTGAATTCACAGAATAAATTAAAATAGAGCTTCAATTAAAATATTTGTTAATTCGTTTAAAAGTTTAATTGAATTCGGTCCTATTAGGGAAATTGAAGTATCAATTAAATATATTTGTAACTACTTAATTGATTTAGTTTCATTTAAGATTATAATCATATTTATAAAAAATTTAACTTAAATGAAACATTTTTTAATTAAATCTTGTTCACAAAATTACACAAAATTTAAATTTGTTTAATATAATTTAAGAAAAATAATTTTAAAAAAATTTCAATGGTATCTGTGATCTGTTACCTTCAACACTATTTCAAAACATAAAGTAATGTGTTATCAATCATTGGACATTCATGGGTTACCTTGTAATGATGCATCATTACCGTTTACATTATTTTAAAACATAAAATAATGACTTACCGATCATCAACTACATAATGCATTAAAATAGTTTTTTGAAAATCTATATTTAGACACATTACTTTGTGATTTTTTGTAAGCTTGAGTTAAGGTATATATTTTTAACATTCATTTACATTTTAAACAACCCATTATTATAAATGACGAAAGCTCAGTTGGTAGAGTTCTCGCCTAGGAACCAGAGACCCCCAGGTTCGAATCTCAGCGTGACCACGTTACTTATTTAATTAAAAAACTAAAATTGTAATAACTTTTTTTTATAAATATTCTTTTTTATGAAAATCTAAAGACACAATATTTTTCCCAAACCGGTAACAAGTTACTTTACCTATTACTTTTAGGCTGATCGCCTGTAAAATTCACCAGTAAAGTAAGCTGTACTGTAATGCGTGGCGTGTACCTTATGGCGATACCTTACCTTAATTACCAAGTAATGGATTTTGCTGGGTATATTTGCTTCTCTACACTACTTGAATATCACTGAAAATCACTACAAACATTTAGTTTACAAATACACATTTTATCTTTACTAAATCTTAATATATTATTTTGTCTTTAACTTAATTAATAGGCAAGCTGGTGTCAACAGAAAATGTAAGATTTTTTTTTCAAATCCGCCATTATTGGCATCCTTTTGTCTTATGTATAGAAAACAGCTACAAAAATCTTTAAGGGATGATTTTTTTATATGCCTTACAAGAGATTTACTTTTCAGTATTATTTTCCTCGTTCTGCTACATCTTGACATGACACGACATTCTGTGTATATCTTTCAATTAGGTTGTCGTCCACACTATAAATGTGATTTTCAGCACATTTTTTTTTTTAGCAAAATAAATTAGTTAAACATTAGTAAAATATTAGTAAAACATTAGTTAAAAACATTTACGTGCTGAATAAGTATAACTAAAATTTTAGCTGAAAACACAAGTTTAGCAAAAAATTTTGCTGAAAAATAGTATGGTTGGTTTGGTTGGTTTAAGTGGCAGCTCACGCTACTCGTGAGCATCAAGTAGAGTCAAAAAGCGACCACACTACCCGTAAGGAACTAGTATCCGGAGTACTAGACCCACCCCGTTCGGTTAAGATAACGTATGAGATCACCGAATCCCACACGTGATATTACCGAGAGGTCGTCCAGTATATGGTCACCCAAGATCCGGAGTCGAATATTCTGCAGCGCCGGACAATCGCAGAGAAGATGCTCCACAGTCTCCTCCTCGCCCGGTATGCCGCAGCTGCGCCAATACGAACCGCGTACAATCCCAAGTCTAATGCCATGCCTACCAATCAGCCAGCGACCGGTCAGAACAGCCGTCAGCCTTGCATTTTAAACTTTCATGATTCGCATTTTTATAAATTGCTAAGAACATATTCCGCAAATTTCAGCTGGTAACGAGCATAAACATTTATTATTAAATGAGACATAAAGAAAAAATTGCACACGAAAATGTTGAAAACTTCAATTCGCTTGCGCTAGCTGGGTAATTATTTTAGCGGGTTTTGAATTTTCAGCATTTTGAAATAAAGCAACAAATAAATAATTCTTTGAAACCTCTGATGTCAGCCATATAAAATGTATGTTTAAATATAAATGTGTGTGTGTGCTTTGGCGTATCTTATTAGAGTTTTTGTTTGTCGAGTATGTAGCATATTTACCCTCTAATATATAGAAAATATTTACTACCCCCCCACCTCCTTCATCATTTTACTTCGCTTAAAATACACCATGGCAAAACGTAACCCAACCCCAGCCACAATAACAAAGATAGCTTTTTAAAATGCGTATTATGATAAATTGTATAAGATGAACGTAGTAACCAACACGCATACAACAACCAAGTAATATAAACAAATATCCTTCCATATTTCAGTTAAAGATGAAGAGGACGAAATAAAAAAGACACATCCAATACATATGCTGATAATACCACCACACACATTCATATACAATATAATACATACAAACATACCACTTCTAAGCTTTTTTCCCCCGCATGTGAGTGTTAAAGCCACCATACTTGAAAAGCTTTTAAATGTTGATGCTGCTGATGACGACGAAACAACACTCGTAAAGGATTTAACTCGATTTTTACAACATCTTATTACTTTCTTGTTGTTTCGTCTTATTAATACTTTTATAAAATAAAACATGAAATATACACATAAAAATCAGTTATGGAATGTAGGATTATTGCTACACTAATAGAAAAAAATTAGTAAAAAATTTTTGCTAGAACCGCTCACACACATTTATTAAAAGTGACGCTAAAGAAAAAACTCCAAAAATGAGCAGATTTTTTTAGTTAAATATTGGTAAAAATAAGAAAAGCAAATATAAATCTGTTGAATCCACTAATATTTAGTTATATTTAGGCTTAAGTTTAGTTTATTTACAGTAACAAATTAATCTTTTAAAACCAACAAAAAATTTGCTAAATAAATAAAAAAATTTACTAAATAAAATAAATAAAGTTTAGTAGACACGCAAAATTATAGAAAAATGTGAAATTTTTAAAACTTTTTTTCAGAATTTATTTTAATGAGAATAAAAATCTGCCCTTCAGAAATCATATACATAAATTTTTAGCAAAAAATTCTGTTGCTAAAAATTTGAATATGGAGTCTAATAAAATTATATGTTCCCAGCTAAAAATAGTGCTTACCAGAAGCAATTCCGGAACTATTTAATTACCCAACGCTTTCGAAGCAATTCCAGAAGGGCATGATTTTTGGTGGATAATGCACCACTTGGTATGTCTATTTTTAGTAGATGAAAAGCGCTTCGTTTATGAGAAGCGCATTTCTTGTGCATTGACAATTTCTTCACTGCTTCATTGTATGAATTATTTACTGCTTCAAAATGCTTGCCAATTACCAATTATTGTATGCAAGACGGATAAGCGCTTTCTTTAAAGCATACAAATGTAATTGCTGCTTACCAAATCGAGGTAATTTTTTGCTGGGTCCTTTGATAAGTTCGTATATACTCTTTTTATCATAAAAGTAGGATGCAAAAAGTTATTTTGTGACGTTTATGTTTTTGAGCAAAAATAAAAGTTATTTTTTGACTTTTATTGTTTTGAGCAAAAATAAAAGTAATTTTTTGGCTTTTATTTTTTAAAGCAACTTTTTTCTCTTCTTGTTTTTATATTTATGGGAATTAAAAATTCCCATGAAGGTTATTTTTATCGGGATTTCTCATATTTTGATGCGTTTGTTATGAGCTTTTCAAAAAAAGTGTTATTTTAATGCAGTTAAAAAAAATAACTTTTATTTTTGCTCAAAAAAAATAAAAGTCAAAAAATAACTTTTATTTTTGCTCAAAAAAATAAAAGTCAAAAAATAACTTTTAGTTTTGCTCGAAAAAATAAAAGTCAAAAAAAAAACTTTCATATTCGCTCGAAAAAATAAAAATCCAAATTTTAAAAAAGCAGAGCATTTTATGAAAGACTTTTCCACAAGAATCAGTATAGTATACTTGAACCAGGTCTCCGACATTTGCCCCAATATGATTTTTATGTTTAAAATTTTAAAAATAACTGTTATTTTCGGTTTCTGTTTTTACAGGTTTATTTTTATGAGTGTAACTTTAGAAATGGTGGGGTTTTTTTTGATATGAATTTGTATTAGAAATATAAAATGAAAATGACATCATTTCATCTCTTGGGGGGAAAGAATATTAAAATATTATATAAATATTTCAAAACAGCCGGGCAGATAAAAAGAATATTCAACTATAAAATGATATTGAAAGGATTTAATTGTATTAACTAGACCTACAGGGAATGAGGAGTCAATTGCCTTCAAAAGACCTTTCGTACACTGAGAGAATTGTCTGCACGATATCAATAAGTTTTTGCATTAGATCAATGAATTGTCACTGGCACACGTCCATTGAAACTTTTCATTAAGTAAATACAGTTTTTCATAAAATTAAATGAAAAATTTCGTATTATTTATTAAAAATTTCATACGCCTAATGCAAAATTTCATTTGAAAAAAGTTTCATTAAAGCTATAAAGCTTTTTCCTGAATTTTAAGAAATTTTTCGTTCACATTATGAAAAAGTTTCATTAAAACTCGTCCAAAAAATTCTCTCTGTGTAGTTAAAGCAGGCATTATATCAGAACTAGTACAATTGCTCCTGTAACTGGTGAAAAGAGGACATAACACTTAACCAGCGCTGACAGCTTCATTTCTTATCCGCAGTATTTTTAAAAACATTTTTAAATTAAATTTAAATTAAGAAATTTTTAATATTTCAATATTTTGGCAATTGCTTAACTTTTCCAATTTTTTAAACCTCTTAATTTTAAAAGCAATTTTAAAATTTAATTGATTTTTTGTTATTAAATTGTTTATAATCTAATTAATTACAAAAACAATTGCAGCATTTGACTCATTTTTGAAACTAAACCAACAAACAAATAAGACAAGTGATAACAAAGGACCTGTCTCGTGACTGGTCTCGGTTATCAGAGGGCATATCACTGTACTTCAAACAAGTATTATTTGTACTGTTATTGTAATTTTAAATTTTTTTCTTCTTTAACCCAGCAAAAATATGGTAATTATAGGACATTACCTATTACAGTACTTTAAATTACAAAATAATGACTTACTGATAATGGGTTATATAAGTACTTATATGTAATTGCAAAATAATGAGTTATTGCTATTATGTAATTGCAAAATAATAAGTATCGATTTCATATTCTCTATTCTAATATTGTATTAATTTGTTTTAAAAGTTTTTACAAGTAAATGTTCCAAGCTAAAGTTGTTTCAATTTTTTTTTCAATAATTCTTAAAAAAAAAAAACTTAAAGATAACCACTTATTTTGTAGCTTCTTGTTAGCCACTTGTTCTATCATTGGGGGTAACCACGTATTTCTAAAAAGTACTATGAGTAACCAATCAGGTAACTTATTATGCAAGATGGTAATAACCACCCATGAATTTTCGGTCATTGCGAACAAAAGTATTCAAGCGGGTAAATATCCTGGTAACTAATGTATCACTTTGTGCACTACTTACATAAATTACTTGGTAATGTCTGTTTTTGCTAGGTTTTTTTTTCTGTGTCTGTTTTGATTTCAGCTTTTGTATTCAAAAACACACACGCAAATAATATAACTTTTCTGTTAGCCAGCCAACATGAATAGGTATTATTTTCAAGTTGCAAATAACTATTTTTAAGGACTTTTGCCTCTAGATTTATAAAACATAACTACAATGTTATCAGGATGAAAATCTCACTTAAAATTGTGTCTTATGCTTTTCAACCTATCAAACCTATTCAAATTCTAGTGAGTAACCACTTGTTTCATATATAAAAGTAATTACTTATTCTTTCACTATGAGTAACCAATCAGGTAACTCATTATGCTCACTTTTTTTGTAAGCGAGAGGGTAATGACCACCTATGAATTTTGCGTCATTGCGAACAAAAGTAATCAAGCGGGTAAATAGCCTGGTAACTAGTGATTCCCTTTGTTCGCTACTTACACGCTTAATTACATGGTTATGTCTGTTTTTGCAGGATAATTTTCTTTCTGAGTCTGTTTTGATTTTAGCTTTTGTATTCAAACACACGCAAATAATATAACTTTTCTGTTAGCCAGCCAACATAAATAGGAACCATTTTCAAGTTGGAAATAATAGTTTTTAGGACTTTTGACTCCAGATTTATAAAACATAACTACAATGTATCAGGATGAAAATCTCACTTAATATTGTGTCTTATGCTTTTCAACCATAAACTTTTCATTACTTCTTATATGCCATAAAAATTCATAACAATTTTAACTCAAATAAAATGTGACTGCAACACTTTTTGTAAAAAATTAAAATACTACCTTCCACACAAAAAATCGAATCCCAGCAAACCGAATTGTTAACTTCTTTAAAACTGACTTTAGTTTGAAAACTTAAAATAGAAAAAAAAAACATAAAATTATTCTATACATAAAACCACTACTATCATCATTATAGTATGTTTATCCTTAGTCCATGAAGCATAAAATGCATTTACATGCAAAAATATAAAGTAGAATCTACACCGAAAACATCAAGAAGGAGCAGAATATCCTTTGTTTCTTTAGTCAGCAGTGCAGTCGTATATTTTACTTTGTGTATTTTATAAGAAGACTTAATGTTGGAAGGCTAAACAATAAAAAATTCATGCAAATGAAAAATAAATGCACAAAATTTTTGGTTTGTGTTTTTTTTTTGTTTTTTTTTTTGAGCAACTAACAAAAACCCTGGTGTTCTTTAGAAGCTATTCATTCATTCATATTTTAGTTTGCTAAAAATTTTATTTTTAGAAAATTTACAAAAAAAAAAACAAAAATTGTACTTTTCAACTACTTTAGCTTAATATTTGCTTTCATTTAGATTTCAGTTTCGTGTTTTTTGTAAAATAAAACGCGATTTTGTTGTTGGTTACATTTGTGGCTATATAAATTATGCAAAGTTGTTTGGTTAGAGGTTTATAATAATAAATTTTACTAAAGATAATTTTTGGTTTTTCAAAATAATTTAAGAAAATTTAAAATTTTAATATTTTATCTCAAAAATTTCTATAAGTTATTGGCTTTCTTATAATAAACCCTTGTGTTTGAAGATTATCTTTCTCCATTTAGATACAGCAGCATCCCTTCTGTTATCCGTTTTTACAGGATCACCACTTTTTGTGTGTGTGTGTGTTTTTTCTTTTAATCTTTGGAATACTTTCCTTTTTTGTAACGTATCATTGTGATTTTTTTTTTTTAACCAGGTATATTCATATGCAAATTAGTTCCTATTATTTCATAGTATTTTTTTTCTATTCATAAAATTTTTAAAATTGAAATTATAAAAAAAAAAAAAAACGCGGCAGCTGTTTTGTATAAATTTGTGAATTTAGGGATCATTCACCTTTCGATCTTTGTTAATTTTGGTATTTTGTAATCATAAAATACCCATGAATAAACAAATTGTTGTCATTTAATATTTTACTGTTGAAGAAGAAACGTGAAGTTTTCTTAAAGTGAAGAATAAGATCGGAAAAGGATTAAATCGGCAACAACAGGAAAACGGTTAATAAATTTAAATATAAAATCAACAAAATCGATAAGGAAACTTGAAGACGGCTTTATCAACGCGATTAAAACATATATGATAATATACACGATCATCTGAATATATATGATGCTTAGGATGTAAAGATATATGTCAATACACACCCAAATGGCTCCAAATGGGAGATATCGACATTTTTGGAAAAAAAAATTTATTAAATACCCGGTTAAAAATCACCATATATACATACATCCACTTATGAACATGTATGAACTCATTCATGCTCATATATGAAGTGATTCGAGGTCATACATGTACATATACCACCCATATAGGATTCATATATGTTCATAAGAGTTCATATGTGATCATAAATACATATATTACCTTAATTTTCGTTAATGTTCACCTATGAGCACGTATGGAAATGTATAGACATGTATGATTATATATATAAATATTCATATATGTATATGTATATACATATATGTAAATATTCCTCAATTTTCGTTAATACACACAGATGAACATATATGATTCCACATATGAACATATAAGAATGGTTTATGAACACATATGAATCCATGTGGACATGAATGAAGCATATGTGTTCATATATGGATCCATATTTAACAGGGCATTTAAAAATTAAAAATTTTTAAATTTAATTTTTTGTTTCATTTATTTCTTTTAACATACTCAAACTTTCACGGTTTGGCAGCGAGAAAGCTTCAAAATCAAAATTTCGTAAAATTTCAAAAACTAATTATTTAAAAAAAAATAGTTTTTAAAAATCTAAAACACCAATTTAAGTTGACTAAAAACTCTTTATACTAAAATATAAGTAAGATTGAAGCTTTATCTTTAATAATAAGTCTTTACTTTAGTCCAAGGACTTACAGGATTTTATCACGATTCTTCTAAAGGACATCGTCTTAACTTATAAACTAATAGACGGCTTTTTATGAAATTTTGCAGAGAGAAGACGTTAAGTATTAATAGCAACGCGTTGAAGTTTGTACAATATAAATTGAAGTTTAGATACTTTTTCGCCTAATTTCGCTTTTTCCAAAAAGCGAAAATCGCGATATCTTCTTAAATATGAGCAGAAAAAAGTAGTTTTTCGAGCGTGGTTATATCTTGGTAAGAGAAATATTTTTTGCAATGAAAATGAAAATTATTCAAGTTCGAGGCCATATACTCTATATTTCTTCATTAGGATATTGTCCTAACAAATAATCTATAGAGTTTTTGTTTTCAAATTTATTATTTGACCCTTTCAGGAATGTGTTGATAGATCTATTTCGGGAATTTTCTAGGTTCCCATCATCAGAACACGTTTTGAAAGCGGTAACAATCCCATGTCAAACATCAAGCATTCATATGAACTAGTTTACTCACTACATGAGAACTAATATACATATGATTTTGAAGTTAAAGATTATAACCATTGATCAAAAAATAAATTGAAAACTTGTTTGTGTGTATGTCTACCTTTGGTAAATATTCAATACACGTTTTTGTTTTTTTCCTCCTTTTCATGTTTTGTTAAGTTTGTAAACAAAACAGGGGAAGTAAACTAGGCGGTACTTTGCCTTTTTTTCACAAGTTTGTTATAATTTTTATTAAAAATAAAAATTATGTTTTTTCGACCTTTAATTGTGCAATGAAAATGAAAATTATTCAAGTTCGAGGCCATATACTCTATATTTCTTCATTAGGATATTGTCCTAACAAATAATCTATAGAGTTTTTGTTTTCAAATTTATTATTTGACCCTTTCAGGAATGTGTTGATAGATCTATTTCGGGAATTTTCTAGGTTCCCATCATCAGAACACGTTTTGAAAGCGGTAACAATCCCATGTCAAACATCAAGCATTCATATGAACTAGTTTACTCACTACATGAGAACTAATATACATATGATTTTGAAGTTAAAGATTATAACCATTGATCAAAAAATAAATTGAAAACTTGTTTGTGTGTATGTCTACCTTTGGTAAATATTCAATACACGTTTTTGTTTTTTTCCTCCTTTTCATGTTTTGTTAAGTTTGTAAACAAAACAGGGGAAGTAAACTAGGCGGTACTTTGCCTTTTTTTCACAAGTTTGTTATAATTTTTATTAAAAATAAAAATTATGTTTTTTCGACCTTTAATTGTGCAATGAAAATGAAAATTATTCAAGTTCGAGGCCATATACTCTATATTTCTTCATTAGGATATATATATTTGAAAACAAAAACTCTATAGATTATTTGTTAGGACAATATCCTAATGAAGAAATATAGAGTATATGGCCTCGAACTTGAATAATTTTCATTTTCATTGCACAATTAAAGGTCGAAAAAACATAATTTTTATTTTTAATAAAAATTATAACAAACTTGTGAAAAAAAGGCAAAGTACCGCCTAGTTTACTTCCCCTGTTTTGTTTACAAACTTAACAAAACATGAAAAGGAGGAAAAAAACAAAAACGTGTATTGAATATTTACCAAAGGTAGACATACACACAAACAAGTTTTCAATTTATTTTTTGATCAATGGTTATAATCTTTAACTTCAAAATCATATGTATATTAGTTCTCATGTAGTGAGTAAACTAGTTCATATGAATGCTTGATGTTTGACATGGGATTGTTACCGCTTTCAAAACGTGTTCTGATGATGGGAACCTAGAAAATTCCCGAAATAGATCTATCAACACATTCCTGAAAGGGTCAAATAATAAATTTGAAAACAAAAACTCTATAGATTATTTGTTAGGACAATATCCTAATGAAGAAATATAGAGTATATGGCCTCGAACTTGAATAATTTTCATTTTCATTGCACAATTAAAGGTCGAAAAAACATAATTTTTATTTTTAATAAAAATTATAACAAACTTGTGAAAAAAAGGCAAAGTACCGCCTAGTTTACTTCCCCTGTTTTGTTTACAAACTTAACAAAACATGAAAAGGAGGAAAAAAACAAAAACGTGTATTGAATATTTACCAAAGGTAGACATACACACAAACAAGTTTTCAATTTATTTTTGATCAATGGTTATAATCTTTAACTTCAAAATCATATGTATATTAGTTCTCATGTAGTGAGTAAACTAGTTCATATGAATGCTTGATGTTTGACATGGGATTGTTACCGCTTTCAAAACGTGTTCTGATGATGGGAACCTAGAAAATTCCCGAAATAGATCTATCAACACATTCCTGAAAGGGTCAAATAATAAATTTGAAAACAAAAACTCTATAGATTATTTGTTAGGACAATATCCTAATGAAGAAATATAGAGTATATGGCCTCGAACTTGAATAATTTTCATTTTCATTGCACAATTAAAGGTCGAAAAAACATAATTTTTATTTTTAATAAAAATTATAACAAACTTGTGAAAAAAAGGCAAAGTACCGCCTAGTTTACTTCCCCTGTTTTGTTTACAAACTTAACAAAACATGAAAAGGAGGAAAAAAACAAAAACGTGTATTGAATATTTACCAAAGGTAGACATACACACAAACAAGTTTTCAATTTATTTTTTGATCAATGGTTATAATCTTTAACTTCAAAATCATATGTATATTAGTTCTCATGTAGTGAGTAAACTAGTTCATATGAATGCTTGATGTTTGACATGGGATTGTTACCGCTTTCAAAACGTGTTCTGATGATGGGAACCTAGAAAATTCCCGAAATAGATCTATCAACACATTCCTGAAAGGGTCAAATAATAAATTTGAAAACAAAAACTCTATAGATTATTTGTTAGGACAATATCCTAATGAAGAAATATAGAGTATATGGCCTCGAACTTGAATAATTTTCATTTTCATTGCACAATTAAAGGTCGAAAAAAACATAATTTTTATTTTTAATAAAAATTATAACAAACTTGTGAAATATTTTTTGTCCAAAACTTCTCTTTTATATGCTATAGTTTCCAAAATGCACCCTAAAATATTTTGGAACATATCAATAGTGTCCGACCGAACAGTTCGGCCAAAAAACTATATTTGGGTATCTAGAGGCAATGATGACAAATTTTGGTATTGGAAACATGTTTGTTGCACCGATTTAATTCGATTTTGTGTATAAAATTTATGGAAAAAGCCGAAGTTTACCTATAAAGTTAAAAGTTCGGCCGCCGAACTATTTTCGATTTGGCCGAACTTTTGGAGACCGAACAGTGAATTTATTGCTTAACTACGGACTTTTCTTTAAATTTGTCACTCAAAATCGTCTCTAATCAGCCCAATAAACATTTTCCCGTTCGCCAAATTTGTCCATAGTGTTTTAAAATAAAGAATACATACCAAATGCATTTTCTGGCCGAACCTGTTCGGTCGGACACTATATATCGACGGTTTCTGATCAACATAAATATGTTTTCAATATTTCTGAAAATCGTATTTGAAGGGACATCCTAGTACCCACACATGTATTAAATAGAAAAAGCATACTTAGGACCAGGTTTTTAGCTATAACTCATAGACCAATAGAAATACGACCCAGAATTTTTCACAAATGTAGAGGAGGCTTCGATAAAAAGTATATATTATTTTTAGAATTTCAGAAAGTGCGCATTTCGAGGTTTGGGATTTGAACTCAAGACCCCACGAAATGATCTTTGAAGCTTCAATAAAAAAAAACAATTTGCATAATCTAAAAATTAAAGTCCATTTTGTAGCGATAAAAATTTTAAAATTTTAGCACAATTTTTCTCTTCCCCTTTTCTTATGTCAGATTATAAAATGTCCTTGATTTTGTTTTAACAAAATTAAAATATATTTATTTTATGCAAAAATGTACCGACGGTAATTTCTAAAAATTTAATTCATAATTTTACCGCCTCCATTTTTTTTTTTTTTGCTTTTTCACATTTGATATAAAAAGACTTTGATGTTTTTCATGGTGTTATTAAACGTTTGTCTAAGAGTCTTGAAAAAAATTGTTGTTATTAAATCCATACTCATAAATATGCATAAATCTAAAAAAAGGACGAAAAACGAAAAAAAAACTTCTTATTAACCCTAAAAATATATAAAAATTATTTCTTCCTAATTATATGCACCGCCCTAAAAATAACAAATAAAAATTGCAGATTTTTTTTGTGGGTATAATCCTTTTCTTTTTTTTTTTATAGAAAAATAAAAAAAAAAAAAACTCATAAATATGCATGAATTAAATAAACAACATATAAAACAAAATTTGGAATAATACCACAAACCAATTAGATAAAAGCAGACAAAAAGTTATTAACGTAAATGCTTAATAAAAAAATAATAAATTGTTTGTTTATATAGAAACATTACCAAAAATAAAACATTGATTAAAATCGAAGACTTATAATAGACTACGACCACTCCACACAGGGCCAGGATGTCGATTTTTTGGTTAAAAATTCTTTTGGTCTAAACTGATTGTGAGTGGAATCGCAAATTTTATATATTTCAGGGTCGCTGTATTCTGTATTTAGAATTTCAAAATGTGGAACCAAATTCCTCACCCAAAGTCACAAAAAGTGTTAAATATTAACAAAATCGCCGGAATTGATTAAAATTTTGCATTAAAGGAAATTCAGGGTCGCTGATTTCTAAAAAAAAAAAATTAAACGTTTAAATTATAAAAATGGCGTATACAATTTGGCGGAAAATTTATTCAAACGTGCTTCGATCGGGATCAAAATGAATTGCCAGTAATGTGTAACAACACTAAATCCAATTTGTATTTAGATTTTTTAAATTCAGAATAGCGGATCTGATATTTCAACGAAAGCCACTTAAACTATTAAATATTTAGCCAAATTGATTAAAATCGAAGACTTTTAATAGACTACCACCAATCCACACAGTGCCAGGATGTCGATTTTTTGGTCAAAAGTCTTTATGGTGGTCTGAACTGAGTGAAATCGCAAATTTTATATATTTCAGGGTCGTTGATTTAAAAAAAAAACAGTTCAAAATTTAAAAATTCAAAATGGCACATCCAATATGGCTACAAAATTGTTCAAAAGTGCATCGATTGGCCCAAAATTAGTTGCCGGGATTGTATAAGAATAATAAATTTGATTCTGTATTTAGAATTTCAAAATGTGGCACCAAATTCCTCATCCAAAGTCACTAAAAGTGTTAAATATTTAGCAAAATCGCCTGAACTGATTAAAATTTTGTATTGAAGGAAATTCAGGGTCGCTGATTTCTAAAAATAAAACATTGATTAAAATCGAAGACTTTTAATAGACTACGACCACTCCACACAGGGCCAGGAAGTCGATTTTTTTGGTTAACAATTCTTTTGGTCTAAACTGATTGTGAGTGGAATCGCAAATTTTATATATTTCAGGGTCGAAGTATTCTGTATTTAGAATTTCAAAATGTGGGACCAAATTCCTCACGCAAAGTCACTAAAAGTGTTAAATATTTAGCAGAATCGCCTGAACTGATTAAAATTTTGTATTAAAGGAAATTCAGGGTCGCTGATTTCTAAAAATAAAACATTGATTAAAATCGAAGACTTTTAATAGACTACGACAAATCCACACAGGGACAGGATATCGATTTTTTGGTCAAAAGTTTTTATCGTGGTCTGAACTAAGTGGAATCGCAAATTTTATATATTTTAGGGTTGCTGATTTAAAAAAAAAAAAGTTAAAAACTTAAAAATTCAAAATGGCATATAAAATATGGCTACAAAATTGTTCAAAAGTGCATCGATTGGCCCAAAATTAGTTGCCGGGAATGTCGGCAAAAGTTTTAAATATTTAGCAAAATCGTCTGAACTAATTAAAATTGTGTATTAAAGGGCTAGTGATTTCTAAAAAAAAAAATTAAACTTTTAAATTATAAAAATGGTGTATACAATATGGCGGAAAATTTGTTCAAAAGTGATTCGATTGCGTCCAAAATTAATTGACAGTAATTTAGATTTTTTGTATTTAGATTTTTTAAATTCAGAATGGCGGATCTGATACTTTAACTAAAGCCGCTAAGACTATAAAATATTTAACCAAAAGTATAAAACGGCCTCTAAACGGACAGAGAAAATTCAGGGTCGGTGATTTCAAAAAGTTAAAAATAGCGGATCCAATATGAAGAAAATGTGTTGTGTCAAAAGTTCATAGATTTTATACAAAATTAGTTGCCAGGAATTTGTAACAATATTAAATATGACGCGTATTTAGATTTTTAAAGTTCAAAATGGCGGACAAGATGATTTATCCAAAGTCGCAGAAAGTATTAAATATTTAGCCAAAAGGCTTAATTGATTGAAATTAAGTATTAAGGGAAATTAAAAATGGCACA
Source organism: Delia radicum (assembly GCA_021234595.1). Lineage (NCBI taxonomy): Eukaryota > Metazoa > Arthropoda > Insecta > Diptera > Anthomyiidae > Delia > Delia radicum. The sequence continues at coordinate 33,859,190 of CM037855.1, read as the reverse complement.
TCCAACACGGCGTCGAATTTTTTTAAAACTGCCTCAATTTGGCCCAAAATTATAAACTATATACCCATATTTCTATGACTAAATTTGATACACATTAGATTACAAAATTTTTTTTTTTTTTTTTTTTTTAATTTTTCTCTTTATTAATGCAATCTATCTTTTTGGATATTAAACATTAGATTTGAGTTAGATACATATACATAAAATGGCTATGATCCATTGATCATACCATAATGTTAAGAAGGTTTTGCTGTGGTTATTTTAAAGAGTTGTGTATCTCCATTTTGAAAGGAGATAGTTTCATCGCATTAAGTCTTGAGGAGCCCTGCGCCTTAGTCTTACAAATGTTTTGTTATTTCTCATGAGGTTTGATGCAAACGGATTTGGATGTTGTTCAATTCTATTTTTGTAGGATGCAAGCTGAGTTTTTATTTCGTCTTTTATGGTAGGTATTTTGAGATCTTTGTGGAGTTGATGATTTGTTACATACCAAGGTGCGTCAACAATTCTTCGAATTGTTTTTGATTGAAAACGCTGGAGAATTTCAATGTTTGAGGTGGAGGCGGTGCCCCACAACTGGATCCCATAGGTCCAAATAGGTTTCAGAATACATTTATATATTGTTAACTTGTTTTCAATGGAGAGTCGGGAATCAATGATAAACCCGAATTTTCTTAGTTGGATATCTAAAGCTTTACGTTTCGTTTGAATGTGTTTTTTCCACGTTAGCTTTTTATCTAGGTGTATACCAAGGTATTTCGCTTCGTCCTTTTGGGGTATTTTAGTGTCATTTAATTTGATAGGAGGGCATATCTGACGATTTAATGTAAATGTAACCTGCACAGATTTCGACTCGTTTACTTTTATACGCCAAATTTTTAGCCATGATGATATATTATTTAGGCATTTTTGAAGAGTTAATGATGCGTTTTCGTGGTTTTTGTCAACAGCTAATGCAGCTGTATCATCCGCAAAAGTCCCAATGATGACACCTTCAGGCTGGGGAAGGTCGAAAGTGTAAAGTAGGTAAAGTGTGGGTCCCATAATGCTACCTTGGGGAACTCCTGCAGATATTGTATTTAAATCGCTTATATCACCTTCTTCTTTTACAAAAAATAAGCGGTTTTGTAGGTAGGACTTAATAAATAAATAGAAATTTATAGGGAGGATTTTCTTGAGTTTGAATAGTAAACCATCATGCCACACTTTATCGAAGGCTTGGGATATGTCTAGAAACACTGCTGTGCAGTACTGTTTTTTCTCAAATGTTTCATGAATAGTTTCAACTAAACGATGAACTTGTTCTGTGGTTCCGTGTTGTTTTCGAAATCCAAATTGGTGTGTTGGTATAAGACTTTTCGATTCAATAATGGGTGTCAGTCGTTTAAGAAATAAAGACTCGAGAACCTTTGAAAAAAGGGGCAGCAAACTTATTGGACGATATGAAGTAGGTTGCTCGGCTGGCTTTCCAGGTTTCAGTATCATTGTTATTTGTGCAACTTTCCATTGGATAGGTACGAAGCAGTGAGTTAGGCAAGCATTGCATATATAGGTTAATAGCGTTATACCTTTTTCTGGCAGTTCTTTTAATGCCTTTGCTGTGACTAAATCATATCCTGGAGCTTTATTTATTTTCAATTTGCTGATAACGTTATAAACTTCAGATTTTGTAAATTTTTTAATCGGTAAATCAAGTTGGTGGGTTTCATTTAAAAAATTTTTTATTTGATCGGGAACTTCATTATTATTTTCTGCCTTGTTTGGAGTAAATACTTCTTTCAAGTGATTGGCAAACGTGTTTGCTTTATCCTGGTTGCTCTTAGTCCAGTTATTATCAGTCTTGCGAACTGGATGGTTTACTTTATGCTGCCGTTTTACTTTATTAGTTAATTTCCATAACGAAAAATCTGTAGATTTCGTACAATCCAAATTTTGTATGTCTGATTCAAATTTTTTATCTTTTTCATTCTTTAGTAGCGTTTTTAGTTCTGCAGTTAGTTTGTTTAAAATGGTTTTATCACCTGGAGATTTTGTTGTTTGCCAACGCTTTCTGGCTTTACGTTTTTTTTTTATTTTATTTCGAATATCGATCGAACACTTGGGAATGTTCGCGAAGCTATACTGAGGAGTGGAATTCCAAGCTGATTGTTGTATTGTATTTACAAGATGTTCTACAGCATCTGTGATGTCCTCATAGCTTTTAAGTGGAAGTTGTGTGACTAAATTTTCACTTATAAGGAAACGATATCGACTCCAATCAGTCTTTTTCGTGTGGAGCTTACATGGTTGCTCAATATTGCTAAATTTATGTTTTATATGCAATATTACCGGGGAATGATCTGATGATAAGTCAAGGCATGATTCGCATGTTTGATATTTGGGTGGCATTCCTTTTGATACACAGAAATCGATAACGTCAGGGATCTTGTTTAGGTCTGTGGGCCAGTATGTGGGTGTATCAGGAAATGTAACATTTAAGCTAAGATCTTTAATTGCGGAATATAGTTGTCTACCTTTGGTTGTTATTAATCTAGATCCCCAGATTGTATGTTTTGCATTGTAGTCACCACATGCTAAGAACCTGTTTCCTAACTTTTTGAAAAATTCCTTATAATTTTCCTTTTTGACGTTGTGTTTGGGTGGGCTGTAAACAGACGATATGGTCACTGGTCCATGCCAATCTTCAACAATTATATTTGTAGCTTGGAATTCGTTGGACTGAAAAGGAATACCTTCATGGTGTTTTATGGTATTTTTTATTAAAATGGCTGATCCACCATGAGCTGTTTGATCTGGGTGCAATACTTGGTAGAACTTGTATTGGGGTATGTAAAAGTGACTTTTTTGAGTGAAATGTGTTTCAGATATAAGGAATATATCTATTTGATTTGTTATTAGAAACGATTTTACCTCTAGCGTGTGCTGGGCTAGACCATTTGCGTTCCAAAAAGCGATTTTAAGGCAATCCATTTTGAATAAACTTAGATGTTAAATTCATTATAAGGTTTGACATCTGTTGCATCAATTGATTTAGCATATTTAGCATTTCGGTCATTTGATTAGGGGCTGAGGTTTGTCTTATTGGCTGAGCATTTTGTATTGCAGGTTGTTGTTGTGAATAAGAAGCATTTTCCGGTGGAAAATTGCTATAAGGGGTTCTAGTTACATTTGCATAAGATATATTACCTGTTGCGGTTGTTGGGCGTGGTAGATCGGTATTTTGTGGTCGTTGTTCTTGTCGACTCTCGTGGGATGGTTCGATGTTATTTGAGGGGCGTACTTCTCGGTTTCTCAATGGTGGTTTGTGAATTTTTTGAATTTGTTTAAAAATTTGGCAGCCTTTATAATTTGCCGGATGATTTCCACTGCAGAGCGCACATTTTACTTGATCTGACCAGTTTTTTCGTTCACATGATTTAGAATTGTGATTACCAGCACATTTTATACATATTGGGTTTCTCCTGCAGAATGATCTTGTATGTCCGTATTGCTGACAGTTTGAACATTGAGGAATAGTCTTTTTTGGTTTGGGAGGTTCAAAATTTATTCGGCTGCACATTAGCGTTTTTACGGAGTATATATTTTTGTTATTTGCTTTTGTCTTCAGTTCAATTTCGAAAAGTGGAAGTGACTGGTTTGAACCTCTTTTTTTAATATTCCAGATATTAGTAACTTCGTGGCCAAGAGCAAGAAGATCAAGCTTAAGTTCTTCAGTATCTATAGACGGATGCATACCTCTTAATATGACTTTAAACCCTCTTTCAGTTTTTGGTTTATAAGTGTAGAATTCTGTTTTCTTGATTTCAAGTTCTTTCACAATTTTTTTATAACTCTCTTGAGTTTTAGGTAGAATTTTGACCTGGTCATCCTTAAGAGTTCTCAGGTCATATTGTCCATCGACATGTTCTTTAAGAAGAGATAGTAATGGCTGAATATTTTCGACTTTATCGACAAATATAGGTGGCGGTTTTGCTGGACGCTCATTAGTAGCGGTTTCACTTTCTTTAGTGATTTCATCTTGAAGTGGTGCAAATCGATTTGTGGAGGTCTTTTCGGTTTCGAGCCAATAAGAATGAGGCTTATATTGCTTAGCACTACCTTTTGTATGTCCAGGACTTTCCCTGGTCCTTTTTTTATTCGAGACTAGGTTCCAGTTAAGTTCTGGTTGATTTTTGCTGGTTGACGGGTCAAAATCGTTTTCTGGTTGTAGGTTAAAACGTCCTATTTCGGTTTCTAGCTCATCCTCATCTGTTTCGTATAGTTGTTGTTGATTTATTGACTGATTTTCTTGATTTTGGTTAAGCTGACGCTGCTGGTTTGAATATTGTGATTTCATTAAATCAATTTCTTTTCGTAACTGAATACAAATTTTTTCATATTGACTGTTTTTTTCAACAAGTTCGGCATTGTTTTGTTCTAATTTTTGTATTTTAATTATTTGATTTTTCAACTCTTCCATTATTAAATATTTCTCACTGGGATACTAATGCCGGTAATGCAGTTCATTGCATACATGGCATTGCCAACAGTGAATAATATAAAAAAATAATTTGTCAACCCTATACCACTATTTTGTAAGACACGATCAGCTGGTGTTTGTTATTTTATTAATAAAATTTCACCAACAAGTTTTTTTTTTCTGTCTCTATCAGATTTTTTTTTTTATGTTTTACACAAAAGTTTTAAGAATTTTAAGTTAAAATACACTTAACACGATGCAGTAATCCATAAAATGGAGGATTTGCAATGATTAGCGTTATGGAAATTACACTTTAGCACAAAACTAAAGGTGGAATACACTAGCGAACGATTTGATTTTTTTATATTTGGCCGCAGCTTAATAAGACACGACCGAACCGTAAGATATTTCTTTCATTTTTACAAAATGTGCCTACGGCTTAAGTATTACAATTTTACCACACATTTAGATTCAAAGTTTCTTAGAACAATTGAGTAGAATTTAAATATTTCACTTCGCTGCCATTTAGTTCCGCCATCTTATTTAGTTAGTATGCCCATAAAATTTTTAAAAACTTCATAATATAGTCTAAAAATTTGTATTCAGGAATTGCAAGGACTGCTGGATCTGAATTATATAAAAATTTCATTGCACAATTTTGACCCGTTAAAATTTTGAAATATATGTATTTTTATTCAATTATTTAAAAAAAAATAATAATGATCTTGCCACAAATGCCCATCAAATAGCCATTTTTAAATTCCGCACAATTTGGGAAATTTACTCGCAAGGAAACTACACAGTGGCGAATCCTCAGATTTTAATGAAACTTGGATATGTTGCTGAGGACAAACAAATGTTTTTTAGGTGCGTAATCGCACGTTTAGGGGTTAAAAAGGAGGATTAAAAATAAGAACATTTTTGTATAAAAACATGTCTAAAATTTAAGGATTTCAATTCAATTTGTACGCAGCATTAAAGTAATCAAGAAAATACAAATTTTGATACCCATATTGCCTATACTGTGGGCCCAGGGTTGCCACTTATTTGAAATATGATTTATAAAAGCTCTTCGGGAAAAGTCGTATCAAAGCTGAACGGTTACGAAAATTGAAAGAACCCCCTCGATGAAAAAAAGACTCAAATTGATTTATTTTTGACCCCACTTTCTAATCCTAGACTTCAGATTGCTTACCCAAAAAAAATAGGTGTCCAATATCTGTTGCTCCTTTACAACATATCCAAGTCTCATTCAAATCTACGGATTCAAAACTGTATAGTTTCCTTGTCAGTATAAGATTCAACCTGACAAAAAAGAGAATTTGAATCTTTTCAAAAAAAATACCCACGCGTTTACATAATACTTTAACAGATTAATTGAATTTGGAACTCCGACAATTGTTCCCCAGCGTAGAAAGTCATTACCATATAAGTGGTTATACAAGTGCATATTTGGTATAGAGTATATACTTTTATAGAGGGATGTCGCTCAAAATAATTATATAAAGGGTCCGCCATCTAACTTTTTTTTTCAACTAGTGCTTATTTCGTGAATAGTAACACTTAGCTCATGTCTGAATTGACAGATAATTAATTTTATCCTTCCGCTGAACGAATATGGTCCGTATGTTCGTTATCTTGTGAAAATAGTGAAAGAAACTGGCATCCTCATCGATAAACCAAAGCGTGAAAAACCAAAAACAGTGCGTACACCCGAGAATATTGCTGCTGTGGCAGAAAGTGTGCGTGAAGCGCCATCAACATCAATTCACCGTCGTTTTTAACAATTGAACATTTCGGAGACATCATTGAGACGAATTTTGCATAAACCAATTGGTATGACGCCATACAAAGTCCAATTGGTTCAGGAGTTCAAAAAAAAAGAAGTTATTTGGCGGACCCTTTATCATTACTAAACACCTTACATAAAAGACAAAAATATGTGGTTACCTATATGCTTACCAGTATGGGGAAAAATAATGAGGAAAAATATAAACACTAAATTTAATAAGAAATGTTGAGGTTAAGATAAATTATAAACGTTTTTCTCTAAAAATTATAAACATTATTATTTTTTAAATCAGACTAGATTAGTTTCTGCCTTTTTATGGACAGGCTCATCAGTGATTTTCCATTTAAATTGTATTATTATTTGTGTCTTATAATTATAATTTATAAAAAATTTAATAAAAAAATATTTTTGTTATTGAAAATTTTTTTTTAATAAAATCTGCACACACGGGGTTTGAACCCGGGCCTCCAGGTTGTCAGTCAACCGATCTACCATCTGATCTATACCGACATGTTATACTTGATAGATAAATACATAAATGACTTGGTTTCACAATATGTCATTACTCTCCAGCATACAAAAAATCAAAATTAAGTAGTTATATATGTGCCTACTAGAAGAGCAAAAATAATGAGTATAAAAAAAAAGATTTTCAAAAAATTTTTAAATCTACTTTTTTAATTTTGCAATGGAAGTAAATGAAGACTGCCTACTGAAATGATCCTGTGAAGTATAGTCTCTGAAGCTTTAAATCATTACTTTATATTTAAAATAATGATAAAAATAATTACTTATGGGTAACACAGTATTGAAATAATGGTAAAATTAGCCAGTTATTAGTAAGTCCGTATTATTTGTGTTAAAGTACTCTGCCGAGTAAGGTGGTGTCATTACTGGTAGTGAGAAAAGTAATGACATTACTGTTTCTACTCTGGGTCTCCAAGAAAATGTTACCGTAACTGCTTCAATAACTGCCAAATACACTGGTATTTATTAATTTATGCCAATTCCAAAAAAAACTACTTTTGGCCAAAAAATGGGGTTTCTGGCCCTCTGTGTCCATTATAGGGTTGTTAGAATTTACGTTTTGTTAATTATAACAAACTGACAAACTGTAACAATTTCATTTAAAGGAACATTTTAAAAAACTCATAATGACAGTTGTAAACAAGACTATCTATAATAAGAATACCCTCCTTTATTTTTTTCATATAAATGATTATGTCATTTTTAGTTTAAGGTTTTATTTAGTTGTTCGTTGTTTTTTTTTTAACTGGCAAAAAAGTTTAAGTCTAACATATCCTTCATATGCTTTCCTTAAATTCAAATACTTGTCAGGATATATATTTTTGTAAGTCGTATGTGGTGGCACTTATCATATACCATATATCATTGAAATAAAATGATTTTAATTTTAGATTATAACCAATGAAAAAAATAAAATAAACAATTCAACAAAGACATTTTAGTTAAATGAACTACACTCAAAAAAAGTTAGTAAAGGCAGCAAAAAATGTTGCTGAGTCCGTAAAATTTTATTTAGGAGGGTGCTTGCAAAAAGTTGCTAATGTCAGCAAAATATTTTGCTGAAAATCAGAGAGCTGACTTTTAGCACCAACATTGGTAGATTCAGCAAAAAATTTGCTAACACTTAATTGATTAAAAATTAAAAAATTCTAGCTAAAAAATAACCACATTTTTGCTGAATACTTATTAGTAGAGCGAAAAAAACTCAAAAAATTTGTAGAATCATTGTACTTTAGTTAATTTATTTGCTGAAAATCCTTGAACTTTTTGTGATTCTATTAAAAATAATTTACAACAATTGTAACTTTAGCTACGACATAAATTAATGTAATATCTGAAAATATACAGAAATAATTATATATAACATCAACAAAATTATCTTTCAACTACTTACAGCAATGGTTACCTAAATGATGGCATCTTTTAAAGAAAGACAAATGATTTAGAAAATTCTAGCAACGAAACTAGAAAATAACAAAACATGATCTATACCGCCCTTTTTGCATTAAGAAAAAGGAAACATAAAAATACCTAAATACCTATGATGTGTGTTTTTGTCTTTCGCTTTAGTCTGTCTACCTGAACGTATATCTGTTTGCAATTTTAAATTGGCGATATGATCACACTACATTATTACATTTGGTTTACAAGTAAACATTTAATCTACATATATTAAAATTAAATACTTAATTTTGTCTTTAATTTAATTAATAGACAATTACTTTCACAATCGGGTAACAATACAACATTTTAGTTTCAATTTTGTTTTATGTATAAAAACAGACACAAAAATCGTCCATGGTTGATTTTTTATATGTCTTATAAGAGTTGTTTTTTGTAGTATTAGTTTCCTCGTTTCTACTACATATTGATATGCAGCGACATCTACTTTATTCTGCGCATGTTTTTCAACCTGGTTGTCGTCCACCCTATTAATGCGCTTAACAGCTCATTTTTTTTTTACAAAATAAATTAGTAAGTGGCCAATTAATAAATTTGTAAACAAAAACTCTATAGATTATTTGTTAGGACAATAACCTGATAAAGAAATATAGAGTATGGCTTCGAACTTCAATAATTTTAATTTTAATTTTCATTTCACAATTTTATTTTTAATAAAAATTATATCAAACTTGTAAAAAAGACAAAGTACGGTCTTGTTTACTTCCCCTTTATATCTTGCTTTTAAACAAAACAAAACAAGTGAGAAAATATAAAGGAGAATAAAAACACAAAGCGTGTATTGAATATCTACCAAAGGTAGAGCTTGCACATAACGAACAAGTTTTCAATTTATATTTGAGCAATGGTGATAATCTTTAACTTCGAACTCATATATTAGTTCTCATTTAGTGGGATAACTAGGTTATTTGAATGTTTTGCATGGGATTGTCACTTCTTTCAAAACGTGTTCTGATGATGGGAACTTAGAAAATTCGCGGAATAGATTTATCAACACATTCCTGAAAGTGGTCAATTAATAAATTTGAAAACAAACACTCTATAGATTATTTGTTATGACAATATCCTAATAAAGAGTATGACCTCGAACTTGAATAATTTTCATTTTCATTTTCGAAAAAACATAATTTTTATTTTTAATAAAAAACATTTAACTAAAAATTCAAACTTGCAAATTAGTAAAATTTATTTAAAATTTGGTATTTTTATTAAATACTCGATTGATTTAGGATATTTGGTACTTATATTAAATCTTTGATTTATTTAGGCAATTTTGTACTTTTATAAATCCACGATTAATTCAGACAATTTGGTAGCTTTTATTAATACACGATTGAGTAAGTCAATTTTGTACATTTTAAAACTTTGGTACTAAATCCACGATTGAATAAAAAATTCTCTTTATTAACGCACGACTAATGAATTAGTTTTGGTACTTTTTATAAATCCACATTTGCTAATAATCTAAAGATTACTTTCAACACGTTTGGTACTTTTTAAAATCCAACATCCAACTAAAGATCTTATAATTTTCAGCAATTTACAATTAAATTCTTATTAGTGTTGTTGCATTTTCATTCAATTTGTTTTTCAACATTTTTCTCTCAGTGCCCAGAAAAGTATAAATGTGATGATTTTCTTTTTCTATTTAGTTAAAAGTTTAACTTATGGTTTATGGTTTAAAAGTTCACATAACATATTGCTTAACATTTTATTTAAAAGTAACTTGTCTTATGAATATGCAAAAAAAAGTAGAAACAGCAAATAAAACTAAATTGTTTCGTGGTTTTGTGTGTCATTTGTTAGTAATTTTTAAAGTAATTCAGTGAATTTATGCCATGCATTACACTTAAGAATGCAGTTTAATAAATAATGTCATTTGTTTGGAACATTTAAAAATTATGTTAAAACTGACATTTCGATTGAGAGTTTTGATTGTAATTCAACGTTTTTGGGTTTATTCATAATGAAAATAAAGTACTTACACTCTGGCTTACAAGGAAGTAATTATTGCTTACTGCCGTGAACTTAAAAGATTTTCAAAAATTTTTGCAATTTTGATGTTTACACTCTCAGACAATGTCAAAAGCTTTCATCAAACCGAATTCGATTGCTGCAACCTTATAAATTCGGTTGAGACAACTGAATTCGGTTGGCACAACCGAATTTACGAGGTTGCAGCAACCGAATTAATTCGGTTGTATGAAAATCTGTTGAAACCACCGAATTTGTTAAGTAAGTGTACGTTTATTTTTTGTGAATATCGCCATTAATTGTTCGGGATGAAATAGTACCCGATTTTGTAATTCCCAGTAAGAGATAACGGTACTTTATAATGCATCTTAGTAGGACACTTTTTATTCAGTTTTGTTCAACTTTAAAAGTTTGTTACTCAAATGATATGCCTATTTTTTTTTTTCTTATAGTCTGCACCTTATAAATTTGAAAACACCCCATATTTATAAATAAGGAATTGCCAAAAGCACGCGATTTCTTATAAAATTTAACCGCCTCAAACAGAAAACTTTTAGTTCATACATATGAACTTAAAAAGTATTACAAAACCAAAAAGTAACTTTAAAAAAGTTTATTTTTTTATAAAATTTATGTTGTTTTATAAGGAAATTCATACACATAATGGTTAAAATTACATTCTTTTTGAAGTTTTTTTTTTTTTTTTGTAACAAAATCATATGTTGTAGAAACCAGCTATTATGTCTTATAAAATAAGAAAGAAAAAAAACACATTTTCACATACATGAAAATTAGAAAGGCATTTTTTTTCCAACTTTCGATTTTTTTATCAATTATTGTTGCGATTATTGTAGAACTAACTCTAAAAGTTAGGTGGTGTGAGTTTGAGAAAAATCGGATAGCACTAACACATGGCGCACCGCGAACAAAGTTTTCGATTTTTGGAAATTTTTCTTAACCCTCTAACGGGTAAGGCTGCCTCAGGGCAGTCTTCATAAAATTTACCACAAATGCGTCAAATGAGCGTTTTATACTTAGAAATTAATATATTCCGATAGAAAACTAAATTTGCTAAATATTTTTCGAAGAAATTTTTCGTGTGTCGTCCACGGTTTGGAAGCGAGTAAGCTTCAAAATTTCGTACAATTTCACAAACTAATTATTTTTAAAAAAATAGTTTTCAAAAATCTAAAAAACCAATTTAAGATGACTAAAAACGCTTAATAATAAAATATAAGTAATATTGAGGCTTTATCTTTAATAATAAGTCCTTACTTTAGCCCAAGGACTCACAGGATTTTATCAGGATTCTTCTAAAGGACATCGTCTTAACTTATAAACTAATAGACGGTTTTTTATGAAATTTGGCAGAAGGAAGACATTAAGTATTAATAGCAATGCGTTGAAGTTTGAACAATATAAATAGAAGTTTAGATTTTTTTTCGCCTAATTTCGCTTTTCCAAAAAGCGAAAATCGCGTTATCTTCTTAAATAAGAGCAGAAAAAAATAGTTTTTCGAGTGTGGTTATATCTTGGTAAGAGAAATATTTTTTGTCCAAAACTTCTCTTATATATGCTTTAGTTGAACCCTAAAATATTTTTTTTTTTTTTTTTTTTATTTTATTAATTAATAATCATATAATTACAAATTATATACACTGATAGAAATTTGTGCGTAGTATTAATGAATTCCTTCATTAATCCAATGAATTTTTCATAAAAAAGTCCCCAAAGAAACGTTTCATTGAGTCAATGAAAGGTGTTTCATTAAATCAATTTTAATAAATGGTCTGGTCCAATTTTAATTTATTTCTGCTTTTATTGCTTTATTTTAACAAAATTGTTCAATCTTTCTTTACACTTTTTATAATTTGTGTTAAAAGATGACATATTTTCTTATATGTCGGTACAAAATATGTAATTTTTATCGGAATTCTGTAGAACGATCGACGATTATAGTCCACTTTTTGTAGTTAAATTGCGACCATATTAGATAAAAATGTTAAATATTGTTAACAATGTTGTTAAAAAACAAAACTTTATTATCGTTTAGCATAACGTTTTTGTGTAACATCGTCAAAACGATAACAATTTAGGTCTCGTTTTGAAAAAAACTATGTCGTTTTTCTTAGAGAATCTGTTCCCTGGAATTTCGTCAAAAACTGTTAGCTCTAGACAAATTTAATAAAAAAATTTATTTATATCAAAGTTTTGGTTAATTCTGTTTAGAAGAAATTTTTCAGTTTTTTTTTTATTTCAAAATGATAGTAAAAAAAATTTTTTTTTTCTTATTACAAGTCAAATTTTTTATTAAACAAAATTTGAAATTTTTTTATTGATTTAATGAATTTTTTTTATGAAGTTATGAAAAAATCATAAAAAATGTTAATGAAAAAAATACGAATATTAATGAATTTTCATTCAGTTAATGAAATTTTTTATTAAACCAATGAATCGATTTTAATGAAATCGTTTCATTAATACTACTAAGGAAAATTCTATCAGTGTACTATTACCCTAACCGAGCACTAGCTACTATGGCCTTCGGCGCGTTGTAGCGAAAACAGACCAGTGCCTCTGGTGGGAATCGAACCCACGACCCCCGCACTGATAAGCCAGCACGCTACCAACTAGCCTACCGGGGCGCACACCCTAAAATATTTTGGCTCATATTGCCTAAATTAGGCAACGATAAACAATTTTGTTGAAGAACTTATTATTTGTTTTTCGAGTGGAGCACATGGTATGAATTTCGTTGCAAACCATCGTTTGTCAGTAAGAGGGTTAAACTGTTTTAACGAAAATATGTCTTGCGACATGTCAGTTTTAATTAATTTTTGTCATGCTAAGCACGAATATTTGAAATAGAACCAACGGTTTCCAACGGATTTTTCTTTACTAAAAATAGAGGTTTTCCTCCATTTTACAAGTTTTTTAAAAATTATCCAACATTTTTTAAGACAAAACTACTTTTTATTTGGAGGATAACTTGTAAATTTACCTACAAATATCTCTTGGCGACCCGCACCAAAACCTCTAAATTGTGAACAAAAATTAAAATTAATTTTAAAAAATATTTTTGTGATACATCATCTCTACTTTCCGACATAATTATGATCAAGTGAAAGCATGTTTTGTGTAATATTTGATTACAAAATCAAAAAATTATAAATTAAATTTTTAAAAAATTTCTAGAATAGAGGAAAAAGCTGTAATTTTTTGGGAAAATTAAATCGCAATATCTCGAAAACTGTTAGTCCGATTTAAAAACTTTTAAAATATCCGTGTTCAGCATGCCAAATGTAATCAAAAATAATGTGTTGCAAGACATATTTTTATTAACGGAATTAAAAAAAAATTTTCAAAAATCGAAAACTTTGTTATTGGGTCGCCACGGGTTAAAGTTATCTAATTATTCTCAAATTTTCTACAAATAACTTTTAGACCTAATACTACAATAACCGGAACAATAAATTGAAATGTTTCGAAAATAATTTTTCTTCATACAAAAAAATGCCACTCTAATGAATATTTATATTTTTCAAAATCACTACTTTAAACATACGAGATGGGAGTGAAGAACATATTTATATAGTTTATATATTTTTTTTTTATAAATATACCGCTACAATAAATGTTATTATTTAAAAAAATTTGTAAAAGAGCAGAGCTTCTGAAATGTTTTATATCTTACAATCCTTAAGGGTCCCAAGGTGAAGAAGGAAATACAAAATTTTAGAAAACCTTAAAATGACGGGTAAATTTTCTTAATACCACGTCAGAACTACCGATTTTTTAACTTTAACGTAGAAATGTGGACGTGAGTGAAGTTTGACTCACACTCTCGAGAGTAAAAATCCACTCGCACACAATAACTCACTAGAATTTTTTTTTTACTACACACACTCACGTGTTATGCACGTGAATCACTCAAATTCACGCAACAAATTATAGGCGAAAAAAAAATAAAATGCAAATATTAATGTAAATTGTGAATGTTTGACTCAAAACTGCTAAAAAAAAAACTGGACTCAAAACTCTAAATATTTAATTTTGTCATTTATTTTGTATTTAAAAAACCCAAAAACAGTAAATCAGCGAACCATTACAGGAAATATTTATTTAAAGAGAAAAAAAATTTTTTTTGGATACTTCTACTCACGCAAAAATTTTGCTCACTCACGAAGAATTTTTTCCCACTCACACTCACTTACAATCACGTGAGTAAAAATACTTTTCACTCACGAGTAATTCACGTGAATCACGCAAAATTCTGCTCGCCCATCTCTACAATCAAAAAAAGTTAGTAGAAAAGTTAGTAAAACATCTTGTAAATTTCTCAGAAAATTTTTGCTGAAAGTATGTTTTCAGCTAACATTTTAGTTATACTTATTTAGTACTTAACTGTTTTGAACTAATTTGTTAATAATATTTTACTAATATTTTAATAATGTTTTACTAATTTATTTTGCTAGAATATTGTGCTGATAAGTATGTTAATAGTGTGGACTACAACGAGATTGAAAGATACAAGCAGAATCACGTAGATGTTGCGGCATGTCAAGATGTAGTGGAGACAAGGAAATTTATACTAAAAAGTACAAATCTTGTAAGACAGATAAAAAAAATCAACCATGAAAGATTTTTGTATCTGTTTTTCATACAAAAAGGATCTTAACAATGTGAATACATATGTGGATTAAAAAAACATTTTATATTGGCTTGTCAAAGTAATTGTCTATTAATTAAATTAAAGACAAAATAAAATATTTAAATTTAATAAACATTAAATGTGTATTTGTAAACTAAATCTTTATAGTGATTATTAGTGTTGTGTGGTCAAATTGCAATCAAATATACGTTCAGATAGACAGACTAAAGCCAAAGACAAGGACACACATCTTAGGTAATTTTTTATGTTCAATATTTCTTATTGCAAAAAAAGGTTTGTATATTGAGGCAACCATTAATAGTTGCAAGATAATTTTGTTTACATGATATATAATTTTTTATATGTATTTTTAGATATTAAATTAATTCAAGTCGTCAATAAACATTTATATATTTTGTAACGTATTGTAAATTATTTTTAAAAGAATTACAAAAACTATTTTAAGATTTTCAACAAATAAATCAACTAAAATATATTTATAGTAATTAAATATGCTAAAGTCCCAAAACTTATTTAACAAATTGTGAATCAATCTGATGTAGGCGTGTCCCTATCCGGATTTCATTCCTGCCCAAGGAAATCTTCAGGGGACTTTGTTATTAGAAATATAATTTTTTGTGAATTTTTTGAATTTGTTTCAGTCTACTAATATTTAGCCAAAATATTATTAACTTTTAGCAAGGGTTTTTTAATCAACTAAGTGTAAGCAAAATGTTTGCAGAAACAACTAATTTTGTTGCTAAAGATCAGCTCGCTGAAATTAGCAATAAATTGCTAATTTGCAGAAATTAGCAATTTATTTGTTAGCACCCTTCCGACTAAAATGTTGCTGACTCAGCAACATTTTTTGCTGACTTTATTATCTTTTTTTTTTGAGTGCAGTTTAAAGATAACAGATTTCGGTACTTCTTATAAAGGATTATGTATTTTGGTACTTTTTAATATATATAGTGAACATTTTAAACATATATTCACGATTTGAGATTTTTGGTACTTTTTATTATAGATTTTGCTAAATTTTAAGTTTATGCTGTTTAAGATTTTGGCACTTTCGCTCAGAGATTTTTGTACTTTTTAATAACAATTACGATTAAAGCTTTTTATAAAACCATGAATATAAATTTTGGTAGTTTAAATTAAATTTTGTTACTTTTTATAAACCCATGACTATCAATATCAATATTGGTACTTTTTATAAATCCACGATTATCAGTTTTGTTAATTTTTATAAATCTACGATATATTTAAACAATTTGGTACTTTTTATAAATTCACTATTAAAGCAAATATTTTGGTACTTTTTATATACCCATACGAATCTACTACAACCATATATGTTTTGAAACATGTTTATACATTTTTAACGATTAATTAAGTCCGATTGAGAAAGGCCATTTGGTGCTTTTTAAAATACCAAGATTGATTAAGTCCATTTGGTACTTTTTATAAATCCACTATTGATTAAGTACTTTTATAAATTCACTATAGATTTTGGTACATTTTAAAAATCCACGATTAATTAAAACAATTTGGTACTTTTTATAAATCTACTGTTAAAGCACAGATTTGGGTACTTTTTATAAACACCCCATTGACTGATATTATTATTTGTATTAATTCCTTGATTGATTAAGACAATTTGGTACTTTTTGTATATCCATGACTAATTAAGACAATTTGGTACTTTAATTAAGACAATTTGGTACTTTTTATAAATATATGATTGTTTAAGCAAATTTGGCACTTTTTTCAAGTCCTTGATTGTTATAGGAACTTTAGTACTTTAAGTACATACAAAGTGGTTTAAAACTCTTGTTGATCCTCGAAAACCTAAAGCTTGGGATTCCCTGCTTAATAAATTGTAGTTTGTTGGGTTTTATTGCTATTGTTTGGTGTTTCTATATATTTTAAGTAGCTAGTTTAAATGTAACTTTCGATCGTTATCACTAAATCAGAGGTTAATAGAGCTTAACATAATTCTATAGCATCAATTTTAACCAGCTATCTTAGCACTTGGTGGTAGTACCAAACACATTTCTATAACCAGAACATCATCATTTAAAATCATCATAACCCTTAAAGGTGCAACAGAATATTTTGTTGTACATTCGAAAAGATTGTTCACGTACAATATTGGCTTGTTTTCTTGTTGCCAATATCGCACCATTGATAAGTGCCAATGTTTGCCAATAACTACAATAATATATTTTTTTTTTCAACAGCTTCAAAGCAATATCATCATGATCATGATCAACACCATCGTCGTCGTCATCATTTTAAGATCACCTTCACCCACCTTATAATTTAGATGCAGGAACATTAAAGGAATCTCTTTAATAGCAACAACCAACACTTGTTACTTTGCTTTTTATGTTCCTTTTTTTATGAAATCCATCATTTTATGTTTATATAGTTTTAAAACTTAAATAGACAGTTTATGGTATAAGATCATTACGTTTTTAAAATCATTTCACCTGCAGCTTTAAAGTTGTAATCAATCTTTAGTGCTTTTTCTAGATTTTACTGTTGTAGACTGGTACTGAACAGAGAGTAGAAAGAGGATGAATCTGCTGGTTAAGATACTTTTCTTGTAACATATTTTGTTTCTTTGTAAATTACTTTAATAAGTTAAATATAATAATTTGTTTAAAATTTTACACCATAACCGTGAAGTGTATATTTTTTTACACTTTACACGTATTTAGAAAATTGGAAATGTGATCTTATTAACCCTTAACAGAGCCAAAGTGATAAAAAGGGTTATAGTTTTAATCTATTTACAAAGGTTAAATTTATCTGATATGAAATGTATCTTATATAACATATATGAGCTCATATATGGTCATATATTGATCCATGATCAGTTACGATGTATTTAATAATTCCTAAAAGTGAAAATCTAAATTCTTAAAATTTTGTTCGAGACACTTTTTTTAAAATTTTAAATTGTAGATTTAAAAATATTGTGCGCAAAATTCAGTAAACCGGGTATGTAGGAAGTGTGAAAACACCTGTGCATGCTCGCCCAGTTCGTTCTGCGGAAAACAATGCTGTTGATCGCGATAGTGTTTCAGAAGAGCCATCAACCTTGACTCGTCGCAATGGCTCTTTTGCGCGAGAAATTCAATGGCCGTGTTATCTCACTTCTTTCTTTGGGGATATTTATAAGAAAAAGTGTACGTCAATAAGGCAAGAACAATTCAAGAGCTAAAGGATGATTTAATTCGGCACATTAACGACATTGAACTTCAATTATGTCTCAGAGTCATTGAAAATATGAATAATCGGATAGAGGTATGCCACCGAAGCCGTGGCTAGCATTTGGCCGATATTTGGTTTCACATATAATTGTCATAGATCCTTCTATCATAATTAAAAAAATATTAAGATAATTCTCTGAAAACTTTTTGTTTTATTTACAATTAACATCGTGTGCTTTGGTTGGACCACCCTTTAGTTAAATACCACTGCAAATGTAGTTAAAAACAAATGAAATTTCACTTGAAAAAAGGACTATTTACATTTCAGTAAATTTAACTAACATTGTCGTAACATTGTAGTAAAAATGAACCACATATGCAATAAAAATTGAGCAAACAATTATATGTTTTTAAATTGTATTATTTTTTGTGTCTTATAATTGTCAGATTGTCTCTATATGATAAATTTTTCAACAACCTGCGGCTGTAAGAATCAAACCTGCGCTCATCTTACATTACAAACGTAACAATACCAAGTCATGACCGTTTAGCGAGCACACCCAAGTATGGCCTCGAATCTAATGCAGCTAAATTGCAGTTTTCTTTCCTATTAGCTTTTTTTTTTTAAATAAAAAAAAAACTACTGCATAAAATTAATGTAAAATTATAATACAGTAATTTGATGTGGTTTGTTTTTTTATATGGACTACAATTGTAGTGAAAACTTAAATTTCATCTACAAATTATTGTTTTTTCACTTAAAAATTAAGATACTGTATTACAACTCAAACAACTACAAATATTTACAGCAGAAGTTTTCTGAGTGTAAGACCATGACTTCAATACAGGACATGAGGAGGGTTTCGGAACTTTGTCCGACGTTCCAAATGACTCTGTGTAACATGATATCCTGTTTTGAATTCGATAGCGTGTATGAAGTAATTATACCGAGCAGGGAGGAACTGCTTGGGGATTACTCTGATAGCTTCTTATACACCACGGCAATGATAATATCAATTAATGATAATATAAATTATTGATAATATCACGGCAATGATAATATCAATTAATGGAACTTTTATGAAAAATTACAAAGCAAAAAAAGTTATAAATAACTTCTACAAAAAAAACTATGACACTCACAAAAAAAAAGTGTGTGAACGACACGTTGGTATGTGTGTTTTTGTTAATGCTGCGTCAGTTTGTATGTTTGTGTGTGTGATTGTTTGAAAACTTCAAATGCATTTGGTACTTTATACTGAAAATTTTCTATTTAAGCTACAGTGTATAAAAAAATAATTTGAGAAATACCTCTTAATATGTATTTATATATTAATAAGTAAATTAAAATATTAATTAATACAATTAAATATTTGTTTAGAAACAAATTTAATTTAATTCCAATCAAATCTTTTATTGGATATTTTAGGTTGATAATTTTTTCTGTGTACCGACTTTTTCTTTGTAAATATATTTATTTTTTGACTTTAGATTCTTGTTAGAGGAGTTCCTTAAATTAAAAAGAAAAAAGTGCAGGTAAGCCCCTACTCATCCTACCATCCAAAGATGGGACAGAAAATCAAAAAACTTCTCAGCAAAATTTTTACCACTAAAACATTCGAATAATCAAAAATCCTTTATATGATTTTGTTCTAGTCATTAAAGAAACTACATGCCGGATTTCGAGCTTCTAGCTCTCTTAGTTTACGAGATACACCAGATTTAAAGAGATTAAAAAAATTGGACTTTCTTAACAAATACAGCGACTATAGTTATTGCCCTGATGAATAGTTTATCCATATAATGATTTTTTGTCAACTATCAATATTAGGGCATGTCGATTTGTAGGGAGGCAAAAAAATCGCTCAACGTACAAGGAAAATCTTATTCTAGGGATCAAAATAAGAAACTTTGCGGAAGGAAACATGCCTCTAAAACGAATTCTGATGTCCCGACTTTTAACCCGTAGGGTAAAATTTTGAAAAAGCCCACTTTGATATTTCAGAAAGTAGGAGGACTCTCTCCAAGATTATGGGAGCTACTTCTTCTCCGGGAGACGCGTTAGCAGATTAATGCATAAATCATAATTCTAGCTGACCGTTAAGGGGTTAAAATTTAAGTTGAAAGAGGGCCTTTTTAGCTGTGTTTTTATAGCAAAATGTACAAATCTCGGGATAGAGATATTTCAGAAAGTAGGAAGAGTCTTTCCAAGATTAGGGTCTCTATTTCTTCTCCGGAACACGCTCTAGCAGATGAATGTATAAATTATATTCGATTGAGTTGGATTCGATTGGGGCGCTCTAAATGGGTCAAAGTGGGATTTTTATAAATTTGACCCTACGGGTCAAAAGTCGCGACATCAGAATTCGTTTTATTGGTATGGTTCCTTCGGGAAAGTTTCTTTTGATCCCTATAATACGATTTTCCTTGTACGTTGAGCGATTTTTAAATCGACCCGCCCTAATCAATATCTTAGAGAATATATTTAAAAAAATATATAAAGCTTTATTGCATTATCAATATTTTATAATAATTTAAAAATGTGTACACTGTAGTGGGTAGTGAAAGGGTTAAAAATGTTAAATAATGTGAAACTTTGTTTGTGGGATTTAAAACAGTTCGTTTAAAATTAGGGCCAGTTCGTCTTAACTGATGTTTTTCATATAAAAATTGTTGTCAACCATGCACGGTTCCAGGGGGAGGGAAAATGGGAAATATCCCCTCCCCCCCCCCACACAAATAATACTTTTCAATACAAAAATGTAAAAAATTAATTAAAAATACTCTAAGTTCGCTCCCCAGAACCCTTTCCTGGATCCGCGCCGATTGTTAACAAACATCCTTTGAGGAAAATTGAGCCCAAATTTAACTTAGCGTATTTACTCTATATCTTACCTGAACATATACAAGCACCAAAACTCTAAGGCCAAGGGAATATATGATGTTTTGCGATTTGAGTCAAATTCTGTGTCTGGTTTTGGCTAAATATATTTTGCCGGACCTGAAAAGAGAATCCAAATCAGAGTTTAATGCATGATCAAAAATAAGTTTAAGCGAATATCACAAAAATTCAATTTTACGCTAGGGTACTCCAGATCTTGTAGAGGATAATCTTAAAGGACACTTTTCTTAAAAATATATTAACATATGACAATTTCTTAACAAATCTGTTTGCATTTTAGTTAACCTTATTTAAGTCAAAGTATAACTTTTGTTACATTATGTCCCTCACCTATTTATTTTCCTTATATGACATATCATAAATTACATTTACTTATAATATTTGTTCTACGAAAATTCTATTTAAGATTTTATTTACGTTTCTTTAGCCATCATTAATTTCATGTTAACACTTTTCTTTTAGATTTTCAATTGGCTACTTGTTGCTACCAATTTCTACTACTACCATCTACTGGAAATTCTAAACAATGATGACTCCCTAGCCTTTATATGTGTAATCTTGGATAATATATTTTTATCCTTTAACATTTTTTTTTGTTCGTTTCGTATGACCAAACCATCATATCAACATAATCATCATCATTCATTGTGTGAACCACAACGACGGAGATGGCAAAGACGAAAACTTTTCAAAGGCTGTTGAGCAAAGGAATAGTGGTGAGTAGAGTAGTAACAGTAGCTTTAGCAAGTGACATGAAAAAGTTCTTTTGTGCAACAAGTTTAACAAATTTGCAACTGATAAATGATTTTTATTTGCTCGTACAACACTTTTTATTACTTCTTTGTTGGTGGATGGATAGATAGATGGGCTAGTGGTTTGGATGATTGTACTTTAGTTGCGTACCGAAAGTGTGTGTGGTCATTAATAAATGTTTTAAATGTGAGTATACTATATATGGACATTTATGAGAAGATGTTATAAAAAAAATGTGAATGTTGGACAGTGGGACAAGAGGAAGAAAGGTTAGTAAAAAAACTTTAAGCGCTTATAAATTATGACTTATAAAAGATCTATACGGTTATGTTAAAGAGGCAACTAGTTATAGGAGAATGCTTATAAATGAATTCAATTTTTAAATAAAACTAAACAGGATAGAACGTTAAAATTTTAAATAGGTAACGGCCTAACACTCTGGCAAACGGTTTTTTATATAAAACCAAGCCACTTTTCTTTATATAAGATGTAAACTAGTAATACAAACTAAAAACTATTGTAAACAAATTTTATGAAAAAATAAAGAAAACTAATCTAATCTAAAAAAAAAAAAAAATCTTATAAAAGACTTTCAAATATAACCATTTTCACAGCGCTCAAATTTCGGAGTCATAAATGAAACATAGTTTACTCTTATTTAGGAGCCTTTTTAAAAATTATAACTGCAGAGGTCGCGCCCTTTATTTCTGTCCATACATTTTGTAGTTTACACTTACCATTACTACTACCAACACCTACAACTGCCTTTAAGGGGTATATAAGACTGACCACACTCAAATCTGGATCAGTTGGGTCGTTTGGTCAGTTTTACTAATCTCTCTCTCTTTTTCTAGATCCTGTGAAGGAAGCGTGCAGTTCAAGGTAGCTCCTACATCCTGTGAGCGTGACAGGGACAAGGACGTGTGCCACACCAGGTCATATCTTTCTAACATACTGTGTGTCCTTCGATATAGCCTGGTGATGTCCTTGGAAAAGGCCTTCCCCGGACGAGAAGTCTAACGAAATGTGTGCCGTGCCAGGTTACTTCCAGGGCGAGTCTTTCCCTTCCTTAGCTACATCTGCCGCCGAGCCACGTCTTCCTCCGAAGAGTCCGCAGCACAATCAACCCTAATGTGTGCCATCCCAGGTCGCATCCATCAAGGATCCAAAGGAGGCGATTAGTACAAATTCACCTCTTTCAACTCGTGAGGTGCCAGTCCGGTTTCCCGGTGTGATTTTCGGGTCCCTCCTGCCTCAACTGTTATATCATTCACTTATACCTTTATAATATACAATTATTTAGATAAAATTTTATTAAAATTTTTTAAACGTTAAACTTGGACTTTTACACTCATTTTTGAGTACTATCTTATCCTGTCTTATGCCCGTAATTTCAAGCAATAGATACCTACCGGTGATTAGATACCTACCCGATTTTGTTCGTGTACACGGTAGGTATCTAAGCACCGGTAGGTATCTATTGCTTGAAATTACGGGCATAAGACAGGATAAGATAGTACTCAAAAATGAGTGTAAAAGTCCAAGTTTAACGTTTAAAAATTTTTTTAAAAAATTACGGGCATAAGACAGGATAAGATAGTACTCAAAATTTATGAAATCTTTTTCGACATTTGAAATGAATGACTTTGTTAAATAATTGAGCTCTAGGTCACGTGTGTATTTATTTATTATTTAATAAACTCTAAAATTACTCAAAATTAATTATAAACGGCTCATAATCAGTGTTGCCAACTTTTTGAGAGTAAAAAGCGCAATAAAAATCTTTCGGTTAAAAAAGGCGTAAAAAAGCACATGTCACTGTTTTCATCGTTAGAAGAAAATTTTCTGAATTTTGAAACGTTCTAGAATTTAATCAATTTACACCTGACTACTGTTACAAAATATGAAAAATGTTGGGAGTAAAGTAGTAATAACCACTAAAATTAAGAAATATTTAAATATTTCTCGACCAAAATATACGATTTTGGTAAATTTTTAGGCTTTTTCACTACAATTTGGGAGTAGTAAACAAAAATGTATAAAAATCACTGAATGCACCAACGAAATATTGCAAAAGCACAGCGTTTTGGGTAATCGAAAAGCACCATAAATAGTGCTAAAAGCACCAAGTTGGCATCACTGCGCATAATGGCTCAGACAATTAAAAATTTTAAAATATTGCTCATTTGGGAAGAGATTGAATTTTTAGGCGAAAAATTCACTAATGTCGATCAAGTAAGCACTCAGAGAACAGACTCGGTTGTAGCTACCGATTTGTTGGTAATTATTCTATTGTTTTGATAGAGTTTCTGTTGTTTCAATTGAATGATTGCTATCACAACCGAAAAATTCGGTAGTATCAACCGAAACATTCGATTGGCAGCAAATATGGTAGCCACGACCGAGTCTGTTTTCTGGGTGATAGTTTATCAGAGTTTTATAGTCCATGGAATTATTATCAATGACTACACAATTATTGGCAATGACTACACAATTTTTTTTTGCCTTTAATGAAAATCTCAGCAATCAAAATCGAAACTTTGAAAACATATAAATCCTACACTCAGGGAACTTCTGCTTTAAAAATATGTAGTTGTTTGGGTTGTAATACAGTTTCTTTATTTTTAATGTAAATGTAAGTCATTTGTAGAACAAATAAAAATTTTAACTAACCTTGTAGTTCATTTAAAAAAACAACTCACATCAAATCTGTTTTATGATTTTACATTCATTTTTTACAGTTGTTTTTTGTTATTAAAAAAATAAAAATAAATAAATGTTTGTTTATTTTTTACTACCATGTGGTTCATTTTTACTACAATTGTTAGTCATTTTTTGAACATTAAAAAACAAATGACAATGTTAGTTGAATTTAATGAAATGTAAGTCGTCCTTTTTTTAAATGAAATTTCATTTGTTTTTGACTACAATTGCTGTCGTCTTTACCAACATAATTTCCTAAGTGTACACGCAGAAAAAAACTGGGGGAACGTTATGGAAGTACTTAGGAATTATACAACTACATAAGTTTCAAGTTAGTTTTACAAATTTCTTGTAAAATATATGAATTTTTTTAGAATTATTTTACTAGGCTTGTATACATTTTACAAAAATTTCTAAATATTTTACTAGAACTTTGTAAAACTAACTTAAAACTTATGTAGTTTAGTTAATTGGCACTTTATTCCACCAGTTTTTTTTTGCGTGTAGACGGAGGAAGATATTTTATAAAATTCAATTTTGTATAATTCTGTGAAGAAATCTTTATTCAAAAATATGTATATGAAAACAAAAAAACATTAGATTAACTGATTTCAAACTTTCAGGGAAAAATATCGTGGTCTTTGGACAATTTTTTCAAATTGTCATATGGCAACCTAGCATTTTATAAGTGTGGTAGTATTTTTGGATTTTGAATTTTTTAAATTTTAATTTTTTTAAAATTCACGATTGTAGGCAAGATGTTGAATTATTTTAATGTTTTTAAATCACATAATTATCTTTATTCAGTAAAAGAAAAAATAAAGACGTTTAATGAAAATAAATAAAGACGTTTAGACGAAAATGGGACACTTAGTTAGTCATAATTGAGTTAAACTAAAGCGTCCGCCAAATAACTTTTTTTTTGAAAATGCTATAAAAAAAAACTACTGAATATTTTCTCAAATTTCTTTTTTTATTTGAAAGTACAATCCTTCCGGTTAATAATGGAAAATAATTTCATTCAAATGGCTGCCTCGGCTGGCCATGCAGTAGCCTACACGATCGGTCCTATTTTTAAGCACATTATCGATTGTGTGCAGCTGTATTTCACCAATGGCTTCACGAATATTGTCCTTTAAAGCGTCAATTGTCTCTGGCTTGTTGGCGTAACACTTATCTTTGACGGCACCCCACAAATAATAGTCCAACGGTGTCAAATCGCAGCTGCGGCTGATAATGCGATCTTCAAAAACAGGGCGCAAAACATCGAGTGTAGCTTCGGCTGTGTGGCACGTAGCGCCATCCTGTTGAAACCAAATGTTGCCAATAGCCTCCTCTTCAATTTTTGTGAACAAAAATTCGTTCAAAATGGCCCGATAACGATCGCCATTGACTGTAACTGCCACTCCTTGCTCATTACCATGATTTTCAAAGTAATGTCGCAATATTTCCCAGCATTGTTCAAGCGTGTATACGCTTGAACAGCTTCAGCGGGAGAATAAAACTAATTATCTGTCAAATCAGACATGAGCTAAGTGTTACCATTCACGAAATAAGCACTAGCTGAAAAAAAAACGTTAGATGGCGGACCCTTTATATCGTCTTTCTATATCGTAACAAATATCTTTTGTAGGAAAATTTACGAGTTATATTAAAATTAATTTGTATTTTATTAAAACTAATAAATTCTTCAAAATTTACATTAATTTAAACCTTTTTCACCTCAGGACATTCAACTTACAACCCCAGCTCTTGTCAAAAGAGAAGTTAAAATAAAAATTCCTTTATTAAATCTTTTCATTTGTTTAAAAGAAATACGTGACATTTAACTAAAATCATGTTAAATATTATTTTAATACCAAAGTTGTGCAAATAAAACGAATAGACAAAAATGATACAATGACAAGCTCTGACGAGTCGAGTCTTCTTAAATATTTATTTACATTTATTAATAAAAAAAATAAAAAAATTAACTGCTTCCCATCCCCCTTGATTTCAAAAAAAATTAAACAAATCATAAAACTGATTGACGACGACGACACAACGAACAGCAAATAAAAAAGAATCGTGCGTTAATATTTTGCAAATTTCTAAATTACAGTGGGTGCCACAAGTAATGGCAAAATTGAAAATTATATTTTAAAAAATTATGTCTTAGAAACAATTTGTATATTATTAAAGAAGCTTCTCTAAGACTCGCTCATTATTTTTTTGATTACAGTTTTGTTAATCCTCAATCTCAGTGTGATATTAAGAACTCAGCCTTACATAGCAAAATTTATGCAGGAAATTAAATTTATTTGCCGCTTACTAGACCCCCAATATAGAGGTTTCTTGTCAATTATATTTGCTGGAAAGCTCGAGATATCCAGAAACGTATTGTGGAAGGTTAAGTTTTTTCGGTCGCTGGACGTTGCATCCACGGACATTTTTCCCAAAATTTCTCCCCGACCTGGTAGAACTGCAATAACTGGCTTGTTTAGGTTTCACAGGAGCCGCCCGTTTGTCACCTCAAACGAGTTTGTAGGTGATTCTCTGTATTCCGCCAAAAGACAGCGAAGGCAACTATTAGACTAAAGCATGTGCTGAGGCTGTATCATGATACGGACTATATTTTACTATTCGCAAATTCCCGAAAGGTCGCTGGACGTTGCATCCACGGACATTTTTCCCAAAATTTCTCCCCGACCTGGTAGAACTGCAATAACTGGCTTGTTTAGGTTTCACAGGAGCCGCCCGTATGTCACCTCAAACGAGTTTGTAGGTGATTTTCTGTATTCCGCCGAAAGACAGCGAAGGCAACTATTAGACTAAAGCATGTGCTGAGGCTGTATCATGATAGGGACTACATTTTACTGATCGCAAATTCCCGAAAGACTTTCGGCATTACCGACCAGGCATTACTGGCCGCTGACTATTATTCTGATATGGACTGCAGATAGGTGGAGATAGACATGGGGGAGTTTATTTTGGCAGACGAGACATTCTCGTCTCGATGCGATACGATTAGATCTAAGTGATTGTGGGACTGCATTGAATCAATGTGCTTTATTCGTCGCCACTCATTGAGACCGACAGGAATGACAGGACATGTTGGGGTCATGTGGAACTAATTGACTGGTGAGTATACGTGAAATGACTATCGGTAGGCCGAGGAACGGTATATATGGATGTTCACCAGCGAAGCTGTTCGTTGTGATGAAGGAGATATTGGATAAGAGGACGAGAGCGAAGTGAGCGGCCTAGACATATTGAAGCACATCTCAGACCGTATGGTCATTGCTTAATCCAAATAAACGAAAACTTTTCTTGGGTTTGACAGGTTTTTTTCGGGGTGATTTTTTTTGCATTTGGATGTGGGCGGTTTAGAGAATCGCTAGGGACCTTATGGCCTACCAACTGGCTCGTCGTTTGGAAGGCTTGCATTTAATCTAAGCTATTCGAAAGCTATGTCATTAGGTGAAGATTGATTATTCAAGGTGATGATTATTGAATGATTATTCTAGGAAGAATGATTATTCAGGAAAGAATTATTATTCAAGAATGATTATTCCTATTCTATAAGAAAGAATTTGAAGAAAGATTTGTCAGAAATAGCTGATCCTGAACATTTCAAGGATATGTGCTTCACTGGTTTTATTAAGCCAAAGCCACATTTAGTGTAGTGTAAACTCCGTTTCGTTTTAAGTGACGAAATTTCAGTTAATAGTTATATCTTTAAGGAAAATCGTTTGCTATAATCATGAAAGAGCAGACTGTGTGACCAGTTGCAGAGCCCGTCGACCATTTTTCGGCCTTGCAATTTTTGTCTAAACGATTTTTGGAAACATGTAGGAAATTTTACCATCTACATAAGGATAATCGTTTGCTTTAATCACAGTCGGTCAATATAATGATTCCGGGCCGATAAAGGGCCCGGAATCATTATGTTGACCGGAGAAGCTCAGATTTTGGAGGGAATCCAAATTCTTTAGATACTAAGAAAATTCACTTGGCCAACGACAGACTAAGAGATTTGTTTTTCTATCCAATGTAGGCGAAGCGTTTCGACAGGAATATGAGACCCTGATGGGTTCTACTCTGTACACAGTGATCTTAGGTTTAATTAGCTGTTGACTGACGGAACATGTTCTCTGCGAATGTGCAAGGCTTTGCAATAGAATACCAATATTTCTCGGTAACCGCTTCGTTTCGTCTTCCGACATTATTTGCCTAACAGGATCTGATCTTATCTTGATATAATATAATCCTATCATTTAATTTTTTATGAAACAGACTGTATAAACACTATACTCATTTGAACTTTTATACTGAGAATATGTTGCTTCGTGGCAGAAAACAAAAAACGAAACGTGTTAAAATATTTTGTTTGTAATAGAAAACAAAACAGTAGTTAGTTTCTGTACTCGTACTTATTTTCATATTTTTCTATCTATAATAATACTAAACCACAGACAAATAATAAATACCTTTGCAAACATTGTACAAAATGAATTTTTATTGTTGTTTAAAGATTGAAAAATAAAAATAATAAAAAAGTTCAAACTGAAAGTTTAAGAGTAACAAACAAGCAAATGTACGAACAATATGCAAATTTTCCAATCCAACTGTAATTTATCATCGAAGCAAAAGCATACGGAAACAAAAAAAAAAACCGAAAATAAAAAGGTAAACTAACACTTCAGAGCAACAAAAGTTTAGAGACTGAGAGTTAAGTTTTCGGTGCTAAAAAGGCGGGCAAATATATATACAAAACTTTTTCATTGAGTGTATTTTATGCTTAAAAAAGTCCTGTCTAGCTTTGTGGAAAGCAAAACATTCATATACATAGTGTGTATACACTACTACTCCACAACAAGGATTAATGAGTTTCGTGTGTTTCTTTTAAAATGAATAGATGTTGCTAATGCTTCTGTATATGAGGATGTATCCAAAATCTGGCCTTAATACGTCAAGACAAACTTCAGTTGGGAAAATATTGTCTGCAACACAAACATAATTCAAGATGTCTACAATCTGGTTTCCATTCATCGCATTTAGGAACGGATTTTCTTCCATCATACTTGCGAACGGAGCCATCACACTTGAGGTAGGATTTTCGCCCATCATACTTGGGGATGTATTCCGTTCCATCTCACTTGGGATAGGATTTCGGTCAATCAAACTTGGAGACGGATTTTCATCCATCACATTATGGGTAGAACTTTTATCTATATTACTCTTTGGTATGGATTTCCATCCGTTACATTTGGGGACGGATTCCCATACATCACAAGTGGAGGAAGATTTCGTTTTCCATTTGGCGACGGATTTCCATTCTTTGCACTTGGGTAAATATTTCATTCATCATAATAGAGAAGTATTTTTAGCCTTCAAACTAAAGATCAGACTTCCATCCCTCATACTTGTGGAAGAATTTCAATCCATCACACTTGAGGCTTTTCCTTCCAACACACTATGCTAATGACATATTCTCCATCGCAGTAAGTGATGGATTTCAATCCATCATTATTGGAGATGAATTTCCATACATCGAACTTGGCGACGGATTTCCATTCATCAAACTTGGGACTAATTTCTATCCATCACACTTTGGGGCTCGATGCGTTACGCCTCAGAACTAATTTCCATTACAATCAGTCATGGATTTCATTCCATCACATTAAGGGATGTATTTCCATTCAATCACAATTGGAGACGAATTTTCATCTTTTGCACTTGGACGTAAACATCCTATTAAACATGGGGAGGCATTTCAATCAATCAATCATACTGGGGATGGATTTTCATACATATCAATTTGGGACGGGCTACCATCCATCACACTTGGCGATGTACTCCGTCTTTACACTTGGGTACTGATTTCCGTATATCACGATTAAGTACGGATTTGAAGCCATCGCAGTTGGGGACGGATTTATATCCATCACAATTGGGGATGGATTCCCATTCATCATATTTTGGAACGAATTTCCAGTCACACCTAGAGACGGATTTAAAACAATCGCACATAAGGAAGGATTTCCATATATAAAACAAGCGGAGCGATTTCCAATCATCATACTAAAGACGTATTTCCATTAATCAAACATGGGGACGGCCTTACTCCCAACATATTTGGATTTCCATCTGAAACATTTGGGGACGAATTTCTATTCATTACACTTGGAGATGGATTTCTATCCATCAGACTTTGGTATGGATTTCCATTAAACACATTTAAGGACTGATTTCCATCTATCATATGTGGAAATATATACCCCTCCATTTTTCAGGCAGAGATTTTTGCTATCTGTGTCTGCGCGGAGGAGTGTCTACGAAGGGGCACTATTAGATCTCGTATCTACATTCTTTCCGACAGTCAGGCGGCATTAAGGGCTTTAATGGCCTATGAGGTGTCATCTGGTCTGGTCATGGAATGCATTCTGGCTCTTAACCGACTTGGCAGGCGCAACTCGCTTACCTTAGGGTGGGTTCCTGGTCACGAGCGGCATGAGGGCAACGAGAGGGCAGATTGTCTTGCTAATTGCGGGGCCCGAAGGTCCTTTATTGGCCCTGAACCATTCTGTGGTATACCTTTGGGGTATGTTAGGGAGAAGCTCGGGTCGTGGAGGGAGTCAGAATTCTCTCTCTATTGGGAAAACTCTCTTGGCCAACGACAGGCTAAGATATTGATTTCTTTTTCCAGTGCAGGATCGAGGAGACTCTTGTCCCTCGGGAGGGGTGACTTGAGAACCCTGGTGTCTTACCTGACTGGACACTGCAATCTCAGATACCACCTGCTCAAAAGGGGTCTTTCGGACACGGATGAGTGTAGGTTTTGCGAACTGGTAGCTGAGACATCAGAGCATGTTCTTTGCGAATGTCCGAGGCTATGTGAAAGGCGTGCCAAGTTTCTTGGCAATCGCTTTGTCTCCCCTTCGGACATTATGAAGATTTTGTCTAATAGGATTATTGGCTTTATAGGTAGCCTGAATCTTTAGGGTAACTTTAGGCAGCACAAAAGACCTAAGTTGGTCGCGGTGCATAGTGCCATATAATCTAATCTAATCTGTGGAAATATATTCACTTACATTAAACTTGCGGACGAATTTCCAACCATCGCACTTGGGGACGGATTTCCTACAATAGCATTTGAGATGGATTTCCATCAACCATTACAATTTTTGTCTTAGCCGATTTTGTTGAGACTGTAAAAGACTTACTTGTGAAACATAATAAAACACGCATATGCCTTTTTATAAAACTACACAAACATCATTTATATTAAGTATGAAAGAAGACAAAAAAAAAAAGGTTTCATCCTCATAACATTCAAATAATTTCTTTAACACTAAATATCTTTTAAAGAACACGTTTCTAAAATCCATCATCACTTGTGGTTTTTTGTATTATTCAATGTGTAGTCAGTCAGTCCAACCAACATCCTCTCTATATGTGTGTACACTTACTATAATATGTTGTCTTGGCAATATCGTGCCTTAAGATTTCTTATCTTTTCTTAAAGAAGAAGAAGAATAAACTACAAATGTTGTAGTAAAAGTTTCATTTGTATCTTTTTCCCAAATAAAATAGGTAAGAGAGATAAAGAAAAGGTATCAAATGTTTAATTCTTTTATATGGCAAATATAAAAAATAACATGTGTGATCATCATCATGCCTCTTTACTTTTATTTGGGTGTCTGAACAATTTCACAAAAGCAACCAAAAAAAAAGGAACACCATAGAATATGACTTTGAAACTTCCGCTTGTATTTGATTTTATGATTATGATATGTAAAACAGAAAATTATAAATGATGTTGGCTTACTAAAATGAACAGTGGGATTGGAAGAAATATTTAGGAGAAAATCATTCAGT
Organism: Delia radicum; assembly: GCA_021234595.1. Classification (NCBI taxonomy): domain Eukaryota; kingdom Metazoa; phylum Arthropoda; class Insecta; order Diptera; family Anthomyiidae; genus Delia; species Delia radicum. Next base: position 33,826,886 of record CM037855.1, on the reverse strand, counting down.
TTATTCACCTCTTAAGCAAGGTTAAATTAGTAAGCCCATCCAAGTACTCGTCAGTGGTTAGTTTATGTGGCAGTTAACGAAAATATTTTCAATTATTAAATTGTCTTTATATGAAAAACTTCTCCTCCGAAGTATGTGTATTGGTCGGGATTTGAACCTGCTACCCTCAGGATATAACTTGTAGCATCACCTTTTAGCGATATACACCACAGTCGACACTAAATCTCAAATAAGACACTAAATATCTCAATAAGAGTTGATTCTACGAGTCATAGCCTGAGGGTAGCCGGTTTGATTCCCGCTCACTACACACACTTTGTAAAAGAATTTGTTCATACAGAGGTAGGTTTTAAAAACGTTCAACAAACCTTTCCGATAATGAATGGTCTTTCAAATTTTATTAACAATCGAGAAAAATGAATTATAAAATTTTTTAATTACATTTTTAAAATGTTTGATCCTGAAATATTACAACCAATAATTTAGCGGAATATAAGAGATTATGATATTTCATTTGACATAATTTAATATGTAAAAAGCATTTTAATAATTTGTTTAAAAATTTAACTTTCAATGTCCTTTTGAAAGGACATAGGATGCGGCAACGAAAATCTGAGTACTACACGTGGTCTCCAGCATATCGATTTTTCCATGCGAGGCAAAAAATACTGAAATTTGTTGTAGGGTGTTATGTGAATATACAAGATTTTATATTAAATATTAAAGCTACTTTCAGAAAAAAACCTTTTATTTTTTAACCTAACGTTTATTTCTTAACCTAACTTAAAATTTGTATATGTTCTAAGTGATACTTTGAGTTAACTGGAAAATAAATTTCAGAAAAATCAATTATGGGTTTTTTGAGATATTCACGAATTAAGGAAATGTTTTCAATTTCGTTATCCTTTTCGCGAAAAGATTATTTTTGTGAAACAGTGTTTAAATAAGAGGATTTGATTTTTAAAATAGCACCAAAATTTTAATTTTCCGTTGACGCGTTTAAAAGTTATGATAATTCAAGCATAGTATATTTCTTACACATTTGTTAAAAACCCCCCAACTTTGAGCAACGACTAACCGAGAACTATAACGAATTTTGAAAAAATAAAACAAATATAAACATCATATTTACATAAGAGAATGTTCATAACAAGTTTTACTAAAATCAAAAGTGAAAAAGTTGAAAATGTCGTTTTTTTGTGCTCTTTATTTTTAAAATGTCCCTGAAGACAAATTGAAATACTTTGATTAATTGACACACTAGAAACTGACGAGTTCTTGGATGGGATGAAACCGCGGCAGCTGGTGCTCCCTTGTGGTAGCTGGTGCTCAGTAAAAATGTTTTCTTCCTTTAAATAAAATTTTTTTTTTTTTTGGGGATTAGGTCCGATATTTTTTTGACAATTACCCCCATAATTGAAGAGGCGATTTTTGTTTTGTACATAATGCTGAGAAAAAATGGACGTAACACCCAAAATTGTATCGAATAAACAATTTTTTTTTTATAAAAATTTTTTGAGTTCTTTACACATAGTCTTTTCATAAAACATTTATGAAATAGCTCATTTTAAAAACGGGACTTGAGTTCTTTACACATAGTCTTTTCATAAAACATTTATGAAATAGCTCATTTTAAAAACGGGACTTAAAAAATGTTATCTTGAAACAAGATAATGCATCAAAATATAAAAAAACTACGCTAAAAATAAAAGTCAGTAAAGTCTGCAACATTTTTGCTTTGAAGATCTTTGCAGAAAAATTGATAATATCAGCAAAAAATTTGGTAAATTCAGCAAAATTTTTACTGAATTTACAAATCCTAAAAGCAAAAAAGCTGACTTCCCTGCCTTTTTTTTAGCGCACTGAGAGAATTATCTGCACTTTCACTGCAGTAATGAATTTCTTCATAGCTTTAATGAAAATTTTCAATGGACCTCGTCCCTTGAAATTTTTCATAGAATATGTGAAACAGGTTTCATTAAAGTCAATGTTTATGAAATGTGTGTAGAATTAAAGCACATCTTCAAAAAGCTAAATAATCATTCCGACAATGAAGCGTTTATAGAATTTATGAAACAGTTTCATAAAATGTTTTAATATTGAGAAGTTTAATTGAATTAATAAAACACTTCATGAATGTCTTGAAAAATGCATTGGAACTAAGCCAATGAACCGTTTCACATGATTTTATAAACAAGTTCATTGAAGTCCAAAATTAACCCTTTAACGGGTAAGGCCGTGTGCCGTCCACGGTTTGGAAGCTTCAAAATCAAAATTTCGTAATTAAAAAAAATGGTTTTCAAAAATCTAAAAAATCAATTTAAGTTGACTAAAAACTCTATATAAAAACTCTTAATAAAATATAAGTGAGATTGAAGCTTTATCTTTAATATTAACTCCTGCGGAATCACAGGATTTAATCAGGATTCCCTAAAGAACATCGTCTTAGCTTATAAATTAATGGACGGATTTTTATGCAGAAAGAAGACATTAAGTATTAATAGCAAAGCGTTGAAGTTTGAACAATATAAATTGAAGTTTAAATTTTTTTCGCCTAATTTCGCTTTTTCCAAAAAGCGAAAATCGCGCTATCTTCTTGACCAGGAGCAGAAAAAAAATAGTTTTTCGAGTGTGGTTATATGTTGGTAAGAGAAATAATTTTTGTTCAAAACTTCTCTTTTATATGCTTTAGTTTTTAAAATGCGTCCTGAAATATTTTGGCTCATATCGCCTAAATTAGGCAACGATAAACAAATTTGTTGAAAAACGTATTATTTGTTTTTCGAGTGAAGCACATAGTAAGAATTTCTTTGCACAACATCGTTTGCCAGTTAGAGGGTTAATAAAAGGCTACATTGAAATAATAAAGCACTTTATAAAATATTTGTAACTCTTGAGTATTAAAGCTTAAGTTTAAAATGTATGGAAATTAATGACATTATTAAATTTTATGAAAAAATAAAAAAATAAGTCTATGAAAAAATGTCATAGCTCTAAAGAAAATTTTTATTAAACTTATGAAGAGATAGTTTATAAAAGCGATTGAATTTTTTTTATAAAACTCTGAAATTTTATAAAAAAAATTTATGAAAAATTTCTTAATATTAATAAAATTGTTTGGGTATAATGAAATTCTTCATTGAATCTATGAAAAAAATTCTATGAAATTGATTCATTAATATCATGAAGGATAATTCTTTCAGTGTGTGTAAATTCCTTAAAAAGGCAGAAAATAAGTCCAATATCAACATTTTAAGATTTTTTATTAAATTTTTTTTTTTTTTTGGGATAAATATTTTATTTGACTTTTATCTATGCTTACACACAAATTGCAGCATATTCTCTCTATCCACTTTCTATGATTGTTTGTAACATTATCGTTTCGACATTGAAATTTTCACACTTTGATGATGCTTTAAACTGTAGTTGAAAAAAAGACACATAAAATTCAACTTCCTTGTAGGAGTTTTAAAAAAAAAAAAACATTTGCTTAGGACAACAACCATCGACACATCAAGGATATACTGACACTTGCATGCATTATTCTATTAAATACAGACTCTATAGAGTCAGTCCGTCCGTCCGTCCAAGTGGCAGACAAATGGACGGACTGATAGTTATTCATATTATGTGTATGTGTGTGTTGAAGTGGGAAATTGGTTTAAGTGTTTGTTAAATTGGCAGCAAAATGGCTTTTTCAATTTAAACTTACAATGTAAAGATTAAATATAAATGTTTAACTAAAGATCTTTTCCCAAGGATTCTTTACACACTAAAAAAAAAGAACAAAACTAAATATTTGTACATGGTAAAGCAAAACACTTTAAAATCTTGTGTTTATTTTTTTAATAAAATTTTCCCATACTTAAATTTAATTTTGTACAATACATATGTGAGTCCCAACAGACATCAGTCTTGTCAAGATTTGTATACCTTTACCTCACTTGATTATCTTGTTTTAATAAACTTAACTCTTTTGGCTTTACAAGTCTTAAAAAAAACACATAAACAAATTGTCTATCTATTGAATTTCCTTAGCCCTAAACTGTTTTCAAACATCCTCTCTGGTTTGTATTCACAGAAAATTAAAAGAGTTATATATTGAAATCAGAAATCGAAAACTTAGAGGAAATTTGCAGACCTAGTGAGTAGATTTCTATTTGCATTATTTTCCAGATGCTTGAATCTCAAGGATTTGCTATTGTTTCCAGATTAATTAAACGCTCCGGACATTTTTGTGAGCTTTTACTGGCGTTTACACAAAAAACAACTGAACTGAAACAGTAACGGATTTGGCGCCCAACCTGAGACAATACACCAAAAAATTTTACAATTAAAGTAACCATTTTGCGTTAAAAATCAGAAAATTGGATTTTCTTTAAGAATAAAGAATTTACATTATAAGGTAATTTCTAAATTTTCAAAAATAATTGAAGAAATAAATTTTTTTTGTATTTTCCTTGTGTGATATTGTTTAAATTCCTTTAAATCCCTTTATTGCAAACCATGTGTTGCAATAAGAAGTTTACATTTCTGTTGATCGTGATTGTTAAACAAGTTTCAAATTACATACTAGAGGGCGCTATAAACACATGTAAACATAAATTAATGTTTATATAATCACATATTGAATAAAAGGGAAAAAATCCTACTTTTAACATGCCACTCACTCAACTCCATGGTTAGAAAATACATTAACATGGTTTAGACTAAATGGTCAAGACATGATTTTATTTTAGCACTAAACTAGAGAACACAAATTCTTACTTTTGTTTTAAAAAAAGGGCATAAGCGGGCTAATAAAAATTGATTTTGTAATTTGTGATTATGTGGAATGTAAAAAATGGTATAAATGATCAAAAACTAATCAAATACAGGGTGCCGAGTTTTAACTGGAAAGTCGTTAGATATTTTCCCATAATTGAAATTTTTCCAAAATTGAACTCAAAATAAAAGAACCGATTGCAGTGGGTCCTTTATTTAAATGAAAATTTAAAGATGTTACTTGTAGCAAGGAAGGTATTTAAAATGATTTTTATTCGATATTATATTAGAAGGAAAGACAACGAAAGAACTAAAGCTCTAATCCTTGATCATCTTTCATACAAGGAACGCGTCACAGGTGACACGCAGGATACGTCCTAAGGTGGCAGGGACCAGTGCCAGGCCGTATTTTTTATATGAAATAGATTGGGCACTTTAATACATCGTTTTCATAACATTTGGTCAATTAACACAGAGTAGACACCTTGTGACATGTTAAGTGATGTGTATAAAAATTATTGTTTAAATAAATTTAACAAAAACCTAAAATTCAAAATTTCACACCCTGTATGATTTTCTTCATATATTTCCCTTTCTTGTAAAAACAAAAAAAATTCACCAAAACCTAAAAACTCTTCATCTATTCCATGTACTAGACATATTGTATTGCACAAACTAAAAAAAAAAAAAAAACTGCCTGTATTTACAGAACGTATTATTTGTTGGACACGAGTTAAACACAACAAATGATTGCATCTCCATAATTGTAAAGCCTATTTGTAGTCATGGGTTTAGACTGAAAAAAAATCTGCTTGTTTTAGTTTAAAAGTGTGCAGCTGTATTTCACCAATGGCTTCACGAATATTGTCCTCTAAAGCGTCAATTGTCTCTGGCTTGTTGGCGTAACACTTATCTTTGACGGCACCCCACAAATAATAGTCCAACGGTGTCAAATCGCAGCTCCGAGGTGGCCAAACGACATCAGCTCTGCGGCTGATAATGCGATCTTCAAAAACAGGGCGCAAAACATCTAGTGTAGCTTCGGCTGTGTGGCACGTAGCGCCGTCCTGTTGAAACCAAATGTTGCCAATACCCTCCTCTTCAATTTTTGTGAACAAAAATTCGTTCAACATGGCCCGATAACGATCGCCATTGACTGTAACGGCTACTCCTTGCTCATTTTCGAAGAAAAATGGCCCAATTATGCCTCTGGACCAAAATCCGCACCAAACAGTGACTCGTTTTGGGTGTATCGGCACACATTCTGCAACAATACCATGATTTTCAAAGTAATGTCGCAATATTTCCCAGCGTTGTTCAAGCGTATACACAACTATATTCATTCAGCGGAAGGATAAAACTAATTATCTGTCAAATCAGACATGAGCTAAGTGTTACCATTCACGAAATAAGCACTAGTTGAAAAAAAAACGTTAGATGGCGGACCCTTTAGTTCGCCGTAAAAGCATTAACTCGTTAGCTGTCAATGGTGCAAATTAAATTAAATTTTAGATATTCTATTTTTTTACTTGCTTTGCTCCCGACATTAAGAAAAAATTTTTACACTACAATCTTTTAAGCTTTTACACTACAATCTTTAAAGCGCGGAGTTGTATTAAGCTTTTACTGAAAAATATAGATTTTGCCAAGATAATAATAATATAAAGCTTTATTAGGTAAGCCTTGAAAATGTTTTAAAAAAATAAAAATCATTTTGATTTTTATGAAGATGATTTTAGAAAAAGTTAGATTTCAAATATAAATTTAAATACTTTCAAGGCAAAAACATTCTAATGACTAGTTACGGTGCGCCAGAGTGAATTTAAATCAAATTTGCGTGTTACTCCAATCTGAAAACGAATTCTGTTGTTAGATGTGCTAAAACCAATTTTCCAACGAAAACGAAATAATCTAGGTGGCGCTTTTTTCTCGCGGTCAATCAAAATTTTCAAAATTTGGGCTGTCTTTAGTTTAGGGGCACCTTTGCGATTTTGATAAAAATAAATTGAGGAACGCTTCAGATACGTGAGCAGAGTCTGAAATTTTATTTTTTGTCAGACACACCCCCTTTGGAGGCGGCAAGGCTAAATTAATTAAATTTCTTAAGTTTCAATTTCTCAAAACGTACTTATCTGTTCGGGAAAGTTTATAAAATCTTCTTTCATATGATATATATACATTTTTATTTTCCAGGGAAGGGAGCGTTTTATTTACTTTAACATTAAAAATTACCGAAAAACAACACCAAAACTCTGTATTTTGTCAATTATATAATGTAATAGAGAAAAATGAGACCAACAATAAAAATATTACCGTTTTAAAGACAAAAATCCAGGTGTCGCTTTTTTCGCGGTCAATCAAAATTTCGGGCAATTTTGGCCGTGTCCCTAAAGTATGCGCTGTGCATACATATATATATATATCATACAAGAGAAGATGTTATAAGCTTTCGCATGAGATATAATTTTTCCAGAACTTATAAGTTATTTTAGAGAAAATTTAAACTTGAAAGAATTTAACTCTTAAGCCTTGCCGCCTGTAAAAGGCGGGTGTCTGACAAAAAAAATACAAAATTTTCGACTCAATTCAAGTATCTGAATCGTTCATAATTCTTTTAATCAAAATCGGTGAAATGCCAAATTTAGAAAATTTTGATTGGCCGCGAAAAAAAAAGCGAAACCTATATTTTTTCGTTTTCGTTGGAAAATAGTTTGAAAATCCTCGTGAAACAGAATCCCCTTTAAGATTGGAGTAACACTCAAATTTTATTTAAATCAACTCAGGGCAACAAAAAATATGCAGTATCATGTTTTTTCCTGTGTATTGTATTAAAAAAATGTTTGAGATTTTTATAATTTTCAGAACAATTGACGAATTATGTCATCGTTTTGTTAGTTATATTTTGCATATTTTTCTCTTAATAGCATATTTTTGTATATTTTGATCTTACTTTAGAACAAAAACATATTTTTGGAGCTTATTTTTATATTTTTCAAAATTTTAGTTATAGGACGATTTCTTTTTAAATATTTTCTGGGGCTTGCTATACTTATCTCGGAAATTAAATAAATTTTTCCCAATTTTAGTTTCCTTTTAAAGACTGTACGGATTAAGGTATTGTTAGCAATTGAAATAAATTGCACAATAGTTCCCGAACTGTACTAAAAAATAAGTTTTAAATACGGAGTTTTTTTATACTTTAAGAGCATTATTACCGGTTTTTAGGACATATTCTATTGACTTGAAATATATTTTGTATATCGTATTTCTGGTTGCCCGGCTAATGATTGATTTTTTTCTGGTGAATGAGATTTTCACCAAAATCTAATTTTGTATTAATGCAGTGTAAACACTCTACAACAAGAGACTTAATAAATACAAACAGTTAAACTACATCGAAAGAAATATCGTATAATACAAATAAAATTGCAATATAAACTTGTTTTAACGGCAATAAAAACGAGCAAAAAAGTTAAAGTCTGACATGACGACTATAGGATACACTACACTAGTCTGCTTGAAAGTCAAAGAGTATTTATAAACATTTAAAAAAATCAGTACTAAATTTCGATTTTGACTGATATTAGGAGTTTTTATAGGAGCACTAGTTCTAAACATCTCAGTGTAGAAACGGTAATGACATGTCATTACTTTTTTTACTAACGGTAATGCCACCCGCTTACTATTTGCATTACTTAAACACAAATAATAAGGACTTTCTAATAACTAGTTAATTTTTGCATTATGTCAGATGGCAGAGCGGTTGATAGACAACCTGGAGGCCCGGGTTCGAATCCCGTGTCGGCTCTTTAAAAAAAAAACATTTCAGTAAAAACTATTAAAGTTAGTTTTTTTATTTTTAATATATTTTAAACTCATTATTTTTGTCTATACTGGTAAGCAGTAATTATTTTGCGCAACATCCTCGTATAAAAGTAGCGAAAGGCCCAATTACTGCGAACTGCGCCGAATCAATAATTCACGGTCATCAACAACACTGGCGAATACAGATGCGATATTTTCCTCTGTACGCCCTCTACGTATGCGTGTTGGTGGTTTAATGTCCAATAATGTAAATTTGGTGCGGAATTTAGTCACAAGATTCGGAATAGCCGCCTCAAGCTGACCATGAATTGGAAGAAGTGAACGATGCACTTTCTTAACAGAGCACGAATTTTGATAATAAAATTCAATAATCTGCAGGCGTTGTTCGTTTGTAAGTCGATTCATGCTTAAATTATAGACCAAACTGAACATGTTTAACAGTAACATGTTACACGAAAACAGCTGAGCTGCTAAAAACAGTGTTGCCAACAATCACCCTTTATAATGACAATTGTAATTGCCATTACCAAATATGTAAACACTTATATGGTAATGCTTTTCTACAGTAGGATGAACCGATTTAAAATAAAACCAATAGGCTGTGTCCTTGTGCCGTTATTAGACAATATGTATTTTATCAAAATATCCTAACACTTGTGACCTGAAACTTGTGAACAAGCTTTTTAAGGCAATTTTTTTAATCTTTACGTGGGCAATATATAGACCGATCTTAACTCAAATCAAAAGGCTTCGTCCTTGGGCACTAAATTTTATTGAAATATGTTTATATTTGCGGCAACAAGAGTCAATTTCTGTAGGGACTTTATATGAGCACTTAACATAGACCGATCTTAGCGAAAACCCATTAAGGCTTCGCCCTTGGGTGGAAATAAGTCAGTGTGCCAAATTTCATTGAAATATCTTAATATTTGCAACCTAAAGCTTGTGAGCAAGCATTAAAATTTTGGTGGGTTTTTATACTGGCACTACACACAGACAAAAAGTTAGCTATTTGCCAACTGAAATTCGGTTACTACGACTCAAATTCGGTAATTACGATTTCAGACGGTTGGCAAAACTTAACATTAGTTATCGCAACAAATTTCGGTTAAGTCAACTGAGTTTTAGTTGCAACACCCAAAATATTGAGAAATCGAATGTAAATATCGCTGTACTAACTGAATTTATAAGTTGATACCATTAATATACACTTTTTAATTCGGTTGGCACTTTATTTCTCTGCGTGTAGGTATAAGCATGAACCGATCTTAACCAAAATCAATTAGCTTCATCTCTGGGACGATATGAGTCAGTGTGACAATTCTTCTTAAGTTTTCTATTCTATTTTTTTATTTGAGAGCTGTAGCGTGCGAACAAGAATATAAGCACATACGGATGGATTCTGAGTCGTTGGTTATACTAAAAGGTAGGTCTACATCGAATACTTTTTAGTGTTACAAACATCATCCCTTACCCATTATACCCTGACCAAGAGTAGGTTATAAATGCATTGAACATTGTCTAGAGTTGAAGTACGTGTATGTAAGTGGAGAACCCATAAAACCATCAGTATTTTTAGAAGGCAATATGGTATTTAGTGTCTAGATTGGTTTATCAACGATTAATTAGAGTTTGATAAATATGAGCACGACGTAAGTAAATAAATCATAAATGAATGAATTTTGAAGTTTTAACCAAAAAAAATATATATATATATTCTTGTGAAAAATATAATTGAGACGGACGAAATATAGTAAAGTTATATGGAAAACAATTTAGAAATTAGTTATTTATTAAGGTTTACTATGGAATTTGATCAAAATTTGAAAATACATATAACGTAATTTGAGAATTTCGAGATTTTACTACGAAATTTGATTAAGGCGAACCCTTGGAATTTAATGAAATTTCAATAGGAGACAAAATTTAACACTCAGACAAAGGGACCGGTCTTAGAAGACACGGAGCACATATCATGAGGTGATAGGGACCGGACCTTTCTCGTACATACTCTATGAAGAGACCGCTCCCTTTATTATGGCGATGTCATAGGATTGGGTCAATTGACACATTTTAGACACCTTGAAACGTGTTAGGTGGTGTTCAAAAAAATAAGTTCTTAAATAAATTTAAAAAACTAAATAAATTTCCAAAGATCAAAAATATATACAAAATTCTAATTATCAAATAAATTGTCTACTAGGATTCAGTGCTACTGAATTTTGACCGACAAGGATATATCATGACCAGAAACCTCAGATCACAGTGAAACTTAATTATGTTGTAGAGAAGAAAACAGTAAGTTGCATGTATGCTCTATCTATGTTAGCTAAATCCCATAGTTTGGGGTTAAAACGCGGGATGAAAAGAGATCCCAATTTTCGATTTCGTTTAAGCCATGTTTCAAATATATCCACTGAGATAAAGAAATATATTGAAAAGTTCAATTAAGGGTTTGGTACTACGTCCGATGAGATTTTCCTGGTTAGAAGGGTATAGATCACAAAGACTATACCGTCTGAGCTAATGTTGCTTGCGCAAATTGGTTGGCTAACAGCAAAATTATATTTTTTGCGTGTGTCTTTCAATAAAAAAGAAAAAACCGAAAGCATAAAATAAAAGCAGAAACGAATGAAAAAGAAAAACAAAATATTTTTGAAGTGCAAAGATATGCCATCACAAGCCTGGTCACGAAGTAGGTACTTTGAGATCAATTGATTCAGTTGTTTGTTGTTTTTACATTCTTATTAAAATAGAAAAATTTTAATACAAAATTTCAACCGTCTTTTGAAATTAACTAACAAGGAGAGTCTCTGAATGTGTTCAATCGGATATTAATGCAATTTTGAAATATGACGGAGGAGATAAAATTAAGAGTCTTGACATGCAATTCGAATTTTCCATGTGTGGCAAAAATTAATGAAATTTTTCGTGTGGCGCTATGTAAATATACAAAATTTTATATTAAATATCAAAGATACATTCGGAAAATCCGTTAATTTTTAAGCCCCTCTGATTCACAACTTGAAATGTTTTATATGCTGTAAGTGATACTTAATTTAAAGTTAATTTAGAGTTAATTTAAAATAAATTTCAAAAAATTAATTATGGGGTTTTGAAATATACGCGAATTAAGGAAATTTTGTTCAATTTTCTTAACTTTTTCGAGTGAAAATTAATTTTTATGCAACGCTGTTTAGAGTATATGATTTGATCTTTTAATTGACACCAATTTTTTAGTTTGCAAGAATTATGATAATTCAAATATTGTATATTTCTCACACATTTGTTAAAAAACGCAAACTATAAAAAATTCTAAAAAAAATAAAAACACGTGAACTCCTTTATTAGCAGTAGAATATAAATACCAAGTGTAATGAAATTTGAAAAACCATTATCTCAAAGGTGTGTCGAAAGTTTTTAAAACCACCCAAAGTTCTTTCATGTGAGGCTTTTTAAGCCCCGCTACAGAAAAAGTACAAAAAACTATGTAACTATGTCAAACTTACAGTATTTTCTGTCCTATAAGATGCGAAGACAATAATGAAGTAAATTTGAAAATTACTATGATTTTTCTTTAGCCATAATCGAAATACTAGTATCACCCTAGCAAATATGTTTGATTTGCCTTATTTTTGTAAATATATGGAGGTTCAATGCATATATAAAAACAAAATACTAATAAAACTGTAAAAAAGTGTAATAATTTCTACAGTTTCTACAAAAAAAATAGTAGGCGTAGTTAAATATTGATATTCGAACTAGTTCTGAATTATTTGTACAATAGAAAATGTTTTTCTATCGATCCAGAAAGTTTCAACGTGTAACTCGGATTAGTTTTGCAGAGAATATTCGTTGAATATTGTCCATTTAAAATATTCTAACATTTGTGTGTTAAAACTACATGGCGTATAATGAATTTTAGTTGATGTATTTTATGATTCATCATACGCCATGCAGTTTTAAAATGCTCATAAATTATCAAATCTTTAATATTTATCTATGAAATTTCTATATATTTGGTATTTATTGCAAATCTGTATAATTTTTACTTTTAAATGAATTTATATCATTCTTTAAATTCCTAAAATCTCATTAATATTCAAAATATTTATCGCTATTAACTGATTTATAATCAAACCAATCTTGACACATTTTCTGCTTAATAAACCACCACCCTCAAAGTCTACTCAATACAATCTTATATTTTCAACATAATTTGCAAATTACAATAAAATTGGCAATACTACCTCCTCCCTTTTTCTGCAAAACATAAAAATTACATGACACACACATATCAATACATTTTGGCAAACCATAAAACACTTGAATTACAGTGAAACAACTGTAAACGTATAAGATAAGACTTTAAAGCATATAGAATAGGATGTCCCTTACCATAACGATTTGTTGATTTTCGTTAATTACAGCCCCAGTTTTAATAAAAATGTTTTCAAATAGATGAAACTGATTTTTATTTGGAAACCGTGCCGAAAGTTTACCGGAAATGGTCCATTTGGGAAAACAAATTTAATTATTAAAAATGACAAAAAGTGGAAGATTTAAACAAATTTATTTTTGATTTCATTTATTCATTTATACCATTCTGTGGTATACCTTTGGGGTATGTTAGGGAGAAGCTCGGGTCGTGGAGGGAATCAGAATTCTCTCTCTATTGGGAAAACTCTCTTGGCCAACGACAGGCTAAGAGATTAATTTCTTTTCCCAGTGCAGGATCGAGGAGACTCTTGTCCCTCGGGAGGGGTGACTTCAGAACCCTGGTGTCTTACCTGACTAGACACTGCAATCTCAGATACCACCTGCGCAAAAGGGGTCTTTCGGACACGGATGAGTGTAGGTTTTGCGAACTGGTAGCTGAGACATCAGAGCATGTTCTTTGCGAATGTCCGAGGCTATGTGAAAGGCGTGCCAAGTTTCTTGGCAATCGCTTTGTCTCCCCTTCGGACATTATGAAGATTTTGCCTAATAGGATTATTGGCTTTATAGGTAGCTTGAATCTTTAGGGTAACTTTAGGCAGCACAAAAGACCTAAGTTGGTCGCGGTGCATAGTGCCATATAATCTAATAATTCATTTAATATACTCAACATTATTCAGACATGCAATTTTGGCTACATCGGATATCACTAGCCCACTTTAGCCTACAATCCAAAATGACCCACGAATTTGACAAAAATGCAAAAACTTTTTTTTTTTTTATTAATTTTAAAGACTTGTTAAAATGCCTACTTTGGAGATATCGATTGCTATACATAAAAAATTGGAAAAATGATAATTCGGGTTAATGTTGGGGGACGACTCCTTTTCAGGACATTTTATGAAAATTACTTAATTTGTCAAAAAATTTAACTATATATTAACCTTCTAACTGGCAAACGATGTTTTGCAACGAAATTCGTACCATCTGCTCCCCTCGAAAAACAAATACTAAGTTCTTCAACAAAATTGTTTATCGTTGCCTAATTTAGGCGATATGAGCCAAAATATTTTGGAACGCATTTTGGAAACTAATATGCAAGAGAAGTTTTGAACAAATTTATTTCTCTTAACAAGATATAACCACACTCCAAAAACTATTTATTTTCTGCTCCTATTTAAGAAGATATCGCGATTTTCGCTTTTTGGAAAAAGCAAAATTAGGCGAAAAAGTAGCTAAACTTCAACTTTGCTATTAAAACTTAACGTGTTTTTTCTGCAAAATTTCATAAAAATCCGTCTATTAGTTTATAAGTTAAGATGATGTCCTTTAGAGGAATCCTGTTAACATCCTGTGAGTCCTTGGACTAAAGTAAGGACTTGTTATTAAAGAAAAGGCTTCAATCTTACTTATATTTTATTATAAAGAGTTCTTAGTCAACTTAAATTGGTTTTTTAGATTTTTGAAAACTATATTTTTTTAAAAATAATTAGTTTTTGAAATTTTACGAAATTTTGATTTTGAAGCTTTCTCGCTTCCAAACCGTGGACGGCACACGAAAAATTTCTTCGCAAAATATTTAGAAAATTTACTTTTCTATCGGAATATATTAATTTCTAAGTATAAAACGCTCATTTGACGCATTTTTGGTAAATTTTATGAAGACTGCCCTGAGGCAGCCTTACCCGTTAGAGGGTTAAAACAAAAAGTTGTTATATTATATTGAGTATTGAAAAAAGCGAAAACAATTTATTGTTTTTTTGAAGACAATAAGGCAGCTTTACCCGTTAGAGGGTTAAATTGTTCTGCTATATAAAGTTACACATTCTTATTTATTTTGTCATCTCAATAAAAATCAAAATTTACAATAAAGAGGACGAGTAGGATTGAAATTATTTATAATAGATTTAATTGAATCAGGAATATTGTTTAATATCTTTTAATTTTTTTTTAAATTCCAAACCATGCGAAATATTTGGGATTGTTACTTCAAAAACTATCGTTTTTCATCACATGCCAGAATAATATTTTAACTTTGTTCCGCGTACGTTAACGTGGGGTACACAGATTCTATTCTCAAAATTGTGTGTAAATTGTTGTTGTTGTTTTGGGTTAATTCGGTTAACGCGGACCCGCAGTAATGTTTCGTTTTGGGTTAATTCGTTTCCCGCGGACCCGCAGTAACGACGTTGATTCAATGGATATTCATTCGCAGATTTTTCAAGTCTGTAATTGAAGAGCTGTGGAAGCTAACGAACGAGACACCTATAAATTGTCAAAAAGCCAGACGTAAGTAGAAATGGATAGGCCACACATTAAGAAAGCCAACCGAAAGGGGGGAAAACATTGCAGCCTTACCCGTTAGAGGGTTAATGTTTTTTTGCATAGTTTTCATCAAAATATCACTTAAATTTTTTAGGCAATAAATATCTTTACTTTTATTTAAAAAATCGTTAACCCATAGTGGCCTAGGGACAAAATAGACTCATGAGACTTAATTGTAATTACACTCACAAGAACTTTGCAATAAAAGTTCAACAGTTATTTAAAAAATTAATCGGTAAAGTTGTTTCAATTAAATATACAGTTAAATTACCAAAGAAATATATTTTTTAACTTTCTGTATGTTATTAAATAAATATATGAAACAAAAAAACGGACTTTCGGAAATAGTTAAAATATTCAGCTAAAATTTTCTATTTAAAACAAAAAGTTCTTATGTTATATTGAGTATTGAAATAAACGAAAATAATCTATTGTTTTTATCGACTTTGTCAATTAATTTTTCAACAGTTGAAAATAAACTAAAAAATACAATTGTTTTAAACGAAAAGTAAGTAGTCCTTTTTTTTAACTGATTTTCAATTAATTTAATGTGTATATTCAGTACACTCAAAAAAATAAGTAAGTAGAAAAGTTAGTAAAACATCTTGTAAATCAGGTATACTATTTTTCAGCAAATTTGTTGTTAAAATTATGTTTTAAACAAAATTTTTAGTTATACTTAACTATTTTGAACTAATGTTTTACTAATATTTTACTAATGTTTTACTAATTTATTTTGCTAAAAAAATTGTGTTGATTAGCACATCAATAGTGTGAACGACAACCAGATTAAAAGTTATACGCAGAATGAATTAGATGTCAAGATGTCTACAAGACACATAAAAAAAAATCAACCATGGACGATTCTTGTATCTGTTTTTCATACATAAAACAAAATTGTGGATTGACACAACTTAAATATTGCGTTTTCACGGGCTTGTGAAAGTAATTGTCTATTAAATAAATAAAAGACAAAATATAATATTTAAATTTAAAAAAGATTAAATGTGTATTTGTAGCCAAATTGAGTGGTCAAGTTGATAACAAATATACAACAGGTATACAGACTAAAGCGGAAGACAAACCAATACATACATATTAGGTAAATTTTTATGTTTCCTTTTTCTTATTGCGAAAAAACGGGTTGTATATGTTACATTTTGTTATTTTTTCGTTCCGTTTCTATAATTCTCTGCGGCATTAGTGTTCCTTTAAAAGATAGCATCATTGACAAACAAACAATGATGTAAGTAGTTGAAAGATAATTTTGTTTATGTTATATATAATTATTTCTATATATTTGCAGATATTACATCAATTCATGTCGTCAATGTGTTAGTATGAAAACTTTTATATTTTGTAACGTATTGTAAATTATTTTAAAAATAATCACAAAAATATGTTTTATGATTTTCAGCAAAATAAATTAGCTAAAGTAAAAGTTTCCTGCAAATTTTTTGAGTTTTTTCAGTCTACTAATATTCAGCAAAAATTTTATTAATGTTTCGCAAGGGTTTTTTAATTGCTTATTCACTAAGTTTTAGCAAAACTTTTGCTGAATCTACTAATTTTGTTGCTAAAAATCAGCTCGCTGATTTTCAGCAAAAGATTTTGCTGACATTAGCAATTTTTTTTGCAAGCACCCTCCTGACTAAAATTTTGCTGACTCAGCAAAATTTTTTGCTGACTTTACTAACTCTTTTATTTGAGTGTAGTCGGCAAAATTTCAGTTTATGGGGGACACCCCTGGAAAAAAAAAAAAAAATGCCACGCCCCCTTAAATGACCCCAGGAGTGCGAAAATCATAATGAATAAGGGGGCTCACGCCCCTTATGGGCGTGGCAGTCGAAAAACGACCCGGCCCACCTACGTAGACAATATGGGTATCAAATGAAAGCTAATGTCTTCACGATTCTAAAAATAGCCGTAGTTGCCAGATCGGGCGATTTTTGTAGCCGATATGGCCATTTTGGCTAAATTTTTTTCTGCGTGACCGGCCTACGACCGGGCTTAGGGGTTTTTAACTCCAGTATGTCTTAATTCTAGACGGCGGGGATCTCGAGTGCTCGGCCTCTGGCCGAGCTAAAAAGAAATAATCAAAAAAAAGTCCTTCCCCCATTTTATAAAAATTAACATATCTTCCTCAAATTCTGGACGATCTGGCATTTTTGGAATCGTGAAGACATTTCCTTTCATTTGATACCAATATTGCCTAAGTAGGTGGCATGGGTCGTTTTTCACCCCCGCCCCTATTTAACAAAAATGGCCGTATCGGCTGCAAAAACCGCCCGATCTGGCAACTATGGCTATTTTTGGAATCGTGAAGACATTAGCTTTCATTTGATACCCATATTGTCTACGTAGGTGGGCCGGGTCGTTTTTCGACTGCCACGCCCATAGGGGGCGTGAGCCCCCTTATTCATTATGATTTTCGTACTCCTGGGAACATTCTGAAGGGGATGGCATATTCAGATTTTTTCTCTAGGGGTGTCCCCCATAAACTGAAATTCAGCCGTGTAGTCTTTATGGAAAAAATATTTTGAGATTATGACTACAAGATGGTAAAGCCTTTAAATTGATATAAAAAATCTGCACTGAATAAAAATATAATATTTTATGTAACTTGATTCATATATTGTTAAATTTAACATTTTTGACCAAAAAAGACCTACTAGGAATTTTACAGAATAACACCTTTCAAAATTTTCGGAAAAATCTCACTTAAATTCTATTAGACTATTATTATCTTTACTCAAAACATCTTTAACCCTTAGTGCTCGGGGGACAAAAAAGACCCATAAAATAATGATCTGTCAAACGAAAATCGACAAATCGTTATTTTAAGGGGCATCCTAATATCGAGTATAGAAACATTCATCAAATACATGTATTGTTGACATTTATCATAAAATATCAACTGTCACAATGATTTTGAATTTATTTTCTTATTTAAAACACGCAATTGACTATAGCTTCCAACCACCAGGAACACTAATATAAAACAGACACTTATATTTGCCAAGTTTTAAATAATATTCAGTCATCCGTCAGAAAAGAAAATTTTGAAAATTTTTTTTAACAAATGTAATCCAAACCATAACACCCGCAAAAATACACACACAACTTTAACACTTGATATTTATTTTATTACAAGTAAAATTGTATTTGATTCCTGTTATTTAAATTTTTCGCTAAATGGAAAACATATACAACCAGAACACCAAAGAAAAGAAAAAAACATAACCTAATAACCTAAAATACTATACGCAATGTAATATAATATGTCAAACCATTTTTTTCCGTTTCCCATACAGACGCATTTGGCCATACGTATACGATTTTCCTTTAACTGTTATTTAAGTGATGTGTGTACTTGCGTCTCTACTTTCGCACATTTTTAGCAAAAAAGGGAAATGAAAAGTAAAAACAAAAAAAAAAAAAAAATTTGCACAAGTGAAAATTTTTAAATTTCCTTCCGTTTATTGAATTGAAAAATATATCATTGACAAAGACAGGCAGGCATCTGGAAAATTTACAAAATATAAAAAATCATCCCTCTTCACAATGATTTGGTTTATAATTCTTGAATAAGTTGTCCTCCCAGAAATAAACATATAGTTGAACTGTAAAGGTTTTGGTCTCCGGATTCAAAACTTTGTTTCAAACTTTTCCCTCTATTTTTTTAAAAATCCAAAAATCCGTTATTTAAGAACTTTTATGATTTGTAACATGTTACCGAGCAAAAGTCAAGAAACAGGTCACAGAACGAACGCAAAAGAACTGGTCATACAACTAAAGCAAAAAAACAGACAAATAGCTATTGAAAATTAAAAAATCCGATATTTCGGGACATTATGGTTTTGTAACATGTCACAGGACTAACGCCAAAGAACAGGTCACGAAACTAACAGAAAAGAGCCTTAAAAAATTAGGCTTAGGAAAAATTATTAACAATGTTAAAAAAACACACACAAAATATTAGACTTTAAATTCTTTATTTTCAAACCGGTCCTGTTTCGACTAGTCACGAGGTGGGTTCTTTGAGACTAGTTTGTGTGCATCATTCACGGTGTAGCTATTTTCAGATTGATCAAATTTCCACCGTTCACAAAACCAGTTCTCGCATTCAATTGACCTCTTCTTCACACAGAGAATTTAGCAAAACAAAATTAGGCTCAATTTTAGGCAAATCGAACTTGTAGATTTTAAAAGTGGTATTGGTTTGTGCGAATCTTGTGAATCTTTTCCACTTCGCTATTGAAATTTTAAAAATCCGCTATTTAGGAACTTTTATGATTTAAAATATGTCACCGAACAAAAGACAATCAACAGGTCATAAAAGTAATGCAAAGCACAGGTCACAGAACGAACGCAAAAGAACTGGTCATAAAACTAACGCAAAAAACAAAAAAAAAAACGCGATTGAAAATTTAAAAATTCGATATTTTGGGACATTGTGGATTTGTAACATGTCCCAGGATTAGAGCCAAAAAACAGATCATAAAGCTAACGCCAATGAACATGTCACAGAACTAACGAAAAAAATATATAACCAATTTTGATTTGGAAAAATTATTAATAATCTTCAAAAAAAAACATGTTCACATGATTGCCTCTTATCACTCTTACCTTCAAACCGGTCCTGTTTTGACCAGTCACGAAGTAGGTAATTTGAGACTAGTTTTTAACGGGGTAGACTGGTTACAAGACAAGTGCTCGCATTCAATTCATCCCTTTTCCAACAGGGAATTTAGCAAAACAAAATTTGGTTCAATTTAAAGCAATTCGAACTTGCTGATTTTAAAAATGGAATTGATTTGTTCCAAATCTTTTTTACTTCTTAAAAAAAGTAAATAAAATTTGAACGAAATTTGACTACCAAATCCTTCGGGCTCAACTATTTTTATTGCAGGCAGGGATTTAATGTGTATTTATTTTAAATAAGTTAAAAGATTTTAAATTGATGTTAGTTGAGTTTGGAACAAAAATATAATATTCAGAAAGTGTAATAAAATTAGTGCACAGAGGGAATTCTTTGGTCGAGTTTTAATCAAATTTTTTAACTAAACTAATGAATAAAAATTTTCTTAAATTTCATAAAAAATCTTCATAGTTTTAATGAAACTTTTTCATTAGACGTATGAAATTTTTAATATTTTAAATTACATTTATTACATTTATTACATTTTATGATAAACTGTACTAATTTTATGAAAAGTTGCAATGGACAAGTGCCAGCGACAATTCATAGATCTAATGCAAAAATTCATTAATATCATGCAGATAATTCTTTACTGTAGCATCATAGAAGATTTATACAAAGATCTTTTCATCCATCTTGATAAGCCTCATTTTATTTAAAGTCTATTTTCGCTTTTTAAAGGTCGAACAAATTTAGAAACTATGACTTTTTAAGGACGTTTATAAGCCAAGTATTTGTAATAAGTATTTAAGCAAGACTTCTTTCCCATATTTATCAATGGATGTCTAGAAAACAGCGAAAATCTATAACTTAATAAATGTGGCTTATCAAGTTTTTGCAATAAGCCCTCCAATTGTTTAACTTAAAGATTTAGTGCAAATTGTGAACATATTTCAAAATGTTTGGATCATTTTTCTTAAGCCTTATAATTCTCATGAGCATTTTACTTAAAGTGTATGGTTAAATAGAAAAACATAAGTAAACATTTTACACCTTTTCTTTAAATTAAATTAAATTTTTAGAAAATTTTAATTAAATTCTTAGTTCATATGATTAAAAGCTTAATTGGTTCCAAGTCAACTAAATTTTTTATTGTATGGACAAATATTTTATATAAATATCGTTTTTAAATATATATCAAAGTATGAGTAAGAAATTTCAAAACATTTCTTTGGATTATACTTTTACAAAGTTTTGTTTACCGGATCGAAAGTATCAGAAAATTTGTTATTTCCCTATGGGAAATGAAGAGTCAATTGACCTAAAAGTGACTGGTTAAAGAAGGACTTATCACAGGACTGGTATAATTTAATACTGAAGTGGGTTAAGCAGTGTCAACTGTCCTAAAATTACCAATCCTGTGACTGGTAAAGGGAGGATATACCACTTAACCAGAATGCTTATTAACAAAAAAAAGCCAGTTGGCCAGAATTTTACACATTGGAAGCTGTTTAGTTTTCGTTTATTTTTATGCCCATCTTTGTGTCCATCTTTGGTTAGTCCTGTGGCATGCCACTATGTGGTTTAAAGCAGGACAAATGACGCCCACCTATGACAAGCCCATGTTAAAGTTGCCAGTTGTTAACATAGGGTAGGGTTTAGCAGAGGACCGGTCTGTGGCACGAAGGGACCGATCCTGTGGCACACGCAGTACCGGTCCCATTCCCCATAGGGTTGTTTTTCTAGCATTTAAACTTGGATTACATTGGGTGTAAGTATTAGTAAGATTCTTATAAAAATCTATACAATTTCTCATTTAAATTAATTTTTTTATATTAATATTTCCAACTCACATTAAAGTTTAACCTCAAAACTATTTTTTTTTTGTAATTCTTATATTTTCATTATTTTACAAATATTTCCCCAGCAAAACACTCATACCATAAAAAAAATATCTGCATTTTAAGAAATATTTTATTAAAACTATTTCCAAAGAATATAATTTCCTATTTATGATTTACTGTTTTTTATGGTTTAGATTTTTAGTTTATTTAATTTAAATTTTTGTCCATTTTACATTTGATTCATATACATAACTACAGTAAAAGGACATTCTTAAGTTTAAGGAATAAAAAAATAAATCTTGAATCAACAATTCATTTAACTAAAAATAAAACTACTACACAATGCAATAATAAACAAAAGTTTTTTAATGAAAAAAAAAATAAGGACCTTAAGAAGATGAAGAACTAAACCACAAGTATTTAGAGGTTTTGGAAGGGGGTTTTATTGTGGGAAAGTAGAAGTTAAGTAAAGATTACTACAATTCAATAAGGACCTGTTTTTTTTTTCTTTTTTTTGTCAAAACCAAGTAAGCATAAAGTGGTCAGTAGTCAACAAGTCTCAAAAAAACTTAAATTAAGGAATATATATTTTTTTAAAAAAATAATAAAAAAAAAATATAAGAATTTCTAGAATTTAATTATACATTTTTATAAAATACATACCCAGATAGAAATTGTCAACCGAAAAAAAAATGGTACTGTCAAACCACTGCTATTTTTGTAAAACCTACCGTGCTAAAAATGTTAAGGAGTTGTATTATCAAATACTCGTTAGATTCTAAGAACTTTCTTCTTAGATTCTGGAAACGTTTTTGTTTGGTACAGAAGGTTTTAGAAATTTTCATAATGCGCCCCGGTAGGCTAGTTGGTAGCGTGCTGACTTATCAGTGCGGGGGTCATGGGTTCGATTCCCACCAGAGGCATTGGTCTGTTTTCGCTACAACGCGCCGAAGGCCATAGTAGCTAGTGCTCGGTTAGGGTAATAGTATATAATTTGTAATTATATGATTATTAATTAATAAAAAAAAAAAAATTTCAAAATTTGAGTGTAGTAGAATGCTCTTAGAATCTGAACGATTTTCTGTAGGAAAAATTTTTAGAAAATACACTCATTCTTCTCTACCACGCCTTTCACAATTAAAACTAAATAAAATTGCATATTAATTATAGTCTTAATTGCAATTGTCTGAAAAAGACGTTAAAATTCAAACTCAAACAAAAATCAAACTTTGCTCTCTGGCAATTCCCTAACTACGTAAGATGGCGCTTACGAATATATAAAGAATATATCATAGATGTGGAAAACAGTGAACATTAGAGTGAGATAAGTTTCTAAAAATAGAACTGTTGTGTTGTTGGAGTTGTACTTCTGAGATTATGTATGCAAGAACAAAAACACCGTGTATTGAATAAAAATTGTTTTAATCATAACAAAACTCGACCTGACGATAGATCAGTGCGCTAAAGCGCTTTGTCTAACGTGTAGTGCGAGTGCATGTGGCATTAGAAATCAGTTTATCTATACCACGGTCAGTGATTGCACAGAAAATTTCATATAGACGCAATCGTACAAATAAAAAACATAACAAATATTACATTATTCAAAAAAAACAAACAGGGTCACTGACGAAGGTTCAATACCAGAAACTGCGCAGTCTGATTCAGAAAATTGAAAAATTACAATGTAGTTATGATTTTTAGAAAATACACTCATTCTTCTTTACCACGCCTTTCACAATTAAAATTAAATAAAATTGCATATTAATTATAGTATTAATTGCAATTGTCTGAAAAAGACGTTAAAATTCAAACTCAAAATTTAATATATTTTAACAATTTTTGTAATAAAAATTCTCCGAATACGAAGGATTTTCTTTGGAAATTTATTTTCAGAATCTGAGGGATTTTCTGTTCATTCTATAATTATATTATGTACACTTAAATATCATATTTTTATTAATTTTTTTTAATCTCCATCTATTTTGTTTAATTCTGTGATCTAGTTAATAAAAAAATATTAAAAATAATGGAAACAGGGTTTTTATTTAATTTATAAAAAAAAATTCGGTCGTATCTACTGAATGAATAATTCGATCAAGGGATTCGGTTGCATCAACTATCTACTAGTATAGTATAGTTGATCTAACTGTAAATGTCGGTAATTACAACCGAATAATGTGATAGTACACGTGACTACCAAAATTCGGTTGCCACAACGAACCTGTTGTGTGTGTGTGAACCAATTAAAAACATTATTTTATTATACTTCTAACATTTAAATATGATGTAATTGTCTAACAAGGGAGGCATCCCGACCCGAATGAAATGAATGAATGAATAAAAAGAATGTAAAATCATAATACAGTAATTTGATGTGGTTTGCTTTTTTTAAATAAACTACAATTGAAGTCAAAACTGAAATTTCTTCTACAAATTACTGTTTTTTTCACTTAAAAATAAAGTTACTGTATTACAACTCAGACAACTACAAATATTTACAGTTGAAGTTCCTTGTAGGTATGATTATTGAAAATATTTAAAATGTAAAACTATAAAATTCCATGAAATTCATACACTCAGGGAACTTCTGTTTAAAAATATGTAGTTGTTTGGGTTGTACTAAGTTCTTAATGTAAATGTAAGTCATTTGTAGAACAAATTAAACTTTTTATTTACCTTGTAGTTCATTGAAAAAAACAAACCACATCAAATGACTGTTTTATGATTTTACATTCATTTTTTACAGTAGTTTTTTTTTGTTATTTAAAAAAATAAAAATAAATAAATGTTTGTTTATTTTTTACCAACATATGTGGTTAATTTTTACTACAATGGTTAGCAATTGGGTTAACAGTAAAAACAAATGACAAATGTTAGTTGAATTTAATGAAATGATAGTCGTCCTCTCTTCAATTTATTTGTACGCGTTTATTTGTACGCACATGCAGAAAAATACACTT
Source organism: Delia radicum (assembly GCA_021234595.1). Taxonomy (NCBI): domain Eukaryota; kingdom Metazoa; phylum Arthropoda; class Insecta; order Diptera; family Anthomyiidae; genus Delia; species Delia radicum. The sequence goes on along the minus strand of CM037855.1, from coordinate 33,802,089 downwards.
TTGTATATGTTTGCTGGCATTTATGTATATATTTACAATGATTAAAATTTTCAAACCTAAATAAAGATATGTTTGCGATTTTAAAATGTTTAGATATTATGTTCGGCACATGCAAATATACATATAATTAACATATTTATATTAACAGCCAAACATATATATGTTTGGCGGTATACGGTTTTCAGGATTTCCAAACATATATATGTTCAGAAGCAAATGTAATTATATTTGCATACAAACATGATGTTATATTAGAAACATGGGAAATGGAAATGCTTCCCAAACAAAAGTATAATACCAGTATTTATATTTCTAGCAGGGCGTTTCAGCGTACAGTGTTAAAGTACTCAAGCAAACACAAATGTTGATACTCATAAAAATGTTGGGCCCAGAGTTTTAAATATAGGGAAACAAGGCTCTTCGGGCAAAGTCACCAAACGGATTAGAATATCTGAAAAAGCTCAGACACCCCCTAGATTAAATCAAATAGGCATTACAATTCATTATTTTTAGCTGAATATGTCCAGTAAGACAGTGTTTTTTGGAAAATCCTTTGGGAAGGGGCAATAAGGAAAGTCCCCCGTTGGCGGCCCTCCCAAATCCCTAGTAAGAAAGCTGAAATTGTTACTATGTGTTAACTCGAATAAGACAAAACTCCATGAAATGGTACTTTTTAGAATTGTGCCCAGGAAATAGGTTAGTTAAATTGGTGGAAAAAAGGGGGTGGAATATTTTTCCCCTTGGCGGCCTGGACAAACCGTTTATGCGACGATCTTGAAATATGGTATGTTGGTTTAAAATCCCAGGTAGAAAAAAAAAAAAAAAGAAATAAGTTACCCCACCCCCTTGGCAGATTGGGCCAACTATTAATGCGATTGCTGGGTTTCAGGCCATGAGGGGCATGAGCCCAACGAACGGGCTGACTGTTTAGCCAACTGCGGAGCTCGTCGACAATTCATTGGCCCGGAACCCTTCTGTGGCGTACCCAATGGGTATGTTATATCTCCCTCTGGGGAGAGATCGCGGAAACTCTTGTCTATGACGGGAGGCGAACTAAGGACCGTAACGGGTTACCTCACAGGACACTGTGGCCTTAGGTATCAATTGTACAAGATGGGACGATCCTCTACGGATACGTGCAGGTTTTGTGAATTGGAACCCGAGACCTCTGAGCATGTTCTCTGCAAATGTCCGAGGCTCTCCGACAGGAGGGTGCGTTATTTTGGTGGTCGAATAGTGACGCCATCGGACGTTTGGAACTGTTCACCTGGTAGGATAATTGGCTTCGTAGGGAGCCTGAACCTATAGGGTGTATTCGCTGGCAGCACAAAATACCAACTTCTGGTCGCGGTTCATAGTGCCACTATAATCTAATCTAATTAAAGCAATTCAATTTCAAGTTTCTTCTAAATACATTCCGGTAAATAAAACTCCCGGTAACGAAGTATCGGGCTTTTAAGCTTGTTTTTTTTATATTTTATTGACTATGACTTTTTTAGTCAACCAAAGTTTTAATTGAATTGAGTTTTTTGGAAACGGAGTATACAACATTTTCCTATGCATATCAAATTTTAATTGAAACGGAAAGAACTTTCTCAGGTATTTTTAAGTCGATTTTTGTCATTTTATCCACAGAAACTTCAAGGGAATAAAGGGCATAGGGTATTAATGTATTCGTTCTTTTTTAATGTAATAACTTAATATAATTATAATTTATATTTAATTTTTTCAAAATATTTTTCTATTGTTTTCTATCAACGTTCATCATATCGCTCATTTACTTCAAAAACGTCACAACTCAAAAAACATGATTTTTGAGTTAATGACGCAGAATTATTCGTTATATCACATATCATATTGTGTAAAAAATTCGTATCGATATCTTGTATACTCAGCTCTTGAGAGAAATTATTTCGTTATTTTATTCTTCTGGGTGGGAGTAAATTGAAAACTTTAAACTCGTTTTCTACAAAATCAAAATTTTTGAGTTATGACGTTATTGAAGTAAATGAGCGATATATAAACACCATTCATCGTCAGTTACAATTACAGCAAATATTTCATTATTTTTTTATTTTTTGCCGAAAAAAATCAAGAAAAAAATTTTTGTTTAAAATAATGAAGGATGTTTTTGAGTTGTTTGTTTAAATATTGACTTGACTTTACCCTCTTTTAGCTTAAGTTAAAATTTCTGGAAATAAAAAATTAAATCACTTCGTTTGCTTGAGTGCACATTTTTTTAGGTGGCGGCAGCTTATGAATACGTTTTGTTTTATATATTTTTTGGCAAAATATGAAATATTTTTAATATTTTTTTTTTGTTTTTTTGTTTTTGAAAAAAATATATTTCAATTTTATCCTTGTTACAACTTCAAACTTCCTTTTTTTAACATCTTTTTCAACAGCAACATCATGAACATTAGCAGCAACATTTAGTTGGATTTTTTTTTTATTTTTTTTATTTTTTTTTTTTTTTGAATTAGCAAAAGTGAAAATTAGCCTACCTTTAGGGTAAAAGCCTTGTTAAATAATTTTTGTTATATTCCATATAAATTTTCAACAGCCATACATGTATTTGATTTATGACTGTTGCTAGTAGCATCTTATGAATTCCCCATTTCCCATATCCTCTTTCTAGCCAGACTTAATTATATTTATACAAAAATTCTTTGCTATCAAATCTAAGGATATTTGTTATTTTCATAAATATTTGTTTGTATGTGTATGTATTTTTTATTTTCTTTAGTTGCAACTCTTATGTCTGAAAAAAAAAAATCTCACCAATATTTTACAGACAAAAATTTTGGTTGCCTACTACCCAAAACAAAAATAAAAAACGAAACGTTTTACTACAATATCTTGCTAAAAATGTATGAAATGTTATAAATAATATGCCTCATAAGCAGCAGCAATTGAAGAAATTAATAAAAAATATAAAAAAAAACAAGGAATCTGTATCCTTCTTCTAGTTGTTATTTTATTTTCTTTCTTATGTCTGCTAAGGCGATTTACCAAATTAAAAGGTTTTTAATGCTTGAAAGTGTTTTTTCCCCAAAAACAGCTTCTTACCTTTCCATTGTATTTAGACATTTGTTCCCTCTATAAATGCTTATCCTTAAAGTTAAGTCATATTCATAAGTAAGTGTATTTCTTCTCTGGCATAGAGGTCCTTCTTCTTACTCTACTACCAACTTTATATTTAAGAGTTAAGAATATAGTGTCTGCATACAGGAAGGTGAAATATTTATTATGTATGCAGTTTATAGTAAGTGTGTGTGTGTGAGTGTGTGAGTGAGTGAGTGGGTGTGTAAACAGGATATGAGAAATATATATTTTTAATTGTACGTTGTATTGCTTGGAAAATTTATGCTTACTTTAGTGAAAATATTAATTTTCTCAAGTACTTTGGTTTGTTTTTTTTTTTTTTTGACTGTTCTCACAAATTTCTTGTGGTTAGAGATTGATTGCAAGTTTTTTAAGTGTTTTTACGTAGTTCTATATAAATACTTGTACTTTTGGTATTAAAATGGTTAAGAAAGTTTAAAACAAGCTTAAAAGTTTAGGTTCTTTATAAATTTTTTTGGTGAAAATGAAGCTTACAAACTTTTGTAACCAGCGAAAATTTGAATGCTGATTAAGACAAATATTGCCATAATATTCCTGCGGTGAATGAGGAGTCAATTGCGCTCTAAAATGATTAACCTTTTGACAACCGAGCCCAAAACCGCTGAAGATTTTTTGATAAAACTTCTTGGAGACTTTAGGCTTACATTAAATTTAATGTTGTTTTTGGCGCTTTGCTATTTCGCCTATTGGAGAAATATGGTACAGGTAAAGTTAAGATATTCATGGACTATCGCTCCTGAATGGTTTAAGTTTTTGTCAAACTTCTTATTTTGTCTTAAATTGTGAATAATCCAAAAATAATAACTATTTTAGTATACTCGTGTAAAAAAGATCTGATCTGACTAGATCTAGTTAGATCTAATCAGAACCAAATAGATCTAAAAAATAAGGACAAATTTCAGATCTAATTAAATCTGATCTAATCTGGGCAGATTTGATCAAATCTGGACATATCTGATATTTTTAGCTTTGGTTAAATTGTTTGGTTAAAAGGAAGCTTACAAATTTTTGTAACCGGAAACAATTTGGAAGCTGATTGAGACAAATATTGTCATATCATCCCTACTCAAAAATTATTAACCTTTTGACAACCGAACCCAAACTGCCGAATATTTTTTGATGAAACTTCTTGAATACTTGTACTTGAATTGTAGGTATCACAAAAAAGCTACATCTCTCTAGAATTGATCACAGCCAGATTTGTTAAACACGGGAAATGAGGAGTTAAATACGCTCAAAAATTATTAACCTTTTGACAACCGAACCCAAACCGCTGAAGAACTTCTTGGAGACTTTAGGCCAAAATTAAATTTAATGTTGTTTTTGCGCTTCGGTATTTCCCCTATCGGTGAAATATGGTACAGGTAAAGATAAGACATTCATGGACTATCGCTCCTGAATGGTTTAAGATTTTTGTCAAACTTGTTATTTTGTCTTAAATTATGTATAATTCAAAAATAATAAATATTTTAATATACCCGTGTAAAAAATATCTGATCTGACTAGATCTAGTTAGATCTGTTTTGCCAGATCTAAACAGATCTCATGACATATCTGATCTGATCTAAAAATGAGGCCAAATTTGAGATATAATTAGGTCTGATTCAAACTGGGCAGATCTGATATTTTTAAATTTGGAGATGTTTAATAGTTATTAAAATTTTCTAGTTAAATTATTAAAAAACGATTATTTTAACTTAAAATCTTGAGGCAACTAAATGGTAAAAGGTAAAACAAATCAAACATTTTTTAATGTTTCATAGAATGACACGGAACGTCAATTTCTTTTCTTGAATTTGAACATGTTGATGGATCTACAAAAAAACTATCATATATCTGTTTTTTATTTTACCTTCTTTCTATTTTACAAAAAACGATATATTTCTATATTCCAAAAACAATATATAGTACATACAAAAAATTACTGAAAATTTTTAAAGTTTTCAAAATTTTGAAAAGAAAATAACAAACACAATAAAAATTAAGAAGTTTAAAAGTTTATTTGTTATAAAAAGAAATGCATGTACCTTTTTATTGTGGTGCTTGAAATGGCTTAGATCTGGACAAAAGGCTTAAGAAATCTTTTTAGATATGTTTTAGATATGAACATATCTGGCACCAAATATGATCCAATACGATCAGATCTGCTTATATCTGGGCATGAAAATTATACAATATCCCAGACTCAGTCAGATATGAACACATCTGGATGTGATCAGATCTGGGTGTAAAGTGCATAACAAATGGTATATCTTATCATATATGACCCGATCTGGCACTAGATCTAACAATATTCAATCATATCTAATCATATCTAGTTAGATCTAATCAGATCAAATCTTTTTTACACGTGTAGATTAAAAACCTAATTTTAAAATTAAAAAAAAAACTTAAAACAAAAACGTGAGAAGAACCATAAAAAAAACTATAATATAACATTTTGACTTTGGGTCTGGGACTGGGACTGGGACTATCAGGATACAATTTATACACTCAAAAAATTAGTGAGTAGAAAATTTAGTAAAACGTCTTGTAAATCAAGTATACTATTTTTCAGCAAATTTTGTGCTGAAATTGTGTTTTCAGATAAAATTTTATTTTTAAAATTTAGCTAATGTTTTACTAATTTATTTTGCTAAAAAAATTGTGCTTATAAGCAAATTAAATGTGTGAACGACAACCAGCTTTAAAGATCTACGCAGAATGAAGTAGATGTCGCGGCATGTCAAGAAGTTGTAGAGAAGTTGAAAATTATACTAAAAAGTACAACTCTTGTTAGACACATAAAAAATTCAACCATAATAAATCGTACGTAATAAATCAATAGGACGCCAACAATGTGTATACATATAAATTGCGGATTAAAAAACTTAAATGTTGTGTTGTCACCGGATTGTCAAAGTAATTGTCTATTAATTAAATTAAAGACAAAATAAAATATTTAAATTTAATAAAGATTACATATGTATTTGAAACCAAACGATTATAGTGATTATTTATGTAGTGTGGTCAAATTGCAAACAAATATACATTCAGGTACACAGACTTAAGCGAAAGACAACGACATACATCTTAGTTAAGTCAGTATGTTTCCTTTTTCAACAACCATTGCTGTAAGTATTTTAAAGATAATTTGTTTATATTATATATAATTATTTTTATATATTTTCAGATATTAAATTAATTCGTGTCAACAATGTAGGCTTATGAACATTTTTATATTTTGTAACGTACTGTTAATTATTTTTTAAAAAATAACAAACAAAATTAACCCATTAATGCACATTGGCAACTTAAGTTTCCAGCAGAGTTGTTACAATTTAGCATGCTCTGAAAAAAAGTGAGAGTACTTAAAAACTGTGTCTCAAAATTAAAAAAAAAAACTTGTGGGCATTAATGGGTTAAGATTTTAAGCAAATAAATTGACTGAAATAAAAGTTTACTACAAATTGTTTGAGTTTTTTGCAGTCTACTAATATTCAGCAAGAACTTTATTAGCTTTTACAAGCTTTTTGTTAGCAACACTTTTTCTAATCTTGAATCTACCAATTTTGTTGCTAAAAATCAGCTCGCTAATTTTCAGCAAAAAATTTTGCTGAAATTAGCAATTTTTTGCAAGCACACCCCTGACTGGAATTGATCACAACCAAATTTGTTAAAATCGTCCAGCAAGCTTTCCTATTGTAGGGACTATTCTGACTTTTTACATCCATATTCTGGTTTTGGCCAAAATGCTGCTGGATCCTTTAGCCGCAGTGAATTGGCACAATTTTGTGTGAATATAATTTTGGTACATGTATGCGTATGATTAATATTAGGTATTACGTAGCTCATACGCATCGTGGCCAAGTTTATTTATTTTATCAAAAACTGTTGAAAATTTAGGTTTTAATTTGATGAAACTTTGGGTATGTATGACATTATTTCCGTTTAATGCCAAAAAAAAAAAATTATGTATTCTAATATCGTTTTTCATCTCATCAATATTTAGATACTACAAATTTAAAATTTTTGCGTAAATTATTTAAATTTTCATTGCTAATTTTAATTTCCACTAATGACTGGCACAAACTATTGAATACCTGACCAAATCCAAATATTCAACTGTAATTTATTTTCCCCTCCCAAAAAATATCCAACAAACAAATTGTATTGCTTTTTACAGAAAACAAAACGAAAATCACATAGAAATTATAAGCATCTAGTAGCATGAGAAAAAGTAATTAAATTTGATTTCCACAGACAACGCGAAACGAAATTTTTGGAAATTCTTTTCAGCATTTACAGCAAATTTTTTTTCTTAACTTTCTGTGTGCTTTTTTTTTCTTTCCTATGCAATCAAGTAAAGTCATGCAATGATTTGACATAAAATAAAGCCTTACAACTAAAGGAAAAATCCCTGAAATTATATTTCACAAGGAGGAGGAGTATAAAGGAGTTTCTATTAATTTGGGAGGCCAAAACTGCACAAAAATGGCAGGAGAAAAAAAATTAAAATTGGGAAATTAAGAAGAAAAAAAAAACAGTTAAAGAAGCGTGTTTACGTCTGACTAATGCTACAATTCAATTAAATTGACAGTTATAGCGAACATTTCAGCTCATACCAAAGCAATAGTCCTAGAATTTCATTATATTCGTATTAAAAGACACGCATTTACTTTACATGATTTGTCATTATTGAATATTCTCCTAGGACTTATAGATGATGCTTTTATTTTGAGCGTAAAGGAACACAACGAAAAATACTAAATAAAAATTGAGTTTGTTTTTTAACAAATCGTTACATTTCCTTAAATGTTAATTTAAATATTTTTTTGTTTTAACTTGTCTTTTGCCATGACACTAAAAAAAAAACCTTAACGCTATGATGCTCTCCTGATGATGATACAGAAGTATTAAAAAAGTTTTCTTTTTAAAGCGGATTTTTTTTTTAATATACTTCAATTTCTTATCAAAAAATAGGATGAAATGAAAATCATATTAAATAGTTCAACAAGGAGTTATATTAAGTCTCCTAGGAGATTAATCAATAAGTTTTTTTTTTATAAATCAAATCATGATATTGCAAGTTTAATATAAAATTCTGGAAGATAGTTGAAAGCAAATTTTAGCCAGGAATAAAAATAGAGATTCAAAAATGATTGCATACTTTAAGGATGTTTTAATATGTTAAAAACAAAGCATACTTACAGGAGTTCAAAAAAATGTTTACAAATAATATTTTAGCTTATCTTATTTTACATACAAATTTAACATGTATTTCATTTTTATAAATTTAATTTTAGTAAGGTTGAGCTTAGGACATTTGTTGGCGTTAGCAAGATTTCAATACTAATGCTACACACTGAAGAAGATTAACAATCAATCAGAAGTAACATTAAATTAAATATAAACTGCTTTATAATCATTGTTTTCTTTATGATTTAAATATGCTTCTAAAAGCAAAAACAAAATCGAACGTGTTGGCATATTAATTCACTTACTAAAAAGATTATTTCAACAAGAATCATATTTAAGTAACTAGAAGCAGATTTAACGATGATTTTCTTCGGTGTATTGCCTCAATTTAAAGTTAAATCCGATCGAGTCAAAATGTTATTTTGAGTGGATTTAGCGATGTTTGGAAAATTGGCAATTCTAAAGAAATTTGCATGAAATTTTATTCAGAATTTTTTATACAACCAAGAATAAATCCTATTGAAAATTATTGAAACCGTTCCATATTTTGACCTAATCCGCATACGAAAATGGGGATTAGGTCACATATCTTAAAATGTTTTAAAGTCCCACGATTCCTAAAAAAAGGCTAATATTTGATTAAAGTTTGCAACAAGGAAGGTTCCTTCCCATTACTCTGTCGAATTTCGTTAAAACCTGAACCTTGTTTGATAAAAACTAAGCCCGAAATAAAAATAATATCTGAACTCCACTTTTATTGTGGAGATTTTGAAAAAAATTTTTTACGTTGAACCACCACTCAGGGAAGACCCTACTAATGCATTGCATTGTGTTAATATCAGGAAAATTTTTATTTTTCCGAAAGACCTAATAAATTTGTTTTGTTTTAGGGCATTTTCGGACCAAGAACTAACTCACAAACCAGATTTTACAAAAAAAGGTAAAAATTAATACAAAATATATTATACTAAAACAAAAAGTCAAAACTTGTGGACCCCAGAAAAGCTTTAGAACGAAGTCCAATATTGATGTAGGTTCGATCCTGACCGACCATAATTTTTTTTAATGCTTTTCCTTCCAAAAATACAAAATTTGGATCGATGTGCGTCCAGATTAAAAATAATCCGATTTAGCTCAAATTTCCAAAAGAGGTGCTCGTTTAGAAATGCGACATTTTTGAATATAGAACTATCTCTACTCATTTCTGTCTACATATGCGACTTAGTTTAGTTACTCAGTATATTGAAAGCACTGCATTAAAGAATCTGGGTCAGTTTGCTCAAAAATAAAATACTTGATTTACAAGACGTTTTACTAACTTTTATACTAACTTATTTTTTTTGAGTGTAGATCTGAAATTAGTAATGATATAGAAAAATTGCACAAGTAAATGATTATTCAATGTAATTGACGTCGGCCAAGTCTGTTCACAACTTTGTGTAATTTTGCACCTTAAATTAGATGTGGAGACCTCAAAATTTGACCGATGAAAATTTTCGAGTTTTCTTGTTAATAGGAAAAAAATAATAAAATATATTTTGTAAAAAAAAATATGATTTAAAGAACTTTTCAAATGAAAAGCGCACACTGAGTGAATTATCTTCACTTCAGTAATGAATTTTTTCATAGCTTTAATGAAAATTGTCACTGGAACTCGTCCATTGTAACTTTTCATATAATCTATGAAACAGGTTTCATTAAAGTCAATGTTTGTGACATGCTTGTAGTATTAACCAAAATCTCCATTAAACTAATGAATCATTGCGATAATGAAGCGTTTATAGAATTTATGAAACAGTTTCATAAAATTTTTTATTATTAAGAAGTTTCCTTGAAATAATAAAACTCCTCATGAATGTCCTAATAGTGCATTGGAACTAAGTCATTGAACCGCAAATAATTTATAAAATATTAAAATAATTCATAAAATATGTTGAACACTTAAGAATTATATCTTAAAACTACAGTTTGAAATGTATGAAAATTAATGAATTTATGAAATTTTATGGAAAAATAAAAAAAGAAATCAGTTTATCTATACCACGGTCAGCGATTGCACAGAAAATTTCATATAGACGCAATCCAACAAATAAAAACATAACAAATATTACATTATTCAAAAAAATATCAGGATCACTGACGAAGGTTCAGTACCAGAAACTGCGCAGTCTGCTTCAGAAAATTGAAAATTTACAATGTAGTTATGATTTTTAGAAAATACACTCATTCTTCTCTACCACGCCTTTCATAATTACAATGAAATAAAATTGCATATTAATTATAGCATTAATTGCAATTGTCTGAAAAAGACGTTGAAATTCAAACTCATACTAAAAAAATTAAGTTTGATATAATTTTTATTAAAAATAAAAATTATGTTTGTTCGATCTTTAATTGTGCCATACTCTATATTTCTTTATTAGGATATTGTCCTAACAAATAATCTATAGACTGTTTGTTTTCAAATTTATTAATTGACCACTTTTAGGAATGTGTTTATAGATCTATTTCGGGAATTTTCTAGGTTCCCATCATCAGAACACGTTTTGAAAGAAGTGACAATCCCATGCAAAACATCAAACATTCATATAAACTAGTTTTCTCACTAGATGAGAACTAATATATGAGCACGAAGTTAAAGATTATCACCATTGATCAAAAAATAAATTGAAAACTTTTTAACTTACTATAGATTATTTGTGGGCGCTGTGGTGTAATGGTTAGCGCGTTAGACTGTTGCACAGATGGTCCCGGGTTCGATTCCTGGTGACGGCAATATCAATTTAGGAAAAAAATAATATGTATGAGTTTTCTATCCCTCATATGTATCGCAGCTCCCACCTTCGGTGTTCCCATAGCACTTAACCCCACCGAAATAAAATAATGAATCAGGGCTATGAACCAAAAAGCTTCAATAAGTTTGCCAAATCTCCATCAGGTGACGAGCAACAACTGTTCTAAGACTTATCATCTCGCGCAATTACAATGTTGCCATGTTTGAAGCCCTTCATCTTTCCCCACCTTTCATTTATCTACTATCCCCTTTCCAAAGAAAGCAACATATTAATTAATAGGAAGAATTTTCTGTGTTGCTTTTCTTTTAAAAAAAAAAATATATATCATTTTCATTAAAAAAATTAACTTTTTGAAATAATTTCATAGCTCCAAAGAAAATTTTCATTGAATTTATGAAGAGAGAATTTATAAAATCGAATGAATTTTTTTTTTTATGAAACTATAAATTTTTATATAAATATTATGTAAATTTTCTTAATATTAATAAAATTTCTTGGATACAATGAAATTCTTTATTGAATCTAGGAAAAAAAAAATCTATGAAATTTTTTCATTAACATTAAGAAGGATTTTTTTTTTTTTTTTTTTTTATTTTATTAATTGATAATCATATAATTAGAAATTATATACTATTACCCTAACCGAGCACTAGCTACTAAGTCCTTCGGCGCGTTGTAGCAAAAACAGACCAGTGCCTCTGGTGGGAATCGAACCCACGAACCCCGCACTGATAAGCCAGCATGCTACCAACTAGCCTACCGGGGCGCACATTAAGAAGGATAATTCTTTTAGTACAACTTAAAGATCAATCCCGATTTGGGCGATACTTTCCACAAAATATTTTTTACATCTATCCACCATTATTCCCTCAAAAATGTGAGTTCAATCCACCATAATGTCAATATTTTTAAAAATTACTAAACATTATTTTTATCGAATAATATTTCTCAACATAAAACTAAGTATGCAAAGGTTAATGACTTTCCTTATAATTAACGAATAGGTTAAAACCCTTTCCCTAATATTTATATTAATTGTTTAAAATCTTACCAAATATAAAAATCCTGCAAACAGAAATATTAGCCCTCTTCATTTTTTTAACAACCATTTCTTCCAAAAATTGTAAGTGTTTTTTTAATCCAGTTAAAAAATCATATTTTGCAACATTACATAAAAGTCTCTAAGGATACTTGAAATTAAGCATTATACAAATCCTGTTTATGCATGCATACATGCCTTGTTATTTTGCACATTCTACTTTTGTAATTTTTTATTTTGGCAATTCTTTTATTATTTTGTCATTACCAAAAAAAAATAGAACATAAAAGGTAATGTGCATTTTTGGCTAAAAGAAAAATCAGGCGATATTTTTTGTCATAATTTTTTTGATTTATTTTTTGGAAAAGGTTTTTATTTATTCTTTACATGTTAATGCATGCATTTGCAGGCAATTAATTAGGGCTTTTTATTAAAATGAACATCCTTGGGGAGAATAGATGTATACAAAATCATAAAAGTAAGAAAAATCAAATTTAAAGGACCTCTCAAATTTTTAAGCATAAAAAAAGGATACAAATATAAATTTTGGGTAGAACAAGAAAGGGAAGGGTTTCGAAAAATAATATAAAAATTCAAAAGAAACATAAAACAATGGCAAACAAATTCTAAATTTTCCATCATTTTATAGTCATATAAAGATTTTTAAAATACTTTTAGTTTCCTATAAACTATGACCACTACGAGTATTTGTAATTTTGTTGCTGCAGAGGATTTTTCTTTAAAGCTTCTTCTCTGTACCACCACCTGTGGCTATTTGTGATTACACCAAAATATGTCTATAAACTATAAAATCTTTTAAAAAATTTTTTGTTTGTTCTTGTTGCACATACACGTAGAGAAAAAATTTGATTGAACATGATTGCGGACACGAAATTATCATATTATGATCATAATTATCAGAAAACTTTTTTAATTAATAAATAAACATTGCAAGGTTTTTTGTTTAACAAAAAATAAATGATCTTTAACTTGAATAATCTTGTTCACATCATAAATTATCATATATATGATTAAGGCTGATCATATTATGATTACCTATGACGAGTTTATCGACATTCAGAATCATAATATGATTGCTACGATAATATTATGATTGTCAGGCATTGCAATCATAACATGATGCTCTTAAACTATCATAATATGATGCTCTTTTCTCTGCGTGTAGAAAGAAGTACAATCACTGTTAGCCGGCGCCTTGTATCATGTTTATGACACATGATGATGATTATTATAATGGCCAAATAGTGGTCAATATTCTTTAGTTGTCTGTGCAGAGATAGAGAGAGCTACAAGTATTGAAAACTCCTTCTCATAGTTAATTTAGATTAAATGAGTTACTGTTCCTTATTTATTGGCCATACGAAAAGAAGAAGCCCTCAGTGTATAGGAAAAAATATTGAAATCAAATACAAAATGATTTGGGCTTAAAGTTTTCCATATAGTTAAACAGTTACATGTTGTATATGAAAAACATTAAGGAGATTCACAAGCATGCGCAACAGTTCAAAATATGAAACGACGAACAGTTCGGCCAAAAACCTATATTTTGTCGTTTTTGATATCTAGAGGCAATGATGACAAATTTTGGTATTGGAAACATGTTTGTTAATCCGATTTAATTCGATTTTGTGTGTAAAATTTAAAAGCCGAAGTTTCGCTATAAAGTTAAAAGTTCGGCCGCCGAACTATTTTCAATTTGGCCAAACTTTTTGAGGCCGAACAGTGAATTCATTGCTTAACTACAGACTTTTCTTCAAATTTGACACTCAAAATAGCATCTAGTCAGCCCAATAAACATTTTTCCATCCGCCAAATTTGTCCAAAATGCTTTAAAATACCGAATACAGACCAAATTCATTTTCTGGCAGAACTGTTCGGTCGGACACTAGAATTATGTAACGGAATTGGGACAAAATTAAGAACCAGAAGTAAAAGAAGTAAAAAATCCTTGCTAAAAGTTAACAAAATGTTTGCTGAATATTAGTACACTCATATAAATAAACCTGTAAAATTAGCAAAAACAAACCTAATAATAATTAAGAAGAACAAAAACTAATCTAGAAAAAAAAATTCACTAAAATATAAAAACCATTAAAGTTTAAAGTGGACTAGACCCGGGTAACGCGCAGGATAAATTCCAACATGTCAGTGACCCATGATTGGTCGAACTTTTTATATGACAAGTTGTACTCAAAAAAAGTTATTAAAGTTAGCAAAAAATTTTGCTGTCTCAGCTAAATTTTAGTGCTTTCAAAAAAAAAAATTGCTAATATCAGCAAAATCTTTTTGGCGAACAAAATTAGTAGATTCAGCAAAAGGTTTGCTAACACTTAGTTGATTAAAAAGTTCTTGCTAAAAGCAACATTTTTGCTGGGAGGTTCCCACCAACATTTTTGCTGCGAGGTTCCTTGCAGAAAAATTGTTAATATCAGCAAATAAAAAATTAGTATATCCAGTAAAAATGTTGCTGAATTTAGCAAATTTTTTTGCTGACATTGCAAATTTTTTTGCAAGGAACCTCTCAGTCAAAACGTTGCTAACTTTACTTATTTTTGTGTGAAAAAAGTAACTGCTGCTTTTTTCGTAGTACTTACACAGAAAAAAACTAAAACTCGAGTTTCAATTAAAAGATTTCTTAATTTAATTAAACGTTTAATTGAGTTCATTTCTGTTAAGGAAATTGTAATATCAATTAATATAATTTGTAACTATTTAACTGATTTAGTTTCCATACAAATGTTAATCATATTTATTTACAATTTAATTGAATTTTGTTTTTAATTTAAAAAAAAATGTTTAGTAGAAACAGTTAACCCTAAAGCCGAGCTTAGCTTTTTTGCCATGAAATTTATACCACGTGTTCGGCACGAAAACTAAACAATATGTTCTTCTACAATTTTTTTTTTTTTTTTTTTGTTGCCTACTTTGGGAGATAGGGGCAAAAAAGGTTTAGACAACATTTCAAATATTAATCCATAAAAATGAAGAGGCTTAGGAGTAAATTATTCCTCTTACCAATATATGCAGTAGAGTTCGTCCCGAAAATTTCATTTTGGGATATAATCAATTTTCTTACGGTATATGTATATATAAAAAAATTGTTGTTTTTTTCTTTTTAATTTCAGCTTCTTCCACATGCGCGAGAGGGCCAAAAACGCATATATAAGGCCCTTTTACTACAGAGCAAACAGGAATGTATTTATATGAAATTTCAACTCGATATTCGATTCTACGAAATTACTCTACAGAAAATTTAAAAATATTTTTCCACTAATAAGCCAAAAATTACAAAACTTTTGTGCACAATTTCGAAAAAAATCGAAATTTTTTTTTGGTCAAAATGCACTACAACCGGTAACTTCAATCGCTGGTGGAAAACTAAAGATCCACTTCAAAAATTTTTTACTTATTTTTCCCATGTTTAGCTCTTAAATACACTTAGAATATCACTTAGGTAAAGACCACTGCAAATTTAGTTAAAAACAAATTAAATTTCACTTAAACTAAGGACTTACATTTCAGTAAATTCAACTAACATTGTCATTTGTTTTTTAATGTTCAAAAAATTAACCACAATTATAGTCAAAATGAACCACATATGTTAGTAAAAAATAAACAAACATTTTCAATTTATATGGAGCTTTCAACCTCCGTATATTTACAAAAATTAAGCAAATCAAATATATTAGCTAGGTTGATACTAGTATTTCGATTTGGCTAAAGATCTCATCAGAACTCGAAGTTTTAGCAAAGCTAGAGCCTCCATAATAGGCAGAACTTTAACAAAAAACCTATTAATAATCAATTTTGCTTCATTCTTGTCGTCTTAGTAATCAAGCACGTGGTTAGTGTATTTTCCTAACAGGCATCGTGACGTTACTGAACTTTGAAGACCAAAAATGTTCTAGCTATATATAAAAAATGTTTAGTTTTCCCTCTGGCTTAAGTAATATTTTTTACAGCTTTATTAGATTTTTGTTTTTATATTCATCGAGATTATTTTCATGTTAGTTTCAATTTATAACGAGCTATCAACCTCCGTATATTTACAAAAATTAAGCAAATCAAATATATTAGCTAGAATGATACCAGTATTTCGATCTGGCTAAAGATCTCATCAGAGACCGAAGTTTTCGAAAAGCTAGAGCCTCCAAAACAGGCAGAACTTTAACAAAAAAGAAAAAAAAAACTTTGGTCTACATTAAAAATAAAGAAACTGTATTACAACCCAACCAACTACATATTTTTAAGGCAGAAGTTCCCTGAGTGTGCGCATCGATTGAGTAGTTGGTACTTCTAATTTTTTTTTTATTCGGAATGTGTTTTTAAATGCAAAAGCAAAAATAAAACAAAATAAGCACTAGTACTGGTAAATTCGGTTACTTTTCAATTCTCGATACTACTCGATATTTTTAACTGTTTTTAAACTTAAAATTTACTGTGAGTTGTTGGTTAGTTCGGTTAAAGATCATGAATATTTTTTCCATATTTACAGAAAAATTATAATTTTATTTGTGATAATTTACTTTAATTAACAGAAAAAACACTTAGAAAAAAATGTTCTTTGACACCTGCATGAATGGAGTTAACTTTCTAGCCCGCAACGGCCTTCATCAACATTCATCGTGCCTTAAAGTGTTAAATTGTAAACATCATCTAAGTTAAAAACATACCGTGACTTAGTTTGAGTATGACGAAATTTACTGCGAACTTATTTTCTATAAAGCTATGTTTAGTTGTTAATTATTACCACAGTTGCCAGTTCAACTAATTAAGTTGAAAATTTGACTGGCAGTTATTTTCAAATGTCATCATATTTTATCCTTTACATTGTAAGTGAATTTACTTTAATTTGTTACAAAATTTTTATAAAAATTTTCGCGTTTAATGAAAATTCAAATTTTAAAAATATATTTTTAAACTTTTCTACAAACTATTCATTGTTTTTTTTTGTAGTTTTTCAACTTTTTTTTAAACTTTTCACCTTTGTTTTTTCGTCTAGCAGAGTTGTATTTTAATGCTAATTATTTTAGCGGAGTCGCGTTTCTGTATTGTTTGTCTGTCAAAAATACAACTCGGAATATCGAGTAATTACTTTTAAGTATCGAGTACATAAAAAAAAGACAAATACTCGATACCCACTTCGCTTATTCGCTTACCAGCACTAATAATAGTGTCCGACCGAACAGTCGGCCAAAAAACTATATTTTGTCGGTTTTTGGATATCTAGAGGCAATGATGACAAATTTTGGTATTGGAAACATGTTTGTTGAGCCGGCTTAATTCGATTTTGTCTATAAAATTTAAGAGAAAAGCCGAAGTTTAGCTATAAAGTTAAAAGTTCGGCCGCCGAACTATTTGCAATTTGGCCTAACTTTCTGATGCCGATCAGTGAATTCATTGCTTAACTACAGACTTTTCTTCAAATTTGACACTCAATATAGCATATAATCAGCCCAATAAACATTTTTCCAAATTTGTCCATAATGCTTTAAAATACCGAATATAGACCAAATGCATTTTCTGGCCGAACTGTTCGGTCGGACGCTAACTAATAAGCACTACAAGAAAATAATAGTACAACTGGACAGGAAAAAACACTAACACTACAAAAACAATATAAAGTTGAAGTACAATAATATGCACTCGGCTAACCTGTCACGGCATAGGTCTCTTAAAGTCAATTATCACATTTTACGCTATTTTTACCTTTTTTCATACGATGTGATGTGACTATCCCTATTATTTGGTAGGTGGTCAACTAAAAGTTTACATACTATCGATTTCAGGCAACCATTGAAAGTACTATGCGTTTCTAACTTTCGATATTAAAACCAAATAAGATGCTGAAACAGAACGTGCCTCCAAATCACGACTTTATTAACTGACAATATTTTTCAATAAAAACCTACAAGAATTAAAATTTGGAAAAATAAAACTTTAACTCCAAAAATGCATTTGCCTGTTTAAGCATTATTATATAATGTGGGTGATCTCTTTTCCGTTCCATCTTTTATACATGTTCTCTCTTATAACATATTTTAACTGTTTTAATTTTCTTTTAATGCTTAAACTTCGATTAATCAATTTCTCTACCTTTTGATGTAACCGCTTGGCAAAATTTTATTTTGAAAAAAAAAATATATATTGAAATTTTCATTTTAAATGCAACTCATTTGTCTTTGATCATAAGAACATGTTAAGCAATTTACTTGCAATGATCGAAAACTTTGGAAGAAGCTCTTCTTTTTGTGGATTATAGTACGGATTGCATATAAATGTGTTTATGTTCTTATACCCACTCATACTTGTTAACATGATTAGTGGTAGAGAGTATGTGTCTTGCCAAGGTATGAGTACCACCTGTTGTGTAGAGTTATTAAAACAAATGTCAGGTCATGTCCTTGTATTATGATATTAAAAATAATTTATTTCATTGATGATTTTAACAAACATTTTATTGAAAGCATTGTTTGGTATTTATTATAATTTTGAAAAAGTTTTAAAAAGAGATATAAATGAAGAAAACAATGAGAACTGCTAAAGTTTAATAGGCAAAAAAAGAAAAAAAACACTGCATACTTTAGGGCATTTAAGGAAAGTAAAAATTAAAGTCTACAATAAGGAGCCTAAAAATGTCTAATCAGTATTAAAGATTGTCAAGCTATTAACTCATTAAGGACACGTCATAGATCAGCTGTACATTATTTAACAAATCATTAAGAAATGTTTGTAATTAACCAGGCAGAAAAATACAATCGGCATAGTTTTGGCAAAGTGTCGGCGATGGTCGGTTATGTATTGGCAGAATGTGAGTCAGTATTGTCCTGTTACCCTATTGATAACAGTGGCCAACCGTTTTTTTTTTTTTTGCTTGAGCAAACTTGCCCCCGTTGGTATTACGTTGGTAATTCAAAAAATGTTTTTCTTGCGAACGAACTAGTTCAATTGAACTACACACCCAATTGAACGATATGATCTAGTTCTCCGTTAACCGCTCTTTTAGTTCAATTTCATTTCGTTCGTTTTATTCATGAGACAATTTTATCTCCTTTTAATAGCTTTTTCAAATTCAGTTAGTTTTTTGAATTCAATATTAGTTCAATTTCATTTCGTTCGTTTCACTCATGAAACACTCTCTCCTTTTAATAGTTTTTTCAAATTCAGTTAGTTTTTTGAATTCAATATTAAACGAAGTACATAAAAAATATTATTTTTGACCAAAATAGTTTTTCTTAATTTTTTTTATTTTTTATAATATATTTTTGTTTAAATTTATTTTATTAAAATTTATTTTTTTTAAATTTATTATCATTAATAATTAATAGCAATAAAAAATTAGTGTCAAATATGAATAGTTCGTCAAAAAATTGTCAAACAAACTATCCAAAAAATTGTCGATTGATTTAGAAGAGCGACCTAGTTCATTCATAACAATAGAACTAGAAAGAACGCTCACTCAAATGAACCAGATTGCCAAAGTCTAATAATTTTGCCAATTATTTAGTGTTTTAAAACCCCGAAAATATTTAATCGTCGAAAAAGTTAAAAGTTTTACCAAAAACAAAATTTTTTGGTAAAACTCTACTCAAGCAAACTCACTCACGTTCAGGAGTGCAAAATTAGGTTTCACTCACACGTGATTTATGTGAATCACGCAAAATTCTGCAGACGTGCCCATCTCTAGTCCAAGGTAAATCAATCACTCTTTTAGGTTTTCGTTTCTAAACGCTTTTTGGAAAAAAAAATTTAATTAGGAAAACTTTTCCTTTCAATAATATTTAAAAAATAAATTTCAAACCATGCTTTCCGAATTAAATTAATTTAAAGAATGTGCTAGAGAAAATAAATTATAGTTCAATCTGTTTAATATTTTCTATTTTCCAATATTATTAATTTTTGGTTAATGAGGTTAGAATAGGTAAAGTTTTGTAATCCGAAATTGTATAGACTATTTCGTTTTCTTTTTTCTTCACAACCAACAATGTATCCCGATACAGACCCACAGATTTTAATGAACCTTAGATATGTTGTAGAGAATAAAAATTTAAGAGACACATATTTTTTCTAGCTGCCCAATCGTATATTTAGGGTTTACGAAGTGGGGTCAGAAACGACCCCATTTTTAGTATTTTTGGATTATTTTGTTATATTTTAAAGGAACTATAGACAAATTTGGTATCAATTGAAAGCTTTTTTGAATCGGATTTTTCTTGAATAGATTTTTACCCTATATTTCAAATAATGCAAAATTGTGGTAACTTTGGGTCCACAATAAAAGCAATATGGTTATCAAAATTTTTGTTTTTTGAGTACTTTAACCATTAAACGTGGGATTGGGCAGCTGAAAAAATACGTTTCTTGTTTTGTTTTGCTCCTCTACAACATATCCGAAGTTCGGTAAAATCTGCGAGATCGGGTCGGTATACCTCCATTGCAAGCAATTGAACTAAATTAAAAAAAAAAAACTCTATTGCTTTTCGTCGCAAATATATGGTTTGAATTGTATAGCAAACATAAGTAATAGCAATTAAAACAGGGGAGTTTGGGTTAGTGCGGTAATAGGGGTAAAGAAGATAATATCCCCTACAAATGCAGTGCATTGTGTTGATGTCAGTAAAATAGGTTATGAGCAGAAGGAAAGAGGAAGTAGTGTTTGTGGACATTAGACTTGCATTTGACAATATTGTAATTTTCAGAGTAGACCTCTGCGGGAAGTTTATTCCACATACGACAAGTTCGACTGATAAACGAATTTTCCCTGTAATGCGCTGTGCGATTAACATTACAATCGACAACAAACGAATGTGATCTACTAGATAAGCGGGTGGTACGAACGAAAACCCGGGCCCTGGGGATAAGTTCAGTTATCTCGATAGAACACCTCCCACAGTGATACACAACCCACATTCCGTCGATGCTCCAATGAGCCAAAAGAGTCGGATATACTACTGTCATTGATAAGCGCCAACGCCCCCCTTTGAACACGCTCAAAAATAGACTTTGAAGCACCTGCCCATATATGGGAGTTGTATTCCATCTTCGGTGGGATAAAGGTGGTATAATTAGTGAGGAAATCAAATCGGGTGAAGTATTTCATACACCGAGTTAAAAATCACTTGAATTGTGCAAACAAAACAGCCAGATTTTTCAGCTGTGTCGACTGTGATTCAAAATATTCGAAGAAATATTGTTTTTTTATGTTGAATTTTCCCTTATTTATTTAGTTTATTTTTCTTTTTGTATTTACTTCAATTTTTTGTACTTTTTTATATTACCAATTCATTCCAAAATTCTCATTTCACCCCAAAATGTATTTTTATGCATAAAAATGCATGTAAAAAATTAGCTATTTGACATTTTAGTCGCAGTTTAAGTTAGTCCATGAATCACACTGTAAGATGAGTCTACTGAACGATTTTAAAAAAATCGTTTGGTGTGGTATTTTAAAGCGCTAGAAAAAGTTTGTTACCATATCCCCACGAAGTCCTCTACACATTTTGAAAATAAAGACTAAAGGGAAGACCGGGTACCATTCGACATTTTTTTTGTTTCAAGCGCTGTCTTTACCTAACCAATTAATTTTTACATAAATAATAATTTTTAATCTAAAGATTTATGCATTTTGGCTTTCATTTGAATGCATACAATTCTTATTATTCCTTTGCCTTCGAATTTTTTTTATTGAAGTCAACAGAATATCATTCTAAAATGAATATTTTTTTATTCACCAAATGAAAAAGTTATCCAACAATATTCTTACTTTCATATATTTTTTGAACACCTCTAAAAACACAAAATTGTGTCTATCTGAGACTATAAAACTTGGAGGTTTAAAACATGATCAAAAACTGAACAAATTGTCATTTAAAATATTTCATTATCTCTCTGAAATTTGGAGATAATAGGGTGTGATGTTTGTGCCCCACTGGCGAAAGCTCCCATGTCTACCCTTCTCATAATTTACCTGTCTAAAACTTATTCTTGTATTTATTTTCGAAGTCTTTATAACTCTTCAATAAAGTACTCTTCATTTGTGATCCATAACCTAATGCTACAGCTTTTGTCTTGTATATTAATTCTAAATATTTTATTTTTTATTACAAGTATCATTTGTTTTTGAAGTTTTTATCTTTTGTATCTTTTCAGGAGTCTCTAAATATTTATATGATATATTTCTTTTGTTACTTTTGTTGCACTTTTATTGTTGTTTTAATTTTTTTTTTGTATAACTTTCCCAAAAATAACAAATTTGTATAATTAAGAAAATAAAGAAAAAAATCTATATAGACATTTCAAGTATATTCTTTAGAGCAGCCCAAAAAAAAAATCTCCTAGATGTATGCTTTAATTTAGAAGAATGTACGTTAGAAGCCTTTATGATATGCTATACAGTATTTTGTAATATTTTTGTTTTTGTGTTAATTAAGCATAACAGCTTAAAAGGAATATTTTTTTTTAAAGGAAAGTGAAAAGAAAATAAAAAAATATAACTTCAATTTAAAAATTTGTTTTATATTTTGTTTAAGAAAAATTTATTAAGATTTAAATAACTTGAAACTGTTTTTTTTTGGGGAAACTCCCAAAAGTATGCTTTATGTTTTTTTTATATATGTTAAGTATACCTTAACATATGCAAAGTTTTTTTTTTAATTTTTTTTTAATATTTTTTTTTTTACGTCTGCTGAATTCTTAGTTAATTCATTAAAAGCACGCGTTGCTTGTTAACATTTATCAAAAAAACATAAATAATTATATACAAAATCATAATTCATAAATTATAAAAACCGAATGCATTATTATAACAACCTGTTTGTTATGTTTTTTGCGTGTTTTTTTAATCAAATAAAAAAAAGTTTAACAAAAAAACCCGGAACTCATATGTGCACTTAATGTTGAACATGTATTTCCTCTTAATATCTGTATAATTTTCCATTGTTTGCAGTTGGAGTTTGCTTTTTTTTGGAAATTATTCTCATGATGAGGGTGTATTTTACTATTTCGCGATGTTTACTTTTTACACATTTGCGTTGCGGTTTTGTATTTTTTTTTTGTATGCATGTCATTATTAAGGATCTGGTTTCGTAAAAAAGTGTGTTATTTTTTTTTTGTTCCTTTAGGGCTGTCATAATTTATGTGTGCTGAAGTGTTAATTTTAAACGATGTTTGACTAAATGACTGAAGTTTACCACCACACTATGCATGATGCATATAATTTTTTTTTCGCGGTTTTAATGTAAGTTTTTTTTTGCATTTGTGTGTTTTTAATGATAAAGGTAATTTTTTATATTTTTTTTAAGATTTTTTTTTCGTAAAAAAAAAAAACCAAAAAGATTTGTTTATATAAATTTAAAAATTTACATTAATTTAAAATGTCAACATGTAGACCCCATGACCGCCCCGGTAGGCTAGTTGGTAGCGTACTGGCTTATCAGAGCGAGGGTCGTGTGTTCGATTCCCACCAGAGGCACAGGTCTGTTTTGGCTACAACGCGCCGAAAGCCATAGTAGCTAGTGCTCGGTTAGGGTAATAGTATATAATTTGTAATTATTAATTAAATTATTAATTAAATGATTATTAATTAATTAAAAAAAAAAAAAAAAACATGTAGGCCCACTGTGGGTCAGATTAACCAAAATTATTCGAAGTTAAAAAAGAGTTTAAAGATTTAAAAAACTTTTTAAAACAAGACATAACAAATTTGTAAAATGTTTTCTTAATTTTAGAAAATAATCCCCAAAGATTGGATGAAATTCCTAATTTTTACCGGATGTGTATATTACTCTAATTCTGTGACAGTTGAGTCAGTACTGTGACACGTAACAGAGATAAATTGACCTCCACCCATGCTAAACTGACTGGGCCCTTTCATATAAAATATCCGATCCTAGAACATGGCTGTGTCAACAAAGACCAGTCCCGTGACGTGTCCTGTGACTGGTAACTTTCACACAGGGTATCCATATAAATTCTTAAATAGATCGTTCTCTTATTCGACGTCCGAAAATATTTTTATTATTTCATGCCTAGAGCAGCATTTTACGTGTCTTCCCCTCACCGTAACATTATCATCTTACAAGAAAGGTATCCCTACGCGGACCCTTTAGTGGGCTTTGGTCAATTTAAGGGAAACGTGTCTTTTTAGCTGTACAAAATTTTTAGCTGCACAATTTCACTGTGCGCAAAGGTATCTTTCAGTTCGTTATTTAAAAACGTTTTTATTTTCCACACACAGAGAAATAAAGTGCCAACCGAATTAAAAAAATGTATTTTAATGTTAACACCATAAAAATTCAGTTATTACAACGATATTTACATTAGGGTGATGCAACTAAATGCAGTTAAATTAACCGAACTTTGTTGTGAAAACTAATGTTTAGTTTTACCAAGCGACTGAAATTCATAATAACCGAACTTGAGTCGTAGTAACCAAATTTCAGTTGGCAAATAGCTAAATTTTTCTCTGTGTGTACATTTTTTTTTTGTTTTTAAAGAGAAGCAACACTCAGGAAATTCTTCCTATTAATTAATGTGTTGCTTTCTTTTGAAAGGAGATAGTGGAGAGATGAAAGGTGATGAAAGAAGGGCTTCAAACATGGTAACACTGTAATTGCGCGAGAGGATAAGGCTTAGCACAGCTGTTGCTCGCCACCTGATGCAGAGTTGGCGAATTTATTGAAGCTTTTTGTTTCATAGCCCTGATTCATAATTTTACTTCGGTGGGTTAAAGTGCTATGGGAACACCGAAGGTGGGTGTAGCGATACATATAAGTGATAGAAAACTCATACATATTATTTTTCTAAATTGATGTTGTCGTCACCGGGAATCGAACCCTTTACCATCCGTGTAACAGTCCAACACGCTAACCATTACACCACAACGCCCACACATTTTTATTTATTAAACCTGTATTTGGAGGTGGTAAACAATAATTCTAGAAAATCCATGGATAAATTGTAAATTTCTGACCGATTAGACAATTTTAAACTACTCATAGTAATCCATGCATAAAAATACGAAATTATTGTCAAAACTACAAAAAATTTCGTAAAATATACAAATTTTCGTTTATTTTACACAAAGTTTGGTTATTCTGACAATTTTTCGTAATTTTACGCATGGATTATTAACAGTATACAGATAGAATCAGTACAAAATTTTTAAGTCAAATTCAGACGAGTTAAGTTTTCAGAATATTTTTGTTAACAACACCCTGATTCATTGTGTCAAAATCGAGATCCTCAAGTGTGAAACACATTTTGGAGTTCGTAATTTTTAAAAAATGTATACGATTTGAATGATTTTTATACTGTCCATCCCACTGTGCAGATAAGTATAAATCAGTTTATCATTCCGCTTGTAGCTTATCGATATAAATTCTGGAACCCTATAAACCCTTAAATTAACGATGTATCCATTTTCGTTCATTTCACCCTCAATTTTATTACAAATGATTCCAAATGGAAGAAATCGATTTGCTTTCTTTTTTGGAAAACGTTAACCCGTGCGAAAACTTGCACCTTTTGAAAAAACTTGTATTATTACAAATTCCCAAAAATTGAAGCTTCGAGAAAATGTATCTTATATTTGCTCTTGTTCGTTCGGTAAATTTTCTAGTGCGTCTGTTATGGTGCAAAGTACAAATTTGTAAAATATTTTCTTAATTTTATAAAATAATCCGCAAAGATTAGATGAAATTCTTAATTTTTACCGGATGTGTCTATTGCTCTAATTGTGTGAGTACTGTGACACGTAACGTGTCAGTACTGTGACACGTAACAGAGACAATCCCATGCTAAAGTGACCGGTCCATTTCATATAAAACATCTTGGTGAATGTCTATGCTAGGTTAACTTACATGCCCAATTTATTGCACATTCCAAAAAGTATCTCGTCTATAATTTAGATGATACTCAAATGAACTAATATATTTAATTTCAGGTCAAAGCTGTTTAGGTAGGCCGTTAGGAAGGAGACTTTTGAAAGCAAATTTTTTTCTAGTTCCTGACAGAAATTCTATCCTTATCAATAGATTACCCCGTACTCCAGGAAAAACATATTTTAAATTTCAGGTTTCCAGCTCAAGTGGTTTGGGCAGACGGTCAAGAGATACAAACGC
This sequence comes from Delia radicum, assembly GCA_021234595.1. Taxonomy (NCBI): domain Eukaryota; kingdom Metazoa; phylum Arthropoda; class Insecta; order Diptera; family Anthomyiidae; genus Delia; species Delia radicum. The sequence continues at coordinate 33,775,810 of CM037855.1, read as the reverse complement.
TAATTGGGATTTTAATGAAGTTTTCAGAAAGGCAGGAGACTTTTGGAAGCAAATTTTTTCCTAGTTCCTGCAGAAATTCTATCCATATCAATGGATTATCCCGTACTCCAGGAAAAACATATTTTAAATTTCAGGTTTCCAGCCCAAGTGGTTTGGGCAGACCGTCAAGAGATATAAACGCTAATTGGGATTTTAATGAAGTTTAATGAAGAAACCTCTTTTTTAAGACTTTCTGTTACAACCTGGCATCCCGTTGATCAAACATAAGCCTTATGCACAAAAATATAAAAAGTACCAAACATTAACGAATTGCTTTCCACTATTCCACCTTCTTAATCCAAAAACTAGCCGTATATATGAAACACATATCAAAATTTCTTACAAATCTGAGGCTTTGGCTGGGAATACTTTCCTTGTTAGATATTTCCAATTCCATAAACTTAAATATGTTCTATATAGTAACGTGTCGAGTTCAAACATATTGATTATAAATTTTGTTTTATTGTACAGTCACGTAACATATGAAGATGTATGATGGATGTAGTAAAATATACCAAAAAATTATCAATGGCAAATCAAAAACTTTGGCACGTATGTAATTCCCATGAAATTTAATTTTATTTTTTATTTCTAAATAAACTAATACGTCAAGAAACTACTGGTGGTGGTGCTACCAACACTTGAGTTGGTAGTCAAAGAATAGCATTAAATATAGAAGCTACTTGATGTTTTAAAGGTATTGTTCTATCGATTGTAGTTGGAGTTTATGTATCACAATGATTAAGTAGCAATCAAATATTGTAGTATACGAGGTTGGCTTAATAAGTCCGTGACTTTTTGAATGAAATACAGTTTTTTTTTTGGTCTGAAAAGTTTTTAGTTTTCAACGTTTCTCGAATATTTTTTATTATTTCCAAAAAAATTGGATTTCGCGAATTCTTCTTTTCATTTCCATAATTTTTTTTTCCACCGAGCCATTTCTTAAAGTTTGGAAATAGAAAATAGTCACTAGGGGCTAAATATGGAGAATATGGCACATGAGGTACCAACTCGTAGCCCAATTCATGGAATTTTGCACTTGAGACTACACACGTGTGCACCAGTGCATAATCTTGGGTCGTTTTTTTTTTCTTGTTTAAATCGTCGCTGAATCGTGGCCATAATTTCGACGTTTATTTTTTCGACCATTTTGAAGGATATCGATGTAGATTATGCAGCGCGCATCGCAAAAAACTGTGACATTGACATTATTGCCCGACAAATCCACATTGTCCTTCTTCGGAGCCGGTGCTTGGTATCCGGTGTATTGTAATAGATGATCCATGTTTCATTCGCAGTTACAAAACGTAGCAAAAACTTATTCGAGTGCGGTTTAATAACTTCAAACAATCCTTTAAAGTTGTCAAACGATAGCGTTTATCAATTGAGTGCAAACGCGGATCGCTACCGGATCGCTTTCTAAAACTCAACATTTAAAATTGAAACAACAGTGCCATATGAAATGTCAACCCCATATCGAAATTTTTTTCGATATTTTATTTTGACCTCAATTAACCGTTCAGAACCTTCAGCGTCACTAGTGCCTGTGCGACCACAACAAAACAAAATAAACCACCAATGAAGTACATAGTGACTATAGTACATATCAAGCTTTTTCTTGGTTTAAGTGACGGTTTTTTTCCGCAAAAAATAATGTTTTATGAGCACTCGAAATTAATTTCTACAAAAATCCACGAGGCTGTATGCTTTTAGCAATCACTCCAATCTCTTGGCTGATGGTATACCAGCATTGGTGCTTAAACAGTGCTCGTCGAATCTTGCTGGTCCATTGGCTAACCTTTTTAGTGCTTCATGTCGTATGGGAGTCTTTCCTTCATGCTGGAAGGTCTCTTTCTCTAATAAGGGTTCGGCTAATAACCAATCGCAATATGCTCCGCGCTCTCGAATATGATGGAGAGCATGGTTAACTACCATCTTATAAATTATCTGGAGTCTAACTCGCTTATTAATGATCGACAGTGTGGTTTCCGTAAAAGTCGTTCTACAGGTGATCTGTTAGCGCTCCTCTGGGAGATATGGAGTCATGAAAATATGACTTTTTAGTTAATATCGTTGGCATTACCCAGGGAAAACCGCGTGGAGGTGATAGTACAACATTTATTGGCTTAAGGGTTTTCTCCTCCAGTCCGTCCGAAGAACGGCTTCGCTGAGGAAAATTTTTCTGTGTAAACGGCCGTCGGCAGTGCTTAGGTGTATTCTCATATGTATGATATAATAGGCCGTTTAGTGGCTTCGCTGAGTAAAGTTTTTCTTTGTGTTGATCACGATATTTTTAAGGCATTCGATCGTGTATGGCACGGGGCACTTGTATCAAAGCTTATTGTTTTTGGTGTCGGCAATCAGTTCGCTCGGTTTATTTCGAGCTTTCTCACAGATGGGTTCACATCCGACGAGTTTCAGTTGAATTCAGGGGTACCATAGGGATCAGTTCTTTCTCGTTCCTTCTTTCTTATATCTCTCAAAGACCTTCTTTGTCAAACTTTCAACCCTATGTACTCTTTCGCAGATGCCAGCAATATTTGCTATTCATTTCCCTTCGATCGCAGGCCAAGCCTTGAGGAGGTTAGGCGCAAAAGGCAGATAACACACTCAATCGTGACCTTCCGACAATGTCTGAGTGGGGTCCTGCCAACGTCGTCGACATGAATGCATGCAAGACCCAATGTTGTATGTAGTCCCATTGGACCATGGAGCCAGCATTGTCACCAGTTAAATTGGGTGGTATCGATATTGATGAATCGAATACTCTTGATGTTCTGGGCACGAAAATATTCAGTGTGATGTCCGTTGGAATAAGCATATTTATTGAAGTGTCGAAAGGAGAATTCAAGTGTATTGGTTTCCTGCTAAGGTGTAAGAAGAATTTCACTCCATCCGAATTACTCAATATTTATACCACCTATATCCGACCGAAGATGGAATACAACTTCCATATATGGGCAAGGACTTCGAAGTCTTTTTTGGAGCTAATGGACCGTGTACAAAGACGGGCGTCGGCGGTAATCAATGACACTAGGGTATCCAGCTCTATTGACTCATTGGTGAATTGTCGGAATGTCGGTTATTTAACACTATTCTATCGATATTACCATGGAAAGTATTCTGCTGAAATAAGTGAACTAATCTCAGGTGCCAAGTTCTCATTCGAAATACTCGCTTTTCTGGTAGAGCACATCCGTTTGTAATCGATTGTCCAGAGAATTCGTTCAGTTGTCTTAATAGCCGTATGTGGAATAAACTCACCGCAGAGGTCTTCCCTGTCACTTACAAAATAGAGATGTTCAAATCAAATAATCACAAACACTACTCCCTCTTTCCTCCTTCCCATAACTTATTTTCCTAATATTAAGACAATGCACTGCATTATTGGAGGCCATCCGCTGAGTGTTGGTCTAACGCAAAATAAAAAGTTATGCTCAAAATTTGTAGTCTCTTAACAGATGTTACTTGATGGCGGCAGTATAGAATTTCATGTGACTACAAAGGAAGTTCGAAAAGTCACGGACTTATTGATAAGCCCTCGTATTCAATGCACGAGCGTATAGAAGTAACATTGATTATTAAATAGAGCGCTACAAATCAATTTCATATGTTTAATTTTCTTATAGAAACAATCTTTTAAAAGTTTAGAGAGAACAGAAGCCTAAAATCATATTCATATACAACATGTACGTATTATTGGTTATAGTTTTATATTGAAATATATCAAATTATATGGCAGTAGAATAAATAAAGCTCAACAACAGAAACTAAGTTAAGTTCCTTAAAGGTCATAACAATGAGTTCAAAACAATTTTGCAATATAGCGTGAGATAAAATCTTTAAGCAAATACTATCGCTAACGTACTTATTTATACAGGGCTTTTGAAAAAAAAAACAGCAAAATAATGTTCAAACAAATCAATTTAGCTTTGTTTCGAATTTGTAACTAAAAACATACTTGTAACATCAACGGCAACAATATAATCATATTTTTCCTCTTCTTGAGAGAGCTCGTTTTAATAAGTAGCCAGCGACAATTTGGAAGTAGTGCATCATCGAGTTTATATTGATGATAGTGTATAACGTATGCGGAATGAAATCTCAACAAATTTTGCAGCGATGATGAATAAAAAGTAAATATGCTATCAAAATTTTAACTTTAGATTCGGATAGCCACATATTTTTTTTTTATGTTTTTACATTAATTTTATGAAAATCAAGCAAATATGTAAATTTGTTGATAATTATACTTATTGAAAGATATCAAAAATAGTTTCTCTATTTGTTTCACAGCTAGAGAATCGATATGTGATATATGGAATGCGGTGAAAACTGACCGATATATCGGATATATCGCTAAATCGTATAGCCAGCTTGAAAGAGGTTTTGCCTGCGATGGGAAAACATTAAACTTTTCCTTACTTATACGCGAACACAAAAAAGATGCCAAAATAGTAAGCGAGCTCTTTTGAAAAAGTAAGAAGTAACCTTAAATCTTCAATATACAAATTTGGTCAAAACTAGCCAAAAAAAACGCCATTAGTTTCAACATGGGCTATTAGACGTATTTTATCTTAGATGTCAATAAATGGCAGAAAATGCAATTTTTTGAGCGAAATAACTTTACTAATGAGAAAACAAAAATTTGGATCAAACAAATACCAACACCACAAAAAACCTAACCAACAATTTTGAAAGGAAGCACATAAAAACCTCAACAAAAAACCTCAAAATTTTCTATATCTATGGACAAAGTTAGTCCAAACTGCCCCAAAATTAGATGAATTGGTAGAATTTTTTTTCTTTTACATTAATTTGACGTAGTGCATTATTTTTTAAAAAAGGATAATTTTTCTTAAGTTTATATTAGGAAAAACTAAAACATTTTTTACAGTCATATTAGTTTTTTGTTTTTATATACATCGAGATTATTTTTATGTTATTTTCAATTTACAACGAGCTTTCAACCTCCGTATATTTACATAAAATAAAGCATATCAAACATTAGATAGGCTGATACTAGTATTTCGATCTGGCTAAAGATCTCATCAGAACCCGAAGTTTTAGAAAAGTTAGAGCCTCCATAATAGGCAGAACTTTAACAAAAAACCTATTAATAATCAATTTTGCTCCATTCTTGTCTTTTTGGTCTTCAAAGTTTAGTAACGTCATGATGCTTGTTAGGAAAAGACCTAACCACGTGCTTGATTACTAAGAAGACAAGAATGGAGCAAAATTGATTATTAATAGGTTTTTTGTTAAAGTTCTGCCTATTATGGAGGCTCTAACTTTTCTAAAACTTCGGGTTCTGATGAGATGTTTAGCCAGATCGAAATACTAGTATCAACCTAGCTAATATGTTTGATTTGCTTTATTTTTGTAAATATACGGAGGTTGAAAGCTCGTTATAAATTGAAAAAAACATTTTTTGTTTTGTTCCATCTTCATTCCGTAAACGTTGTATTGTTGCTGCTGTTGTTCTTGTTGCTAGTTACTTCATTCATTCATGGTGTCATTAAACCAGGCTATGCTTTTAACTTGGATTTGGGGTTAATAAATATTGACGTTTTCAAATTTTTTTTTATGTTGTGTGGAAACACGTAAAACCTAATTTCTAACTGCTTTTTTACTATCCTACGCTTAATTTTTTAAAGAAAAAAATGGTATATCACAGTGGTTTGAGTAAGGGTAAGGTTGATAGAGATGAATGGGAAGAAACTCTTTACAATCGGCTCGTTTTGAAAATAAGTACATCTACTTACTTAAACCCTAAGTCGTCGTGTTGTGTTCGCTTTCGTCGCAGTGGCTCCTATCCCTATATCTTCTTTAAACATATCAAACGTCCTTAGACGCCTACAGCCCATTCCACTGAGGCCGAACAAAGTTGCAATATCGTGAGTAGATAGGTTACGTTGAATGGAAGCCAGTGAAACGGCAACTTCACTTGGAAGCCGTAAGGACCATTGCAGTTACCTAAGTCTCTATACATTCATATGGTAAAAACTATGACTCAAAACACCTAAAATAGTTCAGTTTCCATAAAAAAGTTTGCAAGACAGGACGGAGTCATAGCCTCAGCTAACAGCCAATTAAACTGTACGCATTGAACCGCAAAAATTCCTATATTAAACCAATCGTCCGCCCATCAAAACCAAGAGGAGTTTTCTTTCTTCTTGTATTAATATCACGGTCCGTGATATTCTACAATAAGTCAAGACTGATCAACTTGCCCTCGTCGACGTATCCAGTATGTCCTCTATCACACCAAACAACTCCAACAGATTAGCCAGGATTACATGGCCTCCAACCAGAGTCATTCCTTGCACACTCATCAGCTCTTTTTTCACAATCCCAACATGTTCAGTTTCAATACTATAACCTACGCAAACAGATTGTATCGGATTATTGGACGTTTTAAACCGCCAGAATGCCCACGAAGATGTTAACGCTACAATCGTCTGGAAGCCGCATCCATTACGCTAAAATAAACTCCAGACCCTGTCTTTATCTTCGATCCGTCAGACAAAGACTTTGCAACTCCTAATAATAGAGTACACAGCATAGGTCAATGCAAACACCTCAAAATTCCTACGGAATTTCAGAACCAAGCGCATACGGTACGCTACTGGCCTAGATCTAATCGAATCGAGGTCCCGGGTCTGTCGAAGAAGAATGTAGTGCGTATCACGATCCAGTTGCGCTCTACCAACCTCACTCAGTATGGTAATTCATTGCCCGCTAAGAATTCTCAGTACATTATAAAGTTCGTTTTTACTGAGTTTTAAAAGTTCTATCTAGGTCTCCCCATAGAACTCAGGTAGCATAACCTGTTCTTGTTGTGTTCCATATTGTTCCACTTTTATAGTTCGGACCTTAAAGCTTAAAACGGTTTCGCGTTGTCCAAGTTGAACACAACATTTCCTGGCAAAGTTACTGCCTTGGTTTAGAACTAATTGGTTTCCCCTTGAAGCCAAGGATAGCGGTTAATCTTTCAAAATTCGAAGAGTTAGAGATCTCTACAATATTGACATTGAATGCATTACGCCTACTTAATTCGCATTTGTCGTTTACATTTCTTCTACAAAAAGCTAGGTTGACATGAGGGATCCTACCATAAATGTGTTGATTTTAGTATAATTTCCTGTCAAGAATAACTGCGATATACATCACCGTCTCGGAGACTCTAAGAAAAAACTCTAATACGACTTAAGGAAGTTTTCTTAATGGAAGTTTTTTCATTCTTTCCAAGACCTACCGACTCCGACTAACTTTTCTGAACAATAAAAGTTCTCTATCAAAAAAAGTGGCGGATTTAAATATCATCCGATTCAACTGTTTTTAAAGAATGCTCTAGACGCTTAGAACTTTTGTGAAAGGAATCAACTTAAAGATATTTTTTAAAGAACAATGTGAGTCGAATCACATAATTTTTTACATAAAAAATTCCAGAATTTCTAATTTAATCACTAACAACATTTTATAGTCTCAATCAACCCACTGTTCAACATACATCATCAAGAGCCCAACAGATTCTACACTAAGAAATAAAATGAAATTTTGCTTTTATTACGGGAAATTTGACTATTTTGAGCTTTGCGGAATCTGTTTGCTAAATTTAGCAAAACATCTTCCGAGCTGTGGTAAAATGAAAATAGTAGAAAAAATTAGTAACCGCTACTAAATTTTAGTAAGATTTCAGTAAATTGCAATTTAAAATTAATGTGCTAAAACCAGGAAAAAATTTCTAAATTTTAGTACATCCAATAAAACTTCACAGAATAAAAATTATAAAAGTAAATTAAAAATACTTAGCTTAACAATCTTTTACACTTTTTTCTTAATAGATGAACATTCTTTTAATTTTGACTCTGTAAAAAAAAATCATTTATTTAAAATATTTTTTTTTTTGTTATTAGCTAAATTTTTGCTAAATTTAGCCACTGGTTTTCAAAAATTTGTAAAATCTTTTGCAAAAATCAGTAACAAAAAAATGAGTAGCTTGTAAAATGAGAATAGCAAAAAATTTTACTAAAACAAAAAATTGTACTAAAAATTAGTACACGAATAGTAAAGTGCGATTGAAAGTTTTTTCTACTGCCTTTTTTTCTGAGTGTAGGTATCTTCTTTTTCTTTATTTTATTATTGTTGTTGTAGGATTAAAAATGTTGTTGTTGTTGTTATACAAGGCTACTAGAAAAAAACCTAAAAAAAAAGTAAATGCTTCCTACAACAAAATCACGTTGCAATTTATATTTGAACGTGGAACACTTGAAGCACACGCTTCTCTTCTACTTTGGCTAGTCATTTCTAACTGACAGCCTCAAAATAGCTGATTTTGTACGATGTGGAAATATGAACGCAAATTCATAATCTCATGTTTGTTTGTTTTTTGGCCAACTTAATTCGTATTGAAAATCTATGCTTAGCATGGAATATTATTCCACTGTAATTATCTGGCTGATACTACACTCTAAAGGCACACTGTTTTGTATTACATTTTTTTTTTTTTGTAGCATAAGCAGTGATTTTATATGCCAAAAAACACAAAATTAGTTAGCAAGTAAGGTATGCTTAAAGGGCACCTATGGATGAAGCGAAATTTTAGGTTAAATGTTAGTTAAAAGAGTAAAAACTTTATCGCTCCCTCAAATTTCATTGTCATGATTGGGATCGGTGTAAGAATACCTTCCTTGTTATTTGCTTATTACCCGGTTTGGTTTATTTTCTAACATAATCGGTATTTTTTGATTATGAGCATTGAACTGAAGACTTGTTGGCGCATATGAATTATGTTTTACAGCTTCTTTTTCTAGATTTTGTTTATTTTTTCCCCCCTTTTTTGCGAAACTATTTTTGGCCAAATTTTTTATTAGCTTTTATTTTTTAATGATGGGAATTTTTCTTGTTTTTTAAGTTGATGTTTATAAACCTAAAATTTAAAAACTATTTTGCATTTTAAAATGTATTATAAAAACTATATTTAAATAGTTTTGTTAGAGATTACATTTTAAAGGGGAAAGAATACTTGAATAATGAATTGGTTAATAAAAAGAGGAATCCTCGAAACTCGAAACCTTTGGTACTTCCCATATACTATTTATTTTCCTGATATCAACGTATTAGAACTGCATTAGTAGGCTCATCCATTTAGTGTTGGTCTAGAGGTCTGAGACTAGTTCAAACCTTGTTCAAAACTAGTCCAAAACTAGTCCAAAACTAAAGGGTCCGCCATCTAACGATTTTTATTAGTGCTTATTTCGTGAATGGTAACACTTAGCTCATGTCTGATTTGACAGATAATTAGTTTTGTCCTTCCGCTGAACGAATATGGTTGTGTATACGCTTGAACAGCGCTGGGAAATATTGCGACATTACTTTGAAAATCATGGTAATGTTGCAAAATGTGTGCCGATACACCCAAAACGAGTCACTGTTTGGTGCGGATTTTGGTCCAGAGGCATAATTGGGCCATTTTTCTTCGAAAATGAGCAAGGAGTGGCCGTTACAGTCAATGGCGATCGTTATTGGGCCATGTTGAACGAATTTTTGTTCACAAAAATTGAAGAGGAGGAAATACAGCTGCACACAATCGAAAGGAAATACAGCTGCACACAATCGTGCTTAAAAATTGGACCGATCGTATAGGCTACTGCATGGCCAGCCGAGGCAGCCATTTGAATGAAATTATTTTCCATTATTAACCGGAAGGATTGTACTTTCAAATAAAAAAAAGAAATTTGAGAAAATATTCAGTAGTTTTTTTTTATAGCATTTTCAAAAAAAAAAAGCTATTTGGCGGACCCTTTAGTTCTCCGTCAGTTACACATTGCATTTCATAGAAAGGGTTACGAAACTAGTTGCAAGGAATGGTTCCGTCAGTTATACATTGCATTTCATAGAAAGGGTTACGAAACCAGTTCTAAGGAATGGTTTAAAGTGACACCAGTTCTAGTCTAGATGGTTTTGGGAGCATATTCTAAAAAAATTTAATGGGTTAATTATCATATATTTTTAATCCGTCTATTTGGTTTTCCAAAAATCTCTAAATCACTTACATGTGGAAAATTTAAACAAACAATTATCCAATTTTCACATAAACAAGTAACATGACTCCTACTCCAACTCAAAAAAAAACTAAAACCATCTAAAAAATTTCCCAATAATGACTGATAGCATGTATAGAAAGTAGTGTGTCCCAAAATTTTTTTGTTTATCAATTTTTATGGGTGCTCAAGCTTAATTTTAATACTTATGGGGTAAAGTATTTTTGAGATTTTTTCAGATTTTAAATTTTTTTGTTTTTCCAAAAATTGGGGTTTTGAATTTTATTTATAAATTGGTCAATAACCCAAATTTTCTTAGTTCCTAAGTCATTATTTTTAAAGAAAAATATCAAAGTTTTATTGTTGTATGCATAAGCCCTACATTTAGTTTCTTCGTAATGAATGATGCAGTTTAAAAAATAGATAATTTCGAAATAATTTAGTAAAAAATTTTTTTTTAATTTGCTCTTACTGTTTCAGAGCCATACCCATTAAAAGCTTTGTAATATCAGCGTGAAATTAATCGATGTTTTCCGATTTTGATAAAATTTAGTGAGTGTATGCGGTAGTGAACGCAAGTATAAAAAAAAAATTTTAAATTTTTATTTTTTTTTTGGAAAACTCTGGCAACCCTATAGCGTCAAATTGTGGGGTAAGGACGTCACTTAAGAGGTCATAACTTTTGATGTGTAAAAAATATCGACAAATTTATTTTTGCATAAGAACGGTTAAATTTACACATTTTTTAAAAATAAAAATTTTTGAAAAAAAAAACTTTAAAATCAAGTTTTGTAAAAAATCCATTTTTTTAAATTTTTACAATTTTTATACAAATAGCTACACATGTGTTCTAAACACCCTGAAACCTGGAAAACCTAGCCGTTCTTATGCAAAAATAAATTTGTCGATATTTTTTACACATCAAAAGTTATGACCTTTTAAGTGAAGTCCCTACCCCACAATTTGAAGCTATACACAGAAAAAACTAATAACGGGTTTCAATTAAAAAATTTATTGAATCAATTAATATTTTAATTGATTTTGCACGGCAATGATACTATCAATTAAACGTTTTATTAAAATTAGGAAGGAAAAAAAGTTATAAATAACTTCTACAAAAAAAAAAATATGATACTCGCAAAAAAAGTGTGTGATCTATACGTTGGTATGTGTGTTTTTTGCAATGCTGAGTCTGTTTCTGTGTGTGCTTGTTTTGTTTCTTAACTTCAAATGTATTTGGTATTTTATACTGAAAATTTTCTATTTATGCATACAGTGTATGAAAAAATAATATGATAATTGCGTCTAAAATAAAATATGTATTTATATATTTAAAAGTCAATTAAAATATTAATTGATTCAATTAAATATTTGTTTAGAAACAAATTAAATTTAAATCAAATCTTTAATTAGATATTTTAGGTTGATAATTTTTTCTGTGTAGAGTTGCCAGTGTTTTCCAAAAAAAAAAAAAAAAAAAAAAAAAAATTAAGACTTGCGTTCACTACCGCATACACTCACAAAATTTTATCAAAATCAGAAAACATCGATTAATTTCACGGTGATATTAAATGGAATTGCTCCTTTGTACCCATTCTATTTGACAAAATTATCTACAATTAATCAATCTTTTATTAAACTCATATAAATTTTAAAATTATATAAAGCGTTATTTTCAAAATGTATGCAAGAATTACGAAAAAAGTATAGTAAGTGCGGGTAATGTGGAGTAGGCGGGTAATGTGAAATTATTGTCACACATCCATTTTTGGGACTAAGCTTAACCATTAGTTTTTAATTATTTGAAAAATAAAACCTGGAATGCTTGAATTTTTTTTATATGTATTCAAAGATTTATTTAGTGCAAACAATTTTAAATATGTTAATATTTTGCAAATATGAATAATGGAATTCTTTAATGCTATTGATTAGTGTTAATATTAGAATTTTAAGAAAACTTTTCAAAAATTTAGGTGCAGATCGGATAATGTGGAATACCTTAAGGCGGGTAATGTGGAATACTATTCAATTGACTGATAAATGTTATTGTAATTTTTTTAATAAATCGCGTCACTATTATTTCTAAAGGTAAAGCAAGTTCATATCAAACAGAGAGTATGATCTACTTTTTGTATAATGAACAGTTTATGCCGATATTTTTTACACACTGAGACAGTTCTCTGCATTATATTTATGAATGTTTGCTCAGAAGAAATGAAGTTTCACTTGAACTTGCCCATTGAAACTTCTCATTAAACTAATGCAAGTTTTCATAAAATTTTATGAAAATTATAATTTTATTTATTAAAATTTCCATTCACTCAATATAGAATTTTCATTAAAAAACTAGTTTCATAAAACTGATAAAGCTTTTCATTAATTTTAAGCGATTTTCATTAGTTTACTGAAAATTTTCATTATTTTGCGTCCACTAAAATTCAAAAAAAATGCAAAAAACCGAAGCTGAAACAGATTCTCTAATTATTTTACGTTTCTTTTTTTAATTTTGGCTTTACATTTTATGAATTTCGGTAATTTTGAAGATTTTTTGACGTTTTTTTTTTATTTAAATTTTGACGATTTTTTAAATTTATTTTCATCGGGATAAACATTAATTGCATTTATAGTAATTAAATATGCTAAAGTCCCAAAACTTATTTAACAAATTGTGAAAAACAATCTGCTGTAGGCTTGTCCCTATCCGGATTTCATTCCTGCCCAAGGAAATCTTCAGGGGACTTTGTTATTAGAATTTCTAGAGATATTTGTAATGTTGAATCACAAATTCAATGAGAATTTCTTGTCCTCGTCTAGGAGCGTGATTCAAAATATAAAATATTAAAGAAAAAACAAAATCAACAACAAAATATTATCACAATTGGCTTCGTCACGATTTTGTTTTTAAAATTTTGACGATTTTCTTTACATTTGGAAAACAAAATTGAGCGTTTTTTTAACGATTTTTTTTTTTTTTTTTAATTTTGACAATTTTTCCCAATTTTGGTTTTTTAATTTTAGCAATATTTTTTAGTTTCGGTAATTTGAAGGATTTTTTAAATATTGGAAATTTTTTTCATTTGGCGTTTTTTCTAAATTTTAGCGATTTTTTTTTTTAATTTTGTCTTATTTTTTTTACAATTTTTTTTAAATATTGTAATTTTTTACTTTGGCGACTTTTTTTTTTAAATTTAGCCATTTTTTTTTTAAGCTTGGCATTTTTTTTTTTAATTTTTTACCCAATTTTTTGCAAAATTTTAATTAAAATTTAATAGTATCTACTAAATTTTTGTTTGAAATTAAAACCAATATTCAATTAAATTTTTAATAGATATGATTAAAACCTTAATTGAAATTAAAATCTATTGAATAGTTGCAAATTATTTTAATTAATACTACAATTTCTTTAATATCACCGAATTCAATTAAACTTTTAATTGAATCAAAAAATATTCTAATTGCAAGTCGATCTTAGTTTTTTCTATGTAGGTAACCTACATTACCCATGTAGGGTACTTAAGCTTTTGCGAGTATAACTTTTTTTTAATAAAGACAATGCTTTTTTGTAATGAACACAGCTCGACAATTTATCGTCAATACAAAACTACAAAAATAAAATAGGTATTCCACATTACCCGAACTTGATCTAGAACATGATACGTAAATATACAAAAGAATTGCCGAAAATTATGGTTTATGCACATAAAAATAAAGCCTGGACATTTTTCATTAAAATGTTGACTCAGAAACTAAGAGAATTTTGGTTATTGACCAAGTTATAGCTACACTCATAATAATCCATGTATAAAAATACGAAATTAATGTCAAAACAACGAAAACTTTCGTAATATATACAAAATTTCGTTTATTTTACGAAAGTTTTTGTTATTTTGACATTTTTTTCGTATTTTTATGCATGGTTTATTATGGGTGTATAATTCAGAAAACATCCAAATTTTTTGGGGAAAAATCGATTTGAAAACCTCTAAAAAAAATTCTTCACCACATAAGCATTCAAATTAAGCTCGAGCAACAAACAAAAATTTTATTTGGGACACCCTAATGTATAGTAGAGAAAATCAAACAAATCTCAAATGAAAAGCTCACATATTATTAAACGAAATCTAACTACCATGTACTACACAGAGAGAATTCCTTGGACGAGTTTTAATGAATTTTTTTTACTAAACTAATGAAGTTTTCTTCATAATGTGAATGAAAAACTTCTTAAACTTCATGAAATAACTTTCATAGTTTTAATCAAACTATTTTTAATGAAACTTTTTCATTAGTTGTATAAAATTTTTAATAAATAATATGCAATTTTTCATGAAATTTTATGAAAAATTTAATTAATTTAATGAAAAGTTTTAATGGACAAATTCCAGTGATAATTCATAGATCTAATGCAAAAAATCAGTGATAGCAAGCAGAGAATTCTTTCAGTGTAGAAACTGTTGTTCCCAGTAACTACCTCCATACAGATGATTACTGCTACTGCCTCATAACTTGTAAGTCAAAACCAAACAAAACATATTGCGGGATGATATATGATTTTCCAACAAACTATACAAAAAAAAAAAAAAAAAAAAAAAAAGAATTCATGATTTCAATGAAAATTGATTTCACATGATTTACCGATCAATGTTTTTTTGTGTTACGGCTGTGTGTAATACATGGCTTGGATTATTTTTTTATTTTTTTATTTGGCAAATAATTTCTAATGTCATGGTGGTCAATTGTGATGAAATGATGACCGTTAGTTGTGGAAGAAAGTAAACAAAATACATAATCACTTCGTTATTTACTGATGAAAAATAAAACGAAATGTAGTTACGAATGATTGCAGGGTTTCAGAGAGAAAACTAAGATGATGATGGTGCTTTAATTTTGTACACAAAAAAAAGAAAAAAAGCGTGAAACACGTATAAAGTGATTTGTGGTTTAGAAACGAATGAGATGTTAAATTGGTAACAAATTCGGTTTTGAAAGAATTTAATAAACATGTCAAAACTATTTATATGATTTAATGAAGTAACGAAAATTTCATTAGACGAAATGTAGGAAATGAAAAGAAAACTATAGCTACACTGATAATAATCCATGCATAGCAATACGCAAACAATTTCAAAACAACACAAAACTTTCGTAACATAAACGAAATTTTCTTTATTATACAAAAGTTTTTGTTGTTTTGACATTAATTTTGTAATTTTATGTATGGATTATCATTAGTGTACACTCAAAAGAAAGGCTCCATCATATCTATGGCATGTTTCATAGATTGTCGTACAATGTTTTCATAGATTGTCGTACAATGTAATGTTTCATACTATTTATGAAACATTTCATAAAAAATAAAATCAATTTCATTATATTCTCGGAAGGTTTCACTCTATATATGAAGAATATTTTGTTTTAGTAAGGATTTAATTATTTTTGTGTAGAAAATAAGATCATTGAGACCAGACATGGGCGGCGTCAATTACATTTCAAAATCATTCACTTGTGAAATTTGTCATATAATTAATAATTTCAGACCTACGCTCAGACTTGTTGGCTTAAACGCTTGCTTGGAACATTTTAAATTTTGTCAATTCCAGACATGGGACGGAATACCAATATTTGTGTATTTAATTACAGGCCAATTACATTTGTCCCTCTAATTAAATTACATGTAATTAAGTAATTGCCCTGTAATTAAATACCCAAATGTTGTTACTAATCCCCATGTTTGGTATTCCAAATTTTCTAAGGACGCGTTTAAGCCTACAACTGTGAGCGTAGGTCTGAAATTATTAATATTATTTCTAACTTTCACTAGTGAATGATTGTGAAATGTAATTGACGCCGCCCATGTCTGATTGAGACCATGATATGGACATTAAAATTCTTGTTGTTTATGAAATGTTTCATAAATATTGATGAAATTGTTACACCCCGAAAAATAGCAATACCAATTTGGTGTTGACAAGCGAATTTGTCGCCAATCGCAATGATTTAGTTGTGGTAACCGAATATTTTAGTAGTGATAACCGTAAATTTGTCGATGCATGAGTAAGTTGACTGCGACAACCAAATTTCAGTTTCCCCAACGAAAATGCTGTGGTCACAACTGAAACATTCGGTTACCACAACTGAACTATTCGATTGGCAACTAATTCGGTTGTCAACCTGAAATCTGTTTTTGGAGTGTACATTGGACGAAAATTGATGAAACTTATTCCTGGCTGTACTCATTCAAAACGAGAACCACATGGGTCGTTTGCAGTCATCGATGTTTGTGGCAACAGATATTCGGTTAATAAAAAAAATAAAATTTCAATTAACCAAAAATATATTTGATTGCGACAACCAAACATTGAATCTGTTTTCTCCGTGCACGTATTTCCTAAAATGTAAAAAAATATAATAAAAATTTAGGGATTTTAAAAAATTTGACGGAAAAAAAGCTTTTTGAATATTACCCAGCGTCGTCGCCCTAATTACCCAGCGTCTTCATATGACAATGCTATTTCAGCCCCCGATATATTTAAATCGGTAATTCGCAATAAAAATCATAAGACAGTTAACAATTTTGGCTACAACCAGAAATAAAAATAATATTGATTAAAAAATCTTAATCAACGCAAAACGCAAAATTTAAACAAAAAACATTTCAAATTGCGTTATAAATTATTGTAAAAATATGTTGATTATTTTTAAGTAGACTGGAATTTAGAAACAAAATGTTAAAATACAATTTAGAAAAAAATGTGGATCCATTAAAGAATGTCAGCCGGCCAACGTTTTGGCTACGGGTTAAAAATACTCAAAAGTCTTATTTGGGTAAAAGTCTTAAAAACATCGACCGATTTCATAATTGAGAAGAATATGCACAGATAGAATTTTGTTTTACGCAAGATAATACAATTTTTCAATAAATCAATGAAACTTTTCTTTACAAAATTAACGAACATTTTCTAAAAATTAATGAAAAGCTTCATAATTTTAATGAAACCAGTTTTTTTATGAAACTTCTTCATTAGGTATATGAGACTTTTAATCAATAAAATTAAAATTTTCATAAAATTTTATTAAAACTTACATTAACTTTATTAAAAAGACGAATTCCAGTGCAATTTCATTAATATTACGCAAAAATTCGTTAATAGCATGCAGATAATTCTCTCAGTGTGGTTTATCGAAAAATTTGATGGCTAGACAAGTTTTCTGGGGTGGTTAAGAAACACATTTCTGTTGTCTATTTGCCATCCTACAGTGGGCCCAATTTAAAATATTTTGGAAATAATGCATCCATTTTTTACCGACTTGTCGGATTAGCATTTAGACAGCCATACACGCAAAAAAATAAGTTGGCAGAAAAATTAGTAAAACGTATTGTAAATCAAGTATACTATTTTCAACAAAGTTTTTGCTGTTAATTGTGTTTTCAGCTAAAACTTCAGTCCATCTTTAAACTATAGTTGAACTAATGTTTTATTAATTTAATATTGTGTGGACAACATCCAGTACACTTAGAATACTATGTAGGTAAAGACCACTGCAAATGTAGTTGAAAACAAATTTCATTTAAAGAAAGGACGACTTGCATTACATTAAATTCAACTAACATTGTCATTTGTTTCTTAATGTTCAAAAAATTACTAACATTTGTAGTAAAAATGAACCACATGGTAGTAAAAAAAACAAACATTTATTTCTTTTTATTTTTTAAATAACAAAAAATAACTGTAAAAAAATTAATGTAAAATCATAAAACAGTCATTTGCTGTGAGTTGTTTTTTTAAATGAACTACAAGGTTAGTAAATATTTTTATTTGTTCTACAAATGACTGACATTTACATTAAAAATAAAGAAACTGTATTACAACCCAAACAACTACATATTTTTAAAGCAGAAGTTCCCTGAGTGTACAGACATTTAAATTATAGTAAAAAATTTAACTCTATAAGACATATAAAAATGCAACCGTGGACGATTTTTTATGTATTTGATACATAAAACAAAAGGACGCCATCTCTATAAGACATATAAAAATGCAACCGTGGACGATTTTTGTATGTCTTTGATACATAAAACAAAAGGACGCCATCTATGTGTATACATAAAACATGTGAATATAAAAACATTAAAATATTGTGTTGACTCCGGTTTGTTAAAATAATAGTCTATTACTTTAATTAAATACAAAACTAAATATTTTAAATTTATTAATTATAAAATCAGTATTTGTAAACAAAATGTTTAAGGTAGTTTTTTGTGCTTCTTTTTGGATGTTCTTATAAAAAAAGAGTTGTCGATTTTTGTTTATTATACCATTTATTACTTCATCTAATACACTTAAAACTACTCAGATATGGAATTCTGACTTCATCGCATATCAACAACACACTTTAGTCTATAATCAAAAATGTCCCAAAAGTTTTATAAAAATTTAAAAACGTGTTAATTTGGAGATGTAGATTGATATTTTTATAATATAAAAAAAAGAAAAAAAAAAATAAATTGAAAAAATTATAATTCGTGTTTGTGTGTGGAGCGACTTGTTTCCTGGACATTTTATGAAAAAAAAAAATTTGTTTTTTAATTGATCAAAACTTTTATGTTTCATCAAAGTTTGCATAATTATCGGAAAAATGTGCCTGTAATTTTGCAATACTTTTTTTTTAATATTTAACCCTTAGTGGTCTGGGGACAAAAAAGTCCCACAGAAACTATAGGGTTGTAAAGCTTTTAAATTAATAAAAAAAAACCGTCTACTTAATAACAATTATTATTTTATGTAATTTGATTTATATAGGATTAATGTTTCCACTTTTAACATAAAAGGCCCACTAGGAAAATTACAGAATAACTTCTGTAAGATTTTGATTAACTTAGGATATGTAATAAAGGGTATGAAACTTAGCGCAATTCTTTATCATCCCAAACTTACTTTTAAGGATCAAAACTGTTGGATCCAAAATGGCCCCAAGAAATCTCTGAAAAAATGGGTATCAAATTAAAGATATTTTAAAGACATATCTAACGATTTACTAAATATAATAAAAGGGATGTATGTTTTTAAAAATAATCGCCTACGGTTTTCGTACCGCTAAAATTTTGTTCTACATTTTGGTTGCACTTAAAGCTTTTTAAAAATAACGGTAACGGTATTGCAACCGGTAACAGTTTTCAATTTGAAAGCGCTGTGGCCAGAAAGAGTATTAAACAATTAAAACAAAGAAGCAAAGTTTTCATTTATGTCAATTCCCCGACCAACTCCAAGCGATACTTAGCATATTTATCAGGAACCTGGTTCGCCGAGACCCAGAGTAAAATAATTAAAACACATGTAAGTTAGTTTTAAAAGCTTTTATTTTTATTGATTTATCTTCGTTACTTACTATATAAGAAAGTGACCCAGAATTAGTAATGAAATGTAATAAATAAATATTTAAGACGACATTGGAAAATGATTTTGTAATTATGATTTTAATATAAAGTTCAGGTAAATTTATAACAAAATAAATATGAAATATAAGAAAGCACAGTGGAGTGTATCACAAATATTTTGGAAGTAATTCAGTCATTTCTTACTAGCTCATCGGATTGACATAACACTTTACAAAGCCATAATCAAAGTAATTCCAAGCTTTAGTTTCAAAGAAAGACCCACATCAGGCGGCGATCAATTAGACTTCAAAGTAGGACACCTCGGGTAATTGCAAAATTTTGAATGCTTGCCATTTTAATATTTACCAACTGGTTTTTAAAAATGAAACTTTTGAAACAATAAGCTCACTCATGTGTGTTATCTCTTAAAGTGCATAAGATATCCGCATCTAATTACAAAAAAGCAGACAAACACGGCGATTGTTCGACGGATTAAATAGGATTTATAAACACACAACAAATGACTACGCAAAATTTTGATATGAACTTGGAAGCCATAGCCGAATTTCAAAAAAATTCAACATTTAAAAACGTGGGTTTGTTTTACCTTGTCTTTGTTATTCATTTATTTGGCCCCAGCTTTTGAAAATACCTATTAAAAATGAAAAATTATTGAACCTCTCCCAACCTAAAAATATCAAATCTGCTCAGATTTGCTCAGATCTGTCCAGACTTGATCAGATCTAATTTGATTTCAACTATGTGCCCATTTTTCAGATCTAATTAGAACTGGTCATATATGTTATGATATCTGTGTAGATCTGGTAAAACAGATCTAAATAGATCTAGTCAGATATATTCTTGATTACACGGGATGTTTATAGAAAAATGTATTTAAGCTAATTTGTTAAAAAAAAAAAAAATCATTTTTGATGCAGATGCAATTTCTGAATGCATTTGGCAAAATGCAAAACCTAAAGAAATCCTTTTCTTGTTTAAAAAGATTGTGTTGTAAGTATTACACTGTTTAAAACCCTGTGTAAAATATAGATTTTAAAAATTTTACAAATTTTACAAAATATAAAATTTTTTGTATGGGAATAATGGATATGGTTATTCTTTTTTTAAATCGAGAAAATTATATGGTATTCACAAAATAAACAAAATTTAATTTTGCATAAAAATTTTAGAATTCGAAAATACAGCTAAAAATTACATTTGCATAAAAAATGCATTTTTTTTGAAATATGTATGTTTTTATTGCATAACTGAGATAACCAGATAAATCGAATGCTTTTTGAATCATAGAAATCCAATAACAATTTTCGAATAGAGAGCCCTTCGAAATTTCAAGCGTTTTCTGGTTTTTGAAAATTAAAACCGTGAAGAAATCGTGATTTTTCGAAAATATTAAAAACTGAATATGGGGATGTGTTATGGGCTCCATGGAGTATATGTGTACAAAAAATTAATCAAACTTGAAGACCCTCGGTCAATGCCACTTGTGAAGTATCATGGATCTCATGTTATATAAAGGGTGATTTTTTAGCAACTTTCTTTTTGGCAACACTGGTTTTGGCAGCTCAGCTGTTTTCGTGTAACATATTACTGTTAAACATGTTCAGTTTGGTCTATAATTTAACCCTGAATCGACTTACAAATTAACAACGCTTGCAGATTATTGAATTTTATTATCAAAATTCATGCTCGGTTAAGAAACTGCAAATTGTGTTCAGCGACGAAGCTCATTTCTGGTTGAATGGATACGTGAACAAGCAAAATTGGCGTATTTGGTGTGAAGAGCAGCCAGAACAAGTATTGCAAGAACTGCCAATGCATCCAGAAAAATGCACTGTTTGGTATGGATTATGGGCCGGTGGCATCATTGGACCTTATTTTTTAAAGACGACGAAGGCAGGAACGTTACTGTGAATGGCGAGTGCTAGCGTGCGATGATTACACATTTGTTTTTTGCCCAAAATGGGAGAGCTGGACTTGGGGGACATGTGATTTCAACAAGACGGTGACATATGCCAAATAGCACGCGAAACAATGGCCACATTGAAAGGCGAGTTCGGTGAACAGTTTAATTCATGTTTAGGATCTGTCAATTGGCCGCCTAGATCGTAAGATTTAATGCATTTAGACTATATTTAAGAATTTATTCGTGATATACCGGCCGATTGTTGTCAAAATTGGACCCAGCGTATGAACCATTTGAGGCGTAGCCGCGGTCAACATTTACATGAAATCACCTTTAAACATTGAATTATATATGTAGATCGTTCTATCGACCCAAATAAAGATTTCATACATTTCTCTAAATTTTATGTGTTTTTTTTAATCAAATCCGAATCATATTTTATTGAGGAGTAGTCAAACTTAAAAAAAAAACCCCAACCAGCACCCAAACCAACAAAACAGTTTACAGGCAGCAACTGCACATAGAAGTAAAGGGTCCGCTATCTAACTTTGTTTTTTCAACTAGTGCTTATTTCGTGAATGGTAACACTTAGCTCATGTCTGATTTGACAGATAATTAGTTTTATCCTTCCGCTGAACGAATATGGTTGTGTATACGCTTGAACAACGCTGGGAAATATTGCGACATTACTTTGAAAATCATGGTAATGTTGCAGAATGTGTGCGAAAATTTCCATTTTTTTTCGAAAATGAGCAAGGAGTGGCCGTTACAGTCAATGGCGATCGTTATCGGGCCATGTTGAACGAATTTTTGTTCACAAAAATTGAAGAGGAGGATATTGGCAACATTTGGTTTCAACAGGACGGAACAGGAAGCCATTGGTGAAATACAGCTGCACACAATCGATAATGTGCTTAAAAATTGGACCGATCGTGTAGGCTACTGCATGGCCAGCCGAGGCAGCCATTTGAATGAAATTATTTTCCATTATTAACCGGAAGGATTGTACTTTCAAATAAAAAAAGAAATTTGAGAAAATATTCAGTAGTTTTTTTATAGCACTTTCAAAAAAAAAAAAGTTATTTGGCGGACCCTTTATAAAGGGCCAACCGAATTTAATAGTGTATATTAATGGTAACAACTAATTAATTCAGTTAGTACAACAACATTTACATTAGATTGCAGAATATTATGGATTTTGCAACTAAAATTTAGTTGAATTAACCGAATTTTGTTGTGAAAACTAAAGTTCAGTTGTGCTAACAGCTGAATTTCGTAATAACTGAATTTGAGTCGTAGTAACCGAATTTCAGTTAGCACATAGCTAAATTATTCTCTGCGAGTGAAAACTAATAAAATTAGATCACTTATACATACACTACACGACAAAAGTCTTATTTGTGGTTTTTTACTAACTCCGCTTTAATTACGCTGTAAACTGCTAGGTTAGTTGGTTGGTTGGTTTTTTTAAGTTTGGCTACTCCTTAATAAAATATATCCTGCTAGGCTGAAATGTGTATTATATGATCTACATTTTTAATTTGAAATTTGTTACTAAATTTAAAAATAAATTAACAAAGAATACTTATTAATATATTAATATTATAAAATTTTTGTTCATTTAAACATTTCCTAAATTATTCCATCCAAATTAAATAAAACTAAAATTAAAAAATTATGTATTAAACTAAAATTGCTATGATTTTTATTATGTTTATTTTCACAAAAATTAAAATGTCGACGTTTTTTAATATAAAAATATCCCGACTCTACTAATATTTCCTTGGCATTTAACATGGAATTAGGATTTCTAGAATTAAGTATAAGTTTTGGTTCATTAGGAAGTTTACTAATGAAAATTTTTAGAACCATTTTATCATTACTTTCACTATCAAACCATTGTTCATTGTCATTATTAATACTAGTTTTTAAATTTAATCTTGTCAAATTATATAACATATAATCATAAAATTCATTAATATTAGTTTTAAGTTCGGCTTTTTTAATCTTAATTATAATACTTTCTATGCTCTCAGCTATATTAAAATTAATTTTTAAAATTTGTTTTATCTTTTCCCAATTAATAGGGTTGCCATTGTTTATTAAAGTAATGTTAGGTTGGGCAACAATTTTGCTTCTTACACGTAGATCGAATAAAGTGAGTGCAGATGCGTCAACAAGTTTACGAATTTCATCAACATGTATCATAAACATTAGTAATTCTTCAACTTTTCCATCAAATTCGCGAACATCGGCTAATAACTGGAATGGAGTGAATCCTATTGGTGAATTATTTGTTGTAGGCATGATGATATGAATATTTTTCGTTTAATGGCAGCAGTGGTTTTTTTTTTTTTTAATTATTTTTTTGCACGATTCATAAAATTCTATGAATTTTTATTGTTTTCAAAAACCGGTCTCCGCTGCATTGTGTTTATACTTCTAATGTTAATTTCGCATATTCATTTTTTATTTAATTGTGTTCACAAGTTCTTTATATTTTGTCATTAAACATGTTTTAATATATATTTTATTTTTAATCAAAATATTTTTTAGTCGTTATACCCGGAAACTCTTTATTTTATTAACTATAAATTGTTAATCCTTTCACTTCAAAAAAAATTTTAAAATTTTAATTTTGCCGACCAACTACGATTGCGTCAGTAAATTATTTTTAAACTCTAGTATATGATTTATCAAAATTAAGTTTTATTGATAAACTTTAGTTCTTAAGCGGTAAAAAAAGATTGACCACGAGTTTTTTTAGTTAAGCTATTTTATATTAAATAAAACCATGGATGGTAACCGTTTCGATGCGGTTATCGGTAAGAGTAACGTTATTTTATTTTATTTCGGTAACATTATTTTTTTTTTTTGGTAGTAACGTTATTTCCTTTAGTTAGTCTCTTTACAGGAAGAAGAAAACATTTTTATTGAAAAATTTTACGGACACAAGGGATACACCAGACTGCCGCAGTTATGTCCCCCTTCTGGGACTCGTCAGTGGTTAATTTATGTGTCAATTGAACAAAGTATTTTGTATTGTTAATTTGCTCTATATGAAAATTTTTTTTTACTTTTTTGGTGTCGTACTGGTATTCGAACTCACTACCTTACCATCAAGCTATGCATCGTAATCTCACCTCTTAACGAGTTGAGCCACGATCGACACAGCGATGACTGTGGCTAAGTGGAGTTTTGTCACACTACGTTAATTATTTTCTTTTATTTCGGTAGCGGTTTCTAGCGTTAACGATATTTTGCTTATTTCGGTAACGGTATTTTAGCGGTAACAGTAATTTAGTTATTTCGGTAACGTTATTTTAGGTAACAGTAATTTTGTTATTTTGGTAATTTTAAGGATAACGGGTTTTCAGCTATTTCGGTAACGGTATTTTAAAGGTAACGCTATTTTAGTTATTCAGGTAAAATCAATGAACACGCATATTTTTAAGCCGCATTATGCCAGAATTCAACTGACTGGCTAGTGTATGATCACATTCTGGGAAAATATATGTACTGGATGAAAAAAGTTTCGATATAGTTATATAAAAATAAAGGGTGTCCCAAGAAGAGCGCAATTTTTAAATTTTAAATAAAACACAGATATTTAAAAAAAAATCGTGAAACTTTATTATATCGTAAAGTAGACAGAATGACGTTATGTATGGAACAATATATCGCGATCTTTTAATGAAATTTTCAATGACCGTTTTGCATGAATGCTGCGGTATTTCATTAATGCAGCGTCCAATTTCCTCTTTTAAGGCTTGAGTCGTCGTCGGCTTATTCGCGTAAACCATCGACTTCAAAAAACCCCAAAGAAAAAAATCTAGTGGTGTTAAATCGCACGATCTAGGCGGCCAATTCTGATCTCCAAAACGCGAAATAACACGACCGGGAAATGACTGATGCAGCAATTGAATTGTTTCTCTGGCTGTATGACACGTGGCGCCGTCTTGTTGGAACCACATGCCCTCCACATTCATTTCTTCAATTCTAGGCAAGAAAAAACTGGTTATCATTTCACGATACCGAACACCATTGACTGTTTGCGCTTGACCTGCCTCATTTTCATAAAAAAGAGGTCCAATGATTCCTCCAGCCCAAAAACCACACCACACAGTGACACGTTGAGGATGCATTTGCTTCTCGTGAATCACTCGAGGATTTTCCTCACCCCAAATGCGACAATTCTGCCTATTGACGAAGCCATCAAGATGAAAATGGGCCTCGTCACTGAAGATGATTTTATCGGCAAAATCAGCATTTTCATGTTGTCTCTCCAATACCCAATTAACGAACTCCCTTCGCTGTCCATGGTCAGCTGGCTCCATTTTTACTAACCTCGTACCTTCTACTAGCAAACAATAACAATTGTTTAAATGTCAAACAATGACACTTCGAATGTTGCCAGATTTAAAAATTGCGTTCTTCTTGGGACACCCTTTATATAGTCATATACAGGGTGTCCGCCGGGGAAGGTATACTACTTTGTTTGTTTATAATTTTTGATTAAATGAAAGAGAATGGATCTTATATTGATAAATGTTTTATTTAATGTCGGAAATTATGTATGGAATACAATATCAGATAAATGTTCGCATCTGTTAGCCTCACAAATGCGAGCCCTTTTGAGCATATTTTTCATTACATTCTCACACATTTCACGCGGTATTTCATTAATTTCATCACGAATATTTTGTTCGAGTTGCTCAAGCGTGTCTGGTTTGTTTGCATAAACCTTGCTTTTCAGATATCCCCACAAAAAGAAGTCCGGAGCAGTCAAATCAAGCGACCGTGGAGGCCAATCAACATCACCTTTTCTTGAAATAACTTATTGTGAAAAGAGGTCTCGCAGTAATTCCATTGTAATCCTGGCTGTAAGCGATGTGGCACCGTCTTGTTGAAACCACATGTTAATCAAGCCTAAAGCATGCAGTTGTGGCGTTAAAAATTTTTCAATCATATCACGATATCGCTCCCCATTCACAGTTACCGTTACGCCGTTTTAATTTTCAAAGAAGTAAGGTCCAATGATTCCTCCTGACCAAATTGCACACCAGACTGTCACTTTTAATGGATGCAAAGGTGACTGATAAATAATTTGAGGGTTTTCCATTGCCCAGAACCGACTATTTTGCTTATTCACATATCCATTCAAATGAAAATGTGCCTCGTTACTCATTATGATTTTTTCATGAAAATCGGGGTTGTCATGGGCGAGCTGTAACATCCTATTGGCATATGTACGGCGGCGTAAATGGTTTTGTGAAAGAAGCTCTTGTATCAACTGAATCTTAAATGGAAACAAATGCAAATCCTTGTGCAAAATTTTGGCCAAAGTTATTCTTTGAAGACCAAGCTCCTGAGCACGGCGTCGAATTGAGGTTGATTGATTGTTTTGCACACTTTCTTGAGCAGCAGTAATGTTTTCAGCCGATCTTGCAGTACGTTGTGGTCCATGCTTTGGTCTATCACCTACAGACCCTTTTTCTTCGAAATCATTCACTACACGATAAATAGTGCGTTTTATTTTCACGTTGTTCCTCCCTTTTTCTTCGAAATCATTCACTACACGATAAATAGTGCGTTTTGTTGGCACGTTGTTATTCCCAAAAATTTCACGTAACTTTCTCATCGTCACAGTTATCGATGATTGATTTTGATAAAATGTTTCAAAGATTAAAACACGTTGGTATATCGAATATTTTTCCTTAATAAACGTGTCTACTTCGCGACTGCCCAATAGGAACTGTCAAGACTAATGTTTACCAAAATGGCGGCAAAACAAAGTAATATACCTTCCCGGCGGACACCCTGTATATAATTTCATATCACATTATATCTTAGTTGATCCGAAAAATGGCATACATAACCTTATTTCATGGGATCTCACCTGATATAATTTGATCCGAAAAATGGGCTTATCTAATCTGATCAAGTTATATATAATTTGATACAATTTGATATAACTTCATAAAATCCTTTAAAATTGTTTGGAAATCCGCACTAATATTTGGTTTCACATTTCAAATAATAATGAAAATTTAAATAGAAATCAAATGATTTTAATATAACATGTGATTTTAATTTGACTAATATGTGATGCCATATACAATTATATGTAAAAGTAGTAGAATTTTTTTCTTGTTTCAACCATATATGTTTATATTTAATTATCAGAGAAGGCAAATTAACTTGTTTTCTTATGCATGTTTTTTTTTCTCACTTTTTTTGATTTTCCAGTTTTGGACTTTAAAAAAGTGTGTTCCTAAGGTTTTGGTAATTAAATAGCTTTTTTACGATTTTCTGACTAAAAATGATTTTTTTACTTATAAATATTATTTAATCTACTAACGTTGAACTTTGGTTAAAGTGCAGCTTTTATAAGTTTCTAAATTTTTTTTTTACAATATTTTTATACATAGAATATTCCTTTTTTTACCGTTTTTTTTTTTTTTTTAAAAGAGAAGCAACACTCAGGAAATTCTTCCTATTAATTAATGTGTTGCTTTCTTTTGAAAGGTGATAGTGGAGAGATGAAAGGTAGTGAAAGATGGAGGGCTTCAACCATGGCAGCACTGTAATTGCGCTAGATGATAAGTCTTAGAACACTTGTTGCTAGCCACTAGAGTTGGCGAATTTATTGAAGCTTTTTGTTTCATAGCCCTGATTCATTATTTTACTTCGGTGGGGTTAAGTGCTATGGGAACACCGATTTTTTTTCTTAATTTCTACCATTTATGTTTATATATAATTATATATAAAAGTGATAGAATATTTGATTTTATTGCATCATATATTCCTGTATATGATTATACGTTAAAGTATATATGATCTCATATTTAGCTATGTCAAGGATATATGAAGAGATAAAAAAATATCAACTTATATATAACGTAGATATAACGACATATATAGTGCTATATTAGAAATTTTCGTAATAATAAGTATGAGATGTAAATATATATAGTTACATATGGCCACATATATAATTATATATAATCATATAAATTTATATATGGCATCATATAAACTTTTTTCATCGGGCATGTACAGGTTTTATTTTTTGATTTTGTCTGATTATTTCTGTAACGGTATTTAAAGGATAAGGCTATTTCAATTATATTTGGTAACGCTATTTTAGCGATAAAGGTATTTTAGTTAATTCAGTAAGGGTATTTGAAGAATATCGGTATTTAAATTATTTCGTTAACGTTTTTTTAAGGATAACGGCATTTCATTTATGTCGGTAACGGTATTTTAAGGTTAACGTTATTTTTGTTATTCTGGTAATGTCCATACACACCGATATTTTTAGCCCCAATATGCCCGAATTGTCAGATTATTTCTGTAACGGTATTTAAAGTATAACGAAATTTAAATTATTTGGGTAACGGTATTTAAGGCGATAACGGTATTTTAGTTAGTTTAGTATATTTCGGTAACAGTATTTTAGCGATAACGATAATTAGTTGAAATAGTTTTGAATCGATAGCGGTATTTTAGCGGTATTGCCTGCCATCCCTGATTAAAACAGTAAATACTGGTTTTAATAAAAATACCCAACGATAACGTAAGAAGGCTGGAACAAAGTCAAAATAACGTTAATTGTTTAAACACAGTGTGAATTAAGTTGGACGAAAAAAAAATTAAAGTGTTTAGTAAACCAAAGAAACTTTTCTTCCCATAATTTCCTAAAATTAATGAAAAGCTGTATTATTTTTATGAAAGAAGTTTTTTAATGAAATTTCTTTATTGAGTGTATGAAACTTTTATTTAATAAAATAATACTTTTCGCACAATTTAATGAAAGATTGCATTAACTTAATAAAAAGTTTTAAAGAACCAAACCCAGTGAAATTTCATTGATTTAATGCAAAAATTCATAAATAACATGCATATATTTATCTCAGTGTAGTACTGACACCGAACCCGTACTTGAGTACATCTTAGCAAATTTTTTTAGAATTGGTTAACTCTGAAGCTATTCCAGAACAGGTTCTTTTACCAACAGGTTCCTGGGAGTCAAAATGCAACATTTAGAGAACTTTCTACATGAAAAAATTTAAGTTGCACTAGAATTCGTCCATTAAAACTTTTTATTAAGTTAATGCAAGTTTTCGTAACATTTTATGGGAAATGTCATTTAATGTATTAACAGTTTCATTCGCTAAATGAAGAAGTTTCATTAAAAAATGGTATAAAAATTATGAAGATTTTTATTAGTTTTAAGCAGGTCCCGAAAATAACAGTTATTATTAAATTTTGAAACTAAAAAAGCATATAGAGGTAAATATAATCATACTTAATGATATTAAAGAAACAATTTCATAGAATTCCTTTAGTAGATTCAATGAAGAATTTCATTATAAACAAGAAATCAAGTTAATATTATGAAATGTGTCCAAAAATTAGCCGACCTGACGTATAGATGGCGGTAGTTGTTTGAAGCTTTAAGGCGCCACATTGTTTAGTATTTTTTTGGAGCCATCAAAACCAAACGATCTCAGTAAATTTGTAAAAATGAAACAATTTCGTCACCGTTATGTAATTCAATACTTTCATTTGAAAGATCTCAGTCCAACCAATATTAAAATTGAGCTAGATCTACTCTGAGGGTGTCTGCTCCTACGTTTATGACCATAAAATGTTGGGTGGCAGAGTTTCAACGAGGCCGTACGAGCTGCCAAAACAAACACCGTATGGGTGTCCACGCCAGAAACGGTTACGAAAATCCACAAAATGGCATTGCATAGTCGTCAGCTGAAGGTGCGTGAGTTGGCTGAAATATTGGGCATATAAAAAAGTGCTATACATCGATAATTGACCGAAAATTTGGAGATGAGAAAGCAGTGCGCAAGATGGGTGCCGTTTTTGCTCATAATAGAACAAAGATGTGAAGATGTTTCAAGAGATTTTTTGACGATATTTCGCCGCAATAAAGCCGAGTTTTTGCGTCGATTGGTAACCATAGATGAGGCATGGGTTCACCAGTTCACACATGTAACAAATAAACAGTCAAAGCAGCGGATTGGAATAGGAGAATCGTGTCCACACTGATAATAATCCATGCGTAAAATTACTAAAAAATGACAAAACAACAAAAACTTTCGTAAAATACACGAAAATTGGTTTATTTTACAAACAATTTCGTTGTTTTGACATATTTTTCGTATTTTTACCATAAATTATTATGTGTGCAAAGAAGGCGAAGCGCTGATTTTCAGCAAGAGATTTTGCTGATTATAAAATTTTGCTGACTCAGCAACATTTTATGCTGACTTTACTATTTTTATTTTTTGAGACAGGATTTTTAGAAATTCCCAAGGAGAGCAGCATAAATCGGAAGAGTTTTCCACTTGGCGGCCTGGTCAAAACGCTATATCAAGGAACTTGAAATTTGGTATGGATGTTCCTAATACCGCTTAGACATCCACTTAGACGAAATTTTTATAAATTTATGCTAGGAGGGACATGAAGGGGAAAAGTCTAATTATTAAAGGCCCGAATATCCCGTTAAAGCTAGGAATTTGAAGTACGGTGTTCAGGTTTCTCCTCTCGCGTTAATATTCGCTTAGACGGGGCAATTAGATATTCCTTCGGGAGGAACAAAAACGAAGGAGCATTTGACGGCATTGTTTTTTTAGAAATCTAATTTTTAATAATGTCTTAATTCAGAGATAAGGTATTTTTAGAATTTTCGCGAGAATCGTTGCAAAAATTGAGGTTCAAAAGTCTTACATTTAATGGCCTGCAGAAATCTCTGAAGTTAGAAAATTTTAATTTGGAATGTAGGTAACCGCTAATACTGGGATTTGGAGTACAAAGGGAAAATTTTCGCCTTAAAGTCCTGCCAAAACGCCTGAAACATTAAATTTACGTTTCTTGAGGTGTGAGATACTCATTTTGCATTTTTGATTAAATGGGGTCTAAAAGGGGTTTCCCAGATAAAAAGTTTAATGACCTATACAAAACAAAGCCCATAATGTAGAAATCTGAGACTTGAAATTGAAATATATTTGGTATAAGTTGTTTCAAAAAACAAAATATTAAAAGAAAAAGTTCTTATGAAAAAGAATCGAGTTATCTTATAAAAATATATTCCAGTATACAAAACTACCGGTAACGAAGTATCGGGGGTTTAAAGCTAGTTGTCTTCATAAAATTATGGTTGTTAATAAAATTATAAACAAATCTTGCATATTTAATGAGAATACATCGACACATATTTAAATAGTTATTTGTTTTTATTATTAACACGCAATTAATTGTGAACTTTAAGAGGTTGAATTATTGATATTAAAAATATTACTTGAAAATTTTAACTATGTAGTTACAAAAAACAACTGAAAATTCAAACAAAGATAACTAAATCAAATAATTGCAGTTTAGACACCCACTGTAAAGTAGTTTTGCTTATAGTACCACGTTAATTATTAACCAATTGTAAATATACAAAATCTGTCTTTCAACACACAGTGGGATATAACACAAAATGTTTGGAAATAATTCGGCCATTTCTTACTTACACTAAGAGAACTTCTGCTGTAAATATTTGTCTTTGTGAATAAAGTATATTTGTTTTTAAGGGCAAAAAACAGTCATTTGTAGAAGAAATTACAGTTTTTACTACAATTGTAGTTCATTTAAAAAAGCAAACCACATCAAATTACTGTATTATGATTTTACGTTCATGTTATACAATAGTTTCTTTTTGGTTAAAAAAAATAATAGAAATAAATATTTGTTTAATTTTTACTACAATTGTGGCTCATTTTTTGAACAGTAAAAAACAAATGTCAATGTTAGCTAAATTTACTGAAATGTAACTCGTAATTTATTCAAGTGAAATTTCATTTGTTTTTAACTGCATTTGCAGTGGTTTTACCTACATAGTATTCTAAATGTAGTCCGATTGCAATGAAATTTGGTAGTCCGATTGCAATGAAATTTGGAACAGGCATTAGTGACGTAATATCGAGCTTAAGTTGAGCTTTCCAGACTCGCCGAGGGCGCCAATATGAACACCCAAAATATGGAACTTTTTGTATATAAAATTTTTAATGCTCACCATTTATTTTTTGTTTCTAATCCGGTTTTCATAAAGTTGACATACTTGTCAACTGCTACACTCATAGAAATAAACAATAGCAAAAAAAAAAAAAAAATACTAAAAATAAGTTAAAAATTACCCTGCAGAAAAAACTGCTAAAATTAGCAGGTTTATTTTACTAAATATTATATTATAAGAATATCAAAAATAAATCTATTGCATTTACAAATATTCAGTTATAGTTGAGCTAAATTTTAGTTACTTGAAAGTTAGAGAATAATCTGCTAAAATCAGCAAAAATGTTTACAAAATATTCGTAAACAAAAAACAATCATGAAAAAATGTTAAATTTTAAAAGTTTTTTTTTTAGTTTTTTTTTTTTTTAATGCGAATAAAAGTCTGCCCTTATCAAATGAGCAATCTATAATTTTTTAGCGAAAATTTCTGTAAATTTTAGCAATATAAACTGTTATTTGCATTTTACTAAACTTAAGTTAAAAAACGCAAAAATTTTGGTAATATTACAATTTTTGTTTGCTATTCTGAGTCTACAAATATTTAGCAAATCGAATATAACTAAAATTTTGTAAATAAAACAGATTTATTTTTGCTGTTCTTTTTTATTAATATTTAGCAAAAAAAAAAATCTGCTAATTTAAGCAGTTTTTTCTGCAAGGTAATTTTTAACTAGTTTTTAGTAGCTTTTTCTGCTATTTTTACAGGTTTATTTCTATGAGTGTAGTAGAGACTAACAATAAACATGCTTACATGTGTGGGTTATCTCTTATAGTTCCCGAGATATTGGTTATTTAACTAAATAACCCAGCAAAACCACACATTACCAAATCATGGGTAAAGTAATGTATCGCCATAGGGCTTCATGCATTACTTTACACGTTACTTCACTGATGAATTTTACAGGCGATGAGCCTCAAAGTAACTCATTACCTTGTAGTGGGTAAAGTAACTGTTTACTTATATGGTTACATGGTGGAAAAAATTAAATAAAAAACTTTTTTTATTAAATAAAAAACTTGGTCATACTGGGATTCGAACCTGGGGTCTCTGGTATTTAACAATTAGTTAGGCGAGAACTCTACTAACTGAGTTATCGATACATACAATATTTTATTGCTTAAAATGTAGATGAGTTCTTGTGCTTCGTGTTTTCGTTCGTGATATCACAAGTAATGTGTCTATAAATAGATTTTCAAAAATATATATTAATAATTACTTTACGTTTCGAATTCATGCATTATGTAATTGATGATCGGTAAGTCATTATTTTATGTTTTGAAGTGTTGTTGGAAAATAATGATACAGGTAAGGAGTACACATTACAAGGTAATGCATTACTTTATCGCACCCATTACCAAAGTTTTGCTGGGAAATTATTGATTAAATAAAAAAAAATTTAATGCAATATTCTTTGCTTAAGGGACAACTTTTGAAGATATCCTGTTAAGGAGTTATTAACACAACATAGAAGTGTTTGGCATTGTTGGAATGGAATTACATGTAGATTATGACATTTTTAAAAAGAGTCCTATTTGTACTCAGGTATTCTTAATAAGGAAGGTACAAATTTTATTTTTTGTTAAAATGTAAATTTTCACTATTCAATAAAATATTTATTAATAGACATAATCCAATGATTTCTTGGACTTAAATAGACTTTCAAGTCAACATTGTGAAAATTATGTCCGAATTTATGATTTGCTGTAAGCAATCCCACAATTCCCAAAAAAAAAGTTTTTTGTAAATGGCATTTTTTAGATTTTTTGTCTACATTTGAAGCGGGGATTTTAAGAGACTTGCCCAATAAATTAGGTATATGTTGGAGTATCTATAACCGCTTCCGCTACCTTATTGGAGGCATGCACAATTTTTAACAGTAGGCAAAAGTTGATATTTGCCTTAAAAATGTGGCAACTTTAGAAGCGGCTGGCGGGAAAAGTGTATACAAATCAAAAATGTTTTTGACACAACTTGCTTTTATATAAACAGACCTTTCAGAATAGTACCTTCAGAAAGAATATATTTATCTGGGGGTAGAAACTTTGGTGACTTTTGGCTAAAAAATCGCAAAAATTTGATTTTTTTAATTTATACTTTAAACGAATGTAGTTTTTGAGTGGAACAAGATATTGCATTCATTTTTTTTTTTTTAATTTAATCAATAATTTATTTTGTTAAAAAAACAATATTTTAAAAAATGTATTGGCCCCGATTTTGTCCCGCTATTTGCAAAAAACTGGACCTGAGTCGGACCAAATTTGGAATTTCGTATTTTCAAATGGGA
Organism: Delia radicum; assembly: GCA_021234595.1. Classification (NCBI taxonomy): domain Eukaryota; kingdom Metazoa; phylum Arthropoda; class Insecta; order Diptera; family Anthomyiidae; genus Delia; species Delia radicum. The sequence continues at coordinate 33,741,064 of CM037855.1, read as the reverse complement.
ATATCTTGGGAACTATTAGAGATAACACACTCACTTAACAAATTCGGTTGTGTCAACAGATTTTCATCCAACTGCATGGATTCGGTTGCTGCAAGCTCGTGAATTCGGTTGTCCCAACTGTATTCAGTTGTCACAACCGAATTCGGTTGCCACAACCCCCAATTCGTTAGCATCAACCGAATTCAGTTGTGACAACCGAATTTTAGAGGTTGCAGCTACCGAATCAATTTGGTTGGATGAAATCTTTCGATTTTTTGATGAGAGTGCATGTAAGTATGATTTTTTATTAGTCTTTACCAGCAGATTACAGATATGTTAAAAGTTTGAAATTCAGATTAGAAACAAAAAAATGGCGAGCACTCAAAATTGTATATGCAAAAAGTTCCCTAGTTTAGGGGGTCATATTGCCGCCCGGGGTGTTTGAAAGGTTCAAAATCAAAACTTAAGCTTGATATTAATTCACTTATGCCAGCTCCAAATTTCATTGCAATCGCACCAATAAGTAAGAAGTGGCTGAATTTATTCAAAAATTTTCCGATATATCCCACTGTGCAACACACCAATTAGATTTTAATACTATATTTTGAGAATCAAAATGTAGTTATGCATATTGATTTTAAATTATATATTTCATTTAAATACACTTTAATTAATTATAAAATTATCAAATAATAAATGAAACACAATTAACAAAAAAAAAAATATATTCAAAATCGTTTCACAAAACATGTTTTAATACAAATCTAGGTTAAGAAGTAGATTTAGCAAAAATGGAGGTACATTAAAAAATCTGATGATTTATTTATATTAGTTAAAACAAAATTACTAATTTTTATGCTTAAAACTGATTAAAGAATTTACTTCCGCATCAGTGTTGCCAGGTTTGTTGGGTAATAAATCGTCAATTTTTTTCAAATAAAATCGTCAAAATCATTATCAAATTTTAAAAAATCGTCCCGATTAAAAATTTTTGCTATGAGTGGGATAAAGTTTTATTAAAACTGCAAAAGACAATAAAGTTATTCACAGTTTAAGTTCTAATGTGCTATCGTTGTAAAATAGCTTGATATTTAATAATTTCCTATAGTTTAAACTTCTAAAATCATTGCATTTTGCAATTATAGCACGTTAGCACTAAAACTGTGAATTGCTTCAATATAATTCGGTGAACAATATTTCAGTAGCACAATTTTTAAAATCTTAAAGTTTAAATTCTCTGAATATATAATCAAAATTTTGCTTAACCGGTTAAAAATCAACATATATGAAGTGATTCGAGGTCATACATGTTGTGTAATGGTTAGCGCGTTGGACTTTTACACAGAAGGTCCCGGGTTCGATCCCCGGTGCCGGCAACATCAAATTAATATGTATGAGTTTTTCTATCCCTCATACGTATCGCAATGTCCACCTTCGGTGTTCCCATAGCAATTAACCCCACCGAAGTAAAATAATGAATCAGGGCTATGAACCAAAAAGCTTCAATAAGTTCGCCAACTCTCCACCAGGTGGCGAGCAACAACTGTTCTAAGACTTATCATCTCGCGCAATTACAGTGTTGCCATGTCTGAAGCCCTTCATCTTTCCCCACCTTTTATCTCTATACTATCCCTTTCCAAAGAAAGCAACACACTAAATATAGGAAGTATTTCCTGAGTGTTGCCTCTCTTTTAAAAAAAAAAAAAAAAAAATATATACCACCATAAGGATTCATATATGTTCATAATAGTTCATATGTGATCATATGTATGCACAGCGCATACTGTTGGGACATTTATTCGTTCCCCCGCATAGTTTAGGGACATTTGCTTACTTTGGGGACTGTCCGCAAAGTTTTCATGCATTTTCATACATCTAACCTATAAGATGAGGACAATTGGTTCGATACACCGCATACTTAGGGGACAATTTTGCGTGTGTCCCTAAAGTATGCGCTGTGCATATGTTTATATATATAATATTAATATTTATACATACCCTCAATTTTCGTTAATGTACACATATGACCATGTATGGAAATGTATAGACATGTATGATTATATATATGAAAATTATAATTTAATTTATCGTTAATGTACACATATGGACATTTACGATTCCTCATATGAACATATTAGAATGGTTTATGAACACATATAAATCATGTATGGATGCATGTGGACATGTATGAAGCATGTGTGTTCATGTATTGATCCATATATGCCGATTTTTAACTTGGTATCTAAATCTTTCAAAAAAATCTTAAACTCTTCAAAACAATGTCAAAAATTTAATAATTTTTTCATTAATTATTGAATTTGGACTATTTTGACTTATGAACGGTTTAAGGACTATTTTTTACGACATTAACCAGAACAACAACAATATTGACGTTTTCCATATCTAGAAAGTCCACATAAACGATTTTAAATATTCGACGACGTTGAACATTGTTTACTTTACAGATAAATTGTAAAACCGTTCCGGTATTAGTTGTAGTGTGAATTCAAGTCAAAACTGGTGAATAAAGTTTACTTTTTTTCTTTCCAAAAAAGTAGTAATAGCGATAAAGCACTTTAAAAGTAACACTCCTAAGTAGCTCTTCCATGGTTCCACTAAAGAACTAAATATCAAACAATTTGATTTGGTTTTGTAGCCTATCAAAAACAAATTTTATATAATTTTATTAAATTTTCTTGTGGAAAATTGTTCATTGCAAACATAACAAACATAACTTGAGAATGTCTGTAGCATGGCAAAACAATACCTGGTAGACTAATTTGAAAAATTTTCTCTTTTTTACTTCATAACATTTTATTCATATAATTAAAGGGCTTATTGTAAAAACTTGATAAGCCACATTTTGGTTTTAGTTTGTTTTAGCCTTTTAAAGGTTAACCAAATCAAAAAAATATGCTTTCTACAGGACGTTTATACTCTAGGTACTTGCAATAAGTGTTTAAGCAAGACTTCTATTAAATATTAGTCAACGGATGCCTAGAAAACAGCGACACTACATAAAAGAATATATGTGGCGTATCAAGTTTTTACAATAAACCCTTCAATTAATAATGAACATTATATATTTCATAAGAAGGACAAATAAACAAATTTTAAAAAATCGATATTTTGGAAGCACAAGTCTTCAAATCGTCATATCGTTATTTTGTGTACTAAAAATCGTCAAACCTGGCAACACTGTTCCGCATTTATGCAAAGTTAACCATTAATATGAAGGTAATATTATAACGACTAGAGGAACTGGTCGATTTTTAGTAGAAGAGTAAGAATGAGTAACATAATAAGTTTAGAAAAACGTTAATTTGGATATAAAAGAGAACAAAATTTAAACATGAATTTTACTGCTGAGATCTGATTATAACTTCAGCTAAAACTATGGGTTACATAGACTTTGAGATCCCTTTCGATAGTTTATCGCGTATGCTTAGTTTTTAAGCCTTGACCTAACCATATAGAAATTAATGCTAATTAATTGAGCTTCGATGTGTCATATTCGCTTAAAAATCCGAAATTGAAATTCAAAGTCAAAACTATTTTTCACAATAATAATTTTTTTGTACATCTGTTGATTTTTGCAAAATAAACTGTTATTTGCATTTTACGAAATTTGAGGTAAATAGAGCAAAAATTTTGTTAATATTACAGTTTTTGTTTGCTATTTTCAGTCTGCAAATATTTAGTAAAAGTTTTTGAAAATTTTAAAAAATGCTTTTTTCAATTAACAAAAATTCACATCGAACATAACTAAAATTTTGTAAATTTAACAGATTTATGATTGCCTTCCTTTTATTATTAATATTTAGCAAAAAAAAATTTGCTAAATTTAGCAGTTTTTATGCAAGCTTATTTTTAACTAAATTTTAGTAACTTTTTCTGCTATGTTTACAGGTTTATTTCTATGAGTGTATATTGTATTCGAATTTCATTGAAATTTGTAGGAACCATGCAACAGAATTCCCGTGTTAGTCGTGCCCCTCGTTCATTTAGGTCAGTTCGCTGATATATACATTTGTGGTTGCCCAGGAACCCATCACAAAGTGTCTAAACTGTGGCAATTGATCATTTCCTATGACAACGCTATGTTAAAGTGACAAGTAACTTTAATATATATGTATGTACATAAGTCCGACCAAAGATCGGACAAGTACTTGCCATCTTGGGATCTATCCTGAGTGTCCTCCGGAACCGCGATAATCTCCAATACCTAAAATAGGGATGAACTAAATATACTAACAGTTTCACTGTAGATCGTTCTATTTAAAACTACAAATTAACACCAAAAACTACATATTTCTTACTACTCAAAATGCTTGAAGAAGTCAAGTCATTCCATTAACAAAACTAGAACCTAAATAGATACAAACAACACATTGAGACCAATGTAAATAACCATGATTAAGCCAACAACAACAAAACCTAACATGACTAACAACAACATCAATCTTTTGACAACAAAAAGTGAGAGTCAAAATAAAGTAATATAAAATTTGAACAACCCATTAAACCAACACAGATCTAGAGAAATTGCAGACGATCACAACACCAACAAAAAAGTGAACCAAAAATGTTATCTATCAGCCAACATAAACAATATCGTTGTCGATGTTGAGAAAACAAAAATCCCCCACTATTTGTTAAACCAAAAACCAGTATTTCTTAACTTGACCGGCTGTTAAAGAGAAATGGTAATTGAAACTGATAAAGAAAAGTCCAATTATTTACACAAAAAACCCAGACGACGGGCACCTAAAATACTCAACTAACAAGATGAACAAATAAGAAACAAGTTCAAGTACTGTCATTTTGAAGAAATTGGGTGAAAAATACTGATAAATTATTTCGAACGATTAACCCTAAAATGGAACAAATTTTTTTTTAAAGTAATGAAAGTTTTAATATCATTAATTTTTTGAAAGAAGAATGATTTAAATTCCAAATTGTTGCCCGGAACATTTACTGGCAGATTCATGTATAAATTATTGGGGGCACTGCCAGAAAAGTGTAAATTTTTGCTTTAAGAGAATTATCTATATGATATCAATGAATTTTAGCATTAGATCTATGAAATGTCACTGGAATTCGTCCATTGAAACCTTTCATTAAATTAATGCAGTTTTCATAAAATTTATTGAAAACTTTCATTTTATTTATTAAAAATTTCTTACGAGTAATGAAAAAGTTTCATTAAAGTTAGTTTCATTAAAACTATGAAGCTTTTCACAAAGTTTTAGAAATCTTTCATTCATATTGTGAAGAATACTTCATTAGTTTAGTGAAAAAAATACATTAAAACTCATGCCAGAAATTCTCTCTGTGAAGTTACGACATTTTTGCAGTTCTAGTAATTTTAGACAAAAATATTTCCATTGCTTGGAACGCAAATGTGTAGGAGAAGTCTTGACAAAAAAAAACGAAAACAATAAAATCGAAAAAAACAACCAAATTGAAAAAAAACGTAAATATTTTAAAAATCGTCGGTACACTCATTCAAATAAGCCAGTAAAAACAGCACAAAATCTACTAAAAATTTGTTAAAAATGAGCTGCAGCAGAAACTCCTCAAATTAGCAAATTTTTTTTACTAAATATTAGTAATGTTAGAATAGCAAAAATAAATCTGTTGAATTTACAAATATTTAGTTATATATTTGAGCTAAATTTTAGTTAATTGAAAATAACAAAATAATCTGCTAAAATTAGTAAAAACATTTGCTTAAAATTAGTAGACAAAAAAATCTTTAAAAAATGTGAAATTTTTAAAGGTTTCTTTAGTTTTTTTTTTAATGCGAATAAAATTCTGCCAATCTACAATTTTTTAGCAAAAATTTTTGTAGATTTTTAGCAAAATAAACTGTTATTTGCATTCTACGAAATTTGAGGTAAATATAGCAAAAATGTTGGTAATATGCCAGTTTATGTTGGCTATTTTGAGTCTAAAAAGATTTGGTATAAGTTTATGCTAGTTTTACAGAGTAAAATACAATTTTCAATTAACTAAAATTCACATTGTATATAACTAAAATTTTGTAAAGTTAACAGATTTATTTTTGCTGTTCTTATTTTTTTTTTAACATAAATATAGCAGTTTTTTCTGCAAGGTAATATTAAACTAATTTTTAGTAGCTTTTTCTGCTATTTTTACAAGTTTATTTCTATGAGTGTATCATTGCTATGAACGCCATTAGGAAAAATCTAGGAACAGTCTTGAAATGATTAAAACACTAAATTGTTGCGAGCACAATTTACTAGCCAACTATGGTTAAATTATTGGGGGCGCTGCCTGAAAAATGTAATTATTTGTAATGGTATTAAGGTAGTTTTTTGTAATTTTTGAACAAAAAATTGTTTCTAGAGCTCAACGCCAAAATTTAATTTAAACCCGCCAATATTAAAACATTTACTAAAAAGAAATATTAAAATATTTACTAAAAAGAAAGATATAAGATCCCCCAAATTAAAAATAAGAACAAAATTAATAAAAAAAAAAAAATTTAAAATAAATATGAAGAGCTTATTGTAAAACCTTGATAGGCTACATATATTTTATTGCTGGTTTTATAAGTTTTCCAGTAACCTATTAATGAGTATTTAATAAAAGCCTTGCTTGTACACTTAATACAAGTATCTCGAGAGTAAAAGGCCTGAAAAAGACGTACTTTATGCTTAAAATAAAAACTTTGGAGGCAAAACTAAGTAGAAATTAGTATGTGCCTTATCAAGTTTTTACAATAAGCCCTTCATATAATAAAAATCAAAAATAGAAATAAAAACTGACCCATATTTTAAAATAAGAGAAAACAAATTTTAAATTTTTTTAGTATAAAAAAGTATAAAATAAGAACAATAGAAAAATTTCACTAAAAGAATTACACAAATGAGTGCAAGCAATGTGTTTCCATTTTGGTTATTTTAAAATTTGTGGGCTTTTATTAATTTTAGGTATTTTTTCACATAATTTACGTGTAATTTATTGGAGAAAGTGTACATTTTCACCATAAAGATTTGACATTTTTCGTTTTTGCTCATATCAGGAAAAATGGTTTCATTGGTTTGAATTAAAAAAATTTTAAAAAACTCCAAAATCATTAAGTTTTCTTTGAACTTCTTTTCTTTAATTAGTTTCCTTTAAACGAGCTTAAGATCTTTTATTTATAAATGATAATTATTTATTTCCAATATTTCGTCTCCACATTGGTTAAATTTTTCAGCGAAATTATTATTATAATTTGATCAAATTGTAATAATAATTTTTTTCGTTCCTGAAGAAGTCATCCAATGTGGAGACGAAATATTGATAATATATAATTGTCATTTATAAATAAAAGATCTTATGCTCCTTTAAGGGAAAATTATTAAACTCCAATATCGTCAAAGATTAAGACATCGTCAAAATTGCAAAAAAAAAACAAAAGACTAAAAGTGAAAATAAACGTCAAAATGTAAAAATTAAAAACAATATTCAAAATTAAAACAAACTTTTCTCAAATTATGCGATTTTTTTAGAATGGTGTTTTTTCAATTTGTGTGATTTTTTAGGGATTTTGAATTGTTAATGGTTTATATTACTTTCAGTGATTTCTTTTATTGCTGGCTCAAAAAAAGCATATACCATCTTAAGTAAAATAACAAAACTTTTAGTTTAAAGGCATTTCTCAAAACATCGCCAAAATTACAAAACAAAAACAAAAGAACAAATTTGAAAATAAACGTCAACATTTAAAAATTATAATGAAAGAATTGTCAATTATATTGAAAGAGCTGGTTATGTGACTAGTGGACATGCGTTGACAGTTTTATTTTCATTTTGTAATATTATTTATAAAAATTTCTAATTTCATTTTTACAGTAATTTTTACAGTTTAATTAGTTTTGTTATTGTTATTTTTAAATTATAACGAGCCTCTAATCTCCGTATATTTACAAAAATAAAGCAAATCAAACATATAAGCTAGGTTGATACTAGTATTTCCATCTGCCTAAAGATCTCATCAGAGCCCGAATTTTTTCTGATGTTTTTAAATTTTTTAATTTCAATATTTTGGGAACTGTTAAATTTTTCCATTTTTTTATTTAAAATACAATTTATTAGTATTTTCTCAATTTTACTTATCTAGTTGAAGTGTTCTTTGGATTTTTTTTTTCTTATGCACTTAAGCACACATGTAAAAAATATGAGTTTGCTGTTAGCCAGCCAATATACCCAAGCAACATTAGCTGAAACGGTAGAGATTTTTCGTAGTAGACAGAATGTTTATATTAAATTTTAATTTATTTTAACATCTATTTTTTTAGATACACCAAGTCAGTCAGTGCGTCAATTGACCCCAACATGACAAAGTGAGCGTTGCCATTTATGTAAAACGTCGGACTTAGGACCGGTCTCCGCCACCTTCGAACCGGGCTCCGCCACCTTCGGACCGGTCTCCACACCCTTCGGACCTGTCACGAGTGGAGCTTGATTTATTATTTTTGTTCATGTTTTCCTATTTCAATTGACCTGGAAAGACCTATCTCGTGACTGGCAAACCGAGGGTATATACCAGCACTTTAAGTAGGCATATATTTTTCTTCACATTTCATTGTTTCTTTTAATTTCATTTGTACTTCAACATACATGCAAAAAATATAAGTTCACTGTTAGTAGGGTTGCCATTCGTACTGTTTTAAACAGTACATGTACTGTTTTTTGAAAAATGTCCTGTTTTATTCACAACACCTAAAACAGTACGCAAAAGTACTGTTTTTTTTTGGATTTGTACTGTTTTTGTACTGTTTTTTTGTATATTTTACATATTTTTATATAAACAAGTTTTTTTTCGTGTACAAAGAATATATATTTTTTTAACCATGTTTTTTTTGTGTGTACAATAGTTTTTTATATAAATTTTTTGAATCTCCCTGTATTAATTCCACTTCGTTTCTTTGTACATATATAAGTTTGGTTTGTTTACTTTTCAAGCAATGGATGTTTGTAAACACAATTTTTTTTCATGACACTGAAAACTAATAATTTTAGCCAATTTGACGAAATTTAGTCAATTTGATGCAATTTAGTCAATTTTACTTCTTTAGAGGATGTAAACTTGACGAAATTTTGTTGATTTGAATAAAGTTTGTTAAATCTTAAAAAAAAATTGACAAAATTTCGTTAAAGATCTACAAAAATTTTTTTGTTGATTTTACCTACGCTATTTGGTTCGGTGTATTAACTTATTTTAAGTAAATATGTGATGTATTATAGTAAAAGTTATGTTAACAATAAATACAAAAATGTACTGTTTTTTTTTGAAAAGTACTGTTTTTTTTCATCAATGTACTTTTTTTTCTCTTTTCAAATATGGCAACCCTAACTGTTAGCCAGCCAATATGTCCAAGCAATATTAGCTCAAACGGTATAGAATTTGCATTGTAAGCACGACGTTTAAATAAAATTCATTTTTTTATTAAATCTTCTGTTAGGCACACGACCGAATACGTTACATAGGTTCTAAAATGTGTCCACTCTGCATGTCTTATGACAACCCGATGTTATTTTCATATAAAATGGGACCGGTCCTGGCCACCCTAGAAACAGACTTGCGTGATACCTGTGATCGATGATAACTTTCGGCGTAGGATTACTATACAAAATGTGGGTTTTAAGTATAAGTATTAAATCTGATTCAAAACAATTCTTAAAATTATTCTACATTAAAAAATAACAATCGATTAAAATTAACATTTCACCATTTAAAGGTTAAACACTCACAAAAAAAAACTAATGTTACGCATGTATAGAATATATAAATTTGTCCGCATAGAGGATCATAAAGTGGAGAGAAGAAGAGATTTTGTTTTTTTAATTTAAGTAAATGTTTATATTTATTTTTTCAAAAAGCAAACAGAGATAAAATTTTTTTTTTTTTTATGTCTGATGTTAAACTGCCACTGTTTAGTGGTCAGTTAGTTGGCTTAAAGCCATTAACACGATCGGTTCAAATAATATTTAAAAACGCTTCAACATAAAACACACACACAAACAAATCGAGAGAATTTAAAAACAAAAGTGACGTATTTTACGCATTCTTGTTATAATTAACAAAGTTTACATATTTAAGCAACAGAAAATAAAAGCGAAAGTTTAAAAAAAAAAGTGATCTGAAAAAATTTGCAAAATTTTTAAAATTTTAAACGAAGAAAAAAAAATATTAAAAACAACAAAACTTTTGCACAGTTTAAGAAACGGAAAAATACAATATTTTAAACAAATTTTAAAAATAACTAAATTTGTACTAAAATTTTCTGTTAAACAATATTAAACACCAATAAAGCTAAACAAACCATCAACAAACATGCCTTCAACATCTCACCCCCGTTTAGTGTTTTACCTACTGTGTGTGGCCTCATTATTGGCAGTGGCCCGCTCCGAAGCCGGTAGTAAAAAAACTTCTTATTTTATGTCCTATTTTTATTATTTAATATTAAATTTTGTTAATCCTTATGCTTTTCCCATATACCAAAGAATTGTACATATATTTTTAAAATAATTTTCAAACAAAAAAAAAAAAAAAGTTTGTAAATATTTCCACGAAATTTTTTTTCCCCCCTAAAATTTGTGATTTTAACAGAAAATGTTTGTTAAATGCTGTGTTATAGAAACTATGCTTAGGAAGCTGTTATATGTTTTTAGTATGTAAGTGTAAATAGAATTATTAATTAATTTAATTAGAAACTTAGTTTTTAAGAACTAAATAAAAAACCAAGGTGTTCTGAATTTTGGTATAAAAATAGAAAATAGATTCATAACCTCAAAAAAAAAAAAAAAATGTAAGATTTAAATGATGTATATAAAATAAATTTATATTTTTAAGTGTTTTATGGAAAACGCTAAATTTTATGAATATCGGTGAATATATAATTTTTATGAAATTTTTTTAAATTTTTTCAATTTAAAATTAACTGCAGTTTTTTGCTTGAATAATGACATTTTGAAATCAATTGCAGAAAAGTATTCTATAAACCATTTCCAACTCAATTTTATAAGGCAAATCGCACAAATCGCACGCCGCGGAAAATAAAGCAACACCAAATTATTCGGAATGGTTTTTTGTTTCAAAGAAGCGTTTGTATAACAATTCCATTTTCTATTTATCGTTTACTCGTTATACTGTCGTCGTTTTCAACACTGATATGTATTGTTTTCAGTTGTATCAAAATTAATCGGCTCTAGTGGCCCAAATTTGATAAAGATTTCCCTAGAACTACACCTTTTGCAATTGTAATTCAGAATATATTAATTGAAATACAGAATTTCCATTGGAAATCCAGAAAAGATCAATTGAAATTTAGAATTTCCATTTGAAATTCAGAAAATATGAATTGAAATTGAAAATTTACACTCGAAATTCAGAAAATATGAATTGAAAATCAGATTTTCCATTTGAACTTCTGAAAATATTAATTGAAATTCAGAATATCCATTTGAAATTCAGAAATTATCAATTGAAATTTAGAATTTCCATTTGAAATTCAGAAAATATCAATTGAAAATCAGATTTTCCATTTGAACTTCTGAACATATTAATTGAAATACACAATATCCATTTGATATTCAGATAGTATTATTTTAAATTCAAAAAATATCGATAGAAATTCCGAAAAAATCATTTGAAATTAAGAAAAAATTAATTGAAATTAAGTATCTCATCAATTGTAATTCAGAAAATATCGATTGAAATTCAGAATATATCAATTGGAATTCAGAAAATATCACTTGAAATTCAGAATACATCAATTGAAATTCAGAAAATATTTCATATCAATTTCATTTAATATATTTTGAATTTCAAATAATATTTTCCGCATTTCAATTGACATTTTCAGAATTCCAATAGATATTTTCTGAATTTGAATTGATCTGTTTCTAAATTTTTATGTTTCTGAATTTCTATTTTCTGAAATTCAAATTATATATTCTAAATTTCAAATGATATTTTCTGATTTCCAATTGATCTGTTTCTGATTTTATATCAGCATTTTTCGAAAATCAAATGATATTTTCTAAATTTCAATTGATGTTTTCTGAATTCTAATTAATATATTTTGAATTTCAAATGGAACATCTGGAACAGTGGACATTAGAGTTAGGTAACTTTCTAAAAATAGAACTGTTGTGTTTTACTTCTGAGATTATGTATGCAAGAACAAAAACACCGTGTATTGAATAAAAATTGTTTTAATCACAACAAAACTCGACGTGACGATAGATCAGTGGGCTAAAGAACTTTGTCTAACGTGTAGTGCGAGTGCATGTGGAATTAGAAATCAGTTTATCTATACCACGGTCAGTGATTGCACAGAAAATTTGATATAGACGCAATCGAACAAATAAAAAAAAACAACAAATATTTCATTATTTAAAAAATAACAGGGTCACTGACGAAGGTTCAATACCAGAAACTGCGCAGTCTGATTCAGAAAATTGAAAATTTGCAATGTAGTTTTGATTTTTAGAAAATACACTCATTCTTCTCTACCACGTTTTTCACAATTTAATTGATGTTTTCTAAATTTCAAGTGAAAATTTTGAAATTCAATTGATGTTTTCTAAATTTCAAATGGACTTTCTGAATTTAAATGAATATTTTCAAAATTCCAATTGATAGTTTCTGAATTATAGTTGAAAACGGGTTCCAGAACTGACTTTACAACATTTTCTGGGTTATAACGCTACCATCAATAGGTAAAGCACTTTTTTTTCATAAAATTAAAAACTTTTTCAAAAAGTTAGATTTTTTACACAAATAATTTTTACAGATGAAAAACTTTTTCGGCCATAAAAACTAATTTTGTGGTGAAAAATCTTTTGAGTTGATATAAAATTTTAGAGATAAAAAACAAATGGTGGTAAACAAATGCCCAGTTCCTGTGCGGAAAGGGTAATGACATGTCATTACTTTTCTCACTACCAGTTATTTCAAGACAAAGATTAATGCATTACACATTAGTACTAATTTTTATCATTATTTTTAATATAAAGTAATGATCGAAAAAAATTTTGAAAATCTATTTTTAGACTCATTGTTTTTTAAATAAAATGTTCTCACACGGGATTCCACGGGAATCCAGGTTGTCAGTCAACCGCTCTACCATTTCTCGACATGTTATACTTGATAGATAAAAACATAAATGACGTGCTTGTACAAAATGGCATTACTTTCCTGCTTACAAAATATAAAAAAATAAGTATTTATATAAGTACTTAGTAGAAGTGAAAAAATAATGTGTCTTAAAATAGGTTTCCAAAAATGTTGAGATCATTACTTTTGTATTTAAAAAAAAAAATCATAAACACAAGTACTTATGGGTAACGTATTTTTTTATGTATTGAAATAATGGGAAAATTAACTAGTTATTGTATTTATATTAAAGTAATGCAGGGAGTAAGCTGGTGTCATTACTGGTAGCGAGATAAGTAATGTCATGATATTACTGTTTTTACACTGAGGACTTGCTTGCACAAAATGTCATAGAGTTGAAAAAATTATGAGTCGAAAAATAGATTTTCAAAAAATTTTGAGTTCATTACTTTATATTTAAAATAATGATAAAAATAAGTTCTTATGGGTAACGCATTATTTTTTGTATTGAAATAATGGGAAAATTAACTAGTTATTAGTAAGTACTTAATATTTGTATTAAAGTAATGCAGAGAGTAAGCTGGTGTCATTACTGGTAGTGCGAAAAAAACAAAATATATGGTTAATTGGCTTTTTTATACCCTTAAAGCTACACAGAAAATTATAAAATTTTTTGCAGAAAAACTGTTAAAATTAGCAGACTTAGTTTACTTAATACTAGTAAGTTAAGAAAAGCCAAAAAAAAAAAGTATGTTAAATCTGCAAAAATTTAGTTATTTTTGAGCTAAATTTTAGTTAATTGAAAGTTACAAACTAATCTGCTAAAGTTAGCCTAAAGTTTGGCAAATGTTAGTAGAGAGAAATCACAAAAACTGTAAAATTTTCAAAGTTTTGTGTTGCGAAAAAAAAATTTGCGCTTTTTAAATTAAAAGTCTACAATTTTTTAGCAAATATCTCTGTCGATTTAACTAAAATTCACTGCTATGTGATATTCTGCAACGTAATTTTTAACAAATTTTTAGTAGCTTTCTCTTTACAACTTGCGCTTTTGAAATTAAAAGTCTACATTTTTAGCAAATATCTCCGTCGATTTAACTAAAATTCACTGCTATTTGCAGAATATCTGCAACGTAATTTTTAACAAATTTTTAGTAGCTTTCTTTTTACAAGTTTATTTCCATTAGTGAATTATTAAAAATAATATAAAAAAAATTTAATGAGAAAATATTGCAGAGGAGAAAAAAGATTTATGAGCTGAACAACTTTTTTTATTGTGAAAATAATTTACGTGTTGAATAATTTTTTTGCGAGGTGAAAAAATATTTTTGTTGTATAAAAAAGTTTTTGTAGTGAAATACAAATTCTGTGTTGAAAAAAACTATAAACTTATAACAAAAATTAAAATTTTAATAAAATTTAAATTTGAAATGAAAGGAAAGGAAAATTTTGTAATATTAGATCAAAAATCGAATAGAAAGTCCAAAAATTTTTTAATAAAAACTATTTTTGTTAGAAACTTAAGTTAGAATGAACAAGACAACAAAATTATTGTAGAATTTCAGTACCTCAGGTCCGTTAAGTGGTTCAATTTTCAAATACTTTTGTAACATAAACTCAAAAGTTATATAAAATATTTTTTTTCTATAAAATCGTTCAATTTTGGTACTACTTTATACTCATAATTTAAAACTAATTAATTATTGTACCACTTTTTAAATTAATCCCTCTATTTTTGAACTTTGACTTGATTATTGCATGGGGTTATTTTAGCTTAAGGTCCATTTTTAGACTTACCTTTCATAAACAGGTTCCCAGTGAATTACGCTCAAATCGCTGTTAATTATTTGGTGTCAACATTTTAATGTTTTCAACATTTAAGATAAAACTTTGTGAAAACATAGAACTATGCATAGTGAAGTAGTACATGTTGATCTTGCCAATTCTCAGCGCCACCTAGAATAGAATTTAGGAAAAAAAATAACTAAATTATCAAGAGTTAAAGTTTCTGCTTTTTTCATTTTATAGCTTTACATTTTTCAAAAATTTTATAGATTTTTGCAAAAAATTGTTAAATATAAATTCGTTTGATATAATGTTCCGTTTTTGTGGAACAGTGGAACTGAAGGGGTCAAATTTAGTAACCCAGTGTAGAAAAGCATTACCTTATAAGTCGTTATATAAGTATATATTTGGTAATGTCAAGTACTTACAATTGTAATTACAAATCGATTTTTTTGTATATGTGGATGTCGCGCAAAATAATGACATATCATTACTAAACACTAAAAACCTAAAAAATAGATTTTCAAAATACTTTTTCATGTTACATACAATAGTAATATTTTGGAGTTTGTAGCATTCCAAATTTTTGAAAAATATTTGTCCATTAATCGAAGAAAATTAAAAAATTTTATATGCTAAAAGTTCCCTAGTTTGGGTGGTCATATGGCAGACTTGCTAAGTAAGAACTGGTCAAAATATTTTCAAAAATGTTGTCATATATCCCACTGTAAAGCGTTAAAATTATTTAATATATATATTTTTTTTTAATTTTTATGATTTTTATTCTTTGCGATTATAAGATTAATAAAGTTAATCGAATAATTTGTTAATCGAAATTCGATAATTTTAAATAAATTTCGATAAATATCTGGGCAAAATTTTTCGATTAACAGAATATCGATTACTCGATTAAATAATCGAATTAGATGTCTCTGATTAAAAAATTATACTTCTGTAGTTCGTGAATAAACTACACAGATAAAATTATTGTTAATAAAATTTCAATTAAACATTTGTTTGATTTTAAACTCACTTTCAATTAAATAAATAATATCTATTAAATGTTTGACGTTATATGAATTTATTGTACACAAAATTTCCAGATTTTATAACCCATAATGAAAACAGAGTGAAAAGTTTTTCAATTTTTAAATTTTTTTTTTTTTTCAATTTTGACAATTTTTTAAAATTTTTGTGATTTTTTTCAATATTGGCGTTTTTCTATTTTATACATTTTTTTCTTAAAATTTTGTCGATTTTTGAATTTGTTTTTCAATATTGGCGTTTTTTTTTTTCATTTTATCAATTTTTTTTTTCAAATTTTGTCGATTTTTGAAATTTTTGTAATTTGTGAGATGTTGGTTAGTTCGGTTAAAGATAATGAATATTTTTCTGTTAATATGGAAAAAATATTCATGATCTTTAACCGAACTAACCAACATCTCACACACAATTTATAGATCAACAATAAAAATTCAATATTTTTGTAATTTTTTAAAATTTTGGGATTTTTAATTTTGACGATTTTTTTAAATTTCTGCTATTTTGACAGTTTTTTCCCAATTTTTTTCAATTTTGAAGATTTTTTTAAAATATTATCGATTTTTTTATATTCCGTTGATTTTTTTTTTTTTTTTTTTTTTGATCAAAATTTTGTTGAATTTAGAAACTTTTTTGCTAATATTAGCAAATTTTTCTGAAAGGATCCTCCTAGCAAAAATATCGCTGACTTTCCTGATTTTTTTACCATCAAAATTACAGAAATTCCTCTGCGAAAGCTGCACGGAGAAAACATATTCGTACTGACAATCGAATGTATTACCAATTAAATCGTTTTGTAGGGGTTACCGAATTTTTTTGTTAAGATAAACCAGATAATACGAAAATCCCCAAAAATTTCGATAGATTCCGAAAAACCCGGAATTTTAAACAATCCCGGTTGTCATCTCCAATGATTAGTTTATATACATTGACCATAACACAGGCCGACAACGTTTTCTAACCAAGAATCAGACTATGAAATCAAATCTGACCCCAGAATAGCCCTATCAGGTTTTTGAGATATTCTAACCAAAAACTGCGAAAAACACGTTTTTGGGTACATTTGAGATCCTGTAACTTCCAGAAAATGTTTTTTTTTCTAAAAGATCTTTACGGTATCTAAAAGTGCTACTTCTCCCCTACAAAATTAATTTTGAATTTTTAAAAAAACTTTATTTTCCACAAATATATATTCAGCACTCCTTAACCCATTGCCTGTGCAAGACGTGTACAGGCGTAAACAATAAAGTGTTAAGAACTGTGTATCACTGCATCTCAGTGACAAATGAAGATTTTTAAAAATTCAAAATCGATTTTGTAGGGGAGGAGCAGCACTTTTAAATATCGTAACGATCTTTTTGAAAAAAAAAAATTTCCGGAAGTTACAGGACCTCATCTGTACCAAAAGACGTGTTTTTTGCACTTTTAGCTTAGAATATCTCAAAAACGTTGCTATTCTGAGGTGAGATTTGGATTGTTGGTTAGAAAACCTTGAAGATTTTTTAAAAATTCAAAATGAATTTTGTTGAGAAGGAGTAGCACTTTCAGATATCTTTTGAAAAAAAGAAGTTACAGCACCTCAAATGTACCCAAAAAACTTGTTTTTTGCACTTTTAGCTTAGAATATCTCGACAACCTGACGTGATAGGACTACTTTCAGGTCAGATTCATTTAAAACCATCGTGTAATCTGTAGATTTTTAAACTTAATTGAAAAAATGCAGTTTAAAAAATGTAACGAAATTGCGAATTTCGCGAAAATGGTACGTGCTAAAATTTAGATTTAGGCTCTTGGGGCCAATGTTTATAAGACCCATACGATACTTTTAATGGAGGGATACACGTGCCATTTAAAATAGCTCACAACTCAAGAATTCCTTTACAATTTCAGCGATCTTAAAAGTTTTGGCAACAAATGTTTGTGCAGTGAATATAAGACATTAAATACTATAAAATCCTATCATTATCTCTATTTTTTTTAAAGGACTCATACCACTTTCAAAATAAATGGTTCATAACTATTTGAAGTTAAATTATTTCTTAATAAATTCAGAACACCTTTTTATTTAGATTTTTTTTTTGTTGTATCTAAAGAAATTATTACTACATATTATATATTTTTTTTTATAAATGGTATATAAGGCTTTATGTAAATAAATTGTGATTTTTATGTTCTAGTTTATAGTATATTTTTTTAACATTATTCAATATTTTTAAAATATTTTTTTATTTACGAGTTATTTTAATTTCCTTTGAATAAATGGTTATTGTGTTAAATATTAAACAAACGTATATTTTTCTTATGGGATTTATTCTTTAATATAAAATATTAGTTAATCTAGAATCTTAAATGACCTTCAAAATAATAATAATGAACTATAAATATAATAATACACTCTAAAAAAAAAGTCAGTAAAGTCAGCAACATTTTTGCTGGGAGGTTCCTTGCAGAAAAATTGCTAATATCAGCAAAAAAGTTGCTAAATTCAGCAAAATCTTTGCAGAATTTAGAAATTAGTATTGGCAAACAATTAGCAATTTGTAAAGCAAAATTTTTTAATGAATTTAAAAATTTGTTTGCTATTAGCAATTTTTCTGCAACAATGTTGCAGACTTTACAGTCCTTTTTTTTGAGTGTAAATAATAAAACAAGTTTTAAAACTAGAAATCTTGAAAGATATTAGAATAAATTTATAATAAAAAATAAAGCATATAAAATTTATAAGCCACGAGCAATAAATAGAGTACAGTGGGACAAAAGAGTAGATAAATTGAACAACATTAAAAAAACCGATTAAGAAACGAGTTAAAAAGCACTTAAAGTGTTGTGATTAAGGTTCTGCAATTAGTTATTTATTTTGTGCCATTAACAACATTATCTTTTTGTTCAAACTGGAGCAGGTTGCTTAAAAATCGGATTGAAAACTGATTTCACATTTTAACTCTATGGCATAACATTTTGAACATGCCCTTTTGTTGAGTGTAAATAATAAAACAAGTTTTAAAACTAGAAATCTTGAACGATATTACAATAAATTTATAATAAAAAATGAAGCATATAAAATTTATAAGCCACGGGCAATAAATAGAGTACAGTGGGACAAAAGAGTAGATAAATTGAACAACATTAAAAAAACCGATTAAGAAACGAGTTAAAAAGCACTTAAAGTGTTGTGATTTAGGTTCTGCAATTAGTTATTTATTTTGTGCCATTAACAACATTATCTTTTTGTTCAAACTAGAGCAGATTGCTTAAACACGGTTTCCTCCTCAGAGGAATCGGTGCTAAAAGAACTTGGTATAGTACACTCAAAAAAAAAAGTTTGTAAAGTCAGCACAAAATTTTGCTCAGTCAGCAAAATTTTAGTCAGGAGGGTGCTAGCAAAAAAATTGCTAATGTCAGCAGAATCTTTTGCTGAAAATCAGCGAGCTGATTTTTAGCAACAAAATTAGTAGATTCAGCAAAAGTTTTGCTAACACTTAGTAGATTAGAAATAAAAAAGCGTTGGTAAAAATTAATAAATTTTTTGCTGAATTTTAGTAGACTGAAAAAAACGCAAAAAAATTGTAAAAAAATTGTAATTTAGTAAATTATTTGCTGAAAATCATAAAACATATTTTTGTGATTCTTTTAAAAATAATTTACAATAATTACGAAATATAAAAATTTTCATTTTCCCACATTGATGTCATGAATTAATTTAATATCTGAAAATATATAGAAATAAATATATATAACATAACAAAAATCCTCTTTCAACTACTTACATCAATGGTAAGCTAAATGATGCTTTCTTTTAAAGGACGCAACTGCCGAAGATAGTTATAGAAACGAAACGAAAAATAAACAAAAACAAACGAAACGAAAAAAACAACCCTTTTTTTGCAATAAGAAAAAGGAACCATACTAAGATGTGTGTCTTTGTCTTTCGCTTTACTCTGTCTACATGTCTGTATATGTCTGTTTGCAATTTGACCACACTAGATTATTAATCTATTAACATTTATTATAGAAATACATATTAAATTTAAATATTTTCTTTTGTCTTTTATTTTATTAATAGACAATTATTTTCACAAGCCGGTGACAACGCAAAATTTAAGTTGTTTTAATCCTCAATTTTGTTTTATGTATGAAAAACAGATACAAAAGTCTTCCATGGTTGATTTTAGAGTTGTACTTTTTAGTATCATTTTCCTCTTCTCTACTACATCTTGACATGCAGCGACATCTGCTTCATTCTGCGTATATCTTTCAAGCTGGTTGTCGTCCACACTATTAATGTGCTTATCAGCACAATTGTTTTTAGCAAAATTAATTAGTAAAACATTAGTATATTAGTAAAGCATTAGTATAAAACAGTTAAGTGCTGAATAAGTATAAAAAAAAATTTTAGCTGAAAACACGATTTTAACAAAAAAATTTGCTAAAAAATAGTATACCTGATTTACAAGACGTTTTACTAACTTTTGTACTAACTTATTTTTTTGAGTGTACACATACGCAAATATCATAATGTAGAAAAATCTTCTTTCCACTGTATTTATTGATTTTTTTTTTCTGAAAGTGTTAAATTCTTAACAATTTGGTTAGACAAATTGTTAGGAATGCTTTTAATACTTATTAGTTAAAACTGTTTTATTTTTGTACATGCACTCCAACATATTAAAATTCTTCTCACATTTTAATATTAGGGAGAATTTTAAAACTTTCCAAACGCTTTTCAGATAATGGTCTTTCAAATATCATTACACTTGGTATTTATATTTTCCTAGTTGATATGGAGTTTATGTGTTTTGTATTTTTTCAAAATTCGTTATAATTCGCTTTTAGTCGTTGCTCAAAATTGTGGCTTTTTAAAAAATGTGTAAGAAATATACAATGTACGAATTATTATAACTTTTGAACGCGTCAGCAGAAAACTAAAAACTTGGTGTCATTTCAAAAACCATATCCTCTTCTTTCAACAAATTAAGGATAATGTAATTTAAAAAATTTTCTTAATTTGCAAATATCTCAAAAAAAAAACCATCATTAATTTTTCTGAATTTGATTTTGCAATTAACTCAAAGTATCACTTAAAACATATAAAAATTTCAAGTTGGAAATCAATAATAAACATTTTTTTCCTGAAATAACCTTTAATATTTAAAATAAAATTTTGTAGATAAACATAGCACTCTTCAATAAATTTCAATAATTTTTGCCACACATGGAAGACCACATGTAGCTAAACTACTTATTCAGATTTTCGTTATCACATCATAGGTCCTTTGAAAGGGACATTTAAAGTAAAGTCCAAATGGGCAACCCTTATGTTAATATAGCACCCTACGACAAATTTCCATATTTTTTGACTCACATTGGAAAATCGTTATGCATGTTCAACAGGGTCCACATGTAATTAAACTGCGTACGCAGATTTTCGTTACAACAAACTATGTCCTTACAAAAAGACATTTAAAGTTTAAAATTTACACCAATTTGGATATCAGATGAAAGATCATAATATCTGTTATTCCACAAAATTATTAATCGTATTATTTCAGGACAAAAAAATGTTAAAAGTTGTCCTTTTAAAAATTGTATGTTTCTAGAGCCTTGATTGTTTTAAGTAAGTTCGTTAAAACAAAAAAGTCGTATTAAAGATTTGACTATTCAGCCTTTTAGCTTTAATAGTTTCGCTAAAACAAAGATTTTAAATTTCCATTAACAAATAAATTTTTTTATATTACAATATATTTAATTGTTTATGTCTGATTTTTTGTTTTTATAATGTTTGCCATTGCTAAACTAATAAGGATAAAAGTCTGATGGATAGTATGTCTTTCAGTGTAAAAGTGAAACCTTTTACATTCATAGTTTATTTTGACGAACCTTTTTTAAAGCAGTCAAGGATATTGAATGATAAAATTTTTAAAAGGAAATTTTACAAATTTTTTATCCTTAAATATTACGACCAATAATTTTGTAGAATACCAGACATTATGGATTTTCATATGATACCCATATTGACATCATTTCATAAGTACAAGTATTTAAATAATTTGTTTAAAATTTTAACTTTAAGTGGTTTTTTGAAAGGATATAAGAAGTAATAACGAAAATCTGAGTAAGCAGTTTAATTATATGTGGTCAGGTGCATATCGATTTTAACCATGTGAGGCAAAAATGATTGAAATTTGTCATAGGGTGCTATAGGATATTAGGGTGGCCCATTTTGACCACTTGGTGGAATTTGCTGGGTGCGAAAATTATTTTTCCCTACTACAATGGGATGAACTTGCGATGCGATCGAATAAGTTGGCGAAATGGCAACTTATTTGTAATTTTTAAAAAAATAAATGGCAAAAATTAAAAACGAGATTTACAAAAATTTATTAAAAACGCTATAACTTCATGAAGTTAAAAAACAACTATATTATGTTGCATATCATTTGAAAGATATTGAGAATACATTTCAATCAATGTATAAATTATAAATATTGGTTGGATCAACCAAATGTTATTCATCTGCTTGCTACTAGCTTTTTTTAACTTTGGAGGTCCTGTCAGTCATTTTTATGCAAACTAAGGACAATTTGACACGATATGGGTTTATTATATTTTGCAACTCTTGCCTTATATATAGTTTTTTTAAACCTAAAAATTTCAAATATATTAAATGTTGACCCATTTCGGCAGCTTATTCGATTGCGTCGCAAGTTCTTCCCATCGTCGTAGGATGTTGAAATTTGACCTATATATGTGAAATGACGCACTTAATCATAATTTTTGAGAGCACCCAGCAAATTCCACCAATTTGTCAAAATGAGCCACACTAGTCAACATACAAAATTTTATATTAAAGATATTTTCGGAAAAATTCCGTTTCTTTTTAAACCCGCCTGATTCGCACTTTGAGTTAATTGCAAAATAAATTTTGCGAAAAATTAATTATGGGGTTTTTGAGATATTCGCGATTTAATTACATTTTATGAATTTCGTAAAAAGTTAATTTTTATGCAATACTGTTTAAAGAAAAGGATTTGATCTTTAAATAACACAAAGTTTTTAATTATCTCTTGACGCGTTCAAAAGTTATGATAGTTCAAACTTTGCAACTTTCTTACTCATTTGTTAAAAACCCCCAATTTACAGCAGCGACTAAACGCGAACTATAACTAATTTTGAAAAAATAAAAAAGACGTGAACTCCATATTGCCTATCAGAATGTTTATACCGCGTTTTTTTTAAATCACTAGAGGTAAAGTTGAAAATGCCGTTTTTGTGCTCATTTTTTTTTTTTTTAATGTCCCACCATATTCTTGAAAATCAAAAACACTTCTTTAAAAGGTCTTCTACACCGTTTTCAATTGTATTTCAGATTTTGCAATTGTCTTTCAGAAAATATTAATTGTATTTCAGAAATTATCAATTGAATATCAGTTTTATCAATTAAATTTCAGAAATGATCTATTGTATTGCAGATTTAACAATTTTATTTCAGAAATTATTCATTGTAAATAAACATAATTGGTAAGCTCGAGGTATGATTTCTTTTTTATTTTTTTTTTTTTTTTTTTTTTTTTTTTTTGTAGCGATAATTAATAAAAAATTGGACTTCGAGCTTAACCATTATTTTTATTTGGTATTTCAGAAATTATTAGTTGTTTTTCAGAAATTATTAATTGTATTTCAGAACTTATCAATTGTATTTCAGAAATTATTAATTATGTTTCAGAAATTATCAATTGTTTTCAGAAGTTATCAATAATATATAACAATAACTTTTATTAATTTCTGAAATACAATTCCGGATAAACAATTTTTAAAACTGAACTACTGTAGATATTCGGCCTGATTACGGTTGTCGTAGTAGTAGTGAAAATTTGTCGTTTTTAAAAAACGGTATTACGTTTGTCGAAAACTACTAATGTACAACACTGCTAGAAAATCTATTACAATTTCCGTATTACGGTTGTCGTTTTCGACTGTCAAAATATATAAAAACAGTCGTCTACTTTATTTTTCACGACAGATTTAAAAAATTCTTAAAAAATGCAAATTTCAATGAAATTTTAATTAATTTAAATACTTTTAGAATAAAAATTATAGCACCGAATCTGTTTGCTTAATTGGAGGACGTTTTAGGGTAAAAAACATAATTGGCAAAATCTGGAACAAGTCAGTTTAGAAACATAACTACGATTACTTTAAAACTTTTACCCCAAAAACTAATTTTTGAGCAGATTTCAAGAAACAAAATATTTGTAGTCGCCGGCGCCCCTTGCGGCTGAGCTGGCCATTAAAGTTGAAAAAGTTGTTTTAAGTATCTCAAAAAGTACAAGTCCGTTTATAACAATATCCATGTTGTATGAAAGCTCTTTTAAATGGCTTTTCAATGGTGTACAATATGTCAATATAAATTAACCCATTAAAGGCCGGTTTAAAATTTTCTTATTTTTACTTTAGTTTTTTAGATAAAATGTGCTTTTTATTCAAAAATTGGCCTGTGTAAGTACTTAATAAGTTTATAGAAATGGATAGCCGGATTTATAAGCTTTCTTTTGAGGTACAATATGACCACATATCTCTTGAAACAAAAAAAAAAAAAAATATCAAAGGCTAAATTTAGACAATGTCTTTTAATCTCTATTTTATTTTAAAAGATATGGTAGTCCATTATACCTTTAATGAAAGCTTGTGAAATTTTCTTTAATTTTTTGTACAGTTTTTATATGCTAATATAGGCGATTTTTTTAATAAGTTGATCTTTTTACAAAAAAAAACAAAAAAAACACAAATAAATATAAGGAAATTTTGAATTGGGCTGTAATGGGTTAAATTCTATGGTCATATCGTACATCATTGAATAGATATTTTAAACTTTGATATGACATGTATATTGTAATGATCGGACTTGTACTTTTTGAGATAACTTTCCGAATTTAATGCCTCGTCCAGCCGCAAGGGGGCTCTGGCGACATAATTTTTTTGCTTCTTAAAATCAGCTTAAAAAGTACTATGCGAGGTAAAAGTTTGGACGTGATCGGAGTTATTTTGCTAAACAACACTTAGCCGTTTTCTTCGAATATCATTCGTCTTAGCCATAGGCACTCATATTTTTCATCTGAAGTTAAAAAAATAAGTCCGAACTTAGCATTTTATATATTTTTGATAATTTAACAACAAAATTAAAAATTTCTTATTGCCGCCAATCAGCTGTTTTTGACAGATCGTCATAGAGTGCTTCATAATATTAATAAATTTAACAAATTTGTCAACACTCTGTTGTTTTCAATCTATTACAAAAACCTTTTAGTCGAAAATTTTACGTAATACCGCAACAAATAAAAATCGACAACGACTTCGACTAGAGTCGAAATACGACTACGACAACCGTAATCAGGCCCATTTTCTGAAATATAATTGATAAAACTGAAATTCAATTATTGATACTTTCTGCAATACAATGGAAGGGCTTATTGTAAAAACTTGATAAGCGACAATTTATTTTTAGTGTTTTTACCTTTTAAAAGTTGATAAATGCAACAAAAAAAAAAAAAAAGTATGACTTTTGCAGGATGTTTACACTCTAGGTACTTGTAGTACAGTGTTTAAGCAAGGCTTCTATCAAATATTATCCATAGATGTCTAGAAAACATCGAAAATCCATAAAAAAAAAATAAATGTGATTTATCATGTTTTTACAATAAGCACCTCAATTTATAACTTTTAAAATACAATTGGAAATGGTGTATAAGAACAAGTTTTTGTTTTAGTAACAAAAAAATAATTCTAAAATACTTCAAATCCGAAAAGTGTTGATAGACATGACTTTAAAATAAATTAAAAGAAAACATAATAAAATAAAAATTTACTTTGAAGGTCATTATAAATCATTTAATTTTTTTTTAGTTTTTGTTTTCATTATATTTTTTTTATATTTCTTTTATACATTCGAGACATGTTATTGACCTTAAGTAAGGTTGGCTTGGATGTTTGTTTTTATATTTTCGGTTCTTTTTGGTATTGTTTGTTTGGGTTGATGGTGGCATATAATTTTAATTATTTTTTTTTTTTAAGTTTCTACTTCATGATGGAAAAGGTTAGTGGAACAAGAACAAAAAAATGAGTAAAAGAATTGAAATTAAGTTCTAAAGGTCACATCAAAAGATAAGAATATGTTTTATAGATAATGAGAAGCTTGTTAAGGAAACCGATTCTAAAAAAGAGATAAGTTACAATTAAACCACAGGCGATGGTAGCGGTTAATTTTAGAGTTTAATTTTGCCTACCGATAATATTTTCTGGCTTTTAAGTATGTGTTTCTATTCAATTTATTTTAAAACATTTGACGCCCAACGTGGGGCCTTTTGAATTTGAACTTCGTGGTTTACGGTGCTTAGTGAATGCAAAGCAATAAATTTTATTTTCTAAAGATATTGTTAGATAACTCCTTAAAACAGCTTTATATAAAATTGTAGTTAAAAAACTAAAAACAAAATAAATCCTCAAGTTCTTTCGCACTGAAATTTATGTCACTTGTTCAGCACGAATAATAAATAATATGTTATTTTAGAAAAATTTTTTTTTGTTGCCTACTTTAGGCGATATAGACCAAAATATGTTAAGAGCAAATCTCAAAAGCTAATCTATAAAAATTAATAGAACTAATGTCCTAAAATAACACTTTTTGTGCTTTTACTTAAGAAAATATGGCGATTCTGGTTTTTCGAAAGTTGAGCAAAAATGCACCTTAAGTTCAGTGTATACCAGAGAACTGCATGAATGTCTTGTGAAACATTCGCAAAACATTTTTTTTTTTACAACAGCAAAATTTGTTTATGCTACGATAATAAAAACTCTGTTACATTTTTAAAACATGGAAAAAAAATATAGGAACCTATGAAAAACGTTTGCATTTTTTAAGCAAAATAGACTTTTTTTTGCTACTTTAGTATTAAAAATCGTCCAAGCTGGCATCAGTACCAGAGAAACAAGCCGACCCTAAATTTTCGGCGGCGGCGGCGCAACCGCTTTAGTAACGGCGGCGTTAAGGTTATAAAACCGGCGGAGTCTGAATTGTCGGCTTAAAATGCTGGTTTTTAACTGTTGTTATCTTGACGATTTTTAGATAAAATATATATATTCGCTATATTTTTCATCAGATCTATTTACATGTTAGTAATCAACAAAAAAAAAAAAAAACATTTCCAAGCATATGGAAATGCTTAATTAACTTGGATTGGCTAATTGTTAATGAAACAAATAAAAGTGCATATGTAAAAAAACTCATTAAATTTATTAAAAAAAAAAACAGATTATAATTAATTTTTTTTTTTTTTAATTGATATAATACATTTAATGCATGTCAAAGCAATAAATGGGTTTTCAGTACATTTCCCAAATTTAATGACATTTGGTAGGAACGTTACCTTTTACAAAACAAATACTCTTACAAAGCTTAAGAGTTTTGTTCCTTCCAGTTCCCGAAATGTAATGTCTTAAAAATCCAAGATTTTCAGAAAAATTACGAATTTTTCATTACATCTTTAGAAGCATTTGAGGTATTTAGAAGTATTTGAGGTATATGCATAACTAAGGCATCATATGAAAGGTATGCAATGCACCTTATAATTATATGCAAAGTTATTTTTATTTTCAAAAGGTTAAAGTTAATTTTTAAGTTAAAAATTTGGAAAGCTATATTTCAAAATGCGACATACATAAAGTAAAAATGTAAATTTTTTTGCATTTTTCCATTATTTTTAATTTTTTCTTCGTTTTGTACACGTTTTAAAACCAATCACGACTGATTAAAATGGTAACAAAATTGGTATATTCGGCGGCTGCCGCTTTAGCCGGCTCACATTTTAAGCCGATGCGAGCCGATGAAAACGGCGGCGGCGGCGCGCAGCCGATTTTGCGCCGATTGGCTTGTTTCTCTGATCAGTACACACAAGAGAATGTTTTGCAAAACATTAACGCAGACCTTTGGTATATACGTAAAGTCTTTAATACACACTGAAAAATAAAGTGCCAATCGAAATGAAAAGTGCATTTTAATGGTAACAACATTCAGGGAATTTTTACTTTAAAAATATGTAGTTGTTTGGGTTTGTAATACAGTATCTTTATTTTTAATGTAAATGTCAGTCATTTGTAGAACAAATTTTATATTTTACTAACCTTGCTGTTCATTTAAAAAAACAAACCACATCAAATGACTGTTTTATGATTTTAAGTTAATTTTTTTGATATTTAAAAAAATAAATGCTTGTTTATTTTTTACTTATCATTTTTACTACAATTGTTAGTAATTTTTTGAACAGTAAAAAAAAAAACAAATATTAGTTGAATTTAATGAAATATTAGTCATCCTTTCATTTCACTTGTTTTTGACTACATTTGCTGTTATTGTGTTTTCCTTATTTAAATTTTGTTTCGTAATATTTTATTTGTATCTAGTTAATTTCAACATAACTCTTTTTTTGCTGAAATTCTGATACTTACAACAAGTAAATGAATCAATTGACCTAAAAAAACCTATCTCGTGACAGGTAAACCGAGGGCGGTGATACTGCAACTATATTTTGTAGTCAGTGCTTTTTTCTATTCCACTTTTCTATTTTTTTTTTTTTTGAATTTTCTTATAGTGTTTGTTTTCTTTTGTATTTAAACACGCACGCATAAAATATAACTTTTCTGTTAGCCAGCCAATATGCACAAGCAACATAAGCTCAGACGGTAGAGCGTTTGCCATGCAGACTGTTTTGTAGTTTTTTTTTTTTTTTTAATTCTCGGTTTTTTTAATTTCAAATGAAGATTTCTATGACAACGCCATGTTAAATTGGCCGGTCTCTTTTACATAAAAAGTCCGATCAAGCATCGGTGTTGGTTATCTTGAAAAATGTCCTGTCCTGTAGTGAGAGGTATTTTAAAGGACAGATTTGCCTGATATTAGTAAACTATTGGTTCATTAATTATGATCAACAAGTCTCATTTAAATTCATCTCATTACCACCATAACCCCATTCATTCACTTTACAGCCTATGATACAGTCCCGGCAGCCGATGAAGATATAGCCTATGAAGCCACTAAACAGTTGGGTTTACTCAATCATCGTTTGAATCTCTTAAGACTAGAGGAAGAAGCCAGACAAATTAATTTACCCAATATAACAATTAATGCACTAGTAAGTCGAATACCCTGTTCCTGTGACAAGGGTGTATGTAAATGTTGTGCGGGTAAGGAAAACTTTTATGAATTTCTCTAATTTGGTAAGACTTCATCTAATTTTCTCTTATTCTATAACAGGTTTGTTATCCGTCATAGGTTTGAATTCTTGTACTGAAGTGGTATATCGTCCCGATGAATTCTCATTTGAATTGAGAATGAAGGTGAATAACAATGTATGGTTTAAACAAAAGATATCGGGGAAAAATCCGCCACCATTTTGTTTTAGACCGCCCCGTTTTAATTTTGCCCAAGCCTGTGTACAATTTCATGATATATGGTTTGTGGGACGCAATATGCATGTTTGTATGTATATGTCGGGATCGTTTCAGGGATATGAGTTATTTGAGAGGTAAGTTTTGAGATAATTAGGATTAAAGAGAATATTAATCATTAATTTATATGGCTTTCTATTATAAGGAACTTTGATTGCTTGCTATTTGGCGAGAAGGGAGTTAAAATTGTTAAACCTGAAGATGGTTATCCGGTGCGTCCCGGGGATGTTGAAATTGATGAGGGTGACGATGATATTGAGGACTATGATGAAAATGTTGTAAGAAAGAAGAGACATATTAATAAACAGCATTAAAGAGAGACAAAAGAGAGGCAAACAGCATGAACGAGAGCAAATAAAGCAATGTTAAGGAGGAGTCAAGATAACCTATATTTTCTTAAATTTGAAAGGAGGTTACAAAATGAGTAGCCTGAAATGTAGATGCGATGATTTTGTATTTATTATTTTAAGTATTTATTTTTTGTCACTAATTTATAACCATTTGTCCATACTTAATTAATTTAATTTTATCTATATTCGAATTACTTAATATTTAAATAAATATTTTGTTAAAAATTATAACTTTTCAACTTCATTAATGTCCAACACTCAAAAAAATAAGTTAGTAGAAAAGTTAGTAAAACGTCTTGTAAATCAGGTATTCTATTTATCAGCAAATGTTTTGCTAATATTATGTTCGCAGCTAAAATTTTAGTTATACTTATTCCGCACTTAACTGTTTTGAACTAATGTTTTACTAATATTATACTAATGTTTTACTAATTTATTTTGCTAAAAAAAATTGTGCTGATTAGCACATTAATGAAGGAATTAGATGTCGCGGCATGTCAAGCTGTGGTAGTGACTAGGAAAATTATACTAAAAAGTACAACTCTAGTAAGACATATAAAAAATCAAACATGGAAGATTTTTGTATCTGTTTTTCATATATAAAACAAAATTGTGGATTGAAATAACTTAAATTTTGCGTTGTCACCGGCTTGTGAAAGTAATTGTCTATTAATTAAATAAAAAACAAAATAAAATGTTTAAATTTAATAAAGATTAAATGTATATTTGTAAACCAAATGTTTATAGAGATTAATAATCTAGTGTGGCCAAATTGCAAACAAATATACAGCGGGTAGACAGAATAAAGCGAAAGACAAAGACACAAATCTTAGTTAGATTTTTATGTTTTCTTTTTCTTATTGCAAAAAAAGGTTTGTATATGTTATATTTTGTTATTTTTTCGTTTCGTTTCTGTAATTATATGCGGCATTTGCGTTCCTTTAAAATATAGCATCATTTAGACAACCATTGGTATAAGTAGTTGAAAGATAATTTTGTTTATGTTATATATAATTATTTCTATTACATTAATTTATGTCGTACATTAATTTATGTCGTCGAATTGTAATTTATTTTTAATGTTTTATGATTTTCAGCAAATAAATTAACTAAAGTATAATTTTTTTTACAAATTTTTTGAGTTTTTTTCAGTCTACTAATATTTAGCAAAAATTTTATTAATTTTTTGCAATGGTTTTTTAATTTCTGATCCACTAATGGCCGTAATTTCAAGCAACATATACCTACTGGTGCTTAGATACCTACCGTGTACACGAACAAAATCGGGTAGGTATCTAAGCACCGGTAGGTATCTATTGCTTAAAATTACGGGCATAAGTGTTGGCAAAACTTTTGCTGAATCTACTAATTTTGTTGCTAAAAAACAGCTCGAACGATTTTGCTGACATTAGTATTTTTTTTGCATTACATTACTAAAATTTTGCTGACTCAGCAACATTTTTTGCTGACTTTATTAACTTTTTTTTTTGAGTGTATTAAAACATCCTTAAATAGAATAATATTTAAATAAATTAGTTCTAACATCACTTCTTTCCTATTATTCTTCCAAGTGTGTTAAAAGTAGGTGCCAGCGCCACTTGTTGCTTCAATTATGTCTATTATCCTTGTGTTTTATTTTTTCCATACCTAACATATCCTTTTGTGTTAATGTGTGAAAATATGCAGTGCATATTCCGCAATAGTATAAGTACAACATTATATGAACAATATTACAACGGAATACAAGGAGTTAAGCCATTAACGCTAAACAAGTGAGCCACTTTAACACTTATGTTATGCCATCATCATCATCATCAACGCCATCTACCTTTTAAAGTTCTCTATGAAGAAAAAACCCAACCAGGGGTCCTAAGAGTGCATTTACTTACAAACGGATGCAAACAAGGATATGCTTTAACAAACTGCATATATTCCTTGCAATTCTTTTGCAAACATAACATGTTGTATGTTTTACAAGGATCATGAATATATGTGAGTACTGGTTTTTTTCTCAACTGCATTTCTAAAGGATATACTTTGTAAGGATTTAATTTTACCTTATATAGGTATTTGTGTAAAATGCATGCATATGCATTCATTATATGAATGCAAAAATTTCGAATTTTGATATATGGTTGAATGTAATAATAAACTCTGCATATAATTGCATTTTATGGTACGGATTTTATTCAAAGGCATATTAAAAAAAAAAAAGGTTAAGGAAAGTTTAAGTACTTTAGAGGTATTCAAAAAGAGCTAATATGAATATTGTTGTGGCGTTTAGTTGATAGCACTTCAAACGGATGGGAATTTCAAGTATGATTTTAACACTTGAATGCATTAACAATGTAAAGAAGAGCAGATGATTGAGAATTATCTAAAAAAAATGTTTATTAAAGGAAAAATACTGTCATAGTCATAATTTTAAATTTCAATTTAATTTTTGTTTCGTAATATTTCGTATTAGATTCAGATTTCAAATTATTCCTATTAAAGTAAAAATGCAGAATCCTTTGACAGGTTAACCGACTGATTTTTTGGTTTAGGTTTTATTTTTTTTTTTTGTAGTTTTCTTTTACTTTTTTTGTGGTTAAATACGCAAAAAATATAACTTTGCTGTTAGCCAGCCCAAATGTCAAATACCTAAAAAATACTACTGTCGCTTAAAAACCTAATCTCCCGACTATCTGAACTTAAATACCGTTACCCTTCAAATATCGTTGTCTAAACAACTGAATTATCGTTATGGTTAAAAATCCTACACTCCTTAAACCTTAAAATAGCTTTACCCCAATAACTGAAATACGCACACAGTGAAATAAAGTGCCAACCAAATAGAAAAGTGTATATTTATGGTAACAACTTATAAATTCAGTTCAGTTCATTCAGTATTTATATTAGATTTCTGAAAATTTTGGGCGTTGCAACTAAAATTTAGTTGAATTAACCGAACTTTGTTGTAAAAACTAATGTGAAGTTATGCCAACCAGACTTGGGCGACGTCAATTACATTTCAATATTGTTTACTAGTGAATTTTTTCTATATCATTAATAATATCAGAACTACATTCACACTTGTGAGCTTAATCGCTTCCTTGGAAAATTTCGAAAATGTTTAATACCAAACATTGGGATTAGTAACAACATCTGGGTATTTAATTACAGGGCAATTACTCAATTACACCCAATTACATGTAATTAAACATAAAAAAGTAATTGGCCTGTAATTAAATACACAGATATTGGTGTAATGTCCCATATCTGGTATTGACAAAATTGAAAATTTTCCAAGGAAGCTTTTAAGCCCACATGTGTGAGCGTATGTCTGAAATTATTAATGATATAGAAAAATTTCACAAGTGAACGATTTTGAAATGTAATTGACATCGCCCAAGTCTGGTGCCAACCGTCTAAACTTCGTAATACCCGAATTTGAGTCGTGTTAACTGAATTTCAGTTGGCAAATAGCGACATATTTCTCTGTGTGCGGTTATCCTTAAATATCAAATATACCAAAATACACACAAAAAAAATAAAATTCATAATTTTTTATGAAAAAATTGATATTTTTAAAGGTTCGTACTATTTATGAAGTGTTCCTAGTTTCCCAAGCATTTATGAAAAAGTACATAAAATTCCAGTATTATTGCAATTTATGCAAGTTTTCTTAAATATTAGGATTTTGTACATTGGCAAATTTTTTAAGTACTTTTTTATAAATATTAATTGTTTCTACATATAAAGGGT
Organism: Delia radicum; assembly: GCA_021234595.1. NCBI lineage: Eukaryota > Metazoa > Arthropoda > Insecta > Diptera > Anthomyiidae > Delia > Delia radicum. Next base: position 33,707,530 of record CM037855.1, on the reverse strand, counting down.
GTCGCAAGAAGAACGCAATTTTTAAATCTGGCAACATTCGAAGTGTCATTGTTTGACATTTGAACAATTGTTATTGTTTGCTAGTAGAAGGTACGAGGTTAGTAAAAATGGAGCGCTACACGAATGAACAACGCATTCTCATTGTGAAATTGTTTTACCAACATGACAACATGAAAATGCCGATTTTGCCGATAAAATCATCTTCAGTGACGAGGCCCATTTTCATCTTGATGGCTTCGTCAATAGGCAGAATTGTCGCATTTGGGGTGAGGAAAATCCTCGAGTGATTCACGAGAAGCAAATGCATCCTCAACGTGTCACTGTGTGGTGTGGTTTTTGGGCTGGAGGAATCATTGGACCTTTTTTTTATGAAAATGAGGCAGGTCAAGCGCAAACAGTCAATTTTGTTCGGTATCGTGAAATGATAACCAGGTTTTTCTTGCCTAGAATTGAAGAAATGAATGTGGAGGGCATGTGGTTCCAACAAGACGGCGCCACATGTCATACAGCCAGAGAAACAATTCAATTGCTGCATCAGTCATTTCCCGAGATCAGAATTGGCCGCCTAGATCGTGCGTTTTTTGAAGTCGATGGTTTACACGAATAAGCCGACGACGACTCAAGCCTTAAAATAGGAAATTGGACGCTGCATTAATGAAATACCGCAGCATTCATGCAAAACGGTCATTGAAAATTTCATTAAAAGATCGCGTGCATGCCAGCAAAGCCGCGGCGGCCATCTGCACGATATATTGTTCCATACATAACCTCATTCTGTCTACTTTACGATATAATAAAGTTTCACGATTTTTTTTTAAATATCTGTGTTTTATTTAAAATTTAAAAATTGCGCTCTTCTTGGGACACAGTTTATTTTTATTCATAATTTACGAGACACAAACTTTCCCAGGATTTTTTATGAACTGTTCATAAATGTTATGAAAAAGTTCCTAAATTAGCACATTTGCAAATTTTTCATAAAATATTCATAAATAGTATAAGTTTTTTTTCTTTTGTGTGTAGCCTAGCGATAGCCTCGTCGTTTGCGATTTTATTTACGGTGTGTGATCCCGGTTTATGACCCCAAGCTAAAAAGCGTTAGGTTTAGCAGATTCTTTTAAATTTTTATTAATATTAATTAACTGAAGAGAATATGGTTAATCTGTCAGACCTAGCTAGAATTCAAAACACAAACTCTTTTTCTCTATTAAAACCTATGCCAACTAAGTAAATGGACAAAATTCAATTATAAATCACTGTTTGTTTTCCAAAATGCATGTCAATAAAATTCTATATTAGACACGCAGTAAAAAAAAACTGGGATAATATTAGCGAAGTGCTTAGTACATAAGTTTTAAGTTAGCTTTACAAAGTTCTAGTAAAATATTTACAAATTTTTGTAAAAACTTCGATTTTTAAATATTTTTTCATTGTGTGTGCTTTTTACAAAAATGATACCTTAATAACTTTTTAGCGGTTCGCGATATGTCAAAAATTTATTTTATCATTATACTAAGTTGGTATTAATACATTTTGATTGTGTGTGATTGAAAAATTTATTTTTAAGTTTTTGAAAAAACAGAGTTTTCCGTTCACTCTATTGACTTAACGGTGCACTTTAAAAACCGGGAAAAAAGCATTTTTTTTTTATAATGTTAAGTTTTCTTTGATCTTCTTTTATTTGATTCTTCTTATTTTAAACGAGCTTAACATCATTTACTTATTAATTATTTCCAATATTTCGTCTCCACATTGGGTGACTTCTTCAGGGAAAAATTATTACAATTTGTTTAAAAAACTTGTTTTAATAATTAAAAAACTTATATAAAATATGAGTTAAGAAGTTCAAAAAAGAAACATGTTCAAGATGAATATCGCAAATTTGGATTGATTATAGATCAGCCTAAACAAGGGTCAGGCAATACAAATGATGGCAATACTGCAAGAAGATTCTTTTCAGATCCAGAAACAGCATCTGAAATAACAGGAGTGGATTTAAACCTTATTTTGAGATTTAAAATAATCCTAGAAGTACTTGCGTGCAATGAACAAATTGACTCTAGAAAATTTGGAGATTATGCTAAGGAAACTGCAAAAATATATACAACCAAGAACCCATGGAGAAATATGTCTGCAACAGTTCACAAAATCCTTTATCATGGAGAATATATCATTTGGTGCCACTTGGAGATCTATCAGAAGAAGCTCAGGAAAAAAGGAATAAGGATTACAGATTTTATAGACAGCACAATACTAGAAAAATTTCACGAAATTCCACAAATGAAGATCTATTTAATATATTATTGGCTATGTCAGATCCGTTCATCTCCAGTATTCGAAATCAATGGAAAGTTTAACATCGGGATTTAGATGAAGAAGTCAAAAAGGTTAGGTTAGGTTAGTCGGAGTGGTAGCCGGCTCCGTGAGCACCAGCTCACTCTGAGGTCCATTATGATGCCACGAGACTGACGGATTACCGATCAGACTCCACCGTTGAACCAGTTGCGGAATACCAGCACCTGAAAGATCCCCATGATCGTGAAAGAACGCCAATCCAAGTGAGGGCCTCCTACGTAGCGCCAGCGCAGGACATGAACAGAGAAAGTGCTCAATACTCTCCTCCTCCTCGTTCCCGCAGCTACTACAGAAGTCAGGCGATAACACCCCCAACCTACGAGCGTACCTGCCGATAAGACAGTTTCCGGTTGTCAACGCCACCATGTCAGAGATTTCCCCCCTGGAAAGCGACAGGAGCGCCCTCGTTCGCCCCAGATCCAGAGCCGGCCAGATGTGCCTTGTCACCACACAAGTCACGCCATTAGCCCACCTTAGGTCAGTCGCCCTCTCGAAGTAGAGCCGATTGTTCAGCTTACAGGTTGCTAGGGGACCACCAACTCCTGCAAATTCCGCAGGAACTTGCAGGGTGGTTCCTAGCCTTGCAAGCTCATCAGCTCTACAGTTCCCTGGTATGTCCCTGTGCCCGGGACCCACACGAGTCGAATGTCGAACTGCTTGGCCATCTCATCCAAGGATGCGCGGCAGTTAAGGGCAGTTACCGTAGTCAGAGACGTTGACCCCAAAGACCTTACCGCGGCCTGACTGTCAGAAAAGATGTTAACGCTCGTCGTGGACAGGACGTTCCGTCCGAGCCAAGCGGCAACCTCTCCTATCGCCATCACCTCAGCCTGAAAAACGCTGCAGTGGTCGGGCAGCCTCAGAGCCAGTTCCAGACCGAGCTCCTCGGAGTAGACGACGAGACCGACTCGCCCGCCGAGCCCCGATCCGTCCGTGTAGAAATTGACGCCACGTCTCCTTGCCGGCACCCCACCCGCCCAGGAATCCCTGGTCGGTATATGGACCGCAAAGAGACGTTCATGCGCCGTAACCGGAGTCACATGATCCACACTCTGTGGAAAATTTTCCCCCAGAATCGCATCGTGACCAAATCCATTGCGAAATCGACCGTAGTCTTATGGCCGCGTCAGCCGCTACCTGCTTCCCCAGTATGTCCAAGGGGACAAGATGCAATATGATCTCCAATGCATCCGTTGTAGAAGTCAAAAAACTACTACAGCACAGAAATAACATAGAACAGAATATGGAATATTTGCAATCAATATTTGAATCAAACGAATAATAATTATAATTGCCTTTCATTGTTATTTAAGTACGAAAAACATAGAATTAGTAAAAATATTAATAAACATAAACCTCCCATTGTTACAAATATTTTAAAATCTATTGCAGTTTTTATTTTTAAAAGGTCTTTTTTATCCACATATGAAATGTTTTAATAAATAAGAAAGGTTCAGTAAATAAAAAACCCATATTTTCATATCAAAATTAAAAAACAAAATCAGAATAATTGAGCTAATGTTCAGCAGATTTATTTTGTTAAAATTAACAAATTTGTCAGAAATAATAAATTTTTCTGTAGTAATAGCAAAATTTTAAGATAATATTTCTAACGTTTTTTTAAGTGTAAATATATTTTTTAATGTAAACAAATTTGCAAAATTGACGGAACAAATGGTTAGTTTTTAAGTAATAATAGCAAAATTTTCAGTTGATTTTACTATTTGTTTTTTTGAGTGTAAACATTAAAAACTTCCATTATCGCAAAAAATGTTTATAATTATTATCAAAATCCAAATATGACATTTTTTAATAAATAAAACAATTAAAAACCCTATATTTCACGCTAAATGTTAAAAAAAATCAAAAGTTCAACTTTGACCTTGAATTCCTTAAGAAGTACTCAATCAATTTTAATGAAATTAAAACTGAGCCAATTTCAACTAATTACCTATCATTTAAAAATAAATTACTAATACATTTTGATCGGTTCAAAAGTTACAGCATTTTGGCCAATGAAAAATGATTTTCAGCCACTGTACGCCAGTAAAAGGAATTGAAATTAAAAACAAAATAATAACGAAATTTTTTTTATTGCTGCAAAAATCGTTAAAAAAAAAGTGATGATATCCTAAAATCAAATTTTTGCGACGAACTCTAATAAACATATTAATTTCCTATATGAATTCCATATTATGTCATATAAAAAACACCTCAAATTCAATCAAATAAATTAGCCTTTGGTCAAAATAATCCAGATTCAATTACAAACACACATATTTTCCGCCTCTTTACGATATAACAAAAAAAAATCAAGTGACATAAAGCCAAAAAAAAAAAACTCCCCTAATAGAAAATACACGGAAATGACCACTTATAACAAACATGTTTGAAGAAAAAAAAAATAAATGACCTCAAGGGATTTATCATGACCATACGTATAAACAAACCTGAAGGCAAACAAAAAAAAATCCTAATTCGTATCATTGCAAATCGCATCACTGACCATAAAATGATATTGTTTGTAGTATTTTTATATTTTCCTTTTTATTTTTCCTATATGAGTTGTATCAAAGAGTATATACAAATAGAGAGACAACACTTCCCACGCCGCTCATTGCAAATCGCATCACTGACCATAAAGTGATATTGTTTGTACTATTTTTATGTTTTCCTTTTTATTTTTCCTCTATGAGTTGTATCAAAGAGTATATACAAATAGAGAGACAACACTTCCCACGCCGCTCAGTAACATAATACCGAACTCGGGCAAGAAAATGAAAACATTTTTTTTTTTACACTAAATAATGATTGCAACATGTTGATAAAAAAATTGTTGCTTAAAACACTCAGTTTTATTTTGCTTATATTTTGTTATTTTCTTTTCTTGCTGAGTTTATCATTAATATTTGAAATAATTCAAAATTTTATTAAATTATTATTTTAAAACATAATAAAAATTAATTTAAACGAAAATGAAAATTAATCAACTTTAACTTCGAGCTCTTATATATATTAGTTCTCATTTAGTGGCATAACTAGATTATATGAATGTTTGATGTTTTGCATGGGATTGTCACTTCTTTCAAAACGTGTTCTGATGATGGGAACCTAGAAAATTCCCGAAATAGATCTATCAACACATTCCTGAAAGGGTCAAATAATAAATTTGAAAACAAAAACTCTATAGATTATTTGTTAGGACAATATCATAATAAAGAAATATAGAGTATGGCCTCGAACTGTAATATTTTTCATTTTTATTGCACAATTAAAGATCGAAAAAAAACATATTTTTTTATTTTTTAATAAAAATTATATCAAACTTAATTTAAACTTTTAAATTTCTGTAACATGTTTACATTAGCTCCGTGCGAGTTTATGAACAAATAAAAAGAGACCAGATTGAGCGACTCGGAGTAGTATGGAAACCCCACTGGTTGTATCTTAATTTCCCATAAATATTTATCTAACTGTTGCTATTGTAACCAAGAGGGATAAAAATCAACATTGGACATGTTGCATTGTTATCTGCTAATATACCATTAAAGACAGTAGTGGTCAGTCAGTCCAGTCGCTATTTTTTGTGATGGTCAAGTTTTAGCAACCCTTAGTTCATAAGAGGAATTATTATCTTATGGTCATCCTATTAAATGGTCAATTTTAGTTATTGTGTAAACATGTTTATTCATGTTGTTTTGTTTGAAATTTGTTTTTTTTTTATTTGTTGCATTAAATTTATGCAAATTAAATGGTCAATATTCACACCTCGTTATTTAAAGGTAAATAGAGGTTTATTTTTTTTTTTTTTCAAACTTTACAAGTTAATGACTTTTTAATAGATTTAGAGTGAAGAGGGTTTTGATGTTTAAATAGTAAAACTAGTTTTTTTGAATTGAGATAGATTTAAATAGCAATTAAGCGTGAGAATTTTTACAAAAGTAATGACATTTACAGAAAAAGAGATTTGCTAAATTCGGATATTTTTAAAATGTAAAAAGTGAAACGCACGACAGGTCCCAAGATGGCAGGGAAAGGTATCGATTACTTTAACATAACGTTGCCAAAGCAGGGAATCAATTAACACAATTTATACATGCTGCGACATGTTAGGTGGTACATGTAGTTCATTTAAAAAACAAACCACATCAAATGACTGTTTTATGATTTTACATTCATTTTTTACATTCGTTTTTTATTATTTAAAAAAATAAAAAAAATAAATGTTTGTTTATTTTTTACTGCGTATGTGATTTATTTTTACTACAATTATGACTCATTTTTTGAACATTAAAAATCAAATGACAATGTTAGTTGAGTTTACTGAAATGTAATTCGTCCTTTCTTTTAGTGAAAATTCATTTGTTTTTAACTACATTTGCAGTGGTCTTTACCTACATAGTATTCCAAGTGTGGAAGCTTTAAAGTCGGATATGACCAAATTTTATAAAAAAAAAAAACAAATTAAAAAAAAAAAACATCGTGGACGACGGCTGGACCGATTTTTTATACCATTTCACCATTGAGATGAAAAAAGTTTTGAGAAAAAACTCTCAACAAATTTTTCGAAATTTTAAAGCGATTTTTAATAGTAACTTGTCATTACTAGTATAAGAAATTTTATGCAACTAAAAGAAGAAAATAGGCTGCTAAAAATTAAAAAAATGCTTTTTGCAAAAAATCAAACTTTAAAAACATACAAAAATTGACTTTGGATCTATATTTTCAGAAGGAAAATACGGAATCTTACACTTTTCTTCGGTTAAGCGAGATTTTTAAATGTAAAATTGGTTTAATTAAACGAAAATATAAAAATGTACAGAAATTTGTTTTAATATACTAAATTAAAAATACTTTTATGGAAAATGTGCACAACTATGCACTAAAAAAGTACAAAATAAGCATTAAAAAGCACAAAATATGCATGAAACATTAAAATAGGCACTTTTGCCAAAATATTCAAAATATGCAACTACAAATCGATGCCATATTGTTATACATTCAATGATTCGGATAAATATTTAGTAGACATCAGTTTTAGATTATCTAGAAAAACATGCGAAAAATACACACTAGAAAATACACACGAGTTTTAAATTTCGCAAAACTCAAGACGCATAGCTCAGAGTATACATTTAAAATGAATTCGAATCTGAGTTCAGACCTTCTCCGAGTCATCAAGTTTTTGTGATATTGTAACCTTGTCGGAGTATTTAGCGTTTCAACAAACAGACGGACATCGCTATTTTGAATTCGCCTTTCAGGATAACCAAAAATGTATACAATTTACGAGTTTTTTTAGCTAAGTTAAAAACGGAATAAAAAACTATATATATACGGGAAAAAATTAAACTATTACCTATCTATTCGAAAAAGAGCTAAACTAAATAAAACTTAAAAAAATTAAACCACTTTTTCAAGTTTCTGTTATAAGTCTTACATTAACCAGTCACGGAATAGGTTTTTGAGTTCAATTCACTTCACATTACATGTAACATTTTATTAGAAAATTTTTCAGTCCGTCATATTCTATAGACTTTTTATTAACCTTCCGTTCTCACACCTATTTTTTATTACACGCAATTCACTTTGTTTTGGAGGTGTATTATACCCCAGTGAAAGGACTGAGGGTTAATCACTCGACAAATTTTTTATTATAAAAATTTTCCTCTTAAATAACATGTCACTTTCCATTTAAGTCGAAATTTCTAAGACAAAAGTAGAAAGAACCTTGGAGGGTTAATAATACACTCAGGGAACTTCTGCTTTAAAAATTTGTAGTTGTTTGTGTTGTATTATAGTTTCTTTTTTTTTACTGTAAATGTCAGTCATTTGTAGAACAAATTAAATTTTTTACTAACATTGTAGTTCATTTAAAAAAACAAACCACATCAAATTACTGTTTTTGGTTATTTAAGAAAATAAAAAAAATAAATGTTTGTGTATTTGCGGTTCATTTTTAGTATAAATGTGGTTCGTTTCTAGAACATTATAAAACAAATGACAATGTTAGTTGAATTGAAATGTAAGTCGTCCTTTCTTTAAGTGAAATTTCATTTCTTTTTAACTATATTTGCAGTGGGGTTTACCTACATAGTATTCTAAGTGTATTTGTTTAACAATCGCTATTTTAGTACACTTAAAAAAAGTCCGGAACATTTTTGCTGTGAAAATTTTTGCAAAATTGTAAATGTCGGCAAAAAAATTGCTAAATTGCTAAATTTAGCAACTATTTTACTAAATTTTACTTTTTTGCTGGTGTTAGCAATTTTTCTGCAAGGATCCTGCCAGCAAACATGTTGCAGACCTTACTGACCTTTTCTTTCTTTGAGTGTACACATTTTAATATTTTGTAATTCAATTTGATTTGAACATGAATAAAATGTTTGATACGTGATAAATCATCAATTTGAAGATATTTTGCATATATTTTTTATGAGATGTTTTCAAATAATGATTGTTTTTTATGATATTACAAAAGACTTTTATGAATTGTAGTCATTTACATATGAAAAAAGTTTTTATGCTCAAATTTAACATACATTAACAGCGAACATACAATTACAAAAAATCTTGTAATCTTTTGAAATGACAATAGAAAAGGGGTGGGTATTATTTTAGAAAATATTTGAAAATTATAAAAACATAAAATGAAATATGCAAATTAGTTGAAAATATTAATAATAAAAAAAAATAAATCTATAAAAACGCACTATTAAATATTTAAAAATAACAAAAAAAAAACATTTCAAGCATTTTAATACATTTTTATAAACAGCAATATGGCATCACCAAATTTTCATAGTTAAAGAGTATGGGCACGCATGTTATATTTTGTTATATGTGTCCTTCTTTGCCACGGTGATTTAACCCATAACACCCAGTAGTTACCATATGGTAATACAAAACATGCATGTACTTTTCGGGTGCCTGTGCTTAATGTAATGAAAATACCGTTTTAAATGAACTTGTAAATGTCCACTAAAATTATTTTTAGTACAGTAGTGGATTGATTTCACTGTGCAACTAATTTTGGGTCATCGCCATTAGCATCAATTTTTCCATTGCGAAATGAAAGTTGACTATTAGATAAACAAAACCTAGAGTTGGTTTTGTTAGTTCGAATTTCATGTCTATGGCTTCTTGAAGTTGGATTATTTTTGACCACTTTTGCCGATATGAGGAATAAAATAATATTATATTTATTGGAATGTAATTGTGTGTACCTATTGTTCCATTGAACCCAATGACGAAAAATATATGTTTCTAGAAGCCGATAGAATAAGTTGGTAGTGCTTTAGTTTTTAGATTTATTGTAATTTTTTTATTTTTTTATTAATTTATAATCATATAATTGCAAATTATATACAATTACCCTAACCGAGCACTAGCTACTATGGCCTTCGGCGCTTTGTAGCGAAAACAGACCAGTACCTCTGGTGGGAATCGAACCCACGACCCCCGCACTGATAAGCCAGCACGCTACCAACTAGCCTACTGGGCCGCACAATATTGTAATTATAATAAATAAAAAAAAAATAAAAAAATATGTTTCCATATTTTTTTTTTTAAGTTAAGCAACGGGCATGACCGTAATTTTAAGCAATAGATACCTACCGGTGCTTAGATACCTACCCGATTTTGTTCGTGTACACGGTAGGTATCTAAGCACCAGTAGGTATATATTGCTTGAAATTACGGCCATCACTCCTATTTATTAATGTGTTGCTTTCTTTGGAAATTGGATAGTGGAGAGCTGAAAGGTGGGGAAAGATGAAGGGCTTCAAACATGGCAACACTGTAATTGCTCGAGATGATAAGTCTAAGAACAGTTGTTGCTCGCTACCTGATGGAGAGTTGGCGAACTTATTGAAGCTTTTCAATTCATAGCCCTGATTCATTATTTTACTTCGGTGGGGTTAAATGATATGGGAACACCGAATTCGGGCGCTGCGATACCTATGAGGGATAGAAAACTCATATATATTATTTTTTTAAATTGATGTTGTTGTCACCGGGAATCGAACCCGGGACCATCTGTGTAACAGTCCACTGCGCTAACCATTACACCACAACGCCCACTAACCATTACACTACAACGCCCACTTTCTGTTGAGACAATCGAAATTCTATTGTCGGGTCAGAATTTCTTTTGTTAAAATCGAATGATTGTTGTCACAACCGAAAAATTCGGTAGCAACAACCGAAGCATTCAATAGGCAACATATACGGTTGCTACTACCGCGTCTGTTTTCTGCCTGTAGTGAAAAAAATTTTCAAAAATATTCCAACTTTAGGAGGCCATAAAAATTAAATACGAGCTAACTTTGCAAAACAGTTTAGCGATTTTGTGATTACATGGTCTACTTTCATTTCCTATTAGAACCATTGGGGCTGATTTTTTTTTTTTTTTTTTATTGCACAATTTAATTAAACTGTAGCCCCAAACTTAAGACAATTTTTGCAAATGCAGAAAAGAGTGACTTTTAAAAGTAAATGCATTAAAAATTGATATATTTATTAAAAATATTGCAGCAAAGTGTTATTCATTAGAAAATACAACGCTAATATTTCAAAATTACTGACTTCCTAGGTGAAAAAGTTCATACATGAAACCATATATGACAATGTATGATCATATATGGTTCCATTTATGGGCATATATGTACATATATGTAATGTATGGGATCATATATGGGTAAATACATGCAAAGGAAAAGTTCATATATGTATATGTATGACACCATGTATGATAATATATTACATATATTGGTTCATATATTGCTTCATATATACCAGATACCTCCATTATTTCATATATGGGCAATATATGATAGGACTACTACTAAGGACGAATTTTTTATTTTTAAACAATTCTCGCCGCTGTACTAATTCATGACAAAAATATTTAAAAGAAAATAAATTTCAAAGTTTCCATAATTTATAAAAACGATAGTACAGAATGAGTTAATAAGATAAACGTTTTTTATGATTTTTATTTTAATTATAATATTTCTTAAACTTTTAATACTGCTTCACCTACACTTACATATTTTACTATTTATTTGCATACAATTCATGAAACATGTTTTAGTTCATATGAGATATCTCACTTGAATCTAAAGAAATATCAATAGCATTTGATGTGCTTAATTCTGAACCGGTAGTACCTAACATAACTAACCATCCTTTTTTTGGCGGGACTATCTCGTTTTTCAATATAATTTTTTCTCAATAGAAATTTTACAAAAAATAAAATGATTTATATTATAAATTTTTGAGCTTATATGAATACGTATGAATTTATCAGTAACATGTTTTTAGAAGTATAATAAAAACATTTTCTTAATAAAAAGACAATATTTTTGATAAAAACTTAAAAAATGGCCTTTTTATACGAGCATGTAGGAAATGTAATAATATATGACCACATATGACCATTCATATATGACCATATATGTCCAAATACCCTCAAATTTCGGATCCGAGCATATATGAATTCATATATGAACTCATATATGTGGCCATATATGACAATATATGAACATTTTCACCTCCCAGGTGAAAAAGGCATCGTATATGAACATATATGATCATATATGGGATTGTATATGATCATATATGGGTATAGCTGGTCATATATGTTCATATATGGTTCGATATATGACCATATATGACCTCATATATTTCCATATATGTTCGGATCCGAAATTTGAGGGTATATGGTCGTATATGATAATATATGTTCATATATGCACATATATGATCCATATATGCTCATATATGATCATATATGACCATATACCCTCAAATTTCGGATCCGAACAAATATGGTCATATATGTGACCATATATGGTCATATATTGAACTATATATGGACATATATGGCCAGCTATTCCCATATATGACCATATACAAGCCCATATATGATCATATATGTTCATATACGAATCAATTTTCACATGGGCTGTGTTGTTTTTTTGTGAAATATACCTTTTATAGTACTTTTTTAATTGAACGACTAATTTTGGTGTTACCATCTGGTAACTATGAATGGGCAAGGAGACTCAAATATTTTTATTGTTGTAAACTGTTAGAAAAAGGAAAATTTTTCATCAATTAATAAAAAAATTAAAAAAACAGTTGCAATTTTGTGTATTATCTAGCGAATTTTCTATAAAAATTGACAAAGTTCATATTTGACATCCGAGTTTTCAAATTTTGTCTAAAATATTTTCTAGTTTGGTACATTTGTGTACTTTTTGGACGTTTTATAAAAATCTGTGAAATTTGTTTTCAAAAATTGTTCATTAGCCAAAGTTGTGGGTGGTTTGGAGTTTGCCTTTATTATATTGTTTTAATAATTTAACCTACAAGGTTCAAACTACTTAGCCAAGCCTATTTTTTAGACTAACAATTTACTACTTAGAGGTGCAATACTGTATTCTGTGACAATTTTTTGTTACTGGGCTAGTTATTAACCGATTTTGGATTTGTATACCTTTTTGAATACATAATATTATAATGTCGAATAATGTCGAATAATGTATCCTTTAGAATAAAAACTACTACAATATTTAAAAAAAAATTGCAAAAACTGAAAAAGTAATTTTTTCCCCATATCAACGCATGTTTCGCTCTTTAAGGCCTGGTCGCTTAGGGTAAGCGTTGTCTGAGAGGCCTATAATTACACATGGGTTATATTCAAGTTAAATATAAAAAAATTAGAGGGTATCGTATTAACTTATGGAACACTCTAAGGGACACTCTAATGTTTATATTTAATTATCAGAGATTGCAAATTATTTTTTTTTTCTTTTGTACACTTAGAATTCTATGTAGGTAAAGACCACTGCAAATGTAGTTAAAAACAAATGCAATTTCACTTAAAGAAAGGTCGACTTACATTTCATTAAATTTAACTAACGTTGTCATTTGTATTTTAATGCTCAAAAAATTACTAACAATTGTAGTAAAAATTAACCCCATGATAGTAAAAAATAAACAAACATTTATTTTTTTGAATAACAAAAAACTACGGTAATAAATTAATGTAAAATCATAAAACAGTCATTTGATGTGTGTTGTTTTTTTAAATGAACTACAAAGTTAGTAAAAAACTTAATTTGTTCTACAAATGAATAACATTTACATTAAAAATAAAGAAACTGTATCACAACCTAAACAACTCCATATATTTTAAAGCAGAAGTTCCCTGAGTGTATGTTTTTTTTTCACTTTTTTTATAATTGCTTTTTTACGATTTTCTGACACAAAATGATTTTTTACTTCATAAATATGATTTAATATATTAACTTTAAACTTTGTGTTAAGTGCAGCTTTCCGAAGTTTTTACTTTTGCTTTTTTACAACATTTTTTTATTTTAAATACATTGAATTTTCCTTTTTTTGTCTTTTCTGATAACACTGTTCAACAAAATCAAATTTTTTCCAAAATTACAAGGTCTGACCTATAAATTTTGATAGAAGAGACAAAAAAAAAAAAGACACGTGTATCGGGGTTTTGAAAGTTTACATCTGGGTTTCATTTTAGGGGGAGGTAAAATTTCCCCCAAATGCAAATTTTGTATTGTCAATCGGCATAGAAAATTCAGTAAAGCTTACGTTTAAAGTATATGGTGTTTTCAGCAAATTTATGTAAAATGTTACGGAGAACATTTTTGTAGAATATGTTAACCCTCTAACTCCTCAAGGTATTGGTCTTTTTGTCCTTCTTTTAAAAAAGAGCAAAAAACACCATTAAAGCAGGGATTTAAGGGGTTAAAATGTTGCACAAAAATATTCGCCGTAAAATTTTACTATAAGTCCTTGAATAATGTTGTTGATTTTTTTTTTTTGGTTTTGTTGTAATGTAACGGATCTAATCAGCCAAAAAACAGCTGGCAATCTATCAAAATTTATAGGTCGGACCATGTAATTTGTTTTTGTGTTGTACAGTGTAATGAAGTGGAATTGAGTAGAGCTAAAAAAAATGTAATTAATTAATACTTCCTATACAAATTTTGCTATCGAAGGGAAAATAATAGAGATATTACTGACTTTAGTTAAATTTGAACTATTTTTTTTTTTAATACTAAATTTGTGGGGTACTTTAAAATAAAATTCTTAATAAATGCGAAATTAATTCTAAGCTCTCTTTTGTTGTGTCTTATTTCTGACTTTCTGTTTGAATTTTCCGTTTTGGTGTATTCAGGGTCTAATAGTAGAAGTTCACGGCGAGTATTTTTGCGGAACATTTTAATCCCTTAAATCCCTGTTTTAATGGTGTTTTTTGATCTTTTTTAAAAGAAGGACAAAAAAGACCCTTACCTTGAGAAGTTAAGAGGGTTAACATATTCCATAAAAATGTTTGATTTTGGTGTATTCAGGGACATATAGTAAAATTTTATCACATTAACCCTTTAAAACCCTGTTTTATTGGTGTTTTTTTGGTCTTTTTTAAAATAAGGACAAAAATACCCTTACCTTGAGGAGTTAGAGGGTTAACATATTCAAAAATGTTCTCCGTAACATTTTACATAAATTTGCTGAAAACACCATATACTTTAAACGTAAGCTTTACTCGATTTTCTATGCCGATTGACAATACAAAATTTGCATTTGGGGGAAACTTTACCTCCCCCTAAAATGATACCCAGATGTAAACTTTAAAAACGCCGATACACGTGTCTTTTTTTTTTGTCTCTTCCATCAAAATTTATAGGTCGGACCTTGTAATTTTTGTTTTGTGTTGCACAGCGTAATTTTTTTTTTTTTTATTTTTTTTAAGTGAAGCAGCACTCAGGAAATTCTTCCTATTAATTAATGTGTTGCTTTCTTTGGAAAGGGGATAGTGGAGAGATGAAAGGTGGTGAAAGATGAAGGGCTTCAAACATGTCAACACTGTAATTGCGCGAGATGACAAGTGATGATTTAGTTTTTTTGAAAGTGATAGATTTAGTTTTTTTGTTAATTTCTACCATATATGTTTATATATAATTATATATAAAATTGATAGAATTTGTTTGATTTTATTGTATCATATATACCTATATATTATTATACATTAAAGTATACATATATGATGTCATAATTAAGATATATCAAGTATATATGGAGAGATGTCTACAAAAAATATCAACTTATATGTAACAAAAGATATAATGGTATATGATGATATATGATGATATATAGCGCTAAATTATAATTTTTTGTAAAAAGAAGTATGAGATGTAAATATATCTCGTTACATATGGCCTCATATATAATTATATATAATTATATCAAGCTTTATATGAATATATATAAATAAACTTTTTTCGTCGGGTATGTAATATATTATTTCAAAACTCTACAAAAAAATGCCTAGGGTGTTTCGGGTTAACATAACAAACCCTTTTTTTTAAACCATTTACATGCGTATTTACTTTTATTTTTCGTATGTGTATTTGAAGTATATACTTCGTCATATTTTATGTAAATTTTTTTTTTTTTTTTATCAATTTGAAAGGGGAAATATTTTAGAAAATGTATGTACAAGACAATTAGGATGTGTATGTAGTCATGCAAAAGGATTTTGTTACAGAACAACTAAGACATTTTTAAATCTATAATGAAATTCTTTGGATATATAAGATGTCCACAAAATGTATAATATTCTTTTATCATTACAAGATATAATTTCAGAAGTACTTCTTTGGAAACTAACGACGACTAATATGGACTATTTGTTTTTTTATTTGCTTGCTAGCAGAAATTAAACCACTAAACTTTATTAATTTGACTAGAAAAAATAAAAAAAAAACCTAACTGACACAGAAACCCAACTCACCTCACAGAAACCCGAAGCCGCATAAATTCTTCACAAAATTACGTTCACAATTAAGTTAAGATTTTGCACAACCTCGAAAGGATGTGACCTGTAACGGTATTATTCTTATCAACTCTATGTGTAAATATTTTTACTGAAGTTTAAAGTTGTTTACAGGACTTTACGAGAGTGTGACCTAAGACAGAATACTGCTGTCGTAAAATTACGTTTTAGGACCTTTTCGGACTTTGAAGGATGCTTGTTGGACTTTGAAAGCCTGTGACCTGGAACCCCACACTTATTTCAAAAAATTTACGTTCAAGGATCTTCAAGGACCACCAACAATATTTAAAAGACAAAACATCGAAAGGATTCGACCTGGGATTACATACTTCTATAGTAAAATCGTGATCAAGGATCTCATGCATGTTTGCAGCAGGAAATAATTAAACCCCATTTTGTCCCCTTAAATTTCCAAAGTGGTTCAACTCAAGACCATTTAAAAAATGACATATCCAAACTTCAACAACTCGGATTGTAAATGTTGAAATACATTTCTGGTAAAACTGTCTTTAAAACAACCTAAGAGTCTTTGACTAGTAAAAAAAATGTCAGTCGTTCAGGATATGATACCTAGTCTGGGTAAAATTTCACAAAATTTTGAATCTAAAATTTTAGTGGTTCAAAATTTATCCATTGTGCTCAAAAATGTTTAGTAAATCTGATCCATACAAAATGTAATGTTTACGCTAATAGAAAAAAATTAGTAAAATTATTTGCTAAAACTTCTAACAATTTGTTCAAAATGACGTTGCAGGAAAACCTCCCAAGTAGAAATTGACAACTGGTCACAAAAAATAGTACTAACAAGCTACAGCTAATTTTGTAAAACCTACCGTTTTTAATATTACCTAAGGTACAACTAATGTTGTACTAGAAAAGCACTATTTTATTTGTGAAGCATGGGTTTTGCCATGTCAATATTGTTTTACCAATATTACAAAAATTAGACGCATTTTAATTTTTTAATATTCTATTATATTTTACACATACAAATATGATGTAAACGAACTGTATTCCCATATGTAATATACATATTTTTCAAAATTAATTATATTTTAGATGTTTTGAAATCACCAAATTTCTTTAATTACCAACGTTATGCCAACGGTTTCAAGTTCGCTAAAACCAACGGTTGACCACTGTTATCAATCGGATAACAGGACAATACTGTCAAGATTGTTAATCCCAAGCTCTGCCAACGCATAACCGACAGTCGCCGACGCTTTGCCAACACTGTGCCGATTGTAGTTTTCTGGATGGACTGGCTCAATTAGCAGATTTTTTTGCTAAATATTTGAAATTCACAAAATAAGTATAATGCAAGAGTAACTCATTTTGTTGTATCCTCTAGTTATATCCTCTTGTAATTCAAAAATAAATTGAAATTAATAAAACAAGAAAAAATTCATAAATTAATCTTCTTATGTTTTATACAGTCATAAATATTAAAATTGAAAATATAAAACAAATTGCAAATATACCAATAGAAGGAACATGAATAAACATGATTTCTATAAAGAAATACATTTAAATATTCTTTTATACATATTAGATTCTTAGTAACCAAAGTAATAACTCTTAATTTTCCATTGAAATAGTTCGAGAGTATCAAATCATTTAATGGCAAACTCTTGTAAAACGGAAACGGAAATATGCCAAGAAAAAATTGTATATTTTTTTTTAAAAAAAGATTTATAAGCACTTGATAATAATTTATGTGAATTTTTTTATAAACAAATATGGCTTCTGATATATAAAAAAAATTATCTTAAAAAACACCCTTTTCGGGGATTTTTTTATCAAGGGAGGGAGTGGGGGAAAAGATGGTATTTAAAAAGAAAATTGTATATGTATGAGTATACAAGGGTAGTGTTATTTATACAAATTTCATATAAAAGAAAATATTTTTAAAAATTTATAAACAAAAGCTTAATTAAAATCGAATAATTGTGTCATTAAAAAAATTTTTCAAAATCTATATTTTCCAAGGTTGGCCACCGAAACGAATAACGGTATCGGTTTTGGTATCGATTTTTTTTCCCGTATTGGTATCGGTACCGGTTTACCATTCGTATCAGTATCGGTATAACCAATACCGAAACATTAATAGCGGAATGTATTATTGAAAAAAAAAAAAAAAAAAAAAAAAACTCAACTTGCTCACATAAAAATAAAAAAACGCTTTAAATTATTAAAAAAAAACTCAAATTTTTTAATTTCACAGTGCAACAATGATTAAAATGCACGGACTCGACAGTATAGGTTCGATTGTACTACCATAGGTTAGTAAAACCCTGTACTCGGTTTGGCCAGTTTGACTACTAATTTTTTTTTATGGACCTCAAAAGATTTTGAAAATCAGTACACCACTCAACAAAAGGCGTCCTCAGTTTTTGGCCAACTGCTAATTCAGACTTGATGATATTGCTTAACTATATTTAGCAATAATGTAGTGAAGAGTCTACTGAACAAGTTTTATAAACATTTTATGTGCATAAATCATTTTTTCCTGCACTTTTTTGAAAAAATATAGGAGAAAATTATTTTTTTTTTGCTTTTTTCAGCAAAACTTACAGGGACTCATAATTTTTCACTTACAATATATGACAAAATTGTAGCCATTGTAAATCTGAGCAACTTTGGTGAACATATCAATACAATCTGAATGTGTCTAGGCATCCAAATCTGCTCTCAGAACTACTTTCCCACATCAGGAGTTCGAGATATATTAACGGGAAAAGTGTAATTTTTGATCAAATTGCTTGATCTTTTCACCATACTGGAGTTATATATTTTATAATACCCAGCAAAACCACACATTACCAAATAATGGGTAAAGTAATGTATCGCCATTGGTCTTTACTCATTAAAATACACCTTACTTCACTGATGAATTTTACGGGCGATGAGCATAAAAGTAATGTGTGGACTCATTAACTAATAGGGGTTAAGTAGTAAGTGGTTACTTATATGGTTACCGGGTTCGAAAAAGTAATGGGTCTACAAATAGATGTTCATTAAAAAAACATTATTAAAAAAGCTTAGTACAAACATTTTTTTAATAAAACAAAAAAAATGGTCTCGCTGGGATTCGAACTTCAAGTCTTTTGGTTGTTAGGCGGGAACTCTACCACCCACTGAGCTATCCTCACATATAATAATAAGTTGATTAAAATGTAAATAAATTGTTGTGCTTCGAGTTACAGTTTGTGATGTTAAAAATATATACCTTATCCTCATGCTTACAAAAAATCACAAAGTAATGTGTCTAAATATAGATTTTCCAAAAAATATTTTCAAAAAAATATTTTACGTTTCTATTTCATGCATTATGTAATTGATGATCGGTAAGTCATTATTAATAATGTAAAAGGTAGTGATGCATCATTAGAAAGTAATCCATGAGTACAAAATTATTGGTAACTCATTAATTTATGTTTCGAAATTACACTGAAGGTAAGGAGTGTCCATTACAACGTAATGCATTACGTAACTCATTACTTGTTATTGGAAAATAATGCTACAGGTAAGGAGTATATATTACAAGGTAATGCATTACTTCATCGCACCCATTACCAACGTTTTGCTGGGTACTTTTACCGGCACCTGAACGCACTATTCTTATCCTTTTTTCAGTGAAAGTAAATTCCAAAAAATTTTATCAATATATCCAAAACAAAAACACTTTGAATTTCATTTGCCCATAGACCGTTATATAAAGAAAATTTCTTTAAAGTTCATCTTTTCAACAAAATATGGTATAACTACATATTATTTTATACATTACTTTGTAATGAGTACTTATTACCTTCTCCATTACTTTAAATAATAAAATAGTGGGTTATAAATAAGAAATATATAATAATAATAAAACAAAGATGAATTATATCAATTGACATGAAATTTACATTATAACTTAAATATGACTTCTGGCATATGACCGCCACGGCTGACGTAGTCTAATCTGGAGGTCTAATTTTCAATGACTTTTTCCAACATTTGTGGCCGTATATTGGCAATAACGCGGCGAATGTTGTCCTCCAAGTGGTCAATAGTTTCGGGCTTATCGGCGTGGACTAGCGACTTCACATATCCCCACAGAAAATAGTCCAGCGGAGTTAAGTCGCACGATCTTGGAGGCCAATTCACGGGTCCGAAACGTGAAACTATGCGTTTACCAAACGTTTCCTTCAATAAATCAATTGTGGCTCGAGCTGTGTGAAATGTTGCGCCGCCTTGTTGAAACCACAGCTCCTGCACATTATAGTTGTTCAATTGATGAACGAAAAAGTCAGTAATCATGGTTCTATAGCGGTCACCATTGACTGTAACGTTCTGACCAGCATCGTTTTTAAAGAAGTACGAACCAATGATTCCACCAGCCCATAGAGCACACCAAACAGTCAGTTTTTCTAGATGTAACGGTGTCTCAACATACACTTGCGAATTATCATCACTCCAAATACGGCAGTTTTGTTTATTGACGTATCCATTTAACCAAAAGTGAGCTTCATCGCTAAACAAAATTCGCAAAATTCGCGTATTTCGAACAGAACCATGATTTCCAAAATAAATTTGCACAAATTGGAAGCGTTGTTCAGGCGTCAGTCTATTCATGTTGAAATGCCAAACCAAATTAAACATAAATCACTTGACAGCTGACAAAATGGCCTCCAGTTAAAAAAGTGTTGCCAACTTAAAGTTATATACCTGTATAAAAAACACCCTTTACATATTTTTAAAGCAGAAGTTCTCTGAGTGTTCAATCATAACCGTATTTACAAAATATCGTTGGCTAACCTTGATATTTTTAAATCGAAAAATACATAAAAAAGTTTTTTTTTCTTTAAAATTATTGTTTTAGGTTTTCTTAAATATTCTTTAAATGAAAAATTTTATTATTCTTCAAACCAGCTGAAAAATCATTTTAATTTTCGTAAATTTTGTTATCGTTTAACTTAGAAAATTTTAAAGTTTTACAGAAAAATATTATTTTTTCTGTTAACAATTTCTTAAGTACCAAAAACTTTTAAGGCTACTTCAAGTAAGGAAGATAAAAAAAAACTACGCCAAAAAAAAACGATGCTATTATTTTATACTCTACACTAAATTTAACAACTCTATACAACGGAAATAAAAGTAAATAAACTTTGGCAATGGGGAACACAAAGAATCCTTATAATGACAACAAGGAAGAAAGAATACAACTATAGGAAAATTTACTTTATATATGGGGGATTTCATCTCAAATGAACTTTTGAAAATGTGAAATTCCAAATTTGGTCCGAATCAGGTCCAGTTTTTTGTGAATAACGGGACCAAGTCAATGCCAACTTTTTTAAAGTTAACATATTTCTTAAGCAAATATGAATTTTAGCCCACAGTTCCAAAATTAGGTAGCGGAAGCGGCTGTAGATACTACAACCTATACCTAATGCATTGGATAAGTACCTTCGAATCCCCGCTTTAAAAAAAGCATTTTTGGAAATTTTAATTCAATTTTTGGGAATTGTGGGATTGCCTACAGCAAATCTTACATTTGTGCCTTTAACGCCTATTTTAGTCCAAAAGTCACTGGATTATGTATATGCATCCATTTACGAACATGTATGAACTCATTCATGATCATATATGAATTGATTCGAGGTCATGGATGTCCATATACCGCCATACCTTAATTTTCGTTAATGCACACAGATGAACATTAATATGATTCCTCATATGAACATATAATAATGGTTTAGGGACGCACATAGATCATGTATGGATGCGAGTGGACATGTGTGTTCATGTATGGAACCATATATGTCGATTTTTAACAGGGTTTTAGCAAATATTTTATTAAATAGTGAACATTTACATTTTAACAAAAACCGCCATTTTTGCCTTCCTATTTGGATTTCTCAAATTTTTAATCAACATCCTTCAACTAGGATAGTCTTTGACCGATCCCGCTGCAATTGTGTCATAACTGCTACCAAATAGGACTCAACTTGTTGCAAGTTTCATACCGATCGGAAGACATCGGTTTCAAAAGTTCGGTCATTTGAGAAGAAATCTCCCATATGTTAAGATAACTAAAATGGGTTTTCAATGATTTTTTACTTCTTGTTCGGAAAAAAAATATTTTTAAACATTAAAAACTTGCTATAATTTCCGTTAACAATCTATAAAAGTTAAGAAATTTATATTTTGTATATAAAAATGTGTCCAAGAATACAACACTTAAATATTATGTTTGAAAATTTCTTTTCAAACTTAGATAAACATTGTGTGAGATAGATTTTTTTATGGGTAAATATTTTCAAAGATAACGTGCTTTAAAAGGTTTTTATTCCAATGGTACTGCAATGAAAAGGATATATAAAAATTATCCATTCGTTGGACGTTTTACTAATATTCAACACACTAACCGGCTAGCCCGCCTCCTAGAGGGGTATTTTATATCGGGCATAAATGCGCCAAATAAGTTAATTATAATGAAAAACTAAGTTATTTTGATAGAAAACTAAATTTACACAAGTATTTAGTGAAGTAATTTTTTATGTGCACTGCACGGTTTTGAAGCGAAAAAGTGTTCAAGTAAAAATTTTGTAAATTTTAAAAAAATAAACATTGCGAAATAAACACAATTTTGAAAAATCTAAAAAACATATTTATGTCAACTAGAAGCCGTGGATAGTAAACACAAAGTAAGATTGAAGCTTAAGTTTTAGAAAAAAAATCCTTTATTTTGATCCAAGGCCATACAGGATTATCAAAGGATGCCTTCAAAGGACATCGTCTTAACTTTAAAATGTATGGACGAATTTTTATGAAATTTGGCAGAAGGATTATATTTAGCAAATGAAATTAAATTATTAAGGACTCATGGGTATTTAAGTACTAAAAAAGGGAGTCATCGTAGAAAAAATCAGGCTAAATCATGGTAAGAGGTATCGCAAATTGATTTTCAGAGACAGGTAGAGAAAGGATAAGAAATGATTCTTTAAAAAAAATTGGGGAAAAATTTAAACGGTTCAAAAGTCTGCAAATTTTCCCAGTCTATAAATGTAGTATATGTATTTTATTTATATTTTATTAATTAATAATCATATATGTAATTACAAATAATATACTATTACCCTAACCGAGCACTAGCTACTATGGCTTTCGGCGCGTTTTAGCGAAAACAGACCAGTGCCTCTGGTGGGAATGGAACCCACGATCCGCACACTGATAAGACGGCATGCTACCAACTAGCCTACCGGGGCGCACTATACTACACTATAAATGTAGCGTGTTTTTTTAGAGTGTCACAACTTTGAGTTGGCATCACTGCTTTATTTGACCACCCATTTAACAGCTGATAGTTGCTTTTTGTTTAGTTTGCTTTGAAATTTCATTACACCGACTTACACCAGAGCAACGCGTGCAAATTGTTGAAATTTTTAATCAAAATAATTGTTCCATTCGTCAAACTAAAAAACTGTTGATGAAAAAATAATTTCACGTAATGGCACAATTAATCGGCCACCAAGATCGTTTGATTTAACCCCATTGGATTATTTTCTTTGGGGTTATGTTAAGTCACTTGAATACGTCGATAAACCACAAACAATTGAACACCTGGAAATCATCATTCGAAGAGTTATCGGCGAAATACGGCCGCAAATGCTACGAAAAGTTGTTGAAAATTGGTGTTCCAGATTGCGCCTTCTACACGCCAGCTGCGGCGGCCGCATGGCACAAATCATATTTAAACATTAATTTCATAAAATTTTCTTTCCAATAAAGCCCGTTTCATTGATAATAAAAATATATTTCCTTGTTTTATTATGATTTAAACTTGTATCACTCTATAAAAAAAACCCTATATTTATCTGTTTCGGACCACTCTCCTGGGTTACAGGTATATTTTTTTGTAAAAAAGATTAAAAAATTAATTAAAAATACTTTAATACCCACCAAAATCCTCTTCCTGGATACGCGCCTGCAGTAGATAAAGACTGCTTCAAATTAGCGGATGAAGAAATTTTTTAAATGATCTTGAATAATGATCTTGAACTTGAATAATCTTGCTCACACACTTATTTATGATCAAATATCGAAAAATAAACTATTGGTTTTAATTTTTTAAAATTTGAAAGTAAAACAGTTGAAATTTTAAGTCAGTAAATGGCGAAACAAGAAAACAAAAATCGATTACTTTTACACATAATAGTAAAATCAAATTAAAATCACATTTAATTTTAAAATCCTTTGATTTATATTTAAATTTTCATTATTATTTGAAATGTGAAACAAAATATTAGTGCGGATTTCCAAACAATTTTAAAAGGCTTTATATAGTTATAACAAATTGTATCAAATTATATATAACTTGATAAAATTAGATAGACCCATTTATTGGATCGCATTATATCAGATGAGATCCCATGTGATCACATGATATAAGGTTATTTATGCCATTTTTTGGATCAACTAAGATATAATGTGATATGAAATTGTAAAGATGACTATATATGCTTAGATATAGCCAAAGCGGAACTTTTTTAATCGGATTTTTTATTTAAAGTACGACAACAGTGGTTTTAAAATGAGGTATCAATGAATCAAGTAACTTAACAGTTAAAAAGATATGGAGGATTAAGTCTTGTTAAATTTTTGATTTTTTTTTATATCTTAAAACGCGATATTTCCACAACCGTTAGAGCTACAACCCAAAAATTTGTACGATGACATATTTATTTGACACTTACTTTCCACACCCAGTTTGGTTAAAATTGAAGGGAGTAGAGGTCGAAATTTAATATTTTTTTATGGTCTTATATAGAATAAGTCTACTAAATTAAAAAATCAATCTCACTTTTATGGATTAAAAATGTGGGGTTTCCAAAGAAACTACACTGATAGAATTTTCCTTCAAAGTATTAATGAAACGATGTCATTAAAATCGATTCATTGGTTTAATGAAAAATGATATTAACTGATTGAAAATTCATTAATATTGGTATTTGTTTCATTAACATTTTTTATGATTTTTTCATAACTTTATAAAAAAAAAATTCATTAAACCAATGAAAAATTTTCATTTTTTTTTTTTTTTTCAATAAAATTTTGACTTACATAAGAAATTTTTTTTTGTTCTATCATTTTGAAATTAAAAAAAAAAACTGAAAAATTTCTTCTAAGCAGAATTAAACAAAACTTTGATATAAATAAATTTTTATTAAATTTGCCTAGAACTAACAGTTTTTGACGAAATTCCAGGGAACAGATTCTCTAAGAAAAACGACATCGTTTTTTTTCAAAACGAGACCTAAATTGTTATCGTTTTGACGATGTTACACAAAAACGTTATGCTAAACGATAATAAATTTTTGTTTAACATTTTTATCTAATATGGTCGTAATTTAACTACAAAAAGTGGACTATAATCGTCGATCGTTCTACAGAATTCCAAGACAGATCGATAAAAAATTACATATTTTGTACCGACATATAAGAAAATATGTCATCTTTTAGCACAAATTATAAAAAATGTAAAGAAAGATTAAAAAACTTTATAAAAATAAAGCAATAAAAGCAGAAATAAATTGAAATTGGACCAGACCAGACCTTATCAATAACATCAACGAATGATAATTTCTCAATAACCACTACATTAATTCTATGCTAAAATAAACATAAAAAATGCAAATTATTAAATATCAACGAAAATATTTCATACAAACTATGAATTTTATTCATTAAACACATGAAATTTATTAATTAATGAAAAAAATTTCATATACTTTATAAAATTTTCATTGGGTCAATGAAACCATTCATTAAAATTGATTTAATGAAACATTGACTAAATTAAACGTTTCTTTGGGGACTTTTTTATGAAAAAATTCATTGGATTAATGAAGGAATTCATTAATACCACGCACAAATTTCCATTAGAGTATACAAAGATGGATATAAAATTAATGATATTTTTAAAGATCTCTCTTACGGTTTACTAAATACATTTAAAGGGTTATATATTTTTTGGGTTTTCCCTCCTACAACATATACAAAATTCGAGATAATCTAAATCTAAAGTCATGGTTGATATTCCATACAATTCCCACGGAAAAAATTTAAACTTTTAGAAGTAAAAAGTAAGATCATAAACAACCCTATGGGGAATGAGGAGTCAATTGACCTAAAAGTGACTGGTTAAAGTTGGACTTATCACAGGACTGGTATAATTTAATACTGAAGTGGTTAGGCAGTGTCCCATGACTGGTAGAGGGAGGACATACCACTTAACCAGAATGCTTATTAACAAGAAAAAGCCAGTTGGCCAAAATTTTACCCATTGGAAGCTGTTTAGTTTTCGTTTATTTTTATACCCATCTTTATGCCAATCTTTGGTTAGTCCTGTGGCACGCAGGACCGGTCCCATTCCCCATAGGGAAGGTTATGTATGATGAAATATATTAATATACAATACCATTTTCACCTGGGCATGTTATCTTTTATATAACACTTAAGCTGTGGAGTAGGTACATATTTTTCGAAATTGACCGCTCAGCATTTACCCAAAAAGGGTACTACAAATTCGTTACTTCCTTTTCCAATTATATTTCCAGGGCACGAACGCGTATACTTTATATGTTTTCAATCAAAAAAAAACACCTTTATAAAAGAAAATTTACTTAGCTTTTGTTACGCTAAGGTAACAAAATAAAAATACTTCCCTTTTTCCAAACAAACTCATTGGTTTAGCGCTTTAGTTTGCTTTTTTGATTAGTTCTCAGTTTTTTTTTTTTTGGTACATTTCATGACAGGACATTCAAATGTGTTTTTATTGATTTTGAAAAGCTAGAAACGCGTGTTTCTAATGTTGATGATGATGATGACGACGACCATGATGCTGTAGCATTTGCTGTCACTAACGGATGTGATGTCCTTTACATTTTTAATATCCGCCGGTGATAAGTTGAATTATTGTTGAATGGCGTCCTGCATTACGATTGTAGTTACTAAGGCTTTTTTTTTACTGTTTTCCCTACCAAAACGAAAATTTTTATATGAACAGGCCTGTGAGTTTAAGAGCTAAGGATGTGGGGGACAGTTGATAAAATATTAAGGGTGAGAGTTTTTTTACTTGATTTAAGCTATTTTAAGTATATTTTTTCTTAGCTGATAGCATTATATTTTTTGTGACTTTTATTGGTTTCTTTTGCGTTATATAAATTTTTTCAATTGGATGAATTTGATAAGCTATTTTTTTTTTTTTTTTTTGTATTATTTTTTAGTAGGTATTAGAAGCTGATTTAAAAAAATATTAACTTTATCTTTAAAGTGAATTAAATTCTATTGCAGTTAAAAACTAATCTTTAGTTACTACGTTTTGGAAATCTTAAACAAAATTTTACATTTACACTTAAGCAAATTAAATTTTATACAAATTTTAAATAAAATTTCAAAAGTTAAAACAGCTATTGCACACAAAAAAGTAAGTTAGCAGAAAAGTTAGTAAAACTTCTTGTAAATCCAGTATACTATTTTTCAGCAAATTTTTTGCTGAAATTGTGTTCTCAGCTAAAATTTTGGTTATAAAGGGTGTCCCAAGAAGAACGCAATTTTTAAATCTGGCAACATTCGAAGTGTCATTGTTTGACATTTGAACAATTGTTATGTTTGCTAGTAGAAGGTACGAGATTAGTAAAAATGGAGCGCTACACGAATGAACAACGCATTCTCATTGTGAAATTGTTTTACCAAAATGGTGAAAGTTTTGCGGCTACAGTTCGCAAATTGCGATCAATTTGGGGTCACAGTAATGCTCCAAAAGAGTCAACTGTAAAGAGATTAATGGATAAATTTGCCGAAACTGGGTCTGTTAGTGATGTAAAGACAACAACGCGCCATCGACCAGGTCGATCGACCGAAAATGTCGCAGCTGTACGTGATGATGTCGCTCAAAATCCATCCACCTCCAAATCCACTTTGCAGCGAATTTTGACGAAAGATTTGCATCTTCATGCATACAAAGTTCAATTGACTCAGGAACTGAAGCCAGCTGACCATGGACAGCGAAGGGAGTTCGTTAATTGGGTATTGGAGAGACAACATGAAAATGCTGATCAGAATTGGCCGCCTAGATCGTGCGATTTAACACCATTAGATTTTTTTCTTTGAGGTTTTTTGAAGTCGATGGTTTACGCGAATAAGCCGACGACGACTCAAGCCTTAAAAGAGGAAATTTGACGCTGCATTAATGAAATACCGCAGCATTCATGCAAAACGGTCATTGAAAATTTCATTAAAAGATCGCGTGCATGCCAGCAAAGCCGCTGCAGCCATCTGCACGATATATTGTTCCATACATAACCTCATTCTGTCTACTTTACGATATAATAAAGTTTCACGATTTTTTTTTTTAATTATCTGTGTTTTATTTAAAATTTAAAAATTGCGCTCTTTTTGGGACACCCTTTACTTATTCAGCACTTAATTGTTTTGAACCAATGTTTTACTAATATTTTACTAATGTTTTACTAATTTATTTTTCTAAAAAAAACAGAAAAAGTTGCCAAAAAGCACATTAATAGTGTCGACGACAACCAGATTGAAAGATATACTCAGAATGAAGTAGATGTCGTGGCTTGTCAAGATGTAATAGAGACGAGGAAAATGATATTAAAAAGTACAACTCTTGCAAGACATATAAAAAAAATCAACCATGGCAGATTTTTGTATCTGTTTTTTGTACAAAAATTAAAAGGACGCCAACAATGTGTATACACATAAATTGTGAAAAAAAAACTTTGTGTTTTCACCGGCTAGTCAAACTAACCTCTAACCGACAAGTCCACCTCCACGCGGAGTATTTTAAATTGCCCACAAGTGCTACACATGATAGAAAACCAAATTTACAAAATATTTTTTAAACAAAGTGCCCAAGGCAAGGTTTGGAAGCAAGAAAGCGTTAAAGTTAAAATTTTACACAATTTCAAAAAATAAATATTTTGAAATGAACACACATTTTTAAAAAATGCTGAAAATATATTTATGTTGACTAGAAACCATTTTCAAAAAATCTCTAATTTTGGCCCAAGGACATACAGGATTAAAAAAGCATACCTTTAAAGGAAATCATTTTAACTTGTAAACGTATGGACGGATTTTTATAAAAATTGGCAGAAAGATTATATTTGGTAGTTTTAGCAAAATCTATAAGTTTAATCAATATAGGTTGTAGTGTATTTGCGATTTCGCTCAATTTCGCGTTTTTAGAAAAAGAAAAATCGCCATATCTTAAGACTTCACAAAAATTGTAATTTTTGGACTGTGGTTATATCTTGGAAGAAGGAATAATTTATGCCAAAACTTATTAATTTTTATGGATTAGTTTTTGAGATTCACTCTAAACCTAAAATAGGCAACGAAAAAAATGTTGTTAGACGAACATATTGTTTATTTTTCGTGCCGAACAAGTGGTATAAATTTCATTGCAAAAAAGCTCAGGCCAGTTTGAGGGTTAAATTAAAACAAACTAAAATATTTAAATTTAATATTTTTAAGAGTAAGCCCGTATTCATAAAAAATATTAAACTTCCTTTTAAATACATTTTAGGTAAAACACAAATTTGAGCCTTAAAACTGTATTCATATACGAATATTAACTTTTACACAAGCTTTAAAATAGTTAATATTCGTTAATGAATACAGTTTTAAGGCTTAAATGTGTTTAAACTAAAATGTATTTAAAATCTGCATTAAGATTTTTTATGACTACGGCGATTAATGTATATTTCTAAACTAAATGTTTAGTGATTATTAATGTAGTGTGGTCAAATTGCAAACAAATATACCATCAGGTAGACAGATCAAAGCAAAAGACAAGGACACAAAATAAGT
Source organism: Delia radicum (assembly GCA_021234595.1). Classification (NCBI taxonomy): domain Eukaryota; kingdom Metazoa; phylum Arthropoda; class Insecta; order Diptera; family Anthomyiidae; genus Delia; species Delia radicum. Next base: position 33,677,421 of record CM037855.1, on the reverse strand, counting down.
TTAAACAACAAAATTTATACTACAACCAAATATTGTAGTCATTTCTGTTAAACAAAAAAGTAATATATATATTAAAAAATTAAATATTTTAGATACTTGTTGCAGCAACATTTGGGCATGGCATTTTGGATATGATGAATTAAATGAAATGTTGAAATTTGCCTATTACAAGAAAGGGTTGTGACACATTTTGTTAGTTTTATGCTTCTTTTCTAGAATTACTGCATTTGTCTTCCTTTAAAAGATGCCATCATTTAGACAAACATTGATGTAAGTAGTTGAAACATAATTTTGTTTATGATATATATAATTATTTATATATATTTTTAGATATTACATTAATTTATGTCATCAATGTGGGAGAATGAACATTTTTATATTTTTTAAAGTATTGTAAATTATTTTTTAAAGAATCGGAAATTTTTTTTTTAAGATTTTTAGCAAATAAATTAACTAAAGTATAATTTTTCTACAAATTTTTTTAGTTCTTTTCAGTGTACTAATATTAAGCAAATTTTTTATTAACTTTTAGCAGGGATTTTTTAATTCTTAAACAACTAAGTGTTAGCAAAACTTTTGCTGAATCTACTATTTTTAATGCTCAACTCGCTGATTTTTAGCAAAAGATTTTGCTGACATTAGTAATTTTTTTGCAAGCATCCTTCTGACAAAAATTTTGCTGACTTTACTAACTTTTTTTTAGTGTAATTTTTGATTGTAACAAAAATTAAGCTTTAAACAAAAATGTTTGCAAATTTTCTTCTTTATTTTTTAATTTGAAAAGATTTTAAGTGTTTATACAGTCGCCACCTCTAACAACATTTTCTTTAAGTGTATCATATTTAAACTTATAAAATTTAACACATAAACATCAGTCAAAGATCATTAAATTTTCAAATGTTTGTCATAAATAAAATTTTAATTTGCTGCTATTTTAAGAATTTTACCGCGCATATTTTTAAGGGAAAAAACATTATTTGGTTTTAATATTTTTTTCATACAAAAACAAATTTTTGTATAATGGCTTTTTTTAAAAAATTGCCATAAATTATAAACAAAATTACTCCCCATTTTTTTAGCATCAAAAACAGTAAAAAAAATGTTGTTACTTTTTCATTTCAGTATGCAAAAATGGCGTATGTTGTCAATTTTTTCGAATAGTGGTTGAATTTTATTACAAAATTTTTTCTATAAAAAAAAAATTATAACAAATATTTGTGTTACCCTTGGGTGGGCGATAAGCGTGTGTAGTATATAGAAAACCATATACATATGTGTATATATATCAAATTATATACAAGCAACCCCCTTTTTATACAACCCTTTTTTCAATTATTAAAGATCATAGAACAATTTTTGTCTATAATAGTTGATACGAGTAAATACATAAAATTAACGAGGGTGGTTTAATAAATTTTAGAATTAAAGTTTATTAAGGTAAAAAGATTTTTCTGGCCGAATTTTTATGACCTGATATTTTAACTTATTAAGGACATGACACAGATCCAAACCAAACTTTGCAGATTTATAAAATAATTCTTTAATAAGAAATATTCGTAATTTTGTTCCTTAAAGCGCCACATTGTAGAAAAATTTGCAAAAAAAAACTTGAAACTTTGCCAGAATATAAATCCTTGACAGATGAAAATACTTAAAAAATTAAAATGAAAATTATTCAAGTTCAAGGCCATACTCCATATTTCTTTATTAGGATATTGTCTTAACAAATAATATATAGAGTTTTTGTTTTTAAATTTATTAACTGGCCACTTTCAGGAATGTGATGATAGATCATCAAAACACGTTTTGAAAGAAGTGACAATCCTATGCAAAACATCAAACATTCATATAACCTAGGTTTCTCACTAAATGAGAACTAATATATGAGCTCGAAGTTAAAGATTAACAACCATTGATCAAAACTAAATTGAAAACTTGTTCGTTATGTGCAAGCTCTACCTTTGGTAGATATACAATACATGATTTTTGTTTTTATTCTTCTTTTTATTTTTACACTTGTTTTTTTTAATATTTAAAAAAAACTGTGCAATGAAAATTGCACAGAAGATTTCCTTGGGCAGGAATGAAATCCGGATAGGGACACGCCTACATCAGATTGCTTTTCACAATTTGTTAAATAAGTTTTGGGACTTTAGCACATTTAATTACTATAAATGTAATTAATGTTTATCCCGATGAAAATAAATTTAAATAACAAATATGCAGGTGCTTGTGCAAATTTAAATGTAACTGACACTAATAGAAAACATATGATTTTCTATTGTTGATTTACTTGAATAAACGTCACTACATTGCTAGGTTGTCAAAAAAACAGAGTAGTATTTGGAAGATGACAAAGCCAATGGTGACAATTTTTTGTTGTTGTTTTTGTTTTTTCTTTGATATTTTAAATTTTGAATCTCGCTCCTAGACGAGGACAAGAAATTCTCATTGAGTTTGTGATTTAACATAACAAATATCTCTAGAAATTCTAATAACAAAGTCCCCTGAAGATTTCCTTGGGCAGGAATGAAATCCGTATAGGGACACGCCTACATCAGATTGCTTTTCACAATTTGTTAAATAAGTTTTGGGACTTTAGCACATTTAATTACTATAAATGCAATTAATGTTTATCCCGATGAAAATAATTTAAATAGAAAATTATTCAAGTTCGAGGTCATAGTCCATTTCTTTATTATATACAATCGATTAACTTATTTTTTGGCAAATAAATAAATTTTGGTATTGTCATATCAACATAAAAATCAAAAATATATAATTTAAGGCTTTTCTATATTTTTAAATATTTTTTGAAAAATATTCCAAAAATTCCCCAAAAATGGCAATTTTTTTTTTAATTAATTTTTTGTTAAATCCTTTTAACAATTTTCTAATATCTTTATATACGATTGTACTTGGATATAGATTTTTTTTTAATTTTTAAACCAATTCAAAATTTTTATCCAGTGAAAAAGTAATGCCATTTAAATGTACTGGATTAAAAACGGAATAGTTGGTCCATAATGAGTTAAACCAAACCCAAAGTTTCTGAAAACAACAATTTGGGGTATTTAATCGATATTCGCTTAATAGAACAAGTTTGCTTAAATACATGTCAAAGTAATTGAAAATTGCCAAATCTTGAATAACAATATAATTAATATAATTTTATACGATTAATCGAATCATGGAAATTGTTAAAAAAAAAAATTATTGCAAACTTTTTTGTCTTTTGTTTTATTGAGCTAAAGATCCTTTATTTTATAATTATAAATAAATAATTATAATTATAAAATAAAGGATCTTTAGCTCAATAAAACAAAAGACAAAAATTTATTTAAAAAGATCGAAGAAAAATAAGAAAATTTAAAAAAAAAAAAAAAAAAAAAAAAAAAAAATTATTGCAAACTATAAAAAGAAGTTTTTTGTTTTTATATACATCGAGATTATTTTTATGTTATTTTCAATTTATAACGAGCTTTCAACCTCCGTATATTTACAAAAATAAAGCAAATCAAACATATTAGCTAGGTTGATACTAGTATTTCGATCTGGCTAAAGATCTCATCAGAACCCGAAGTTTTAGAAAAGCTAGAGCCTATATAATAGGCAGAACTTTAACAAAAAACCTATTAATAATAAATTTTGCCAGATCGAAATACTAGTATCAACCTAGCTAATATGTTTGATTTGCTTTATTTTTTGTAAATATACGGAGGTTGAAAGCTCGTTATAAATTGAAAATAAAAAGAAGTATTTTTTTTTTACGTTGAACCAACACTCAGGGGATGCCCCTACTACTGCATTGCATTGTGTTGATATCAGGAAAATAGGTTATGGGGAGGAGAAAAGAGGGAGTAGTGTTTGTGGACATTTGACTTGAATTTTTCTAAATTGAAATTTGCAGGGAAGACTTCCGCAGGGAGACAATTCCACATACGACTAGTGCGACTGAAAAACGAATTTTCTCTATAATGCGTTGTGCGATTTGCCGGGCTATAGACAACAAACGGATGATATCTACTTGATAAACGGGTAGTACGAACAGAGACCCGGTCCCTCGGGATGAGTCGGCTTATCTCAGCAGAACACTTCCCATGGTAATATCTATAGAACAAAGTCACACAATCCACATTCCGACGATGCTCCAACGAGTCAATAGAGTTCGAAACCCTACTGTCGTTGATAAGCATCAACGCTCTCCGTTGCACACGATTCAGTAGCCTCAAAATAGACTTTGAAGCACCTGCCCATATATGGGAGTTAATAATTAAGATATTTTAACACTTTTTACCAAACGAAAATAAATTAAAATAAAAAAAAAATGTATTCTATTGTACATAAAAAAAGTTTAAATAATCGATTAATTATTAAATATTTTTGATTAATCGCTGAGGAAAATAATTGTGTAATGAATTACTTGTTAAAATTTTCAAATGTTAAAAAGTAAAAATTTAAAAACCGCGCAAAAAAATATGAGACAATTGAGCTCAAAATACTTATCCCGGTCTACTGGGGTGTATCATAAATAAGCCCGAAATAAAAATTTCAAAAAATCGATTCCAACAAAGACATTTGTGTTCCTACAACACCGGCCTTTTCTCGCTATTTTACCGGTTTGATTTTTAATTAATTTGAACTAAAGTTAAAATAACGATAAAATATCGAAACACCGATTTATAACGGTATTTTGTAGATATAACTAAATTTAGTGGGTAAAATTTTTAAATTAATGCTGTTATATTAGAAGACACATGCACTCAGGGAACTTCTGCTTTAAAAATATGTAGTTGTTTCGGTTGTAATACAGTTTCTTTATTTTTAATGTAAATGTCAGTCATTTGTAGAACAAATTTAATTTTTTACTAACCTTGTAGTTAATTTAAAAAAACAAACCACATCAAATGACTGTTTTATGATTTTACATTCATTTTTTACAATGGTTTTTTGTTATATAAAAAAATAAATGTTTGTTTATTTTTTACTACCATGTGGTTCATTTTTACTACAATTGTTAGTAATTTTTTGAACAGTAAAAACCAATGACAAATGTTAGTTGAATTAAATGAAATGTAAGTCGTCCTTTCTTTAAGTGAAATTTCATTTGTTTTGAACTACATTTGCAGTTGTCTTTACTTACATAATATTCTAAGTGTACCATTATTTGAATCGTAGTTTTAAAATTTTCATATAGGTCTATAGCTGGGCGTGATAGGCAACTATAGTTATAATGAAAATGTAGTGTTTGCCAACCATGATTTCAACTGATAATAATTTTTATGGTCTTACCATTACTTTTGAGAAAAAAACATTTTTTACATCTTTTTGGCAATTTTTCTTTAATTAGTAAAAAAATTTATTAAAAAAAATTATTGTCAACAAATTATATATTTTTTTACAAAATCTGACCGATCAATATAGGAAAATTGCAGTTATATAAAATTGCAATTTTGAGAAATGTGTTTGTTTTTAAATTTTTTTCTCTAAATTTTACAAAATCTTAACCCGTCTGGAAGCAGCAGCCTTTCAAGGTTTGGATTTTAAGTCAAAATTTCTTTCCGATAGGTCTATAGTTACACAAATGTTGGTCAAAAATGTACATCGAAAGATTTAAGAGAAAAGTATTTCAAGCTTAACTCTTTGGTTTTAATAAAATTTTGATATGTACACACAGAGAAAAATTTTTCCGTTTGCCAACTGAAATTTGTATACTACGACTTAAATTCGGTTACTACGTAAAAAATCAGTTTCTACAACTAAGTATTGGTTTTCACAACAAAGTTCGGTTAGTACAATTGAATTCTAGTTGCAACACCTAAAATATTCAGAAACCAAATTTCAATATGGTTGTACTAACCGAATTTCTTGCCTGTTACCGACAATATACACTTTTCAATTCGGTTGGCACTTTATTTCTCTGTGTGTATTAGAAATATTTTTGGGATTGACTAATCTCAACATTTGGATTATGGGTATAAGAGATTTATAAGGTTGACATGGGCCCCATGATTTTTCCAATTTCTAATTTATTATTTTGATTTTTATCCAAAGAATTTTTGAGCGCCGTTCTCTGCACAATTTTAAGAACATTTTAATTTTTGTGGATTATAAAATTTTGTTGTATGTATATTAGGGTGGGGCGATTTGAACATCTCAATGGGCGCTTCGCGTTTCTGATTCTTGGGATTGTACTGAGCAAAAAAGTCCACTAGACCATACGTCTACGGCGAAAATCGAGCTTCCAGATTTTGACTTTTTAGCCGTATTTTGTGAAAGTAACAATGTGTGGGATGGACATATCTCAGGAAGTAGTAGGAGCTTATCCAAGATTATGGTATCAATCTCTTCTTTAGAAGATTCTCTAGCAGATTAATGTATCAATCATATTTGTGGGTGGGGGTTTAAGGGGTTAATTTTTACTTTCTAAATAGGGCTTTTTTTTGCCGTAAAGTCAAAATCTGGAAGCTCGATTTTCACCGTAGACGTATGGTCTAGTGGATTTTTTGCTCAGTACAATTCCAAGAATCAGAAACGCGAAGCGCCCATTAAGATTTTTTTCCTTCCATACTAATCGCCCCACTCTAATGTATATGCATAAATTGAAATCTTACAGGCTAAACTCTTCAAGTTGAGCTGTACTTTTTCTCTGGTACCTTTTTTGATAATTTTTTTCTTAATTTTTGAAGCATTAAATACTTTCTTAGGAAAAAGAATTTTTAAAAGATTTCTGAGCGCCGTTCTCTGCACCATTTTAAGAACATTTTAATTTTTGCGGATTATAAAATTTTGTTGTATACAAATTAAAATCTTACAGGCTACAATCTTAACTTTTCCTGTACTTTTTCCCTGGTACCTTTTTTTGATAATTTTTTTCTTAATTTTTGAAGCTTTAAATACTTTCGTAGGAGAAAGAATTTTCAAAGGATTTTTGAGCGCCGTTCTCTGCACAATTTTAAGAACATTTTAATTTTTGTTGATTATAAAATTTTGTTGTATATAAATTGAAATCTTACAGGCTACACTCTTCAAGGTGAGCTGTACTTTTTCCCTGGTACCTTTCTTGATAATTTTTTTCTTAATTTTTGAAGCTTTAAATTACTTCTTAGGAGGTTGAATTTTTTAGTGTTTTATGTAAGAAAAAAAGGATTAAATATTTCTCTTTAACTGTTCCTCCGATTTCTTATTACCTTGTCTTTCATTGAGATAATTTTCAATTTACTTAAAGTTACATGTGTCTTTAGCATTTTTGTTTTCCTATTTAGGATACCCCAGTTGTATGCAACATTATCTTTTACTTCTCTTTCAAGTATACTTGAAAATCATCAGCACCATGTTTCTTTATCATCATCAGCATTAATTTTGGTATAGAAAAGTTTTCTTAAATAAACTTATACGCCTCTTAAGCTTTATAAAACTAAAAATAATAAAGAAATACGCAGACAATCCTTGAAAAAAATAAAAAATCTTATAAAGTGAAAGGAAATAAAAAGAATTTATTTAATAACTCAAACCAATTTTTTTAGGAAATCATAGAGTTCCAAGGAAATTATAGGATTGTTTGTTAAATAAATTTTGAATAAGATTTTCACTCAAACATTTTTAAAGCAGACAAAGTAATGAACTTTCAAAAATGTTTGCTATTCTGCTCCAGATTATGGTATAGATTTCTATAAATTCGCTTCGATTATGCAGGGTTTTAAATAAATGTATATTCTTATAAGAAGGGCAACCAAAAATAAGTTTTTTATTTGAAAGGATAGAACTATTTAGACTAAGTACAAGTCAGGAAGTTTTGAAAATTTTAAGATATACTTGTTCGAGCTTTATTAAAGCTTTTTTTAGCTTATTTTTTGATATTAGCTTAGTTTGGCTTATTTTGTAAATTCTAACTACTTTTGACTTTTTCGTTTAAAAATTTAACGTATTTCTTTTAAAATATATCTTTTTTGTTGTTATTATTTTTCAGTTTTTTTTAACCCATTTACACTGCCGTTGCAGACATAGAATTTTTAAATTTATTTATTTTTTTTTTTTTAATTTAAACGCAAGGTGATTAAAGTACTACACGGAGAGAATTATTCATCATGATATTAATGACACAATGTCATAGAACTTTTTTCGCAGATTCAATGAAGAATTTCAGTATATCCAAGAAATTTTATTAATATTAAGAAATTTTTCATAAAATTTTAGTTTCGTAAAAAAAATTCATTCGATTTCGTAAATTATGTCTGCATAAATTTAACGAAATTTTCTTTAAGAGCTATGAAATTATTTCAAACACAAGTGTGCCCCGTTAGGCTAGTTGTTAGCGTGATGGCTTATCAGTGTGAGGGTCGTGGGTTCGATTCCCACCAGAGGCACGGTCTGTTTTCGCTACAACGCGCCAAAAGCCATAGTAGCTAGTGCTCGGTTAGGGTAATAATTATATAATTTGTAATTATATGATTATTAATAATAAATAAAAAAATAAATAAATATTTCAAAGACATGTTTTTTTTCATAAAATTTCATAATTTCATTAATTTTCATACATTTCAAACTTTTTTAAGATTTCATTCCTTACTTTTTAATATTCATAAATTCTATAAACGCTTCATGGTCAGAACGATTCTTTAGTCTTATAAATATTTTCATTAATTCTACAAACATTTCATAGGCATAGACTTTAATGAAAACTGTTTCATTGATTGTATGAAAAGTTTCAATCGACGAGTTTCAGTGCCAAATTTCATTAAAGCTATGAAAAAAAATCATTGCCAATGTGAAGATAATTCGCTCGGTGTACTTGCATATTTAAAGGGGGCGACAATTAAAGCAAACCGACATTTAAAGAAGTTGACAATTATAGAACTTTTAGTAGTGTCCGACCGAACAGTTCGGACAAAAAACTATATTTTGTCGGTTTTTTGATATCTAGAGGCAATGATGACAAATTTTGGTATTGGAAACATGTTTGTTGAGCCGATTTAATTCGATTTTGTGTATAAAAGTTCGACCGCCGAACTATTTTCAATTTGGCCGAACTTTATGAGGCCGAACAGTGAATTCATTGCTTAACTAAAGACTTTTCTTGAAATTTGACACTCAAAATAGCATCTAATCAGCCCAATAAACATTTCTCCATCCGCAAAATTTGTCCATAATGCTTTAAAATAACGAGTACAGACCAAATGCATTTTCTGGCCGAACTGTTCGGTCAGACACTAACTTTTAGTGTACAATAGCAATCGACATACATCTCCAAATTAGCCACTTTAAAAAATCTTTAAAATGCATTTAAAAAAAAAACTCGTCTTTGCATTTTTATCAAATTTGTGTGTCATTTTTGATTCCACGCTAATGTGGGTTAATGATATCCGATTAAATCAGAGTGACATATCTGAGTATTTTGAAGTAAGTATATAAAAGGAAGAAAAAAAATTAAATTTTTAAAAATTTCGATTTTTTTAAAAATGGTCCATTTTTGGACAAGTTTTGTTAAATTTTGTAAAATTTATTTTATGCATAAATAATTTTTTTGTTTAAATGGTCCAGTTTTGCTTGTTTAGCTGGCTAACAGCAAATTAACATTTTTTGCATGTGTATTCAAATACAAAAGAAAACTAAAGCAAAACAAACCCAGTAACAAAATAAAAGAAGAAAAAATGCAAAAGGAACTACAAGGAATATATGTATAGTTGAAATGCAAAGATATGCCCTGGGTTTTCCGGGTAAATTCTAATAGTTCTGCGAGAGTTACTGCTTTAACCAGTCACGGGATAGGTCCTTTGTTGGCAATTGACTCTTTATTGTCCATAAGGTAGCTTTTAAATTATGCTTCCGATCTTAATTTCTTATTTAATTAGTATATCCAAATTTCTGACCTTAATCTTTTATTTCCAATGAATTTTTTTTTTCCTTTTCAAAACTCTTTGTTTAATCAACATTTTATTTTCAATCACTCTACTTTTTTTTTTTTTTTAATCAATTGTCAAAAAAATTGTTTGTATGTCACTCATTTCAAATTTCCTTCCCCTCTTTTTACACATTATCTCTATATATGCGAAATGTTACGTTAATTAATGTTCCATATAAAATTTCTAGCTAACAATTATACATCTATTCTTACCCATCCTTTATTTACGCAGCATCCTTTCTTTACATCCCATTCATCCATCCCATATCAGACATCATTTGCATACACGCATAATTTTGTGTGTAATATTTTTGTATACAATTCGAATTTTTTTAGGTTTTTTTTTTTAATTTTCTAAAAAGCATACGCACCTTTAACAACCCTTTCGCTTTTTTTGTTTAGTTAATAGATTTTTTTTTAGTTGATTTGAAAAATATGTAAATATACGTAATTTTTATATCCTGTATCCTTATGGTTTCCTGCTTAAAATTTTTTTCACTATTTTTTTTTTCAATTTCTAACAGTCAGTTGTTTATTGTTTAGTGATCTTTGTATGTGAGAGTGCGCTTATTAAATATTTAAATATTTTTTTTTTCGTACTCAAATGATCCTTTTTTCATAGACCAACAGCTGTTTAAACTGATGCTTTATAGATTTTAAATGAAGATTTTAAAAAAAAAAAAAAAAAGAAAGTGAAAGGTTTAACGATTTGTTGCCCCACATGTTGTAGACAATTCTTATGCTTTAGCAGGGAGGATTACGTACAAATAATATTAATTTGAGTTTATTTGGGGTCAGAAGTGAAAGTGTCCTTACACTGACAATTAGTTCAAAATGAAGTGGTAGAAAAAACTTCTGCAGCTAGCCGTTTTTTTTTACTAAATATTAGTCAGAATAACTAAAATTAATCTTTAAAATCTACAAAATTTAGTTATATTTGAGATAAATTTGGTTAAATAAAAAAAATTCTAAAAAGTGAAATATGCAACTTTTTTTAAGATTTCTTTTAATGCAAATACGAATGCGCCCTTCTGAAATCAGCAGCATACACTTTTGCAGCAAATATTTTGGTTGATTTTAGTAGGATATACTGCAATTTGTATCCAACTAAATTTTCCTACAATGTAATTTTTCACCAATTTTAGAAATGTTAGCAAAATTTTTTATTAATTTTTTTTTCTATTGGTGTATACTAGGGTCAATATCACAGTGCAACACGAAAAAAATAGCCATATACGGACACCACTACGTGATAAAAGACTAAAAAAAAGACCCGTGTCTCCCAATTTTTCCCAAAGTCATATCCTCTTTTGTTTATGGGCCGCCAAAGATTTGGGGCCTCGGTATCATTTTCGCAAAAAAGTGATAATTTTCTCAGGCTCATATCTTGCAAACCGTTCAGAATTTCGATTTACTCTCTATGGCAAAGTTGTAGCTCTTGTCATAAAGAACAAAAATTGCGAACATATAAAATCAAAAAAACTTCACCTTCCAGATCAAAATCGCAAAAAAAACTTAAAAAAATTCGATTTTCTTTTACCTTTTTTGCCGTGTTCAGGTCCATAGGTAGCAAACCGTTCAAAATTCAAGGAAACAATCAACTACAAAAATTTACCTAAGATCTCAATAAACAAATTTCTAGAACATATAAACTTCCTGGGAATTGGGTTTGCTACCTATGCACCTGAACAGGAGAAAAAAGGAAAAAAAAAATGAAATTAAAAAATTTTTCACTTTTGCGCGCTACCTAAACAGTGTTAAGAATCATCTCTAGACTTTGGGAAAAATTGGGAGACACGGGTCTTTTTTTTTAGTCTTTTATCACGTAGTGGTGTCCGTATATGGTTATTTTGCCTTGACTTAAAAAATTACACACAGTGCAATTTAAAAGCTTTGCAATCTTGCAGTCATAATTAAAATTACGTTACATAGGTCTTTGTTGGCCCCAGGCCACTAAGGATTAAAGTTTTTTTTTTTTTTTTTTAAAGAAGTAACACTCAGGAAATTCTTCCTATTTATTAATGTGTTGCTTTCTTGGGAAAGGGGATAGTGGAGAGATGAAAGATGGTGAAAGATGAAGGGCTTCAAACAAGGCAACACTGTAATTGCACGAGATGATAAGTCTTTGAACAGTTGTTGCTCGCCGCCTGATGAAGAGTTGGCGAATTTATTGAAGCATTTTGTTTCATAGCCCTGATTCATTATTTTACTTCGGTGGGGTTAAGTGCTACGGGAACACCGAAGGTAATATTTTTCCAAACCTTTAGGAAAACTTTGATGAAAACATTATGATTTTTTTTTTAATTTTGTACAACATAATCAATTTTCAAAAAATGTCCTTTTAAGGAATCGCTCCGCACCCAAACGCGAACTATAAAATAGACACGGAGGAAATTAGAAAAATAAACAAAAATCTAAAAATAGAATATTTGTGTTAGTTAGTGTTGTCACTTTTGAGTTAATATACAATAACAGAAAAGCTAATAGGAAAGAAAACTGCAATTCAGCTGCATTAGATTCGAGGCCATACTTGGGTGTGATTGCTAAACGGCCATGACTTGGTATTGTTACGTTTGTAATGTAAGAAGAGCGCAGGTTTGATTCTTACAGCAGCAGGTTGTTGAAAAATTTATCATATAGAGACAATCTGACAATTATAAGACACAGATAATAATAATAATACAATTTAAATGGAAAATCACTGATGACGCCTGTCCATAAAAAAGGCAGAAACTAGTCTAATCTGATTTAAAAATTAATAGTGTTTACAATTGTTAAATGTTTTACTTTTAAATTTTAAAAAAATAAAACCAAAAGTTTATTTTTCGATCTTTTATCATAAATTATGATGTGAGCAAGATTATTCAAGTTCAAGATCATTTGTTTTTTGTTAAACAAAAACCGTGCTATGTTTATTTATTACTAATGTCCGACCGAACAGTTCGGCCAAAAAACTATATTTTGTCGGTTTTTTGATATCTAGATGCAATGATGACAAATTTTGGTATTGGAAACATGTTTGTTGAGCCGATTTAATTCGATTTTGTGTATAAAATTTAAGAGAAAAGCCGAAGTTTAGCTATAAAGTTAAAAGTTCGGCCGCCGAACTATTTTCAATTTGGCCGAACTTTCTGAGGCCGAACAGTGAATTCATTGCTTAACTAGAGACTTTTCATCAAATTTGACACTCAAAATAGCATCTAATCAGACCAATAAAAATTTTACCATCCTCCAAATTTGTCCATAATGCTTTAACATACCGAATACAGACCAAATGCATTTTCTGGCCGAACTGTTCGGTCGGACACTATTTATTACTCCAAAAAGGTTTTTGCCTGCTAACTTATAGCAGACTTTATCTACTGACAGGTCCTTACATGTTTCATTTCGCGTCACCGAAAATCATCAGAGAACCAATGTAGAAGGGCTAGAATATTCTACCCAAATTTTGAAGGAAAAGATCAACGCTTTACCCGTATTGTTTATAATTTTTTTTTTTTATTCTTCTTCTTAACCTCAACATTTCTAAATATAATTTTTTTAATTTATTTTTTTTTCTTTAATTACAACTATTATATTATAAAAATAGCACTCAACATCTCCAAATAACTTATTTTAAGAAATCTTCAAAAGCAATTTAAAAAAATGACGTTTTTTGCATTTTTATCAAATGTGTGTCATTTCTGATTCCAGGCTAAAGTGGTTTAATGATATCCGAATAATTCAGAATTCCATATCTGAATAAATTTGCGTATTTCAAATAAATAAATGAAATAAAAAATTTAATTTTTCAAAGTTTTGAATTTTGGGATATTTTATTAGACATACACGTTTGTTCAAAAATGGACAATTTTCGGCCAAAATTCGGTACGGGTTAACAAAAAAACGGAATTCTTTGATTTGGAACCATTTGCTATAAAATCGTTATTTATGACTGGCTTCGCCACAACCTAATAAATATTACACTAATTTATTTTCTTAATACAACCCATTGTGCGTGTTAATTGTCCCAGGACATAAACATTAAGTGTAAAACACTTAAAGCCTTCTTCAATACTTCCCTAAAACAACGCCCCAAATGTAAAGAATAACAAACTAAACAAGGACATCAAGGATATCAATATACAAATTAGTTACATCAGAGATAAACCGTTAACACACGGCAACAGCAACAACAACAAAAACTATATAACATATGTAAATATGATTAAAACACATAAACTATCCTTAGGTACATATATCCTGCCACACATCCTTGTAATATGAACATACAGCTATGATCATCTTCCCTTTTTACTTTTGTTTCTAACGAACGAACTAATGAACTTGGTAAATTAAAACACGTTATATTTAAATTAATAATTTATAAACGTTAATGTACCTTCAATTCTTTTTTTTTCATTTTTTTTATTTATCATTTAGAGAAAGTGTCATATCCCATAGTTTGTGTTGAAAATCATGTTAGTTACACAACACTTTCTTTTTATTTTGTAGTGTTTTTCCGGAAAAAATGAGGGTGGTTTTTTAGGTTAAATTTACTTAAAAAAAAACAGAGTTTTTAACATGTTTTTGTGTTTACCATACAAACACCTTATGTCAAACCCTTTTCTATAATTTTTTTATATTTTGTTAAATTAACTGAATTTTTTATATTTTTTTTTTATTTCTTTAACAATTAGACATAAATTTATGATGGTCATATTGTTGGTTTATATGTTACTGACATTATCTTAATGTTAGAATCAGAAATTTATCAAATTGGGGATATAAAACAGTAGTGAATTGGTAGTACGGTTAGAAAGGATAATTAAAAGGAACTGAATAGTTAAGATATTATTTGCATCTACATTATATTGCTAAAATCGATCAAGGATAAAAAAGTTTCAATTTTACAGGAAAATTATTTTGCTTTTGGGATCGTATATGAATAATGTTCGTTGAACATATATGATTGTTGAAAATAAATATTTGTAAAAAATTAAAGTAAATTTTAAATTTAAACCCTCTAACGGGTAAGGCTGTCTCAGGCAGTCTTCATAAAATTTACCACAAATGTCTCAAATGAGCGTTTTATACTTTTAAATAATTATATATCGATAGAAAACTAAATTTCCTAAATACTTTGCGAACAAATTTTTCGTATGCCGTCCACGGTCAAAATTTCGTAAAATTTTAAAAACTAATCACTTTTGGAACAAAATAGTTTTCAAAAATCTAAAAAACCAATTTAAGTTGACTAAAAACTCTTTATAATAAAATGATTGAAGCTTTATTTTTAATAATATGTCCTTACTTTGGTCCAAGGACTCACAGGATTTTATCAGGACATCATCTAAACTTATAAACTAATAAACGGATTTTTATGAAATTTGGCAGAAGGAAGATATTAATAGCAAAGCGTTGAAGCTTGAACAATATAAATTGAAGTTTTAATACTTTTTTTTTTTTTTTTTTTTTTTTTATAATGTTTATTTATTCATAAATTAAATAGTTATTAAATAGACTATAAATAAACAAATAGTGGGTATATTATAACTAATAATACACAGTCCCAAATATCGGGCTCTCAAGTATACTTTATAAAACATATAATATAATTTTTGGTAATAAATATTTAATAGTTATTTACATTTGTATATAATTTGTAATAATATATCAATTGAAATGTAAGAAAAAGTTGAAGAAAAAAACCTTACTTTATTATTTTAAAGTTTAAAAGAAATGGTCCGAGGTTAAAAACAGAGAAGAAATAAATAAAAATCAGTTGGATAACCACCAAAATTTTTTGATATTTGTAGCGTATTTGTCCGCTAAATAAACACTGGTATCAAACCTCGTATTCTCCGAAGTAAGTTGATTGCATGATATAGCCTTGACATTGGCTCTTCTGTAGATATGATAAATTATGGGTACACCCTTTTGATTTTGGATGTAGCCGTATTTATCCAAGAATAAAAGCCTCCGGTGGTATAAAACCTTTCTGAATAATGTTCGATATATATGTTTCGTCAACATGGTAAGGAGCCAAAATTAGGTTATTTTCATAACATTTTGTGCTTCTTAGAATGTGATTCCTTATCAACTGTATTATAAAGTTATCAATTCTACTGATCTTTGATACATCATACAGTCTTCTGTTCGAAATATACTTTGTAAAATTGCTAGATGGTGATCTGTACAGAGATGTGCAGCTTCTCAGACATTTTCTCTCAAATAGTCTCATTCGTTACATGTAAGAAGGGGAAATATTATACCAAATTTGGCAACCATAAGTAAGAATGGGTCTTATAAGAGATTTGTACATAATTATCTTTACTTCTGGGCTCAGATATTTTGAAAAGAACAGTTTTTTATGCATAAAAAAAGCTTTTCTGGCTTTCTCAATTTGAAGATTAATGTGGTCATTATAATACAAAAATTTATCTAAGTTAATACCAAGATATTTAACAATGTTCTTGTTTGGTATAGAAACATTTAATGAGGATTTTATACCGAAGGATTTCCAACATCTTCTAATGTTGTTGTTGCATTTGCCCACGGGAGGACGAAAAAGAATAGTTTCACACTTATTCAGATTAATTTTCATTTGCCAATCCGTCGAATATTTTTCTACAGTATAAAAAAACTTCTGCAACTTATCATTTA
The DNA here is from genome assembly GCA_021234595.1 of Delia radicum. Taxonomy (NCBI): domain Eukaryota; kingdom Metazoa; phylum Arthropoda; class Insecta; order Diptera; family Anthomyiidae; genus Delia; species Delia radicum. Next base: position 33,660,875 of record CM037855.1, on the reverse strand, counting down.
TCTTTTTAGTTTTATCATCTGAGTGATAAACTATAATATCATCAGCAAAACCAATGATATTCTCAACCTGGCTTAAAAGGTCATGAATATAAAGATTAAAAAGAATTGGCGCATTAACTGTGCCCTGTTGCAAACCGTTAACAATACAAAATTTCATTGTACTTAATGTTTTGCCGTCATGAACTTGAAACGATTTATTACTTAACATGTTGTAAATTAGTGAAATGAGATGGAAAGGAAACTGATAATGAATCAGTTTAAATATTAAGCCTGGAATCCAGATATTATCAAATGCTTTTTCAAAATCTATTAGGCAAGCACCAGTACATAAGTTTTTGTTCAGGTTCCAATGCACATCTGAAACTAGTAGTTGTATTGCGTGAATTGTGGAGTGTTTATGTTTAAAACCGAACTGTCTATCATTACATAAACCCTGTTCCCTGCATAATTTAATTATATTGTTATTAATGCAAATTTCAAAAACCTTGCTTATATTCGGTAATAAACTAATTGCCCTTTAATTTTTAGGGTTACTTATATCCCTGTCCTTCTTTGGTATAACAATAACTTTAGCATCTTTCCATGCATGAGGAAAGTACGCGTTATTGAGCATATTGTTAAATAAAATACAATAGTCCAAAATAACTTCATCTGGAATAATACGTAATATGATGTTAGGGATATTATCCAGGCCAGTGGATTTCTTTTTTCTCAATTTTCTAAATATATATGTAATTGAATCCCTGGTTATGAAGTAGTTACCTTCAAAAGATTCTGGTAAGTCATTGGATTTCCGAAGAGAATTGAATGTGGATAAAGTTGATTTGTTGCATTCATATCGATTTTGTTCTTCCAAAAATCTGGCGAAACCTCTATCAACTTGAACATGTAAGCTATTATTATTATCGATCACCTTTTTCGCCTAATTTCGCTTTTTCCAAAAAGCGCAAATCGTGATATCTTCTTAAATAGGAGTAGAAAAAAATATTTTTTGGAGTGTGGTTATATCTTGGTAATAATAATAATTTTTGTTCAAAACTTCTCTTTTATATGCTTTAGTTTCCAAAATGCGTTATAAATAAAAATACTTTTTGAAAGAAAAAAATACTTAGTTTTTTAATTACAAGCGTTTTGAAATTGTTCATTTACTAAATTGGTATAGGTTAAAAGACAAGGCTCTCATGATCCTCCCCAATTTCATTCGATAGAGATTTTGGCATAATTTGTTTAAACGAAATGTCCATTGAATCGATTTTTTGATTTAATTTGGATATGTGATAAAGAAGACTAAACTAACGAACAAATGAAATTCTTTACCGTACCAATTTTACTTTTAAGACTTAAAAAGGTGGGTTCAAAAACGGCTTTAGTTTCCTTTGCTTTTTTTTCAAAGGCTTTTTAAAGATCTATTTACCAAAATAATTTAAAAGGGGTATGTGTTTATTTACTTTTCCATTGGCCATTTTGAACCCAACCTTTTTAACTTTAAAAAGTTAGATTGGTACGATAACACAGTGCAACACGAAAAAAATAACCATATACGGACACCACTACGTGATAAAAGACTAAAAAAAAAAGACCCGTGTCTCCCAATTTTTTCCAAAGTCATCTCCTTTTTTGTTTATGGGCCGCCAAAGATTTGGGGCCTCGGTATCATTTTCGCAAAAAAGTGATCATTTTCTCAGGCTCATATCTTGCAAACCGTTCAGAATTTCGATTTACTCTCTATGGCAAAGTTGTAGCTCTTGTCATAAAGAACAAAAATTGCGAACATATAAAATCAAAAAAACTTCAACTTCCAGATCAAAATCGCAAAAAACTTAAAAAAAATCGATTTTTTTTACCTTTTTTCCCGTGTTCAGGTCCATAGGTAGCAAACCGTTCAAAATTCAAGGAAACAATCAACTACAAAAATTTACCTAAGATCTCAATAAACAAATTTCTAGAACATATAAACTTCCTGGGAATTGGGTTTGCTACCTATGCACCTGAACAGGAGAAAAAAGGAAAAAAAAATGAAATTAAAAAATTGTTCACTTATATGTTCTAGAAATTTGTTTATTGAGATCTTAGGTAAATTTTTGTAGTTGATTGTTTCCTTGAATTTTGAACGGATTGCTACCTATGGACCTGAACACGGGAAAAAAGGTAAAAAAAAATCGAATTTTGTTAAGTTTTTTGCGATTTTGATCTGGAAGGTGAAGTTTTTTTTTATTTTATATGTTCGCAATTTTTGTTCTTTATGACAAGAGCTACAACTTTGCCATAGAGAGTAAATCGAAATTCTGAACGGTTTGCAAGATATGAGCCTGAGAAAATGATCACTTTTTTGCGAAAATGATACCGAGGCCCCAAATCTTTGGCGGCCCATAAACAAAAAAGGAGATGACTTTGGGAAAAATTGGGAGACACGGGTCTTTTTTTTTTAGTCTTTTATCACGTAGTGGTGTCCGTATATGGTTATTTTGCCATGACTTAAAAAATTACAAACAGTGTAATGAATTGCGCTTTTTCGTTAGTTTAGTTCCCTTTATTATGTATCCAAATTTAATGAAAATCTAAAAGTAATTCATCTGTACATTTCCTAGTGGGTCTTTTTTTTTGGTCAAAATTGGAAACATTAACCATATGTTAATCAAATTACATAAAATCATTGTGCGCCCCGGTAGGCTAGTTGGTATCGTGCTGGCACGTCGTGGGTTCGATTCCCACCAGAGGCACTGGTCTGTTTTCGCTACAACGCGCCGAAGGCCATAGTAGCTAGTGATCGGTTAGGGTAATAGTATATAATTTGTAATTATATGATTATTAATTAATAAAATAAAAAAAAAAACATAAAATCATTATTTTTATCAGGTGGATTTTTTAACCAATTCAAAAGCTTTGCTTATTTTAAATTTATAACGAGCTTTCAACCTCCGTATATTTACAAAAATAAAGCAAATCAAACATATTAGCAAAGGTTGATACTAGTATTTCGATCTGGCTAAAGATCTAATCAGAACCCGAAGATTTAGAAAAGCTGGAGCCTCCATAATAGGCAGAACTTTAACAACAAACCTATTAATCATCAATTTTTCTCCATTCTTGTCTTCTTAGTAATCAAGCACGTGGTTAGGGTCTTTTCCTAACAAGCATCAAGACGTTACTAAACTTTGAAGACCAAAAATATTCTATTTATATAAAAAATTTTTAGTCTTTACTCTGGCTCAAGTAATATTTTTTAGTTATATTAGTTTTTTGTTTTTATATACATCGAGATTATTTTGATGTTATTTTAAATTTATAACGAGCTTTGCAATCTTTCAGTCATAATTAAAATTACGTTTCATGGGTCTTTTTTGGCCCCAGGCCACTAAAGATTAGTTTTTTAATTACAAGTGTTTTGAAATTGTCCATTTACTAAATTGGTAAAGGTTAAAAGACAAGGCTCTCATGATCCTCCCCAATTTCATTAGATAGAGATTTATGCATAGTTTGTTTAAACGAAATGTCCTTAATATTGAATCGCAAGGATTTCGTAAACTGCAACACTTGCAAGAAGACTGTTTACTTGAATTGTGCTAACACAACAGCCAGCTTTTGTAGCTATGTACATTGTGATATATAGCAAAAATGTTTACTGATTTCAGTAGAATAAATTGTTATTTGCAATTAACAAAAATTTAGCTTAAATATAGCTAAACTTTTTTATATTTAACAAACAAATTTTGTAAGTTATTAACATACTAAAATTTAGCAGAAAAAAACTCCTTATTTCAGCAGTTTGTACTGCAACCTTATTTTTAACTTATTTTTAGTAGCTTTTTATGTTAATTTAACAGGTTTATTTCTTTGCGTGTAAAATTGTTTTTTCATACAAATTTTAAGTATCGCTTAAATATTGTAAATTAATTTATCATTTTTATATTGCTTATGAATTTTGTTAATTACTCAATTAAAACACGTTATAATTTAATTAATATTACATTTATTGTTCCTTTTTAATATCCCGGCTAAAACTATAAATTCAATTACCCATCCAAAAGACAAAACAATTAAAATTAGATCATTTATATAAAATAGTTCAATATAAAAACCCCAACCCCTGTAGTACTCAAAACTAAAATTCACACGCAGCACTTTCTATAAATTAATCAAAAATATAAAACTCAAACGACAAAATAAAATGTCACATTAAGGACCTTCTTCAGGTAAGCATGTCAGTGTATATGTTTGTATTAACTAATATGTTGATATTGCATGTTGTAGTGTCATATAGCGAAGAACAGAGAAATTTATTGACAATTGACCCTTTTTTTAATTAATTTTGTATATAATTTTTGTTGTTGGTTAAAGGACATTTAGTATAAGGTCATAACATATATTGCGTGTAAAGGTTTAAATGAAATTAACCTTACAACCCACACATTTGATGGTATATATGAGTAAACAGTGAAATCTCGTTATACTGGACGACGAGAGGCACAGTTAATTTGTAGCTTATAGATAAGTGTCCGTGTTATTGGTAGATTTCACTGTTTGTATATTTGGTTTAGCTTGGGAAGTTGGGAATAAACAACGAGGTCATTTCAAAAAGAAATTTGTTTGAGAAGTGTGTTTAAACGGTGGTAACAAATGTTTTGATATGTTTACGTAACTAAAAATTAATAAATGTTTAGTTAAAATAAACATGAAACCCTTTATTATTTTTGTCCTCCTTTCACTATACAGTGAAATCTTTAGGTAACGTACACGTTTATTGTGACTGACAAGGGAACTCACTGATTTTAATGAATTTTGGATATGTTGCAGAGGAGCAAAAACAAAGTGCTTCCTTTAACAGACAAGACCGTTTATAATGTAGCGAATAAGTGACATTTGATTGTAATTTCCTTAAGACTGTAAAAAATTAGAGTTTTCGATAGTTTTCACCGCAGTTTAAGGGATTTTTGAACAAAGTACTGGTTTCTAAAAAATGAAATCGGTAAAAAAAAATCACCAAAAGCGCTAACGATAAATTATAAAAGCACCAATTAAGTGCTTTTTTAAGTTTTGTCAT